>OY728145.1:1337214944-1337939248 GCA_963277665.1 Viscum album
TTTATATTTCCCTATAAATAAGCTCCAAGGCCTCTCTTAAGAGGTATCTTGGGTACTGGTTCACCTCTCTTATCATTCTACATGGTATCAAATGGGGTTTGATAAAATAACCCTTAGAAAGTCGGGTTCTCTGATCCCACATGATAAATGATCAGTGGGAGAAATAGGGGAAAACTAGGAAGTCTGTTAAGTTGTGCGAGAGTGGGTCTCAGGTGGCTTACTACATAGGTCCAGTCCGTATGATGTTTGGAGATGCATTTTTATCAACTTACATGTTGTGATTGAACCCATTACTAAAGATTTATTTTTACATGTGTATCCTATGATGGAAGTAATAATGTTTTATGTTGTTCTTGTATAAAATATACTTATGCAGGTCTAACTCATATGCAGGGAGGGATCATTTTCATGTTTATTTTTGTAAATGGACCCAAGATTGGAGATCCAATCAGAACCAAATATCATATAATGAAATAAATATAGACACATGAAGTTCTTGAATGGGAAACTATCTATACAAGTCTTCCCCATACATATAGAGGGTCATTGTTCCCATTATTATTGTATCTGGACACGAGATTGGAGATTTGGGTGTCACTCTATATCCTCTGATAACATAAATAAATCCACATATAGTTCTTGAATGGGAAACTATATATATAGGTCTAACCCTTATGTAGAGGGGGATATTGTTCCTATTGATTTTTGCAGCTGGACCAAGGATGGGAGCTTCATGTATCACTACATATCGTGTGATGACTGGAATCAAACCACACATAGTTCTTCAAAAACCATGTAGTTTAATGTAATTCATAAAGGATGTAGATTCTATAGCATGAAAATGAAATATTTTGGTTGGACCCAAGACAATAGATATGGGTGTCACTATGTATCATGTCATGGGAGAATTAAACCCACATATAGTTCATGAACAGGTTATTCCCTATATAGGTCTGGCCCAAATGTAGAGTTTTCCACAGATATCTATTTGTAGCAATGGAAACTAGACTTCAATGGGAAAAACTAACTGAGTTTTGTGTATGGTGTCTCTTGGGTAGTAGTTTACATGGTGGTATGGTAGGCCCATAAATCATGTAGGAGCTTGTCCATCTAGGACTTATTCTATTTTTCAACCATCTTCTACTACTTATTCGATAGAGACTTATTGGAGGCCTGAATCTGTACATTTTTTGGTACATGATAGTGGTATGAGTGGTTATTGATAGGTGTTCAATTCATAGAGAGAATAAAAACAAGAGTTTCTATTCAATTCTACTACAATAACGAGTAGAATTTATAGTGGGAAAAAAGAAGAACAGTTGAAGAAAGGACTCCTCATGGTCGCACCGCGAGGCCGATGGCCACTGCCCCTGTATCTTCATAGAAGATCCGTTTTCTAAAAAATAATATCCCCCTTTTATTATTCCCCTCTTCCAAATAACATCTCACAGCAGCCTACTTTTCAGCATCCGTTGGCTTATATCAGTTAGACTCAATGGTATACTCCTTGTACACTTTCTTTAACTATCTATAGAAGAAGTTGGTCTCATTTTCCATATTGTATAAGGATTTGTTTTTCTTTTGGGCCATCCTGAAGCATAAAGCTCTATGCCTGATTCCAAATTTATTCCCTTCCAACTCGCTATATCAGGAGGGTCCCATTTTGAAGATAATAAATTATGGGCACCTACCATCTAGGGGTGGATATCAGTTCATCAGAAACTAGGGATGTTTTGACCTGATCGATTTCCTCCATGTCACAGATGATGATATATGAGACCATCCTTTGATGCGTAATGTGGTAGAAAACCTCATACTAATTAGGGTCAGCTAAAACTACGATTTCATTAGAAATTACATCGGTAAAATCATTTTTTGATAGGGTACAAGATACAATGTGGCTTTAAAATGGAATTCTTCCGTCAATCTTCAAACTTAGCCAGTGAGAGGGGCCAGTTCATCCATTTTTATTGCATATTATCATCATATATTTTATCACTAGCTTTGAATCTCCTATGATATTTAGGTAGTCTATATTCAGCTATAATTTCAGTTCCAAGATAGAAATTAGGGCTTCATATTCTATCTAATTATTTGTCCATCCATCAGATAGTGAGAAAGAGTATAGAAAAATTACTTTGTCTAGAGAAAGTAATACAATCCCTGGACATACACAGATAATCTTTGGGTTCTCCATACTTTTGTTGATAGGACTCTGGGAGGCAGAAAAAAATACATATCCTGTGTTCGGGGAGCTTCATGGGAATGGAAAACCTTCTAATCTAGATGTTTTATTTCTAGTAGTATAATTTCTTGGGAAGGATGTGCCATGAAGAAATTAGATAGGGTCTTCCCTTTCACTAACTTATGTGATATGAACTAGATATCATGTTTTCTTAAAGTGACTGATCATAGGGAAAAATTCCCAGTCAACATAAGGCAGCTAAGGATGTACTTGAGTGGGTCAATACGAGTGACCATGAGAACTTTGTAAGGATACAATTAAAGCCTCATATTTTAGTTGGTAAGATGAGTGTGAGGTAGTTTTTCTCAACATCATAATATTGTGTCTTAGTACCTAACATCATTTTACTAATGTAATGGACACTTGTTTCACTCTCCGCATCATTCTTATGTGCAATGAGAACACTGAGAAATCAATTTATGAAGGCCACAAATAAGACGAGTGGAATTCCTTCCACCAATGGAATCAATACTGGTCATTGCAGTAAGTATTTATTTAGAATCTCAAAGGATTCGTGGAATTCCTCATCAAAATTGAAGGTGACTCCCTTCTTCATTAACATGGTGAAGTATAGAGACATGTCATCCAGGTTAGCTGTGAAGTTATAAATGTATGAAAGGTTCTCCTAGATCCCCCTCAATTCTTTAAGAATCTGAGGGAGTGAAATTGATAAAACTGAACTTGTTTTTATAGATTCAAACTCAATTTCATGGTATCACACCACAAATCTATCGAATTTCCCTAGCGTTACCCTAAAAACGCATTTTACCAGATTCATGTTTAGGTTGTGCTACTGCAACTTGTTAAATATTGTTTCAAGATCTTTGAAATAATCACATCTCTATTGAGATTTGATAACCATGTCATTAAAAAAATCAATCATCTATTCTTTCTAAGAAGGTATTAATGATATAATGTGTGTAGTGTTGTAATGTAGTGTCATCATTATTTAATCCAAAGGGCATGACCAAAATGGTGCGAGCTGGATTGTAGGTGGCTGGGGGCTGGTGCGGGCTCGAATGCAGGTGGAAGGGGGCTAGTTGCAGGTGTTGGGGGGATGGTGTAGGATGATTCAAAGGTGGCAGGGGGGCTATTACGGGCTAGAATGCTGGTGGCAGCGGGCTAAAATGAAGGTGGAAGGGGGCTGGTGTGGGATGGATGTGGCTGGATGTGGCTGGAGCAGGGCCAAATCACGGCATTACCATGGCGTGACCGAGGCGTGACTATGGCGTGATTGCGGCGTGACCGCGGCGTGACCGCGGCGTGACCGCGGAGTGACCGCGGCGTGACCGCAGCGTGACCGCGGCGTGACCGCGGCGTGACCGCGGCGTGACCACGGTGTGACCGCGGCATGACCGCAGTGTGTTTGCCAGGTCCAGCGACATCCGCGGGGTAGTATCTTCCACTTAGTTTCAAATATGATGATATGGATGGCATGAGAGGATGTTTTCTCAGAATATTTAAAGAAATGAATGATAATCTGTGATGAATAGAGGATTGGATGACCCCTGATATACCTAATTCGGTGAGGGCTCGAATGCAGGTGGAAGGGGGCTGGTTGCAGGTGCTAGGGGGATGGTACGGGCTGATTCGAAGGTGGCAGGGGGGATATTGCGGGATGGAATGCTGGTGGCAGCGGGCTGAAATGAAGGTGGAAGGGGGCTGGTGTGGGCTGGATGTGGCTGGAGAAGGTCCAAATCACAACATTACCACGGCGTGACCCCGGCGTGACCGCAGCGTGTTGGCCCGGTCCAGCGGCATCCGTGGGGCAGCATCTTCCACTTAGTTTCCAATAGAATGATATGGATGGCATGAGAGGATGTTTTCTCAAAATATTTAAAGAAATGAATGATAATCTGTGATTACTAGAGGATTGGATGACCCCTGATATACCTAATTTGGTGAGGGCTCGAATGTAGGTGGAAGGGGGCTGGTTGCAGGTGCTGTGGGGATGGTGCGGGCTGGTGGGCTGGATGTGGCTGGAGAAGGGCCATATCACAGCATTACCGCAGCGTGACCGCGGCGTGACTGTGGCGTGACCGTGGCGTGACCACGGCGTGACTGCGGCGTGACCGCGGCATGACCGCAGCGTGATCACAGCGTGACCACGGCATGACCGCAGCGTGACCGCGGCGTGATCGCGGCGTGACCGCAGCGTGACCACGGCGTGACCGCAGCATGTTGGCTCGGTCTAGCAACATCCCCGGGGGAAGCATCTTCCACTTAGTTTCAAATAGGATGATATGGATGGAATGAGAGGATGTTTTCTCAAAATATTTAAATAAATGAATGATAATCTGTGATGACTAGAGGATTGAATGACCCCTGATATACCTAATTCGGTGAGGGCTCGAATGCAGGTGGAAGGGGGCTGGTTGCAGGTGCTGGTGGGATGGTGCGGGATGATTTGAAGGTGGCAGGGGGGCTGTTGCGGGCTGGAATTTTGGTGGCAGCGGGCTGAAATGAAGGTGGAAGGGGGCTGGTGTGGGCTGGATGTGGCTGGAGTAGGGAAAAATCACGGCATTACCGCGGTGTGACCACATCGTGACCGCAACATGTTGGCCCAGTCCAGCGACATCCGTGGGGCAGCATCTTCCACTTAGTTTCAAATAGGATGATATGGATGGTATGAGAGGATTTGTTTCTCAGAAGATTTAAATAAATGAATGCTAATCTGTGATAACTAGAGGATTGGATGACCCCTGATATACCTAATTCAGTGAGGTTTGGAGATCTAGAAATGTGTAGGAATACCTAGAGGAATACCCCATGGGATCTGGAAAATCACAGGTTACATAACATGTAATCTGACATTACGGGTACTGTGGGACCCCTGGGCAGTGGAACTGGGCTTTTGGTTAAATTTATATTTCACATGCCATGTGACATGGTCACACAACATGGGACCCATCTTAAAAGTCTAACGGCACTTAAAGAGTGTCTTGGTTCAAAGAACTATTTTAATAAAAAGAGGGAAACCCCCTACAGGGATATAAAAAGGGTCAAGTACGATGTGTGCTTTATGACTAACAATGACATCAAGTATAAGAAAAACATCAATGCAAAAATGATAAGCAAGGTATACCACTGTGAGTTTTCGCAGACAGCGCACCTCCGTTGTAGGGGTTTTATTAAAAAACCATGACTTATTTATCAAACGAAACAATTATCTTAACTAACACTTATTCAATAATTGAAATTTAATATAAACATGCAAAATTAAAAAGGCAAATAAATTCAATTTAAAACATTCTTGAATTAAATAGGCTAGGAGAGGGACCCTACCTCAACCTCAAGGCGCGTTTGCTTTTGATGAAGACAACTCGAATCTTCCTTTTTTCCTCTTGCACACATATGCAACTTAACATATATATAAGGGACACTTATCCCCTATGTACATATTTTCATGTCCAAATATGCACAAGGGGGTCCTTAGATATATTTTTATACATGCATATACCCCTTTACACTTACACGCGTATGAATTTTTCATATCTATATATAAGCACACCTAGCCCCAATATATATATTCATACTACCATGAGTGAATATATATAAAGGGGGAACTTATATATGCATATTCCTACCTATGCATACACATGTAAGCCTTCGTCAATAGCGACTCAAATCCACCTCAATGAAATCCAAAAGACACAACAAAAATATAAGGAACCCAAAAATCAAAAAATCCCTAATTATAATTGGGACAAAGAATAAAAATGGAATAAACCTTACCCAAATCTTGAACTCATTGTCTTCGATGGTGGTGGATAGAACCGGTCTTATCATAAGAAACCACCTATAAGAAAATAGTGGGAAAAGAAATGAGATATAACAACTTCTTATATATATGTGATCATAGTGTCAACTTCTTATATATATGTGATCAGTTTGGGGGCTATTGAAAGTTCCATTGTTTCTCTAAATTAGTTGGTTCTTATACATTGAAGTGAAGGATTATTTATATACTAACTCTGAATGTGTGAATATATTATAGAGGAGATCCAAGACTAGAAATATTGATTTAAATATTGACATCTCTAAATATTTTGACACTCTTAGCTAGGATTTCACTTTTTTAGTACTTGACAGTTTTGGTTTCTCAACCATATTTATTAAGCTTATTCAAGACCTTTTCTACAAATCAAGACTCTCTTTCATTATTAGTGGGTCTCACAAAAGATACTTCGGTCATACCCAATGGGTGAGATAGGGGGATCCTCCCTCAACTTTTTTATTTGGAATTATCAGGGATTAACATATAAAATGCCTCCTAAAAGCTACAGATTATGGGGATTTATCACCAGTTTAGTCCACTAGAAAGATAAGATCACCCACCCACTTGTTTTATGTTGATGAAATTCTCATTTTTTGTCAAAATGATGACCGATCACTTTCTTTCATCAAGGGGATTTTTGATCATTATGAATCTATCTCAAGACAAGCCATTAGTTGGAGGAAATCTAAGCTTTATTGTATCAAGGACATGCATGTTTCCAGGAGGCATCAAATTGATAAATTCTTTGGAGTTATAGCTGGAAAAATTCCTTTCACCTAGCTAGCTTAACAAGTTTAGAAAGAACATCATCTTGTCATCAGAATTTATTTTAATATGGACGATATGGAAAAACATTATTCATATGGATGATCAAATTTATTTATTTGATCTTCATATTACCTCAATTTTCTTGATCTATATGAATCCCCAAGATGAATTTCATCATTTCTTTCCAAAATGTCACATATGAAATGATGTTGTCCCGAGAATTCATGAATTGAATAAAATGAGGTCTAGTGAATTGAAATGTTATTCGCTTCCATATGTTCCACCAAACATCATCTACCTGTCCATCAATTGTCCCATTATCACCGAAAACTGAAAAAGGTAATTAACCTAAATATGGGAGGAGAGGGGGAGGTGAAAGATATGACAAGAACACATTTTTCATGCATCATCATGTGTTAAAATCAAATATATGACATCCCATTTAAATTGAGTTTGGTAAAACTTATTGAAAAGAACTTCCAGCACTTATCACCTATGATAAATGCTTCTGTATAAGTATTTCTATATTACTTACTGAAAAATATTTTTGCATCGCTTATTTAAGGCTCTGTTTGAGAACAAATATGAAACTATTTACAACACTTATTTCTTGTGATTAACAGTTTGAGAAATTGAACAAACACCGCTTATTTTTTTCACTCTATCACTCAGCCTTAAAAAAGTGTACAAGATGTACCCTTCTTCGTGAATAACACACCATATAGAAGGGATGATGATGATACCCACCAAAAAATTGACTAAAATTCAATGGTAGGTTTAAGTGATACTTGAATATATTTATTTAACCTAAACCCCACCCCAAAGAATCATACATTGGGTTGGATTTATTACTTTATGGTGTAGTGACCGCGGCAAGACCACGACGTGACCGCAGCATGACCGCAGCATGCTGGCCCGGTCCAGCGACATCCGCGGTGCAGAATCTTCCGGCCAGGAGTGAAGGGAGCGGTAGGAGGCTGGAATGCTGGTGGAAGGGGGCTAGTTGCAGGTGTTGGGAGGATGGTGTGGGCTGATTCGAAGGTGGAAGGGGGGCTGTTGCGGGCTGGAATGCTGGTGGCAGCGGGCTGAAATGAAGGTGGAAGGGGGCTGGTGTGGGCTGGATGTGGCTGGAGCAAGGCCAAATCACGGAATTACCGCGGTGTGACCGTGGCGTTAAAGCCATACCAATAACAACTAGTGGTATCATACACTATCCGATTTGCTGCAATTAATATCAAGCCATGATTTAGTGAAAGAAATCTGTTGTAAATAGGAGGTCATATTTGGAGAAACCTAATCCCGGAGAAATGGAGGAGTTAGAGGTGGATTTTAAGGGTTATTCAACCTTATCTAAGATTAAAGAAACCTATAGAGACTAACTACACCCACCCTGCCCCACCCCCCTTGCCCCACTGCCCCACCCCCCTCTCCCCTCTGCCCTGCAGACCTCCCCACTCCACCCTGCCGCCTCCACCCACCCCCCTTCCCCCTCCCCCCCTCCCCCCCTCCCCCTACCCTGCATACATCCACCCTGCCCCCTACCCCCTGCCCTGCAGACCTCTACCCTACCCCCTTCCCCCCTCCACCCTGCCCCCTGCCCCCTTCCCCCTACCCCCCTGCTCCATGATTTGGAATTTTTCCATGGATTTCCTTATTCCTCCCTAGAATAAACCACAAGAGGCATGCTCAAGTACTTCCCACCCTGTTCCTACTTATCTTAATGATTTATATCCATCACATCCCATTCCTGTACAATAGGAATAGAGATTTTATCAGCTGGCATTAAAATTAATCTGACCTTGCCCTTCTCCTTTTGAGCCTCCTTGAGAATTTTATTGGGGATAATCAGTGAGTCTACCCCTGGTACCAAGTCCTGACTTTCCACATTCTTAGTAGTGTTTAAACTCACTGTTTCCTTTACTTCATGTTTTGAAGCAACAGATGCGTTGGTTCCTAGCACAAATTTCTCCTGTATAGCAACAGGAACAATATATTTATGAGCCAACTTGAAGTTACTTATAACCTTCTCTCATGTTTTTTTAGTATCCACCAGATAGATTTCCCTATTGTAAAAAACACTTATGAATCTTACATAGAGAAGAAATTGCCTCCTACTGGTGTCATCTCTAACTGAGGGTTACCACCAAACCCTTTACCACTGCTTAGATTAGCCTCATCAATTGGAATAGCCAAAGTTTCTTGACTCACTTTCTTTTTTCTTATATCCATCTTAGCCCTAAAAAAAGTATATTTATATTTCCCTTTAGAAGAAGATTCCTAAACATCATCCAAAATAGAAGTGTCTGCACTAGCCAAGGTTGAATGCTTCACCCACTTACCTATTTTCTTACCATCCACCGGTGTCAGTACATCAGATTTTCCAAGACTAGGTTCCACTACCTCATTGGGAACTTTCCCTATATCTAGCTCAGTTCCCAATGAGCACATGTTGAAACATGAACCAATTCTGTATCCATGGGGGAAACAGATTCATCTTTACCTCTAATTTAAACACCATTTTTCTTCTGTTTCCTCTGTACTGAGGAATAAACACCAACCATAGCAGTTTTCTTATTACCTTTAATATCTTCAGAATTCATAAAATCTTCCTCTTGGAGATCCATTGTATCCACCTCAGTTTCATTATCTGAGAACCATGGATCTTGAGTCCTAATCTCTCCAACATCTTGGGTAGTATCATTACATGATTTTATCTTTGAAATACGATCTTCTC
Organism: Viscum album; assembly: GCA_963277665.1. NCBI lineage: Eukaryota > Viridiplantae > Streptophyta > Magnoliopsida > Santalales > Viscaceae > Viscum > Viscum album. The sequence continues at coordinate 1,337,224,470 of OY728145.1, forward strand.
GACCAACCTCAACTGATTTAACTATAGTTTCCTTATCCATAAAAATTTGTGTTGGTTGATTAACAACCACCGTAGCAGGAATGGAGATTCCAGAACCTTTACCCTATTTGTCTCCCAACATAACATTCCCAACCAAATGAATTTCAAGCTTCTTATCTAGGTTTTCCCCATCCTTGGCAGTAACAACATTCATAGGTAGTTTAAAATTACATTGATCAATCAGATGACCAATCTTCTTGTAATTGAAAAATCTTATATTTCTACAACACTTCTCACTCCAGTGCCCAATGTAGTTACACTTACTGAACAATTCAGGTAACCTTTCAAACTCAGACGATAATTCAAGCTTATAACCATTAACAACAAGCAAAATAGTTTCAATGAGAGGTAAAAATAAATCAACCTCAATAGAAAATATTAAAAAATGACCATATCAAGCACACTTAGTCTTCCCATTGAATTTTATAGGAATTCCCGCAACTGGTTCACTACCCCAAAGGATTTGAGAATTCCAAAAAACCAACTTAATCCCTGAAAGAGAATCCGAGTTTGAATAATTAAATTCTTAAACGAAGATATATCAAAAAGAGTATCCCAATCTTGAAACCTCAAGATTCTAGGTTTGAGGGAGACAAAACTGAAGCCCCGTGTTCTTGATTTTAATTCATCCTATGGGGAGAAGAGGAAAAATCCCCTACCAATCGACACCATGCGCTATCCACCGAAGACCCAAATCTGGTGGAACCACTTTAGGAGATCTTCAATTTTCCATGTGTTATTATTCTACTACAACATTAAACATCCACGAATTAAATGTTGCATTCTTCTAAATGCTCTTCAATAATTTTAGCGTTCGAATCAATAAAATCTAAAGTTCCATTTCTCATAATTCTTTTATTTTATGAATCAGAACTAGATCTAAGGTTAAAAAATATCTATCTGACCGTAAGAGAGATGGTTATCCTTCAAATCATCTCGAACATTCACATTGCAGGGATCCTTCACATCATGATTCACTAGACTATCTTCATCCAAACCCAAAGGCACTTGAATCATGCCATGTCCAGCAGCAACCTTCCTCAAAATCTCTAATGAAATCCACCTCTGGATTGAAGTATCACTCCAATGGGAAAGACATCAATCAAGGGCATGGATTGGCATGGCGAGCGATAGTGAGGGTGAGCGTGGGGAGAGTGTGGGAATGCATGGGGTGTGGCATGCACGAGTAATAGGAAGGGGGCATTGGTGAGGGCAACACAGGTACCTGACGGGCCCCCTGGGGGCTACTCGACCTAGGCCCTGGTTTCATGGGAAGGGGCACATCATTTGACCCCCATGGCAGCTTGAGCTGAGAAATCTATAAATTATGGCCTTTTTTCTACAAGGACTTCAAGAAATCTCATCTAGGGGCCTTTAGTAAGCCATTATCTAAGCCTTTAAGACATTTCAAATTCTTATAAATAGTTCCAGCTGGATTGAAAATGCTAATTTGGAGGGATGAGGCTTGATCCACTAATGTACCTGAGTGTGTGTGTGCTTGTGTTTATAATTACCCCAATTGAAGAGGATTTATTTGGCATGTTATGAGATTACATCAGGCAAGATGTATTCAGGATTTCTTTGGCCTGTTATTTGGATTCTCAAGATGTAATGAAATTTCTATGTCAAGATCCTATTGCATCATCATCGGCCACATTTCATAAAGGAAAAATGGGTTATATTGTCTCTAAATATTGATTAGAGGTAAATATGTAACCTGTTTTAAATGACCAAATTATTGTGAGAACCTATAAGGATCAAAAGGATCTAAAATGGTTACTCTATCTATAAAATCATCCAAAATCCCATCTCATAACAAGATAATGTATGAAATTTATTCTGAATTCCCTCTATCATTATCTACCAATGCACAAAAACGTGTTGAATGAGGAATGAACCCAAAATGGGAAACATCCTTTAACAAATAAATAGGACCATCGAGTCATTAATTTAAAAAGAACAAGACCATCTACCATAGCTTCGTCCATGTCCAGTATTAGTTTCAGATTCAATAAAGAACAGAAGAAATCAAATAAATTTTTCAAATACCATGATGATAGGGCATGGGGGGTGTCGACCTCAGTGTCCGGGGTGTTGAGGGTTGTGGGGGAGAGCCGTCGAGAAGGAAGGGAGTAGGTGGGGAGGCCGCTCGGAGCAGATTCGCTGGAGGAGGAGGATCGTGGGGAGGAGGGTCACGGCGAGGAGGCGTCATCGGTATTGAGGGCTGTTGGCGAGGAGGCATCGGGGAGGAGGTGTCGGGGAGGCGTCCGGAAGGAAGAGAGGAGGTGGGGCCACTGCATCGGAGGAGAAGAATCAGGGGTGGCCACATGGAAGTAGGATCCTGAGAGGTGGAGTGGTCGTGTCTGAGCCGGTCAGGGCAGCGTCGAAGCCGTGTTGGGGCAGCGTCTGAGAAAGAGAATCATGGTGAAGTGGTGTCACCGCATCGGAGGCACGTCGTCAGAGGAGGTGGGGAGTCTGCGTCAGAGCAGCAACGGAGGGGAAGTGGAGTGGTCGCGCTAGAGGAGGACGATTGTGGGGAGGTTGGGTGGACCGTCAGAGGAGGAGGATCGTGGAACGTCGGGGAGATGAGTCGCGAGGAGTAAGGATGTTAGGAGGAGGGGCGCGATAGGGTTACGGTAAATTGGGGGGTGGGGTGGGTTAATTTCCACGGAGAGCGAAATTTTTGTGGCTGTATACAGGATATAGCCGTGGTTCCTATTGTCCGTGGGTATAGATCCATGGTGGTAGCTCTAAATTCTAGTAGTGGGGAGAAGTGAAGTGTCATTACTGCAAAAGATACGGGCACATGAAGACGGAATGCCGATTTCTAAAGAGGAAGAATGAGCGAGCTCAAAATCCAACGGAAGACTAATGGGTTCTGGATTCGGGGAGCTCAGCACACATATGTACGACGAGAGATACATTTGATACTTTTCACCAGGTGCGAGACTCGGTGAGACTTGGTGATGGGTCAACATGCGAGGTTCGTGGAGTCGGGATAATGAAATTGAAGACACCCGATGGAGGAATTTGAAAACTGGCTGACGTGAAATTCATTCTGAGGATGAGGCAGAACTTGATATCATTGAGTAGACTCGATGCGAGAGGATACAATATTTCCATAGCAGGTTGAGTGTTGGAAGTCTCACGTGGGGATGCAGCGATGTTTACTGGGAAGGAGTCTGAAGGGTTGTATCATTTCATGGGGACCGCAGTCAGCCCGATATCGAGTGAAGATAGTGGAAGTGTCACATCATCTGGCGTGAAGATGCGTGTTCGATTTGCTGATGAAGTTTTTCACACCTGCAATGAGATAACAGGTCATGTTTCTACCCCAAATTGGTCGTGAGGGGGAGATTTGTAGGGGCCACTCCCAATATGGGGTTGAATGTTTCAGCAGTAGAAGTCTTTGAAGCCGGCAAACAAACCTGGTGGCTGCTGGAGAGGTCTCCTTTGGTGAGCAGCCGGTAGGGAGGACTCCAACGGTAGATGAGCTACCCTCCAACAACCGAAGAAAAATGGGTTTCCTTCCTCTATTTAAACGGGATTGAATCCCTTTGTTTGTAAGAGCTGTGTGTGTGAGGAGTTGTATGTTTATAATCCTCCATCGAGAACTGGAGAGACGTGAATAGAGATATACCCCCATTCTCCTGTGAATGTAGGAAACTCGCTGAACCATGTAAATCCGTGTGTTGCTCCGTTTTCTTCTGTTTTGTGTGTTTGAGGTACCACGCACCTCCGCTGTGCCCCAACACTTGATCAACATCAGTGCATGCCAATCATGATGCAACAAACCTATACGAGTCAAACCGCCCCTGGCCTGGAAAGGATTTAGCAACAAATTCCATAAATCAGGGGATTGTGGTCGGATCTCGAAGCAGCACGTCAATCGGATGAACCGTGGATGACAAGGCTACCTCGCAGTGATAAATCACTTCAGATAAACCCCGAAACGTATAGAATCAAACTGCAAGGGTGAATCGGAACCCACAGCAGTGCGTCAACCAAAGGTCATGGTGCAACCTCGCAGTAGCAAACCGCGATGGACAAACCCCAATTGGATATAATTATTTATCTAAATAAACCTCATATTTAAAATTAATAAATTTTTATATAATTATTTTAATATATAAATAAACATTATTGAATTTATTTATAAATATATATATATATTATAAAAAATATTTATACTTATATGAATAAAATTTATTAAATTTATTTATATATATATATAAATAAACTTTATTATTTATATTAAAAATATAAGGTTTGTTTATATAAATAGCTATATATAGATAAAACTTAATTAAATATATATATATATACCTTAATTTTTAAAAAATATATTCATTATTTTTTTATATACATAAATATAATTATAATTATTTATATATATTTGGTTATATATATAAATAAACCTTAAATAATTATATTGAAATCTAATTATACTTATATAATTATAAATATATTTATACTTATATATTGTTATAAATATTTTTGTTAAAATGCATTTAAAATATATTTATATAATTAAATTTATATTTATGTATATATATAAATAATGAATATATTTATTAACAATTCGGGTTTATATATATATTTATTTATTTATTTATAAATGTATTTAATAAAGTTTATTTATATATAATTGTTTATATAAATGATCCTAATATTTTGAATAAAAATAATAAGGTTGATCTATATATATATATATATATTTAATAAGGTTTATTTATATAAATATAAATAATTTTAATAATGTTTATTTATATATATGGTTTTATAAATAAATAACCCATAAGTATTTGTATTGAAATATATTTATACTTATATAATTATAAATATATTTATATTATATAAGGTTATAAATATTTGTTTTGAAATACATTAAAAAAATATTTATATAATTACATCTATATTTATGTATATATATATATGTAATGAATATATTTATTAATAATTAATGTTTATATATATTTATTTAATTAAGGTTTGTTTGTATTTAATTATTTATATAAAAAACCTTATATTTTGAATATAAATAAAAAGGTTTTTATATATATATATAATAAGGTTTACTTATATAAATATAAATAATTTTTATAATTTTTTATTTATATATATGGTTATATATATAAATAAACCTTAAATATTTGTATTGAAATATATTTATACTTATATAATTATAAATATATTTATACTTATATATGGTTATAAATATTTGTGTTGAAATATATTTAAAATATACTTATATAATTACATTTATATTTATGTATATATATACCAAAAAAATTTGGCGTCAAGCCCCTTAAATGTGGGTCTATAGTCCATGCTATGTGTGTATGTTTTACTTTACTTTTTTAATAAAATTTTACAGGGTCATGGATTTGGGTTACCAAATCCATTATGAGACCGGCCTCTATATAGAAATATAGATTTATAAATATATTTATAGATATAATTATAAATATTTACATATTTTTAAAATATATATTTAAAAATATAATCAAATAATTAAAATTATTTATATATAAATATAATTATAAATATATATTTACACATATAAATTTATTTATATAAATATATATTTGAAAATAAGAAATTATTTTTAATTCTATTTATAAATATATTTATAATTATATAATTATAAATGTATATTTTTAAATCTATATGTATATAGTTATAAATATATATTTATTTATAAATAAATTTAACATATTTTTAACCATATAATAAATTCTGAAAATATATATGTTTTCTCTGGAATTGGGGATGATATCATTGATTTATGATTCAAACACTCCAAGTGGTTTCTAATGGTTTGGTTCATAGAACCGGAAACATCCAATGATTCCATATCCATTTGGACCTACTTTCCAAAGGTAGGTACTCATTGGTTGTGAACTGATGAGACTTAGGAATTTGCATTGGTCGAGAGGATGGGAGGTCGGACTCATCACACCTTTTTAGGGGAATTATTGTCTACTCTGGGACTCTCTTTATAGATTTAAGTTATGTTCGTGAATCCTTATTATATTACCAAGTATAAAATGAGCTTTTCTTTAGATATGACAATCAATGATTAAATATGTAGGAAATTTATAGAATATTTTATATATATTCAAGGTTCTTCATCAATGGAGAATCATCTGTATTTGTTAGAGATTCTTAGTCAATGGTATCCTTCAATTCATAAAAGTCTCTTGGTCATTATGAGGACCATACTGGTTTTAAAGCCACTCAGTGGGGGCACTTGAAGTTTATTGTCATTCAGAAGGACATGGATTATTTCAGATTTGGGATCGTACCCACAGATGGGCTACCTACGTATCCTTTTTTTAGAAAAGGAATTTGAACCCATGTAGTTCGAGTAAGGGAGTATGATCTTTATGTATGATTGATGGCTCAAAGAAAGATGTCATAATTACTTTTACACTCTAAGATCACGTGAGTCATGCTCGGTGTGAGAAACAAGAGGTATTGGTAAAACCAGACAATTGTTCCATGAAATATGCAATCATACTAAATGATGTGGGGATTATGTATGTATGAATTCCCAAATAGATTAAGATTAATATTTACTTCAGGGAAGAAATCCAGGAATAAGATCCATAAAGGTTTATGTACTTTATAGAGATTTGGATACTCTAACTTGGGGATTACTCCTGAGGAAGATGCCCGAATTAGGAGGGGACTTATGATTGGGTTTTACTTTTGATAAGGAAGCCCAGAACAAAAAGTAGATTAAGACTGGTTAAGAGAAATTAAGACTGGGGCTTATTCCTAAGGAGGAGGCCCAGGTTAAAGGGATTTGACAATTAAGGGACTTGGGGATTACTCCTGAAGAGGATTCCCATATTTGAGATTGGGTCTTACTCTTGAAAAGGAAACCCAGGTTAAGGGAATTAAGGTTGGGTCTTGCTCCTAAGGGGGATGCCCAAATTTGGGGACTTGGAGACTGGGGCTTACTCCTAAGGAGGATGCCCAGATTAGGGAATTATGACTGGGGATTACTCCTGAAAAGGAGGCCCAGGTTAAGGATTCTCTCATCTTAAAGGATGATGTTGAATGAATGAACTCTCTAACTTTAGTGATGTAAAGATGTGTAAATCACTAGGGTTTGAGAGATGTTCTATAGAATTCCTTTTAGATAAGGAATCCAACAAAGAAATCATGCCATAAATGGATTTTGAGAGAGTTCTGAAGGCTTAATCTTGAAGAGGAGATGTGGATAGGTGTAAGAGGGGTTAAATGGGCAGGAAGGGCACCCAAAAAGAGAGGGGCGCGCAAGTATTGCGTGGGAGCACAAGTCATGGTCGCGCAAGTATACTTGCGCGACACATGGGTACTTGTGCGCCGACCAATCCTTAGGGTATAACTTGGGTGAGGCTTGGCTAAAGCGTTTAACACTACCCCTAGAGAATTCCAGAAAAGAGGTGTGCAAGTTATGCTGAAGGAGCAAGGTGGCGCGCAAGTGTGGCCATTTCCCTTAAGGGATGGCCACTTAGGCGCGCAAGTGTTGATGAGTTTCAATACTTAGGCCTTCCTCCCCCGGTTTAGAGCTTCCATTCTATGTAAAAAAAAATACCTTATAAGTGTTCAGAAGCTTTGAGAAGAGACAAGGGCGCCGGGAGCTCAAATCTGAAGTTCTGGAATTTTTCTTCCTCCCAAATGGGGGGGCCCACAGGGATATTTATAGGATGGAGAGACCCTGGGAGAACTTTCAAACAAGGCGCGCAAGTCACATGCGCTACCATTAGGTAGCGCGCAAGGGTACTTGTGCGACCATGAGGGAACTTCCACGAACCAAGTGCATTTGAATCCTTTTTCATGCCTTTTTTAATTTTTCATGTTTTTTCTAAAGGATGAATCACTTTATGCTAAGGAATTTCCCTTTGCATTCGTTTAGACTCTTTGAAGAAAAGGAGCGTCAACAAAAGTGCCCCCTCAGAGTTGGATCCGAAAGAAAAATGAGGATGTAACTCTGAGGAAAGAAGAAAACCAAGTAAACTTCAGCGCGCAGGTACTGAGCGCGCAGAGGGCGGCGCGCAAGTGCTGATTGCGCTAGCTGTAGAGTGCACTGGATTTAGGCACGCTGGGGTGCGGCCAGGCCTATATATAAGTGGCCATTTGTCGCGCATAGCACCGAATTTCGGATTTTCGATCTCTCACCACTCAAGTTACCTGCGTCGTGCAAGTTGCTCTCTTTTCCGTTATTTCTTCATTGTCGCACTGCTGTCAAGGTATTTGGACTTGCGCGATGTTACTTGCGTGCCAAAAACTTGCGCGACACATCCACACTTGTGCGACATATTCATACTTGTGCACCAATATTAGACTTGTGCGCCTTAATGCCTTAGCCATTTTTTTTAATTCCTTCACAAATTTTAGGAAAAAATCAACTTACTTAAGAGTTGATTTATTAATGTTTTGTGCAGATTCAATGGCTCCCAAGAGAATCAGAACGGCTGATGAACTGGGAAGAAAGCATCTTGATGATATGATGAGCATCGTTGTCCATGATTACAATACCATCTGTGATAGCACTCTCCTAGATTTGGCTAAGTATTTGAAGAAGTATCATCCTAAATTACCCCAGAGCATTTATCATCCTTTGTATGGCTATGGTCATCTGTGAGAAGTTACCATTCCAGAGGCAAAGAACTATCTCCCAACTTCTTGGTTTCAGAATTATACCAACTTTTCTTCAGCAAATATTTCATGTGGGGGAGAATTTTTAACTTCTGGAACAGTGGAGAAGGCCCATATTATGCACCATATCCCTTGTACGCCATATCTGAAACCTCATAAGCCCGAGATGCAACCACATTGTTATCCCTCAATTTTCCGAAACTCTCAGATGGATCAATCCGAAGGCTGGAAGAGAATTTGGGACTTTCGTCCTGGAGGAGGTGTGACACCAACTTGGATGTGGGAATACTGGGTACGACAAACCTGTGCAGAGTTTGTTGCGGATTTGAAAGGAGTTGCAATATACGAAGCCGTTTGGGTTGGGAAAACATATTTTTACAGACATGATAACTTCATGCCGGAGATACTCAGCCATTGAAGCCCAGAAACTAATTCATTCCATTTGACTCATGGAGAAGTAGGCATCAGTCTGTGGGATGTCCACAAGATCTCAGGGGATCCAATTTTGGGTGATATGTATAATGAATTCATCCCTTCCAAGGTGACTTGGAATGATTCGGAGAAGACTCCGGCTTTAGCTCGGGAATTATTTAAAATCTTCCATAAGCTTAAGAGTTCAGAGACTTCCTTAACTCATTCTAGAAAAGATATTCATCCAAAGGAGTGGATGGATATGTTTCTTATCGAGAAGCAGGAGAAAGAGCCGAAGGAGAAGGATAAGGGATCCATGAAGAAGAGGCCCACTTGTCCTACCACCTGCCCCAAAACAGAGAAAAGGGGTGCTCCTGGCACATTATGGACGACCCTGGAAGTAGAAGAATTTGAGAAGTGGGGATATGAGGTGAATCAGAGGATCACAAAGAAGACTTGTCTGGCGGGCTTTTTGGCCTTGTGGCTTAGTGTTTATCTTCTGCCGGTCATGGACTCGAAGGGAGGCGTCAGGCTAGGGACCTTCGTTATTGTGTCCATGTTGGATGAGGGGAAAATGGTTGGGTTGGCTACCCCCATTTTATCAAAGATTCACATGAGCTTACTCCATGTCTTCATGGGTAAGTCTCCTTTGAGAATAGTGGGACCATTACATGTTTTGTGGGGATGGATCGCCACTCACTTCAGAACGTATAATGTACAGAATGAATTACAGATTCTTGGAAGTTATTTCATGCCATCAGTGCAGGAATTATCTGGAATTTCTCCATTATCCCTCAACTATTATGACATGAAGGTGAGGCTGAGCATGTATAAGGAATTTAATTTCTTTCCTTATGGAAATCCGCCAACCGGGTGGTTTGTTGATGACAGAAAAACTATCCTAGATTTGAAGGCATACATTCTGGCCTTCAGATATGGTGTGCTGGTCGACAGGATTGACGGAGAGATTATATGAGAGGCCTATGATCCATATAGATTTGCACGTCAATTCAAGTGTTTGCAGCAGACTGTTGTATCTCCCCCTGTACCTGTCAAGTTAGAGCAACATCTGATGGTTTCCCAGCAACTATGGTTGCTGCCATCTAGAGAGAGGATTGGGGAAGTGTTTGATCTACCAGTTGAAAAAGAGGCATATAACTTGACTACATGGTACGTTGAGCACTAGATAGCATCATACCCTAAAGGGGTGCTAAATCACCCTGTTTATCAGGTGGGGAAAAGGAAGAGGACTGTATAGAAAGAAACCCTTCCTCATGAAGGTGATGCTTCCCCACCTAAATCTGATTTTCCAGATTCCTCATCTAGGACTGGCTCACCGGATTCCCAAGATGGGGATGATGAGGCACAACTAATGGCAAAGCAGCCTCATGCCCGATATAATCCTCCAGTTAGAATCAAAAGACCCACTCCATCAACTCCTGGTGAGTTACTTTATTGGGGTACTTTAATCATCACTTCTTTATAGAGTAACAAGTTAATTTTCTTATTCTCCATCTTTAGTTGCAGGAGCTGGGAAGAAGCTGAAGTCGAAGATTGTAGGACCTTCCTCGCAGCCTTCTGGTACATGTACTGAATATTTATGACCAGAGGCTATCCAGACATGGCAGAGTTTATACTATGGTATTGAAACTACCTGGCTAGATTTATACGAGGGGTTGCACCTCCCTGGAATAGGTAATCTTCTGGCTTCTACCGATATCAATTTTGAAGATAGCCTCGATGAAGTGTGAGCTTATATAAGAGAGCTGGAAATGGTCATATATTCCACCGATGATTCCATTCCAATCACCAAGCGGGTGAAGGAAATAATTGATCGTGGCACCGCTGAGGGGACTAATGCTTCCGGAGATGAGGAGTGGAACGATTACGTGGCTCCTGAAGATGTAAGTTTTCTTTCCTTATTTTCCTTGTAACTTGATTTCATTCAAAGCATTGTTACTTAAGGAAATTTTTTTCTTTATTTTTCATCTTGAAAAGAAAGGAACTATTGTGGTTACTTCGCCATAGTATAGTCCTGGTGGTACTGCCATCGGGGCTGCTGCTGAATCTCCTTGCGATTCGGGTGAAATATCTTCAGGCCAGTGGGCCATGGATGAGGAGTTGGACATGGACTTCCATTCTCCAATTTAGGTACCTATAAGGGAGACTGCTGACACTCCCAAAAATCCAAAGAGACAAAGGCATCGAAGGAAGAAGTCCACAACTAAACGCTTCATCAGTAGTGGTAAGTCCTTTGGATAATCAAGAGTCTTAAATCATGAAAAAGATTTCTCATTTTCCTTGGGATTGTAGGGGATTATTCAATTTCCCCTCTGAGGGAGAGGACCAACCTTCCTTTGAGGACCACAGAGGGTGCTGTGGAACAATTGCAAATTCAGGCTGACTAGGATACTCCTAGAGAAGAGCTAGTATCTGTTCCCAGTATCCCTCCTACAGCTGTTGCAAGAAGAGAATAACCCACTTTTGGTAAGTTAACAATGTTTCATAAAATGTTGAATGAAACATCATTTAACTTCCATTCTGTGATACTTCAGGTTCAACCCCTGAATTAGAGCTTTTGGAGGCTATTGAAACTGATGCCGTGATTTTATCTGAAGATGATGTCCAGGGTCAGGGACCGCAGGATGAAGGTCACCAAAAAGACACATCAAATGCTCCCACTGGTGAGATTAACCAGGATTCTGAGATGACATTAGATGAAATGATGGAACTTGGCGCATCTTTTGAATATTTTATAAATCATGTTAAATTACCATGTAATTTAGAAAATTATTGACGTTATTGTTATCCTTCGTCCTATTAAAAATAACTTCTTATTACATGTCTAATAATGATCAGTTGAAATGTGCAGTTCTGTCTGAGCAAGCTACTGAACTACCCATGCCTGAAGGGGGTACAGAAAACCCTACTATTGCAGAGACATTACCACAAGTGGAGCTGAACCCAGTAGAGCTTCCTCAAACTCATCCTGAAAATCCTATCAAATCTAGGAAAGATGGGGAGGAGCCTTCTCAGGTTTCTAATATAACGTTGGGTAAGGAATAACAATATTTGCGATTGTACTTAATTTTCAAGACAACTGATTCATTTGTTATCCTTTGAAACTAACCAGAGTTTTCAATTGATTATGCAGGGCCATCAATTTCAGTGGTTAGATCTGGAGGTGAAGTCTCAGCCTCCGACCCAATGGGAATTGAAAGCAAAGAAACACGGGTCAGGGGGGAGGATCAGAACAGGGCACTTCCCTAAGTGCATTAATTCCAGATTATACTCCCCCTTGTGACAGAAACAATGAGTCGAACCCGGATGTTCAAAAGTCGTTCCAATTTTCAGAACGCAAGGCATGGAAGAACATATGGTAAATCATATTTGAAGTTAATTTGGAGGAGCTGTCATCGAATATTCCCTGACTTTCATCCCTATTTTTCATATTGGGACTTGGCGGTTTTGGATATGAAAAGATCCATGCCACGGTGAAACAGGTTATTTTAAGAAGGGAGTAGTAGAAAAAGTGTCATAAATATCTGACCAGGGTGAAGATGTAATCCAATATTAGTGAATTTGATGTTGTAGTATCCCGAGTTGAGGCTGACTGTGCTACCAAGATGAAGGAGCTGAAGCATAAGATCAAAGATAAATTCGTCCAGCAGATGCACCTTCAGCAACAGTTAGATGTTGTTACTGGGGAACATGACCAACTCAATAATTAGCTAAAGGGAGCTCAAATGAATGGTATGAAAGCCATCACAGATGCCAAGAAAGCACTCCATTAGACTGAAAAGAGTGAAGTTGGTCGGGTGCATGATCTTTAAGTAGCTGCTGATGAAGCTCAGGATGTTGTTCATCAAGTGAAGACTTATGTTGACATCCTATTATAATTTCTTAGAAAAAGAGAAGAGACTCTAGTCTGTGGATGTCCTTATAACTTTTGTGCATCAAATGGAAAGAATGGTTTCATCTTCAATCATTTGTACATGTATTTTCCTACTACCTGCTTTAAATTTTACCTAAGCCAATGGTCCTAGTAAGAATAGTTTGATTTTTACTAGGATTAATATAAATAACCCTACAAACTTTGAATCCATTAATTGCTCAATATTACCTAAATCATACAAAATGTATGTTTATTGAGCTGGAACTTGACTTTTATTCAGAGTTCTTTTGTCTTTTGTGGGTTGTTTAAAGTTATGCACGTCATACATAAAAAGGCTAATGTTTAAGGTCGAAATAGCTTTGTTTGAATGAATTATAATTCACTCAATACCTTTATAATTCATCTAGAAACATATTACCACAACCAAGTATGAGGGAAAATATGTAAACTGTAACTTAAGAAATTTTTAATTTGAGGAATGATATGAAAAAGGGCTAAAAGGAATTAGAAGAAGTAGTTTCCAAGAATGAAGTTACCATTATTTAACAAACCAGTTAGGGGGATGAATTATATAGGGCCACCTAAGGGCATTGGTTGCACAGTCAAATGACGTCATCTTTTGGCAGATAGGTCCATTATGTAGACTACTTATGCAAGTCCACCTAAGGACACGTGTTGTATAGTCAGGCAAAAGAACTCTCAGAAATTTACTTTTCTACTGCTAAGAAGCCAGTGAAAGTTTATGGGGATTCAAATTTTCCAAAGTATTGAGTTTTTTGTATGGAAAGAGGTACTCGAATATGGAGAAGATATTTTCAATCAAGATTGTCTAAGAATTGGATGAATGTTACTCCTATGAAGGTCTGACCCAAACGTAGGGAAGGAAAATATAAACCATAGACTTGAATACTTTCAGATCATGAAATGAAATATGGCACAAATATGTTAAGGATGGCTATTTTTGCGGATCCCTATATATTCTCATTAAGATAAATAAGGATAAAAGAGGTTTTCCTCCAAAGAATGAAGTTACCACTATTTAAAAAACCTGTTAGGGGTTGAATTATGCAAGGCTACCTAAGGGCATTGGTTGTATAGTCAAATAATAGCATCTTTTAGCTGACAGGTCCATTATGTAGACTACTTATGCAAGGCCGCCTAAGGGCACGTGCTACATAGTCAGGAAAAATAACTCTCGGGTATCAAGCCTTTTGTGATTAGAAGTTATGAAAATGGTTATGAAGATCTGAAAATGTTTAAGGTTAGGATTATGACACATAAAAATGGGTATTGTTCAATGTATGTAGAGATACACAGATCAATGCTAACCATAATCATGTTGTGGCTGGGTCCTGAATTCAAATGTTGGAGTTCACTATGTATCTCATAAGGATGGGAATCAAGCCATATGTTGTTCTTGAAATACAATTTAACATCGTGTTGGATGAAATTATGACAGATCTTAGTTTAGGGTCATAGAGCTCGAACCATTATATGAAATACACAGTGTGTGTTTTCATGGGGACTTTTCAAACAGGGGACTGAAATTGGAATTTGGGGTTAGGCCCAAAAGACTTGGGGCTAGATTCAAGGGACACTCGAACGTTCCTACATATCCCATAAGGATTGGAATCAAGCCCATGTAGTTCTTTAAATACCCTCTGTACAAATTTGGTTTGTACATGTGAAGGGTGAAAAGGGGACTTTATTCCAATGATGGTTGGACCTGAGATAAAACGTTCGGGCATTTCCATGTATGCACGTAGTCTTTGGAATATAACATGATTGGAGATAAATGTAAATAACGATTCCCTCTTAGGTGAGGGTATCAAAGAATGTTGTAGTTTATTGTCATACGGGACAAAGGTTTTGTACAGTTTAACGTCGTATAGAAAAGACGATGGTGAACCAACATAAAAAATATTGGTTCTGGTGGCGGCTTCATGAATCAACATCATATGAGATGGAGGTGAACCGATGTGAAGATATTGTTTTTGGGCTTGAACCTCAGGAGTTTGCCTACGTACCCAGCCTAGAATGCAAGGATCAAAGTCCACGTAGTTCAATTAAATAATGAATTAGTGATCAAGGTGTTCTTGGGGTCAACGACCTAAAAAATGGTGTTGGGACTTACGCGTGGTTAGCGGCCCAGAGAGGGTGTTATGGTTTGAAGTTTTCTCTAAGCTCACATGAGTCATACTTGGTGTGAGAAACAAGAGGTAACAACAACCTTAACGATACACAGTTTAATGTCATGTAATACATATGAAGGGACTATGCAGTTTAAAGTATTGCTGTTAAGACTAATGGTGCTGCACAGTTTAGTGTCATGTAGCCGGGACAAAAATATAGTTTAACATCATGTAGGACATATTATAGGATTTATGTACAGTTTAGCGTCATGTAGTTAAGACGATGGGGACAATACAGTTTAATGTTATGTTGGACAAAAAGAGGACTGTGCAGTTTAATGTCATGAAGTAAGGACAAAAGAGGGCACATTTTAACATCATGTTGGATGTATTAGGGACTTTTTCCCAGTTTAACATCATGTTGGATGAAAAAGGGACGATATAGATTAGCGTCATATTGGACGAAAGTGCGAACAGTTTAAGTTCATATGCATGGACCGTAGATTATGCAGTTTAATGTCTTGCTGGAAGTAAGGGACTATACAGTTTAGCATCATGTTGGATGAAAGTGAGAATAGTTTAAGGTCATATGCATGGACCCATGCTGTATTTTGTGTTCATACAAAATATTTCTTCAGAAATCTAGCATTGGTTGGAGTAGTGATGAGTTCTCCATCCATTGAGATTAAAGAATACGCTCCATTGAAGTAGACCTTATGTATTGAGTAAGGTCCTTCCCATTTTGGCTCTAGCTTGGGAGGTTTCTTTCCTGGTATCATTGGAGTTCTAAGAACCAATACCAATTCTACCTGAATGAATGAACGAAGATGAACTTTTTTGTTGAAAGCTCTTGCTATCCGATTTTGATAGACTTCTAAGTGGTGCAAGGTGCACAATCTTTTCTCATCTAACTGTTCCAATTCATTCAATCGCTTTTGAGATTGTTCATCTATAGATGATTGATCACAAATGGCTACTCTGAGCGAAAGTAATTGAACCTCAATTGGAAAGACTTCTTCTGTTCCATATACCAGTGAATATGGAGTTGACTGCGTTGCAGTGCAGGTGGTGGTCCGATAAGCCCATAAAGCATGAAAGAGTTTATCAGGCCATGACCTCTTGTCTTTATCCACCATATTTTGCAGTATATTTGATAGAGTCTTATTGAAGGATTCTATCTGGCCATTGGTAGCTACATGATACCGAGATGAATGGTTGGATTTGATGTTGTATTCTTGATACAACTTCTTCACCTCGGATGAACAGAAGTTGCTACCATTGTCTGTCAATATGGTATGAGGGACACCAAATCTGGTAATGATATTTGACTTGATGAAGCTAACAATGCTTTTAGAAGTAACTTCTTTGAGAGGTATTGCCTATGTCCATTTGGAAAAGAAGTCATTAGTAGTAAGAATATACTTTAACCGGTTAGTTGTAGCTGAAGGATAAGGTCCCACCACATCTATTCCCCATTTGGAAAATGGCCACGAGTATTTAGATGTATGAAGAAACTCTGGGGGTTGATGAATGAAGTTTTCATGTACTTGGAATGAATGAAACTTCTTTTTGAAATCAACACAGTCTTGTATCATTGAAGGCCAAAAGTACCCAAGCCTTAGAATTTGATCAGACAATCTATGTCCAGACTGGTGGGTACCACAGACTCCTGTATGCACTTCTTTCATGAAATCCATTTTCTCTTCACCATCAATGCATCTGAAGAGAACTCCATCAAAACCATGCTTGTAGAGAATTTTATCTAGGTGATCTGGGCTATCATAATGTGTAAAATTGACCACACGTCACCAGATTTGTTCTTTCCCAGCTCTTTCAGGTGGAAGTGTTCCATTTTGAAGTTATTCCCTGATAGGTGTCATCCATCCTATAGTATGACCATATGGTTCAGGAATGAGACTAATTTCATTGATATCCTCTGTTCTGGTTCAAACATAAGGTGAAATTGTACGACGGTGGGCAATACTGATTGTTGTCTCTTCTCGATTTGGATCTACCAGAGCTATGGCTATATTATCCAGTGCATCAGCTTGGGCAGTTTTTGATCTTGGGACATAAGAAAATGTTAGTTCCGAAGGGAATTCCACCATTAAATCTCTGAATTAATCATACAAAGGGATTAGTTTTTCTTTTCTGGTGTCATAATCCCCATTGACTTGTTTTATTACCAGGTCGGAATCACCTTTCACCTTTAAGTGATTCACCTGTGGTTGGACCTCCAACTCCAAGCCTACGATGAGAGCTTGGTATTCCACTTCATTATTTATACCGCCTCCCAACAATGGGTGGGAATAAGGTAACACTACCTTTTCTGGAGAAATGAGCACAATTCCTTAGACAACCTTGTTGAATTTAGGATCTTCCACTTTCTTCCCTGTTGGACTTCTGGAAGCACCATCAAAATACATTTCCCATACCTGAGGACTATCCTGGATAGAGAATACTTCCTCATCAGGGAGTTCAATATCTTAAAATGTGTCTTCCACTGAAGGGTGTTCAACAGGGAAATCAGCCAGAGCTTGTCCCTTTATTGCCTTTTGAAACACATATTGAATATCAAATTGCTGCAAGATAACTGCCCACCTTTCCAGACGTCTTGTAAGCATTGGAAGACTAAGGATGAATTTGAATGGGTTATTATGAGATACCAATTGGACCTCATGATGTTTTAGGTAGTCTCTCAACTTCTGAACTACAAATATTAATGCCAGGCAGCACTTCTCAATACTTGAATATCGGGTTTCTGCTTCAAGCATAGTCCGACTGAGATAGTAGAGGCTATTTTCATTCCCAGCATCATTCTTCTGAGCAATAAAGGGACCCAATGGTCAATCTAAGGCTATCACATAGAGGATTAGTGGTATTCCTTCAACAGGTTTCATGAGTACCGGTGGACTCAAGAGGTATTTCTTGAGAATATCAAATGCTTCTGGATATTCTTCAGTCCACTGGTAAGTGACTCACTTCTTTATCAATTTGTTGAAGGGTAAACTTTTTCCTGCAAAATTGGTGATGAAACGCTGAATATAGTCTAAGTGTCCTTGAATTCCTCTCAATTCTTTCAAATTTTGAGGAGGTGACATACCCAGGATTGACTTTCTCTTCTCAGGATCGACTTCGATACCACGATGGAGTACAACAAAGCTGAGAAATTTCCCTGAGGTTACCCCAAATGCACATTTTAAGGGGTTCATCTTAAAATTATGTTGCCAAAGTTTGTGGAATATGATTTCCAAATCATCCAAGTGATTCGGAAATTTCCTGAATTTGACCACCAAATTGTCCACATAACATTCAACAAAATTCCCTAAAAAGGGTTTGAAGATATGATGCATGGAACGCTAATATGTTGTGCCTACATTATTTAGGCCAAAGGACATTACCCGATAGCAAAACACCCCTTGAGGGGATCTAAAAGCTATAGATTATTCATCTTCTAGAGCCATTCAGATTTGATTATATCTGGAATATCCATCCATGAACGAAAGTGCTTCATAGCCAGCTGTTTCATCAATCAGAAGTTGTGTAATCGGAACTAGAAAATCATCCTTAGGACAATGCCGATTAAGATCCTTGAAATCGATGCAAACTCTAATTTTTATGTCTTTACAGGGAAAATATTAGCCAACCACTTGGGATATTGAACTTCTTTGATGAAGTTAGCTTTGACAAGCTTATCCACTTCAGGTTCAATTTTGGAAGCATAAGTTGGGTGGGTTATTCTTGCAGCATGCTTAAATCCTCGATGTCCTTCTGGAAAACCCAAACGATGGGTAGCAACATTAGGATCAAGCCCAGGCATCTTTTTATTGTTCCAAGAAAATATATCTTGATTTTTCTTGAAAAATGAAACATAAATCTCTTGCTCTTAAAGAGTCATGGTTGCACTGATTAAAGTGGGGCGTGGATCTTCTTTTGTACCCAGATTTCTTTCTCTGAGTTCATCCATGGTGGTAGAGATACCCTCTTTAAATGATGGAGGAGCATCCCTAAGATCTTCCTATTTTTCTTCAACATGTGTTATTTATTCTTTTTTTACTTTCATAGTAGATGATGAAGTTGAATTTCCATGATCAGAAGAGATGTTAAAATTTAAAGATCTTGAAGAAGAAGCTTCCATTTCTGACCCGATTGATGATGAAGGGTCTTATTTGGGAAATAAAGAAGAGATGATGGATTGAGAAGCAACATCATTGTTCACCTCTAATGTTGATATAACTTCTTCTGGACTAATTGGTGAAGTATAGACTTGTTGGATTTCAGCAGATGAAATAAAGAAATCTCTATTTGGGCTTTCATCACTGCTTGATGGGTCACCAATTTCTCCCATGCTGTCTGGCTCAACTTTCATAATTGACATTATGGATCTTTCCATGAGATTATTTTTATTTGAGTCTATCATGTCAATTTGACTGATAGGAAACACATAATTTGTACTCACATGTGTAAATGGATTTACTAGAATCATTTCCAAACCATATGGAGCATTAACTTTGGTAATCTACATTGTTGTGGATTTCTCCTTTCCCTTCATGTGATTGAATTCCGCCTCAATTTATTGAGATTCACATGTCTTGAATGGGGACTTATCACCATACAATGTCCCAACTTTACCATTGAAACAATACTTGATACATTGACGGTATGATGAAGGGATAGCCGCATGTTGATGTAGCCAGGGTCTTCCAAGCAAGATGTTGAAGGATGAGTCTTGATCAACAACCATGAAATATAAATTGGATACAAGATCTCCAAATTGAGTTATGAGTGTAATCTCACCCAGTGGTTCTTGTTCATTTTTATCATATCCCTGTAACATCATGGTAGAAGGAGATAAATCATATTACATGATTCCCAATCGACGAAGTGTACGAATGGGCATGAGGTTGACTCCTGAACCATTATCAATGAAAGCTCTTCGGATATCTACACCATTGACCTTTCCAGATAAGTACAAAGGTCTAATATTCCCATGCACGACATCATCTTCGTCTTCATATGTGAAAGATATCACTGCATGGCATTCCGCCAGATTATTCTCTACGTGGTAGACTTCAGCTGCAGCAATTTTAGTTTCAAACTCCTGAGGACTTGACAAAGCCTCTATGAGGGCCTCTCGAAGATCCTTTCACAGATTTAAAGCATCCAGAATTTATAAATTGGCCGGTACTTGGGCCAGGTGTTTCAATACATCATACTTTTGATCCAAAGGTCCGTGTTTCCCAATAGGAACATGTGGTTTAGCATGTTCCTTGGATGTTGATGCTTTGGAAGTAGATGCATCTTGTATCAGGACAGGAGTTGGAAATATTCATGGCTTTGGAAAATTAGACCGATTATATCCATTTAGTTGTTGAGAGGATGAAGGTGGAACCCCCAACCGATCCTCCAGAATAACTATTCCAGGACAGAATTTGCTATTGGTGGAAGAACTTTCTTGTCCTTGTTGAGCTCGCTGAAGGGCTCTGCCACGAGTTTCTGCTACATACACAGTTCTAGTAGGGGTAGAATTGGAATAGTGGATTTTTGGGTATCCACGTCTTCCTTTGTATAACAGACCCCAATAACTTCATCTAACTCCTCTGTTTGATACAGGGAATTCAAGCTCATCAAAATCGAAATTGCGACTGCAATAAGGATCTGTTCAGTGAATCGTATTAATAGAACTAAAGATTAACTCTTCATTCGATGAAGACTCTACATTACTAGAGAATTTAGGTTGTGCCGTTTGGTGGGACGGTGCCCATAGCTTTTAATTAGATGGCATGAAATCTTCCAGAGTCAAAGACAACTTAGGCTTTGACACATACTCATCTTATTTTGATTTTTCTTCTTTCCTTGAATTTTGATGCTCTTTTGAGGATTTTTCTTTTGAAGGAGGTTTCACTACGGCATTTATAGCATAAGACACAATTGTTTTATTCAATTGTTTTTGAAAAATGGCATGAGTTCGGTTGATTGTTTTCCTTACCAACCAATCATCATATTTCTGCGCATTTTTGCTTTTGACTTCTTACCACTCACCTCCCTCCTCTGGATTTGTAGCAGTAACACAAGCTACCAGAGCTAAAGAACCCTTCAATTTGACTTATCCCAAGTCGACCATTCTCTGAAGGAGTT
Source organism: Viscum album (assembly GCA_963277665.1). Lineage (NCBI taxonomy): Eukaryota > Viridiplantae > Streptophyta > Magnoliopsida > Santalales > Viscaceae > Viscum > Viscum album. The sequence continues at coordinate 1,337,245,737 of OY728145.1, forward strand.
CCTTGAAAACAAAACACTCCTGAATGGAATTCCCCAACATCTGATGAAATGGGAAATAATTGGGATGATCTTCATCTCCTTCCTTGTTTGGCCTCTTGGGCCTCGGAAGCTGAACCAAATTATTCTCCAGGGCCGAAATGTAGTAACCAAGAACTTTTTCATTTCAGAAAGAATAAACTTTTCTCTTCAACTCATCAAATGGTTTCCGTCTTTGATCTCTTTGATCGTCTTGATGAAAAGTCATATGTTGCTGACGCTCAGGAGGTGGAACCCTTCGAGAAGATGAAGTTTTTGAAGTTGAAGCAGGTATAGGTGCTTTTTTAAGCATAACTGTAGCAGTCTCTGCTTTACCCATTCTCCTTCCTGGAGCTGATGGAATTACATGAGCTTTATCCTTAGTCTTTATAAGAGAATCTTCAATCTGTTGAGCAATCGAAGTAAGGTCTCAAAACCCTCCTTTGTATTTCACTGGGATCAACGGTGTACGCAACTCATCACGTAAATTTTCCACACAGATTGGTAGCAATTCCTCTTGAGGGAGTGCTAAGCTTAGGGAATATGTTAATCCCTTCAAGCGAGCAATGAAATCTGAGACCCTTTCATTATCCCTTTGCTTACAGTTTGTAAGATCAAAAACTTTTGTCTTTGGAAACGTTGAGCTGAACTGAAGAAGGAATGTTTGGCAAAGATCCTCCCATTCGGTAATTGACCGGGATTGCAAGCTTGTGTACCAAAAAAATCAGGTCTTTGTAATGACTGTACAAAACACCTGAGCTTAACTGCTTCTTGTTGCTGAAGGTTTCCCGTCATAGGATCGCAATGAGAAATAAAAATGTGTGAAGTGTTTCTCTGGATCTCCCGAATCATTAAAGATTGGGAATGTGGTACTTGAAAAATTTGATGGGGGAGGAATATCATCAACCCATTCAGGGTAAGTTCTCTTTTTTGGTTGAATTTGATCATGCTTTCCCTCCATATCTTCCAACCGAGATATTAATGACACAATATTAGTTATTAACTTTTGAGAAACATCGGGTTGAGCTTGGACCTGAACAGGTGCACTGACTGGAGCTTGTATAGGTATGGAAGTTGGTACTGCAACTGATGGCAGCACTGCCAATTGTTGTTGCACTTGACCCATAGGATTAGACCTTTGAGGGTGTACTGATAAAGGAGGATATTCTTGATCCATCTCAGTATCCACAATAAATTCCCTTGGCTGACTGGCTCCAACACGTTTAGGAGGAAGACTACCCTGAAGTAGTTCTACATGCATCCTTCTTAATTCCTTCATTTCTTCCTCCTATTGTGAAAACATTTGCTCTAGTGAGAGTTATTAGCCTTCTCCAGAGGAAGGTTATGTAACCTAATTCTTTCCTTTTCCCTTGTTGGATCCCTTTTGGAGAGGGGGAAGTGGGTTACTTAAAGGAACACCCAGATTCTGGGTAAGCCTTTGATTTCTTATACACACACCTTCTTCATTTGTGTCCGTGCGTACAACTTCTTGAGCAGGAACCTCTTCATCTGATCCCTTTGAATGAGCCTCATTTGGTGGATCAGCAACAACATCATTGATGACATTAATTGATTCATAACACATCACATCCCTTCTATCATAATTTTTGTGATATTATCTTCTTTCATGACTCTGACGAGACATTGCCTTCTATTGATTTGATCCCTCAGGAACTTCTTGGCGAACCGTAATTTGGAGAGAATATCCTGATAATTTGGCTCTTCATTCCTCTTGGGGATTATTCCCTAATCGAGAGAAGATTGAATTTCTTTACGGGAGCAATTGAGGATTTGAAAAAGTCCCTAGTTTGGTGGACTGGGGTTGTTCCTGCTGTTCCCGCTCAACTCCTCAAATCCTATTTGTTGATTCTGAGGGTTGTTTTAAAAGAGTACCCAGTCTGGAAAGCTGGGGTGGCTTTTGAAATGCTATGTCTGAGACTTTCCTAAAATATTTCCTGATCTTACGGATCTTGATCTGGAAATTAGCTGGATGCATCAATAGACATCCACTTTTATCACCCGGTTCAAAAGACTGTTGGATGATTTCTGACACTTCTGTCACTTGATGATGTGCTTGCTCCAAACGAGAGGCCTATTTGATATTCTCATTCTCTTGATGTAGGAGTAATTCAACAACTTGTTCTATGTATGCTTGATTTTGAGAGAACTAGTTGAAACCTGTTCTTGGGTAAGATTTTGATTACAAACAAAACCCATTGAATGTGGTTGGCCATGGGCAATAACATTGCATGAAACCATTTTCAGTGGGCTTTTCTGACTGGAGACCACAGCGAAATGTAGTGCTCCATGAACAACCCATCCCCTGATATGAATACCGTATGGGGCATTGGCAATTAACTGGTGCAATCTTCTTAGTGCGCCAAGGCATGAACGTTGAAGGTCTCTCTACTGCTTTTCATCCTTCGGATATCGAGAAATTGAGAGAGATGCCAAGTCAATTTGGAATTGTAACCCTTCTATTATCTTAACATGATTTTCATATTCATCATAAGATAATACTTTCTTTTTCAACTGATAAAGAGTTTTCCATATGTTGAGATGAATATCATGAATCCCATCTTCCGTCAACATATCTGGAATGTCATACTGAGAGTCATCCAAAGGCCAAAACATGACCGCAACTTCACCTTTCGCCAGTTTTTTTCTCATGTTCAGCATTTCCTCTTTATAATTCCATGAATATTCTTCTACTTGTTTAGACTAGAGCTAGTGCTTTCTTGTTGCTTCATCAGATTCAACAAGACTAGTAGAGAATCCACTGATCAAACTAGAATATGAATGACCCAAGGGTGGTTCGGAGAATGACCTACACCCCAGGCTATCTTTTGATTGAGAAAGTATTTCACTTGCTGATGGTAAAGCATTAGACATGAATGGCTTTACTTTTTCAAGTGCCTCAAGATAAGAAGAATTTCTCATCACTACATTGTATTTTGAATAATTTTACATACAATGAGAATTACTACTATGGAGAGGGCTTTCGCATCTAAATTCATCATCATGGGGAGGACCACCATGATTGGTTACAATAAAATATGAAATCTCTTTCTCCTTGATCTTCTGGACACACAGAGGGTTCCTGTGTCTCTCATCTGAAGATGAAACTTCGAGATCGACCAAATTGTCATGAAGTAAGCCTTCATGAAAAAGTATCTGATGTAGACCTTCGGAATTAATGTTCCCACTATTGGGAACTGAGGGAGTAGAATCTTGAATTCCAACAGATAATTGTCTAAGGGCTTCAAGAACTCTAGCATCGAGTAAGGCCTTGTTACAGATTGGCCCTTGATTTCTTGAATGTTCTAGGTGGGTCTTCTTTTTAGACACCTTCTTACTCAATTTGGTAGGTGTATGTATCTGCTCAGGAGAAATGATCAGGTTAGTATGATTATCTCTACTCAAACCAGGTGTATGTGCCTGACTTGGTTGTATGTATGATATGGGGGAGTATGCCCCACAACCCTCTTGGACAGGAACAGATGTGTGTGTCTATTTTGGAGTGAACTATTGATCTGTCACTCCACTGGTAGGGATATATTTATGTGTCTTTCCCTGAGATTCTACTGAAGCTTTTATAATATCCTGGTAGGCATCCAGAATATGAGTAGGGATTTGCTTCTGCTCTTTCACCATTGATAGAATATTCTTGGTGACTTCAACTATCGGAACGTGGATATCTGTCCATTCCGTGCTTGGAGTAGGTGTGTGTTCCTGATCCTGTCCTCCTTTTCTTGTTAGTGAATCCTAAAAATACTCAAGTGTGGGGGCAGACAGTTGATTCTGCCTCCTGTTTGTCACCGGAGCTTTCCGACTGACTTCTTCGAGTGCTACCAAATGAGACTGTTGATAGGCTTGATCAATACTAGCATGTGTATGTGCCTGCTGATTTCACTTCGTCGAACGTGGTTGACGAGCTCCATCATATTTATTCAGAAGATCCTGCTGACTAGTTGATGATTTATAAACAGGTGTATGTTCCTGTCTATAGTACTCCATCGGAATTTCCTAGAGGGATTTGTGGGGTGCTTCCAGACGAGTCTGCTAGACATCGGAATTAAAACGGATGGGTGTGTGTGCCCGCTCGTTGCTTTACACCAAGTTAGGTTGGTGGACTTATCCGGAGATGGAAGAGATGAGAACCTGCTCACTGTTGACCGTATTTTTCCTCTGGCGATTCGTCTTGCCTGCTTGGGTTCGAGGAACCTAAGCCGAACGCCTGGAGACGATGCCCTCATCATGTTGAGGGCACACTTCCGCACGAGTCTGGCGGTGATGGTTGATGTGATACCTCAGGAAGGACTCATGTCTCTTTGAATTAAGGCCTTGAGGGTCCTGCTCATTCACCTCCCTAGAATATGGGAGGGACTAGTGATTGCGTTCCGGGGATAACGACCTGAAACGGTTGAAAACAGTGGTGGGCACCACCTGCTTCTTGATTGTTGGTCATCATTGTCCGGATGACCAGGGTGAATTGTTCACCTGGAGGGATTGTCGGGCGGCCTCCAGAGTTAGAATAGTACCTTTTTGACGATACTCCTTAACCAGAGAATTTGATACCCATCATTGAAGATGCTGAGTAGGTGATGTCGTCCTCCAAGCGGACGATGATCCAGCAGGAGTAGCAGTAGTGGCATTCACAGCAGAGGTTTTCACAATAGAGGTATTCACAGATGTGGACTTAAGAAAATCCATTCTTGTAATGCAGAAGATCTTGGAAAAGAGCGCATGTTTGATATAACAGACGTGATCAAGATAAGTATGGCCACTACATCTTTTGGATAAGCACATATGTTATTTCTTGTTTTTTTGGCCCTCTCATTGAGTTTTAAATAGGGGCCTAACAAATAAATAAAACATCATTTTAACTTGGTTAAAGATTCACGTCGGGTTCAACATTTTTTGTTTCCTATGGAATTGGGGATGATCACATTGATTTAAGATTCAAACACTCCAAGCAGTTTCTAACGGGTTTGTTTGTAGAACCGAAAACATCCAATGATTCCATATCCATTTGGACCTACTTTCCCAAGGTAGGTGCTCATTAGTTGGGAAATGATGAGACTTAGGATTTTGCATTGGTCGAGAGGATGGGAGGTCAGACTCATCACACCTTTTTGAGGGGAATTATTGTCTACTCTGGGACTCTCTTTATAGATTTAAGTTATGTTCGTGAATCCTTATTATATTACCAAGTATAAAATGATCTTTTCTTTAGATCTGACAATCAATGATTAAATATTTAGGAAATTTAGAGAATATTTTATATTTATTCAAGGTTCTTCATCAATGGAGAATCATGTGAACCTGTTAGAGATTATTAGTCAATGTTACCCTTCAATACATAAAAGTCTCTTGGTCATTATGATGACCATATAGGTTTTAAAGACACTCAGTGGGGCACTTGAAGTTTATTGTCATTCAGAAGGACATGGATTATTTCAGAGTTGGGATTGTACCTGCATATGGGCTACCTACGTATCCTTTGTTTAGAAAAGGAATCAGAACCCACGTAGTTTGAGTAAGGGAGTATGATGTTTATGTATGATTGATGGTTCAAATAAAGATGTCATAATTACTTTTACACTCTAAGCTCATGTGAGTCATGCTCGGTGTGAGAAACAAGAGGTATTGGTAAAACCAGACAATTGTGCCATGAAATATGGAATCATACTAAATGGTGTGGGGATTATGTATGTATGAATGCCCAAATAGATTAAGATTAAGATTTAATTTAGGGAAGAAATCCTGGAATAAGATCCATAAAGGTATATGTACTTTGTGGAGATTTGGATACTCCGACTTGGGGCTTACTCCGGAGGAAGATTCCCGAATTAGGGGGGTCTTATGATTGGGTTTTACTCTTGAGAAGGAAGCCCGGATCAAAAAGTAGATTAAGACTAGTTAAGAGAAATTAAGACTAGGGCTTATTCCAAAGGAGGAGGACCAGGTTAATGGGATTTGAAAATTAAGGGACTTGGGGCTTACTCCTGAGGAGGATGCCCATATTTGAGACTGGGGCTTACTACTAAAAAGGAAACCCAGGTTAAGGGAATTAAGGTTGGGGCTTACTCCTAAGGAGGATTCCAAAATTTGGGGACTTGGAGACTGGGGATTACTCCTAAGGAGGATGCCCAGATTAGGGAATTATGACTGGGTCTTACTCCTGAAAAGGAGGCCCACGTTAATGAAAAGTTGTACTGGGGCTTTCTTCTGAAAACGAGGCCCAGGTAAAGGATTCTCTCATATTAAAGGATGAGGTTGAATGAATGAACTCTCTAACTTTAGTGATGTAAAGATGTGTAAATCACTAGGTTTTGAGAGATGTTCTATAGAAATCTTTTCAGATAAGGAATCCAACAAGGAAATCATGCCATAAATGGCTTGGGAGATAGTTCTGAAGGCTTAATCATTAAGAGGAGAGGTGGATAGGTGTAAGAGGGGTGAAATGGGTAGGAAGGGCACCCAAAGAGAGAGGGGCGCGCAAGTACTGTGTGGGCACGCAAGTCCTGGTCACGCAAGTATACTTGCGTGACAGATGGGTACTTGCGCGCCGGCCAATCCTTAGGGTAGAACTTGTGCGAGGATTGGCTCAAGCCTTTAACACTACCCCTAGATACTTTCAGAAAAGGGGTGCACAAGTTATGGTGAAGGAGCAAGACGGTGCACAAGTGTGGCCATTTCCCTTAAGGGATGGCCACTTAGGCATGCAATTGTTGATGAGTTTCAACACTTAGGCCTTCCTCTCCCTCTTTAGAGCTTCCTTCCTAGGTAAGAAATTACCTTAGAAGTGTTCGGAAGCTTTGATAAGAGACTAGGGCGTTGGGAGCTCAAATCTGAGGTTTTGGAATTTTTCATCCTCTCAAATGGGGGGGGCCATAGGGGTATTTATAGGCTGGAGAGAGCCTGGGAGAATTTTCAAAGAGGGCACGCAAGTCACCTGCGCGACCATTAGGTGGCGTGCAAGGGTACTTGTGCGACCATGAGAGAACTTGCGCGGCCCAAGTGAATTTGAAGCCTTGTTCATGACTTTGTTAATTTTTGATGTTTTTGTCAAAGGATGAATCACTTTATGCTAAGGCATTTCCCTTTGCATTCGTTTAGACTCTGTGACAAAAAGGAGCATCAACAATATTTGATTATAAATATTTAATTATAAATATATATATATATTATTTCTATATATATATATATATATATATATGTTTATACATAATGATATCTAAAATATTAAAGGAGGGATTGGAGGGGTAGTCCCACAATGCCAAAGGGTGCGGCATTTTGGGAGAAAATCCCAAAAATACCACCTGTTGTGGAATTTTGGAAACCCATATCCCAAATTAAATTTACCTTACACCCTTAAAAATATATAAAAATTTAAAAACTCCAACCCACCAATTTTTCCCCTACTGTCGGATATCCAACCTCAAAGAAGACTCAAAACATCACCTAATAGGCAGCACTACATGGAACTCCTATCCAACGTCCATTATGATTTACGTCATAGAATGATCAATGATGGCGTAACCCAATGATGAGCATGTGTTTGAGAGAGATAGCGCATGGAGGATCAAAACAAAGATGTGATTCATAAGTGCAAAGTACATCAAAGAAAACTTATCCCACATGGGTAAGGAACTCTTTTATAATAGATGGCCTCTTGGATGTAGTAATACCCTAAATGCAGAACTACTGCATGAACCATGTGTGGATTATACTTAAAATACTTCCACTCAAGAAAATTTGTGTTCTGATACTCTCCATAGTCAATCCCCTTGGGGGTTAGGTTATTTTTTCTCACCTACAATCACAAATCATTTGAGTAAAAATATACTCGAACATATCTATTTTTTTCTTTTTATGTGATTTCATATTATTAAATACCCACAAATGAATAAAAATTATGAAATTATGGGCACCAACATTTATAAATTAATGAAATTTATTGATAAAAAATTCAAATATCACATATAAAAATTAGGGTATCAAACCACTTTCCCAAAACTAAAGGAGAGGGGCCCTTCTTAGCTTGTAATCTAGTAGGAGATTCTGCTTCCAGTTTTATATAACTAATTTTATGCATATATGTACACACACATGTATACAGATATAAATATATCATTATATATATATAAATATTAGTTTATATATATCTAAATATATTAAGTTATATATATATATTTATGTCAATATATTAAATGTATATTATTATCTAAATTAATATATTTTTGTATACTACTATATACATAAATATAGAACAATGTCTTTGTCAGCGCTATCCTGAGTTCTAATATTGTGAAGTTCTAAAATATCATTTTTTTTATTTCAGCAGTTGGCTGTATGGGAATATATGTTCTTCGAGCGCATGTGAGTGTGAGGGTAGGGGGATTCACAGGGTGAGCACTAATACATTGCTAGTGTGAGATCGCAGGGATGCACATGGGCGAGCACGTGTGCCAATGGATGGGTATAGCGGAGAAACAATATATAATAAATATGTGAATATATATATATATATATTCCATGTATCTCCCACAGTAAGAGCACTCTTCTAGGTTTTCCTAGTGTCTGTGTTTACTAGGTTCTCCTAGGTTGTTCGTATTACCACATATCCAGGAAAGGGATGCGTCGGCTTTTATCAGCGCTAAGCGGAAAGCACTGAAAAAAGTGGGACCTTTATCAATGCTAGAGAAAATTGATGATAAATCTTCCCTTTATTATCACTAAAGAAAGAACTAATAAAGGTGTACCCTTTATCAACGCTTTTTCTAGCGCTGATAAAATGAATATTTATCAGTTCAATTTTTAGCGCTGATAAAAGTTTTAATAAAGAAAATCAATTTATATAAAATTATTATATTTATATTTAAAAATAATGTTTATTTCTATACATTGAATAAAAACTCATGTTTTAATTAATATATATTTTTTAATAATTCAAATATATATATAATAAATTTCATTAAGTAATAAATATATTTATTATATTTATTATATTTATACATTTATATATTTATAATTATATATTTATAATTGTATATTTATAATTATATATTTATAATTACATATAAATATTTTTAAATATATATATTTATAATTATATATAAATACTTTTTAAATATGTATATTTAAAATTTATATTATAAATAAATATATGTTTCCAATGAATTTGGTCAATTGATGATTGAATATAATTGACGTTCATATTTTATGTATTATCATCAGGAATTATTATTTATACATTACACCCTCATTGAAATTCATGCTGTCTATATATATGATGACTCATTTTTTATGAGATCTATACTTTACTTAGTTTATATGATTCATTCATGTTCCCATGAAGCTATTACGTTCTCATAAATACTTAAAATCACAATAAATATATTTAAATAATAAATATATTTATTATAATTATAATTTTAAATATTTAGTTATATATAATTACTTTTTAAAATATATTTCTAATTATAATTATATATAACTATATATATATATATATAATTATAAAATTAAAATAATTTTATTAAATGATAAATATATTTATTATAATTATAATCATATATAAATACCTTTTAAAAATATTTATTTATAATTATAATTATATTTATAAATATATTTATTTATTTATAATTATAATTTTAAATAAATATATTTCTTTTATGCATATATATATAGACATATATATATATTTATTAAAGACATATATTTATTGTAATTTTTTAAATGATAAATATATTTATTATATTTATAATTATATAAACACTTTTTATGAAGTTACAATAAATAAATTGAATATAATTTTACAAATATATATATTTATATATTAATATAAATATAAATACATATAATTATATTTATAATTATATTAAAATATTTATCTGTTTGTGGAGAGGTTCCTGGACATGGGCTGGTTGGGGGCACTCAGTATGCGGACTAGCCTGTGAGTACCATTGTGGTTTTTGCACAGCCTATCATTGATCTGAATACCTCTGTGTGATATCTTACTGGTGATGCCTTGGGCTCCCCTATTTGCAGGCTGCCTTCTATTGATGTTGAGAATGGGAAATTGAATGCTTCACCTCATGGGGGTATTTCCTCACCCAAACAGTCCTAGGATGAAATACCAGCAGAAGTGTGGGTTGGATGTTCTTCTGATGATGATTTGCAAGATTTTCAGGTTCGAATTCAAAGGGAGGTAGATGAGAAGATATCTATGGAGATATATTTAATCACTGCCAATAGAAAAGGGAAACACACATTGGTGGCTACCTCTCTGCAGTAAAAGAATCAAGTTAGTTCTTTATGTATGTATGACTCTATTCACATGGTTTGTAACACATCCAATATGGTTATAATGGATGTAGAGGGTTTCCAAATGGTTCTCCCTTGAAAATCCAAAATTTCTGAGTTGGTGTAGACTCAAGATGCTACGGTTGTAGATGCTCACAAGCATATGGATTGGAGTTACCCTTTCAATTTCTCTAATCTCATGAAGAATTCATAAGTACAGTTTGGTAAGGCCTCCAATGGGGAATGTCTTCATGAAATAAATAAGAATATTAATGTCACCTTTCCAAGAGATCATAAAGGGGAAAGGCAAATTGATGTTTTTAATAAGGAAGCGTATGATTGGTTTTTTCTATAGTTAGAGGTGATCTTTTCTATGATGGAACCAGATTTGTTTGGTTGTGGTAACTATTTAGTTGTTCAGAAACTATTTTCTATTATCTTTGAGGATGGATTCTGCGTGGACTCAGAGATGAATTATCGAGATTTTCCTTATAAATTCAGAATTTTGGAGGAATCCCCTGAGTCGTCATCTAATGAGGACACTGATCCCCCATAAAAGACATGGCGGAGAGGTAGGTACCCAAAGGGCATGGGTAGATATCCTCGGAATATAGTTTCAAGGGGAGATCATAGGATATGATTTGTGTTTTTTGGTGTTTTTCTTGTTTTTATACCCTTGTTTACTTGCACATTAATTTTTTTTATTAAATTTTAGGACCGAGTATGCTCTGGTCCAAGATTTTCCTGATATATATATATATATATATATATATATATTTATATTAATTTAAATACTTCTGAAATAAAAATAAAAATATTAATTATATATATGCATAAATATAAATATATATATATAAATACTTATGAAATTAAAATAAATATATTAAATAAATATATTTATTATAATTTCATAATTATTTAAATAAATATATATATTTATATTTAAATAATTATGAAATTATAATAAATATATTTATAATATTCATAATTAGAATTTTATTTATTTATTTATTGTCATAAATATAAATAAATAAATAAATATTTATTTATTTATAATTATATTTATAAATATATTTATTATAATTTCATAATTATTTAAATATAAATATATATTCATTTAAATAATTATGAAATTATAAAATATATATTTAATTAATATATTTATTTTAATTTCATAAGTAGTTAAATATATATATACATGACTATATATAATTAATATATTTATTTTTATTTCATAAGTATTTAAATACGTATAAAAATTTATTTTTATTTATGAGTATAATTAGTATATATATGTAATCAGTATATATTTATAAAAAATATATATTTATAATAAATATATATAGATTTATAATTATTATATAATTATAAAATTATAATAGATATATACAAATAAAAATCTAAATAAATATAGATATATTTAAATAATTAAAAAATTATAATAAAGATATTTATTATATATAATTATAACTATAATAAATATATTTATTATAAATTTATAATTACAAATAAATATATATTTATTAAATATGTAAATATAAATAAATATTTTTTTATTTATAGTTATTATTATAAATAAATATTTATTTGTAATTACAAATATAGTTTTATAAATATATATAAATATATAGATAATTTATTATCATTATAGTTTTATCAGTGCTGATAAAGATTGACCTTTATCAATGCTAAAAATGCACTGATAAATACGCCATTTATCAGTACTAAAAAAGCACTGGTAAATTAATGTTTTATTAGTACTTTCTATTTTAGCACTGATAAAATATACCTTTATTAGTGCTTTTTCGGTTGTGCTGATAAAAGGTTTACTCGGTTTTATAAATAAACACTAATAGTCTCCTCCTGTCGCATGACTCAAGCTCTCATGGATGCCAAACCCTACCACTGGATCCTCCTCCTCCTCCTCCTCCTCTGTCACCTCCTCCTTCATCATCGTGAAACCCTCCTCCATCATAGTGAATCCCTCCTTAGCCACCGCGAATCTCTTCTCTTTCATGAATCTCTCCTCTGTGTACGCCACATCTACTGTAGAACTTCACCTCTATTGCGAAGCCCTCCACCTATGCGAACCCACCTCCATCCTGAACCCAGATCCTTAGGTGCTACCACTGTGAGTATTCTTGCAATGCTCTAAGTACATTTTTTGTTCAATAAGTATATGGTTATCTATTAGATTTGTGCGGCCCAATTAACATTTAGTGGCATAAGAATTGGTTTTTTTGTTAGGTGATTTGGATAATGGAGGCCATTTTTAGGTAGAGATCATGTCGTATAATATAATTGATTCATTTTTAGTTATGTTTTTACAGTGTAGTTTTACATGTTTTCGTCATCTCCTTATATATGGACCAAGTTTATTGTTTCTGACTACACTCATTTAGTGATATTGGTGTTTCTTTTATATTTTTATTCTATTATAGAGGAATGTATTGTTTATTTTTATTGAGAATTTATGGCATAAGAATGTTTCATGTCAATTCATAGGATATTTCTATTATAGCTTATCAATTTACTCAAAGTGGGAAAAATTTTCCCCGCATATTAAACCATTACACTAAGCGATAGGCACTAACCCTAGTGAAGCGATGTACACTCCTAGGGTATTAGTGAACTAATTCATCTATTTTGAGATTGGTTCATTATACTTTCACCCACATCTCATCATATATTCACCCATAATCATCAACATTTAAGTCTATGTTGGAGGAGTATATTATAGATATCATTATAGTCATGGATAATAAAAAATATTAGTTATCATCCAAGGTAATTACCTCATCTAGTAATATACTTTCATCCACTATTCAACCAACCCCAACCAATAAATGTGTTATAGTTCCTTTTCTTAGATTTTCATGATAGACCCTTCTAATATATTAATGGAAGATTGATGAAAACACCAATATTAACCATAAATGAGTTGGGTAATGAGTATGGATTTTATTGTGATTTATCAGGATTCATGATTTGAGCACTTTTAGTCCATGATAGTCATGTTGTTGCTTATGGGCCCATATAGTTAAGGAAAGTTAATAGAAACTTCCCAAATCCTTTCCTAACAAGATATCATCTTAAAGATTATGAAGGGAAAATAAACCTGCACCCACTGATAATCTAGGTACATCGGATAACCCAAGTAGCATGGGATGCATTTACTGGTCATCATGCAGATGTACCTTTTTAGGCACATTATGGCCAGTAATACATTGTTTTATGATACGTGTTATCATCACATTGATTGAAATTTTTGATTTATGAAATAGAAACTGAATGTTGGAAATAATGAATAAGCAGAAAAACTAGCGTACCCCTACCGTAATGCAAGGATGGGGTATGCTTCACTTGAAAAAAAATTGGTACGTATATTAGATCTACAGTAATACTGTTATGTGATAGTAAAAAACACCATAATTATGTTCCTATATTTATATAAAAAATGAGGACACCAAATTCAAAGTCACTTCCATCCCATTCCATGTGATATGGAAGGAGGAATGTGTAAGTAAAAATGGGATACTAATTGATGAAATCACACAAAAAGTGTGGGAAACATGTGTAAGTATTACATAATAATTTTTTTTCTTTAAATAACTATTACATAACTATGATAACATATTTGAATATATTTTATATCTGACATAGTCATATAATTCAGGAACACCTGTACCAGATGAACACATACTATTGGTGGCCTTGAAGCAGCCCAAACATTATAGCCGCGTCAGAGGTGTGGGTTTTGGGGTGACACCCCAAATATATTTTGAGAAAAAATAATAAGAGGATCAAATTGAATTAATAAAACAGATGAGATAAATAATATCTACCCTTGAATAAGAATTCCAATAGTAGAGAGAGATGATGGAAACTTTAATGGGGGAGGAAAATAGAAGAAGCAACTCAAGAACAGCCATCATCTGGAGATCCCCCCCACACCAGCTATGGGGCTAGACATTCCCCTCAAAGATATGTCTTATCCAAGGTAATAAATGTTTCTATAGAATTTCAATCAGAAAGACATTGATTCCTTTCTTGTACTGATATTCTTTAGGGTGATAATGACTGTGATTTATATCTCGCAACACCCACCCATCGCCTTGTAGTAAGGGATGTGATATTCAATATTCAAGATGACATGCTACACAACATACCACTTCCAACATTTCATGTGTAAGTGTAAATTATCATAGACTATGATCCGAGAAAAAAGATACCTATTCCAATTGACGAAGAAGATATTCATATGGTCAAAAAAATTGTTGAAACAGTCATCGTATGACCGTCATATCTTGTAAAAAAACATGTCGACAAGGAGGTATTCATTTCCAATTTAATTTTCAATATAATCCTTTAAAAATTAATGAAAAAGTGTATGAACCGATTAATGTTAATACAAACAGACAAAGAAAAGGGGATGAAATGAAATACCACCTAAAAACCATCTAATGGATCAACCAGCTGATCGAAGAGGGAAACTGAAAGCACCATTACCCTGCCATTTTATATCCTCATTAACTTTCATTGAAGGTTCATGTGGGTAGAAAGTTAAAAAATAGTGGTAATAACATAATATATTTTGAATAAAATATGTATGGAGAGAAATATCAATACATCATCAGTGTTGTGAGTGTAGGTAAATACTTTACTATTATTGGTTTGGTGGATTAGTTGTAAATGTATACATGAGGTATGCTTTCTTGATTTGATTTTCCAAAATTTGATATACTGTTTTAATTATGACTAAATAAATTTCTTATTTTTTGGAAATGTATATATGAAGGAAAATTGAATGGATTTTTCCATGAAAGAAAATTTGGACTCATTAGTCCTCACGTCTCCTCTACAGAACAAACAAAAATAAAACCCATAAAATTCTGAAATAGTGGAAGGTATGATCAAATATTTTGAAAGAAAAATTATGGGTCATAGACTCTATTTAATACCAATGATGTAGGGGTAAAACTTTAAAATTTAATCATATCAAATAAATTTTCATTACTTTCATTAATTGTTCTTTTTTGTGCTTTTATGTAGCGTTGGATTCACTCCAAAGATTTATTTCATGGATTCAATGCAAGTATAACCAACAAACCATCCACACATGATGGTATTTTTCAATAAGTAATACACCACATCAAAAAATTTATAATTAAAAATCATGTTATATAATTTATATTATCTTTTAATGAGGATTCTATTATGATAGGGAGGTGTATGATTATCATGAAAAACAAGGAATGAGTTCAGGGGATAAGGAAGAGAAAAAAGACAAGTTATATTACTGGATAAGTATAATGATATATATAATAATATTTCACTCTCCAAACACATATCAAAATAAATTACTTATTCTACTCAATGTTTCTGTAGTGTCCAAAACAAACCGGTGTAAAAGATTGTTGTTATTATGTTTGTAAATTTATGAGATAGACCATATTCCATGAAGAAACATGCATCCCTAAAGAGGTATTTTCGAAGATAATTACTATTTCATTTAAAATATTTATTAATTATTTGGGTATTTATATTTTTCCAGTACTACTATGACTGTAAAAAAACTCATATTCACAAGATGATATAAATGTTCTCAAAAACAAATAGGAATCATACCTGATGGAATAATGTAAAAAAATATCATGAATATGTGACTTATAAATAATTATTCGATTGTTTCATATTTATTTTTAATTTAATTATTTTTAGTAGTACTCACATAAGAATTTTTTTCTTATACAAGTGGATTCCATTGTTCGAGTTGGGGTGGTTTGTTCGAAACTAATCATGCTCATGAGAGATTATACTTTGAAATTGCAAATCATAACTCAATGAGAAAGTACTTTTTTTAATATAATATTAATTTTTTCATAATATTATTTTTTTCTCTACCTAAATTAAATGTTTTACTACTCATACAAAAAATGTCTTCCACAGACTTACTCTCCCTCAAAACCTTATCACACCTGCATTGTTGACATTTATCACTTTCCTTCTAATACAGTTGAGGGAACTTGAAAGAAAGTGATAAATGCAAAAAAAATTAGTGTTTCCATTTGGAAAAAGAATGAAAATGATTGCATGTTAATTCATGATGTGTTCGGTATGACTCGAAGTGTCTATTTTTATGTAATTAATTAATTTTGTCAACATTTTATCTACTATTTTTATGTTAATTTCCTTACATGATCATTGATATCTCCCTTGTTTACACTTATTGAGAATCTATTATCACCATTTCTTATGTTTCATATCCTAATATTATTATTAATAGTTTTATAAATGATATGTCTAAGAAGGTTTCTAGTAAATAATAACTTAATGAGTGCCTCTTATGAACTAGTTCTTTATGTTTCTATGTTTCCAAAAGCCATAGACCTAAACTATTCTAGAATGTATCATTATGTTATGTAAGAAATATTAATCTAATGAGATGTCATATCTATGTATGAAATGTCTGGGTCGATATAGTTGGTATCCGAGAAACTAACCTACTCATAACCGAGCAAAAATAACAAGTGATTGGTATCACTCAAAGTGTCTCTTTTTATTTAAAATTAACTTTACTTTTAGTAAAAAGAACAAGTGACATAGTGAAAAATGAGAAATTGAATTCATATAGTTTAAATACTATAGTAAAATGATACATTTGTCATTTGTGATGTGTATGAATCAACCACATCTCAACCCAAAAAATGGTGTGACCGGTATGACTAAAAGTGTCTGTTATCAGTTTAAACTTCATATTTTAGTTCAAAACATTTCACTCACAGAAACCCAAGAAAATTCACTCATATTGTCTTGATAATTTAGGAAATAAATTACTAATTTATTTTTGATGTGTATGAAGTAGTGTCCCATCAAACCGATGCATGATTTAATCAGTATGAATCATAATGTGTGTTTCTAGTTCGAAATGACATTTTAGATTAAAAAAACACCACTGACATACTAAAAATGATCAAAACCATTCAAATTGTTTTTATACTTTAGTAAAATGATCTATATGTCGTTTTTTATGTGTAGGAATTAGAAACACCTCAATACGAAACATGGTTTTATCGGTATAACTTAGAGTGTATCTTTTTTTGAAAAAATTGACATCAATTTTAGTAAAAACAACAAGTGACATACTAAAAATTAAAAAAAACACATTCTTATTATTTTGATATGTTAGGAAAATGGTATATACATCATTTTTGTTGATTAGGAATCAGCCACACCAAAATAATACACACTATGTGGTCAGTATCACTCAAATTATCTCTTTTTATTTAAAATTGATATTAATTTAAGTAAAAACCACAAGTGACATAATGAAAATCAATAAAAAACATTCTGATTGTTTCAATACATTAGAAAAATGATTCATGAGTCATTTTTGACTTGTAGGAATAAAAAAACCTCAATCTGATGCATAGTGTGATCGGTATGACTAAAAGTGTTTGTTATTAGTTTAAAATTCACATTTAGTTCAAAACTTTCCACTCACTAAAAACTAAGAAAACGTGCTCTCATTGTCTTGATTATTTAGCATAGTGATTCATCAGTCATTTTTTATGTGTATTAAGTAGTTTCATGTCAAACCAATTCATGATGTTATTGGTATAACTCATAATACGTGTTTCCAGTTTGAAATTTCATTTTAGTAAATAAAACAAAACTGACATACTGAAAACCATTCAAACACATTCAGATTATTTTGATACATTATTAAAATGATATATACGTCATTTTTGATGTTTATAAATCATAATCACCTCAATACAATTCATGGTGTGGTCTTTATAACTCATAGTATCTCTTTTCATTTAAAAATGAAATCAATTTCCGTAAATACAACCAGTGAAATATTGAAAATTGAGAAAAAAAATCAGATTGTTTTGATATTTTAGTAAAATTATATATATGTCATTTTTGATGTGTAAGAATAATACACACCTAAATACAATGCACAGTGTGTCCAATATCACTAAAAGTGTCTCTTTTTATTTAAATTTGATGTTTATTAAATTATAAAACAACAAGTGATACACTTAAAACCAAGAAAATGCATTCATGTTGTTTTGATATTTTAGGAAAATGATCCATGCATAAGTTTTGACCTGTATAAATCAACCACACCTCAATATGATGCACGGTGTGACTGGTATGACTAAAAGTTTGTGTTATCAATTTCAAATTGACATTTTAGTTCAAAACATGTCACTCAATTAAAACCATGAAAATGCGCTCTGATTGTCTTGATAATTTATTAAAGCAATAAATAATTCATTTGTGACATGTATGAATTAGTTTCGCATCAAATTGTTTCATGATGCAACCAGTATGATCATAATGTGTGTTTTAGTTTGAAATGACTTTTTTTTAAAAGACAAATGGTGTACTGAAAACCAAGAAAACATATTCGGATTATTTTGATACTCTTGGAAAATGGTCCATCAGTAATTTGTGATAGGTAAGAATTAGTTGTAACTGAATAAGATGCATAGTGTGGCCAGTATAACTTCAAATGTGTCATTATTTAAGATTGACATATATTTTAGTAAAAGAACAAGCGACATACTCAGAACTAAGAAAACACGTTCAGATTGTTTTGATATTTTAAGATAACGATCCATTACTCATTTGTGACGTGTAGTAGTCAAATTCACCTTAATCCAATGAACTATGCGACTGGTATGACTCAAAATGTGTGTTTCTAGTTTTAAATGTCATTTTAGTAAAAAACACAACTAGCATATTGAAAAATGATCAAACTCATTCAGATTGTTTTGATATTTTAGGACAATGATCTATT
The DNA here is from genome assembly GCA_963277665.1 of Viscum album. Lineage (NCBI taxonomy): Eukaryota > Viridiplantae > Streptophyta > Magnoliopsida > Santalales > Viscaceae > Viscum > Viscum album. The sequence goes on from OY728145.1 coordinate 1,337,264,875, forward strand.
AGAAATTTTTGACATGAAAGAATCATCCTCACCACAATACAATGCATGGTGTGGCAAGTAAAACTCACAATTTCTCTTTTATTTCAAATTAAAATTAATTTAAGTAAAAACAACATGTGACATACTTAAAACCAAACAAATGCATTCAAATTATTTTGATACTCTAGGTAAATTATATATTAGTCATTTGTGATTTTTGGAATCAGACGCACCTCAATATGATTCATAATATGGAAATTATAACTCAAAGTGCCTCTTTTTTATTTCAAATTATCATTAATTTATGTAAAAACAATAAGTGACATACCAAAAACTGAGAAAACACATTCGAATTGTTTTTATATTTTTAAAAATGATCTATTAGTCATTTTTGATGTGTAGGAATCATATGAACCTTAATACAACACATGTTGTGGTTGATATAACTCAAGGTGTCTTTTTTTATTTAAAATTGATATTAATTTAAGTAAAAAGGAACAATTGACATACTGAAAACTGAGAAAAACATTCGTATTGTTTTGATACTTTAACAAAATGATCCATGATTCATTTTTGACTTGTAGGAGTCAGTTGCACCTCAATCCGACACACGATGTGACCTGTATAACTTAAAGTTTTCGTCATCAGTTTAAAATTGACATTTTAGTTTAAAACATGTCACTCAATAAAAACCAAGAAAACACACTCCAATTGTCTTTATAATTTGGTACAACAATTCATAAGTCATTTGTGGTGTGTATAAAGAAGTATCACATCAAACTGATGCATGGTGTGATCGTTATAACTCCAAATTTTTCATTATATCAAATTGAAATTAATTTTAGTAAAAGAACAAGTGAAATAATCAAAACCAAGAGAAAAAATTTGGATTGTTTTTATATTTTAGGAAAATGATCCATAACTCATTTTTCACATGTAGGAATTAACCCTACCTTAATATGACGCATAGTGTGAATGGTATAACTATAAATGTTTCATTTTTATTAAATATTAACATTTTATTAATGTATTATTTCATATTAATGTTTAATTTATTTATATAAAGTATTACTTACATAATATTTGTTTCGTTATATAGGAGGAACCTTTTACTCAGGTTGAGATGATTTGTTTTCCAACTGATACCATGGGAGGACATTTTTAAGAGGGGGTTACATACGTAAAAAGATGAAATGTTAATGTTTTAGAATGTTTATTAGATAATCGTAAATGTAATTATATAAAACATTGTTTGAAATGTAAATAGAATTTTTTTTGTATATACCATGAGTGAACATTTTTATATTCATGAAGTCAATTAAATGTATATAGCATTATTAAAAATTATAACATTGTCTAAAATTGTAGGTTATATATTGCATTTGAAATTGAAGGTTTTTGATTCAAAGTGTGAAATTATATTAACATCACATTGTAGGTAGATGGGCCTTTATCAACGTTATTTAAAGCACTGATAAATACCCCCTCATCATCATTGTGATTAAGAAAGACTTTTTATCCCTATTAAAAGCCAATTTTCATGTTATTAAAGAGAATATGTGTAGTAGTGTCAGATCTAATCCATGGTGGTCTCATATTCTCCAGACTCATCGGAAACCCCTCTATATCGTCATTTAATCATTCTATTCCCCCATCTTCTTCTGGATCTTCTTGTCTCTCTATCGTGATCTTCAGGTCTGGTTGGAATCGGGTCTCTTGGATTCATTTTTACAGTTGAGGGTGCAAACCCTTGTCACAGAATATGTGTCTGCATCTCCTATTATTTTGTTTTGGTTATAATTTATGTCGATGTCTCTTTTTTTAGGTTTCTCACTGGGGGACTCTCCTCACCCTAAAAGGTTGGTTGTGTCGGTGCAGTAGGAAAGATTTGGTTAACCTTTGGGAGTGTTAATCCATCTCTAATAAGGAGAAGGTTACTATTGTCGTGATAGATGAGGAAGACAGTTTCTTATTACAGATTATGGTTTTACTTGCGGTGGGAAATTTTACCATGAACTGACCCTTCAATATTATCACATTAAAGAATATTCTACAAGATATTCGGTGTGTGAAAGATGGTGTTTCCATTCGTGATGTCAGATCGAGGATCCCAGTGTTTTAATTCTATAATGAGGAAGTCTAGAAGAAGATCCAATATGGAAGGACCTGATCCTTTTATAACCACATTATATTAATGTAATACCAAGATTAGGATAGAGATATCTCAAAAATATCTTTTTCTCAAACCCCGTTCTGGGTTCACCTTATTGAAATCTCTTTTTGGGGGAGATCTGAATGAATCATCGAGGAGATTGGAAACTGTATCAGTTTTATTTTGGAATGGGATAAATATGATCCTTTGGGTTCCCTATGTAACAATCATAGTCCTTTTTAACATTTATTCCCCTCTTTTAAGGGTTACGTTCATTTCCTCAAAAAACTCAAAAACATGGATTTCGTGTGAATATGAAAAATTCCTATTTTATTCTTCTTCTATCGGTGCATCGACCACTCCGAATAAGACCAAGACATCAAAGTAGTGGACCAATAAGGAAATATCATTCTTCAATTCGACCCATGGTTACATGAAAAAAATAGAGGGGCATCTTCTACCACTGAGTCAGAGAGGAATAGAGATCGAGAAAAGATTGCAGAAGCCCTCTCATCGCATGCATGCAGCAGACGACAGAATTAAAACAATCCTACCGGGCCATCACATCTTTTCACAGGCCTTGCTGAGAATTTGTAGTCAATATATAAGATTAATCCCAACCCCTTGATCGTACTGAGGGATCCTAGAGTTACCCATGTAGGTGTGAATTGTTTGGTGTTTTTTTATCAATTTTTAATTTTTTTAAAAAATACATTTGGGTCCCCAATAATTTTAAAAAGGGCACCAGAAAAGCATGAACCATGTTCACTCTTCTCCAATTCGAGGAAGAACTGTGAACGTCGTTCATAATTCCTATGTGCGATGGATGAAGTGTGAACCCCATTCATGATTCCTTCGCTAACATCATGAAGGATGCATGAACAGGGTACCCACATCTTCCTGGCCAAAATCTATAAAAGGCCCCCCTCAAAAATCTCATTGATCTTCTCTTGTTTTTTTTGTGAATCCCCATAAAAAATATTTCTAAATATATATTTTCTACTTTTAAGATGGTAAAATTTCATTTTAAAATTTTAATTGTTTAATTATGTTTATTTATTTTGTCTGGATTGTTTATTTATTTATTATGTGATGTGTAGAAATTAGTGTTTGTGTGTATAGTTTATTTATTAAATTTGTATTACTACATGTATGAATGTATAAATTAGTGTTTTTTTATGATTTAATTTCTAAATGAGTTATTGTTTGTTATATGATACAATTCATATTGAATTCTTTGGAAATTTAATTATGATCTGTCAAAAATTTAATTTATATTAAGAAAAATAAAATTGTTTCTAAAAATGTATATATTTTTAATTCAAATGGAGAGTTTAATATATTAATATGTATAAAAAATATGTTGTTTTTAAATTAATATAAATATAAATTATAATATTCTATACACTAGCATAAAATTGTTTTTAAAAATGTATATATTTTTACTTTAAATTGAAAGTTGAATATATTTATATTTATATAAAATATGTTATATTTAAAGTAATATATATATATATATATAATTATAAAATTCTATGAACTATATATATAATTTATTAAAAATATATTAGTTATATTAAGCATCATAATTAAATTTATTAAAATATATATATAATTTTTTTTGTTAATGGTATAAAAAAGTTTTCTATAAATAATAATTTTATATTATCTTAAGTGTAAATAATTATTATTTTAAGTAATAAAGTATGAAATATAATTAATTAAATATTGGAAAGTATAAAAATCAATATATATATATATATATGTAATTTTGTTAAATTGAAAATAACATAAGTTTATATTATTTTAATGGTTTTTATGTAAGTGTAAAATATATTACTTTAATTTACTAATAATAAATTTAATCAATAAATTAAAATTATATTAAGTATAAATAATTATTATTTCATTTAATAAAGTATAAAATATATTTACTTATATTTTGTAAAGTAGTAGAATGAGAAAAAATATTATATATACATATGAAAGTTTATAAAATTGAAAATAACATGAGTGTTTATTATTGTAATGGTTTTTATGTATGTGTAAATTATATTGGTTTTACTTAAATTTATTAAATGTTATTATTAAATATATCGATGTATACATACAAATTTAAAAGTTAATTTTTTGGAAAATAGGTGTAGATATATAATATATATTTCATCTAGTAATAGGTAAAGTTATATAATATTTAGAACATAATAAGTATACTAAAAAACATGTTAAGAGTATTATGTGATGACTGATATTGAGATTATTGAAAAATAAATAAATAAATTGCATGTCTTTTTTTTTGTGTATGTTGTTATATAATTTGTAATAATTTCATTTTCTTTTCAGTATTGATGACCTATGAGTCATTCCTCACTAAGAAACTAAGGACCTACGTGTCAGCTTAAAAAAAGTTATGTATTTCATACCCCTAGACCCCCTCACATGCATGTGGGTAATTTTTTAATTAAAAGGTGATCAAAAAGAGATGTCCCCAAAAAGGTTTTTGAGAACATGTGTTCCAAAAAGAGGTATTCGACAAGAGGCATTTCTATTTGAAAGGAGATTGATGGTTGCTGAAATATTTGATAATAGAGACTCTAGGAATCCAGCCACAGGTTTTCGTTAGTTTATCAAATAATGATAAGCTAATCCATAGAAAGTCTCAAGATCAATTCAGGGTTATTTATTCATAGGTAATTAAAATTTATGAAACATTTGATGATGTGATATAAAAATATATAACATTATATTAATTTTTATTTGGTAATAATATCACCATCACTATAATAGTGATAAACCAATCCATAGAAAATGTCTCAAGATCAAGTCAATTATTTAATCATAACCAATTTAAAAATTTTATGCAGTATATAATATTTTATTAATTATTTGTTTCTAGTTAATCATGTATGAAAAAATATATTAAAACAGTGAGGTAATTTATACCGAGCAACGTTTTAGCTATAGTTTTCCTCTAACAAGAGAGAAAAACATTCATGGTTGTCTGACGTTGGATGAAGATTGCAATAATATTTATAGTCGTTTAAAATTGAGGGTTGATCAATCAATTAATTAAATAAAATAACGACATATTCAATATACTGAACGTTTATGGAACATTGAGTACCCTTTGTTCGATGATGGGGATTGGATGGATGCATCTTTATTATTCTGACAATAATGTATTAATGGTATGATATAATTGATTGTGGTGATTTTTGATATTGATGTGGTGAAACTGATTACTATAGATACATTTTTTGTGAGACATGTAGATGTTGGTCCTTCCCAACACTCTTATTCATTGCCTCCTCAAATGACACCTATGATAGAACCAAATTATGAAGAAGATAATAGGAATTTGGAAGGAAATATAGGGGAAATCCCTTTGTGTACTGCTGATATAGTGAATGAAATTTTATATGAAGATAAAGCATCTTCTGAGGCATCAGGAGATGATTTGGTTGAGGGTGATATGGGGAATGAACCTTCTGAAGTTCCTATGAGATATAGGCATGCATTACAAGGTGATGTAGGGAATTAACCTTTTGAGGTTCCTATGAGAAACATACATCCACTACATCGACTAGTTAGTGGTAATCATCCTTTAATATTGAGTTCCTTAGTTGAAGGAATGTTGCATGAACAACATTTTGATTGGGATTTCATTACACCAGCTTTTGAATTCCCTAGAACTATATAGAATATATCTATATCAAAATATAACGCCATCTATGCCTGGTAGGAGTTTGAAAATAAACTTTCCATAAAAAATTTGATAAAACAATACCACATAGAGTAGCATTTCATGTTTTTGGTTGATGAGTGGAAGAAGAAAAAATATCTAATTTGATGTGAAAAATATGGGCCATAATGTAAATTTTGATTAATGTAAATATATGATAAATTTCTTGTATGATAGAAGATAACAAAATTAGAAGGCCCACATACTTGTGTGCATCTAATTTTGTCATAAGATTACTCTTCACTTGATGCGGAGTTTATATCGACTGTTATTATTGAGATGATATGAACATGTTAGGATTTTCCCATTTTCCTTGTTTAATAAATAATTCAACAATTATATAACATTAATATATCCTACAACAAAGCTTGGAATGAAAAGTAGAAGGCAATTGTAAAAGTGTATGGTGATTGGGATGAATCTTATGCAATGTTGCCAAAACTTATGGAATTTTTGTCTCTCAATAAACATATTATTTATCATTGGAAATTGTTGAGTATGTGTCCCCAAATCATCGATTTTATCAATAAAATGTAAAGTTCAATAGAAGTTTTTGGGCATTCAGGCTATGCATCTCTATTTTTCCCTATTGTAAACAATTCATTCAGATCGGTAGAACTTTCCTTTATGGAAATTATACAATTGTTATACTAATTTCTTCCACATATGATAGTAATCATTCTCATTTACCATTTTCATTCTCTATTTTTGAAACAGAGAATTTTGAATCCTAGAGATGGTTTTTGGTCATTCTAAGCATTCATGTCACACAAAACCAAGGAGTATATCTAAAATCTGATAGTCATCGAGTGATTATAAAAGCTATAAATAGTGATGGGGTTTCTTGGATAGAGCCTAATTCTTATCATTGATATTACATTAGACATATTTCAAGTAATTTTCATAATCATTTCATATATGAGGAAATAAAGAAGGTGATCTTCAAGTTGGATATGTATTTTTAAACATGCATTTTTTAAAGAAAATATAATATCCTTTTTAATACATTATTCTCTTATGGTTTCAACATATGATCCCCAAAAATAAAGGTTTTATCGACGTCTTGAAGAGATTATAAGGGATAATAAAGATGTGTATGAATATATGATGCATATTTCAAAGGAAAAATGGTTATTAGCATATGATGGTGGCATGAGATATGAAAATATGATCACTAATATAGTGGAGTGAATAAATGGAGCCCTCAAGGGTGTGTTAAAACTCCTGATAATAGGGTTAGTGAAAGATACATCTTATATATGTGTGCACTAATTTGTTGAACGGTCTGAAAACACATATCAGAGGATGAAAAATGGAATGTTTTTCACTTATCAATTCCAAAGTGAAATTGATAAGACACTGAATGAGGCTTAAAGATGGAGTGTTCTAACCTTTGATCAAGAAAAAAATAGCTTTTAGGTAAGAGAGTGCTATGATCGAGCTACCTTCACTAGTGGTCGAGTGATTTTAGTCTTGTTGGATAATAGGTCCTGTGATTGTGGTAACTTTCAAGCATTGAGATATCCTTGTGAAAGTGTTAGACATAAGAGACGAGTGGCGGGGTGACAACCAGGGGTGCACAGGGTAGACACGGTAGTGGCAGGTTGACACCGGGACAACCGAGGGTGCGCGGGGTAGACACGGGAGTGGCAGGTGACATAAGGAAAGCATGTGGGGTGACACAAGGGTGGGGGGAGACAATTAAAAAAATAGAGATGCTTTAGGGGTATTTTTCAGAACCTCACCCAATGTAATCACCCAATCAGGAAAGGTTTAACTGCCCCTATATCCCTAAACTAGTGACGGTTTGAATAAAACTACAACTAACAATAGGTAGCCACATTAGCGGTGGTTCCCCACATCCAATGCTAATGTCTTTAGAAGGGTTTATAACCCCTTCTAATGTTGAAAATAACCCCCTCTAAACTCACTGTTTTTTTTTGTAGTGCACTAATATAGGGGAGTGCATAAATGGAGTCCTCAAGGGTGTGTGAAAACTCCCAATAACAGTGTTAGTGAAAGATACATTTTATATATGTGTGCACTAATTTGTTGAATGGTCTGAAATGCATATCAGAGGATGGAAAATGTAATGTTTTTTACTCATCATTTCCAAAGTGATATTGATAAGATACTGAATGAGGCTTCAAGATGGAGTGTTCAAACCTTTTATTGGTAAAAGAGGATCTTTCACGTAAGAGAGTGCTACGACCGGGCTACATGCACCAGTGGTCGAGTGATTTTGGTCATATTGGATAACAGGTACTTTGATTGTGGTAACTTTCATGCAATGAGATATCCTTGTTCACATGTTTTTGTAGCTTATGCTTCGGTAAATATATCATGGGAGACCTAAGTTGACTCGTTCTATCACAGGATTACTTTGGTTAACTTTTATAGTGTATCTTGGATGCTTATTGGTAACTTTCATTCTATTCCATTGCATGTTGGTCAGCCGACTATTGCTGCTCATATTTCTAGGTTATGTAAGTTGTTTTTTTCATTTATGTTTTTTTATTTTTGGCATCTTTTAAATTATTGGCTTTATAATACCATGTTTCCCCCTTGAGTAAGACCAAAGTCTACTTGAATTAGAAATGTGATGGATTAACCTTGATAATGAGTTGGAGGACTATAATGCAGTATTTGTCACGCAGAAGGACATATTCGTAAGAGATGTCCCCAAGTGGCAGGAAAGAGCTCTACATCCCATCATCCATGATCGAGTCTGTGTATTTTATCATGAATGTGTATATTTTGTTTTGTATGTGGATGTTTCATTATCGAATTATTTTATTTCTTAATTTCTCTATTTTTGGCATGTTTCAATTTTGGTTTGCTTCATTTCTGGATTATGTCAGAACAAAATTTCTAATTCTATAACTATTAAAAAACAAAAATACAACAAAAATTAACATGTCATGAATCCACATGTTCAATGCGGGTTTCTCATCTCTACTGATTTATATAAAAAATTAAAAAAATTAAACTTCATTAGAGATCAATAAAACAATAAATTCATAAACTAAGCCAACAAAACCACCCACATATATTTGTCTACCTTATTTTTCTTTTTGAAGTTTTTTAAAAAAAATGTTTACAATATTTATTAAATTTACTATAAAAAAGTAACAATGATGTCATTTTTGTAGATGGCAGGTCCTCCATTGCTCACATACTAGGATACCCATGTTTCATGGCTGGTTTTAGAGGGATGTCATGTTCCTCCATTGAGTGTATGTAGATCCCATCATTTCCATCATGTCGCACCACCTCCCACTATATTCCCCCCTCTTCGTCTCTCTAGATTCTATGGTGTATTGATCTGTGACTTCGCCTTTTCTGACCATCAGCTCATTACTTTACTCGTAGAGATATGCAGGACATAGTAACATGCATTCCATTTTATAGATGTGGATATGAATATTACACCACAGGATGTGTCCATTATGTTGGGACTCCCCATCAACGGTGCAACTGTGACAGGCCTAGTTGGAGAAGATTGGTTTGAGCTTGTTCATAGATTACTGGGAATTGTGTTCCACAAAGATGGAAGGCTAGTCATTGGTGGTAGATTACACATATCCTGGTAAGACCATCACTTCTCACATCTCACTGAGGTTAATAACGAGATCACTATATTGGAGATTTTACCGTGCTTATATTTTGAGGTTGATTGGTGGCACGCTTTCCATTGATCACTCTACTACATTTGTATATCTGAGGTATTTACCTTTTCTGGAGGACTTGGACTAGGCAGGTCGATATAGGTGGGGGTCTTCTTGTCTTTCATATACATACAGTGTGCTATGCAGCACATGTCACATCAATAAGATGTTGATCACATAATAAATTTTTCTTCTAAATATGTGGGTTTTGGAGGACATCCCTCTCTTATCTTCACATGCTCATGCACTATTGCCTGCATATATTGTATTAGAGACTCCACGTGGATGATGGTATGTTATTCCTTCCTTCTAATTTATAACTTAATTTTATAACTTTATATTATGAAATGTAACAATAACAATGTTACCTATAGGTGGATCCAGGCACATTGGCATTCAAATACCGACGGACATGATTCCCACACCTGTAGACTTATGCTGGATAACCTTTGACCATATGATTTAAGTGATTATTATTTATATTGTTCAAAATTTATTCTTTATTGTACATATCATTATTTATTAATTGATTATTCATTTTTTCTATTATATTACATGGATTTTGTATACTGATTATATCATCCAGTGTACTGTATGATGATGCTTGCTACTGTCTCATGTATGGTTCCATTGATTAATTTTCATATTGTCAATTGGTATCAAACAAAAATAGTTATGAGGTAGTTCAGATTCCTTCAACCCATTCCTGACCGACCAGTTAGTTACCTTCACTACATTTCCTGAAGATTTCAGGGAAGAGAGACTTTGATTTTAGGAGATACCATGCCACATATATTGATCTATGACACAGATGATTGGAGTCCTAGTTATGAGGGGTAGGGGTAGTACATTTTAATTTATTGGATTAGTTGGATTATGTGTCCTTGTACTTCACATCCTTTTTCAGATTTCTAACACAACATAGATAGGTGTTTCATCAATTGGTATTCATTATTCCTCACACTTTTGAACAATTTTTTTATTAACATTACTTAATAGATAAATTAGTTTTCACCGGATACTCATATCACTCATCTACTTCACAAATCTGATCTAATAGAGGGAGGCACATTTGACCAGACATATTTTCACAAATCTTTGAAGAGTTGATTCCTTTGATAGACAAGATTTATCATGGAATTTTCTTTCATCCACCACATGATGTTGATGATAATGAGCCTTCTGATCCTAATATAAATGTACTACGGGTGACGACCCTATTATGGATGATAATGTTCTAAATGAGTAGGGTTTTCATCATGATTATTCAGATACTCCTCCAGCTTCTCAGTCATAGACAGAGGTAGATATAGACATTTACTGGACTGACCTATATTCTTTATTACTCCATGTTATGAAGGCATCCACAGCACATCAACCATCTACTTCATATGTAGGTGAGAGTTCCAGCCAGTATCCACTATCCTTAGAGGCGGGATGGGGGGTACATATGGTGAGACTGTACATCCACCACCTATCACATAGGAGGATGTGGTGGTCACTACTGATGATGATATACAGGATCAGTGTATTCCAGAACTAAGACATAGACAAACACCGCATGGACGTATCCAATATATGCCTAGTTGCGGAACAGAGGAGCACTAATGCCAGAGGCATATATTAGGTTGATATTAAATTTATAATACATTTTGTATGTGTCTTATTTTTATTATTTATATATTTCTATTCTTTTTTTTAAATAAGCTGCTTACTATTATCAAATCATTTACCAAAATCAATAATTACTATTTTCTATTCATACAGGTACTTATTTTTATTATCTATATATGTATAATATATAATATTCTTAAATTATATAATAAATATTAATAATTTTAGTAACTTTGAATTCAAAAAGACTATGAATGAAATGATCCATGAACATGAAGAAATATTGAAAAAAATATTATTGATCTCAATGATTTGAAATTCGATGTAAAATCCTAAAAGATCATGAAATAGAGATCTTTATTAAAAATAATTAAGTTGCATGAAGAAGATTTTGAATGAATAATGGATATTTTCAAAGAGTAGGTGAATATTATTGATGTTCAGAAAAAACAAAATATGAGATATATGAAATTAGAAGTTCATTTGGCCATTTTTAAAAAGATACATATTCAGACTTTATAAAATAAGGACACAGTTTCTACTAGTACACAATCTTCACTAGATTATTTTAAGGTTATAATACCTTCATAATGTGACAAAATTATAAATATTATGAAAAATAATTATTTGATATTCTTCCAGAATACGAAAAAATCCTTAAGAGGGTTAAGATTACATCATACATGATGGATAATAAGGGAAAAAACTCCACCAAAATCAGAATGTAATGTGAAGAGATCTATGCTACACTAATATAAATTAGAACATATGTTTATATGTGAAATCATGACCTAGAGGAATTGGACCAACTTCATTGAGAAAAAACTCAGCCTTCCTATTCACATTAATAAGTAAGTAAGATCGCCCATATTTCCTTAATCATTATTTATTTTATCTATTATTATGATGTAAGGAATTGATGGAGAACCAATTTCTCATGGGGAGAACATGAGAAGTAATGATTGCTATCAATTCTTGATCACACATATGAAGAAGTTATCATCCTTGAATGATTTATGAATTGGTTTTCAAATACAAATAAGAAAGAGGGTCATCATTGATTAATTTTAATAACGTGTTAGCATATCCAATGCAATAAGTATAAATAAGATATAATCATGGTTTGATCATATTTTTGGTATCCTGAGTAATAATTATTAAAGAAGATCATCCTCAGTGAGGTTATATAAGTTTTCAAATATAAAAAATCATAATTTGAATTGAATTCTGGTGTATTCTCAATATTGGAACATCTTTAAAACCATTATTGAAGAGTTTCGACATTATAAATATGTTTATGAGTGTTTCCCTTGAGGGGGAGGTAAATGAAGAAAATTTAAATTATTTCCAGAATTAGTATATCAATTAGAATCAAATCTAATTTCTGTAGAAAGTTTAGGAAGATTGTGTTATTGAAAGAGGTATATTTTTATAAATCTTTCTTCCCTTGTTAAAAAAAACTCAAAAATAAGTGGTTTTAATTGAATTAATCAATGACATAAGAGAATTTTTAAGTATGGATGTTCTCAAATTCCACTTATCCTTTTTATTGTAATTGAATTTTATTGATCTATTTGTTAATGTGATTGCATGAGTTTTAGGTTTATTATTCTAATAAAAGATTCATATCTCGTTTAATATATTCATCCTAAAATAAAATTGGATTACCCTTGATGAAAAGTACATGAATTCTCATTTTATATGGTATCATGATCAGTTGGTAGAGTAAAACATTGTTTCCCAAATCAAATTCTATTTTTTTCTAGACTGAGTATTGCTCATGTATACTTAGTGTGAAAAAAATGGATGACACATTTCTTAAGTATGAACTGACACTCTTTTCCCTTTATATTTTTTCTTCTAGTTAATAAATCGGAGATGAAGTGGAATGAATGTTTTGTAATGTTAAGTGGATACATTAACATATTGACATATTCAATTGGAATGAAATTTGGATGTATGGCTCTGCTGCAAAAAATGATGAACAAACACTACTAGTGATCGAGCAGTGCACCAAGAATTAGAACATCTGATCAAAATTTCCATGAATGCTATTATTAATATTTTGGATTATTTAATTAATATGTGTTAATATTTATTGATATTTAATAAATATTTATTATGTTTTAATTAATATGTATTTTTATTTAATTAGTATTTACAAATATTGATAAATTTTTTTAATTAATAATTCTGAAGGAAGCTTGAACCCCGTTCATGCTTCCTTTATACAATTCACATAGGAAGCATTAACCTAGTTTATGCTTCCTAAAAAAGAAATAATAATGAATGGAGTTCACTACTATCAAGACCCTTTTAAAAAAATAAAATGGGAACCCTATCTTGTTTATAAAAAAATAATAAACCCATAACAAAACATGGTGATCGACCAATGCACCAAGAATCGGGCTAGTAGATCAAAATGGGCATGAAAAATATTATTAATATTTTTGATTATTTAATTAATATGTATTAATGTTTATTTATATTTATTTATATTTTATACATATTGATTATTTTTTAATTAATATGTATTTATATTTAATTAGTATTTATAACTATTAATGATTTTTTAATTAAACATTTTGAAGGAAGCGTGAACAGGGTTCATGCTTCCTAGTTGGGGGAGATGCATCAACGTGGTTCATGCATCTCAAGACCATTTTTATAAAAATACTCAGAACCCTATCCCATTTTTTAAAAAATATATTTTAAAAACCCAATAAAAACCCTTTGTTCCCCCTGTTCAGACCCTCCTTTATCCTCATCTGAGGAATGCGACTTCATGCATGGTATGAAGATCCCAAATCCCAAATTACATTAAAAATGTAAAAGGATAACAAAAGGGGTCTCCAGCATTGATTCCCCTATTTTTGTTCCATGTGGATCCAAATAAAGTTTTGAGGCTCACAGCATATATAGAATCATCCTAAATGGTAAAAGGTAGTGAGCGACAATGTTATGATTAAACTCTCGGTGGAGGAGGATGGAATGAATCAACCATACCAACAATAATGAATATTCTATGCTGGAATAGTTGTGGGCTTGGTAACTAATGCACAGTTCAAAGCTTTAGCGTAGATGCACTAAAATTTTTCCTGACTTGGTTTTACTGTCTGAAACCTTATTGGAAAGTAAGGACATGTTTGATTTGGAAAAAAAAAGCAGGGTTCCATGGGGGCCTTCCTGTTTCCTGATAAGTCCATTTGGGTGGTCTTTGCATTCTCTTGAGGGAGGATATGGATGTCAGGGTGGATTGCTTCTCCTCAAATAAAATTGTTGTCTTCATTCACTAGAACTACTACAAAATAGGGTTTTAATAGTGCTAAAAATCAATATTAGCACTCAAAAAGTGATGATAATCGAAATGCTATTATAAGGGGGTCCCTTTTATCAATGCTAAAAAAGCTCACATAAAGTTCCATCTTATCAGTGTTAAAAAATTCACTGAAAAAAGGGATCTTTTATCAGTACTCAAAAAAGAACCTATAAAAGGGATATTTATCATCACTTTTTTATCACTGTTAAAAGATCACTTTTATCAGCGCTTAAAAAGAACTGATAAATATCAAAGAAATAAATTTTTAAAAAGATTTTTTCCCTACAAATCAAAGGTGGGCCACCATTCCCCCTTTTATCAGCACTCTACCCCCTTATAATAGCACTAACCTCCCCTACCCCCTTTAATAATGATAGGCACCTGCTCACCCACCCATACAACCTTTTCTTTATTGGGTTTCAAATCTGAGATCATCTCCTCATGCGCTTGTGACTCTTCCACTCACCTATATTTTTTTGTTTTTTGATTTTATGATATATCTATATATTTATATACATTTCATTACATTTTTTATCCATATATATATATATATATATTTAAATACATATATATATATATATAAATTGTTTGTGTGTATGTGTGTATGTGGCTATGTGTGTGTTTATAAATACATACATACATATATTTATATATATGTCTTCATATATTAGTATAATTATACATATTTATGTTTATTTACATATATTATATATTTATACTTATATACATATATTAGAATATATAGATAAATATATATTTGTTAGTCAATACACACACAAATATATTTATATTTATATATAAATTATATATACATTAATTGTATATGTATATAAATATTCAAAAAAATTATTTTAAATAAAATAGGTATTATTTTTTATTTAGATTAGGTTCATTTGGAAGATACTTTTTGTGTAAATATTTTTTCATATATATTTATAAAATTAATTTTTTATGTGTGAATATAGACAAAATATGTATATATTTTTTTTATATTTGATCATAAATAAAACTAAATTATGAAAAACTATTAAATTTTAAAATATTAATATTAACATATATGTAATCCCTAATAATAAATTCAGTTCCCACTGAAAAAATCCGATAATACCCCCTTAAACGAGGCTGAAATTTCATCATATGTTAAAAAATAGGGATACCATGACAAAGAAAATCTGTTTCAGAGGACTTTGTGGTTCTTTTGAACTTAATAAAAAAATTATCAGGATCCCACCTCATCCTTATAGAATAGAGCTCATTATAGGCTTCGATTTGATATGCGGTAGAGTCCAAACAGACACCCGGATCAAACGTTATGGTCATTTGAAGTTCGAGTCACATTTTCAACTTATTTTAAATCGTTTGTTAATTATTTTGATTTTTTCTATCTTCAAATTGTTATTAAATTACTATTACTAGAAACTAATTATCAAATTATTAATTAATAATATTTTTTAATTATTTTAGAATCCATTTTTTCACTAAATATCTTATATATTAAGTGTAATTGTGTATTTATCCTTATATAAATCTTATTTTGTAAAATATATTATATTTCTCTCAATATAAATATATAAATATATTATTTTTAATGATAAATAACTTTTTTATAAATAATACCTTCTTTTTCAGCGCTAAGAAAAGCATTGATGAAAGTACCCTTTATCAGCGCTAAAAAAAGCGCGGACATAGAGGTAATTTTATCATATCAAAAAAAGTGCTAATAAAAGGGTACTTTTATCAGTGTTTTTTTAGTGTTTTTAAAAGAAGATTTTATTAGCACTTTTTTTTAGCACTGAAAAAGGTACCCCCTTAATCAGTGGTTTTTTAGTGCTATTATAAGGCGGTGCTGCGTAAAGCCGATTATGTGGTAGTCGAGCTTGATGCCCCGACTTGGGAATTCACTGGTTTCTATGGAAGGCCAATGGAAATCTTGGGAGCTCTTTTCAACATTGCATGAGTTCATTTTGGGAAATATCCTCATTGGTGGATACTTCAACGAAATCATGTATCAATGCGGGAAAAAGGTGTGCTTGTATGCCAAAATCGGAGATGCTGGAGTTTTAAAAAGCTACTCGGGATGTAGGAATTTCCAATCTAGGGTATTCAGGTGATCCCAATACTTTATTTTTTTGAAAGACTGAGAGTACTTGTGTTGCAAAATGGCTAGATCTATTTTTGGGTTCTGCTGAATTGATTGACATCTTTAATTTTCACCAAATCTCTCACCTTCTTCACACTACCTCAGACCCCTTCCAGATTCTTATGAATACCTCCCCCAATGATGGATGTTCTTGACATAATCATCCCTTTAGATTTCAAAGCTAATGGACTAAGGAAAGGGATTTTGAAGATGTGGTTTGATCATACTAACTATTGGGGCTTCCCATCCCGGAATGGAAAATTCAAATAGTGGATTTTAATTTTAAACGGTGGAGCAACAATAAATTCTATTAACGCAACATTCTGTGTGTTTCTATTGATAGAAATCTAAACGAGCTTTATTCTCCCCCATCTGATGGGGTCATTTCCAAAATTGTGATTCTTGAAGCTCAAATGGATGCATCACTTAGGGTGAAGGATAAATTTTGTCCCATGTGATCCCATGAGTCCCATATCAAAGATGACAACTTTAATACTCTCGATTTTCACTAGAAATCAACGGCGAGGTTATGGAAAAATTTTATCTCCTACCTCTCCACCTCCAATGGTTCTTCCATTTCCAATGAAAAGGTATTCATGACCATATACTAATTTTCTTTCAAGATTTGAATACATCTTGGGAGACTATCTTTTCTACAGACATTATCATCTACATCAAGTCAGTGACAACAGATGATATGAATAATCAACTCTCCTATGACATCCATAAAGATGAAATCTTGGAAGCCCTAAAACAAATTCACTCCACTAAAGTGTTGGGTCCTGAAGGTGTCCATGCTCTTTTCTTTAAAAATTATTGGCATATTGTGGGGTAGGAAATTTCATGCCTTATGAAGGATCTTTAGAAAGGTAAATCCATTTTTTGTTCCATCAATGATACCTTGATCACTCTCATTCCAAAGATTAAAAATACCTCGTTGATCATTTATTTTAGACCCATCAGCCTTTGTAAGGTGACCTGTAAAATTTTCTCTAAGATCCAAGTCAACCGTTTGTGATTTTGGATTCCTTCTATTATTTCAGAAAACCAAATTTCGTTTGTAACTAAAAGGATTATTTCTGATCATTCCATTATTGCTCATGAAATTTTCCACTTCATGAAAACACGTTCAGTGGCTAAAAGATGCATCACGGAAGGGAAACTTGATATGACTAAAGCCTATGACGGAGTGGAATAACCCTTTCCACAACTTGTTATGACAATAATGAGCTTATATTCTAAATGGATCAAGATTATTATGTGATGTGTCACTTATGTCTACTTCAAGATAAAAATTAATGGTGGTTACATGCAGAGTTTGGCTCCCACCAGGGGTCTCTGGGTTTCGAACCGGAGACCGTATCCTCAAGCGCCTGCGACTCTTCCACTCACCTATATTTTTTTTGTTTTTTTATTTTGTGATATATCTATATATTTATATAGATTTCATTACATTTTTTATCCATATATATATTTAAATACATATATATATATATTGTTTGTGTGTATGTGTTTTTGTGGCTATGTGTGTGTTTATAAATAAATACATACATATATTTGTTAATATGTCTTCATCTATAAATATAATTATACATATTTATATTTATTTACATATATTATATATTTATATTTATATACATATATTACAATATATAGATAAATATATATTTTTTAGTCCATACACACAAAAATATATCTATATTTATATAAATAATATATATAGATTAATTGTATATGTATATAAATACTCATAAATTTTTATTTTAAATAAAATAAAAATTATTTTTTATTTATATTAGGTTCATTTGGAAGATATGTTTTGTGTAAATATTTTTACATATATATTTATAAAATTAAATTTTTATGTGTGAATATAGAAAAAATATGTATATATTTTTATATATTTGATTATATATAAAACTAAATTATGAAAAACGATTAAATTTTAAAATATTAATATTAATTTAAATGTAATCCCTAAGAATAAATTCAGTCCCCACCGAAAAAAGTCCAATAAGACCCCATTAAATGAGGATGAAATTTCGTCGAATGTTAAAAAATAGGGATACAATGACTAAAAAATCGTTTTCAGAGGACTTTGTGGTTGTTTTGAACTTAATAAAACAACTAATAGGTTCCCACCTCATCCTCACAGGATTGAGCTCATTACAGGATTTCATTTGATATTTGTTATAGTCCAAACAGATACCCGAATCAAAAGTTATGGTCATTTGAAGTTCAGGTCACATTTTAAACTTATTTTAAATCATTTATTAATTATTTTGATTTTATCTATCTTAAAATTGTTATAAAATGACTATTACTAGACAATAATTATCAAATTATTAATAATATTAGTTTTTAATTATTTTATAATCCATTTTTTCACTAAATATCTTATATATTAAGTGTAATTGCATATTTAGCCTTATATAAATCTTATTTTATAAAATATATTATATTTCTATCAATATAAATATATAAATATATAAATATATTATTTTCAATGGTAAATAATTTTTTATATAAAATATACCTTTTATCAGTGCTAAGAAAAGCATTGATAAAAGTACCCCTTATCAGTGCTAAAAAAAGAACGGATATAGGGGTACTTTTATCATCTCAAAAAAAAAGCGCTGATAAAAGGGTACTTTTATCATTGTTTTTTTATTGTTGTTAAAATAACATTTTATCAGCGCTTTTTTTATCACTCATAAAGGCACCCCCTTAATCAGTGTTTTTTAGCTCTATTATAAGGTGGCACTGCATAAAGTTGATTATGTGGTAGTAGAGCTTGATGCCCCGGCTAGGGAATTCACTGGTTTCTATAGAAGGCCCATGGAAATATTTTAAGCTCTTTTCAACATTACACGAGTTCATTTTGGGACCTATCTTTATTAGTGGAGACTTCAACAAAATCATATATCAATACGGGAAAAAGGTGTGCTTGTATGCCTAATTCGGCGATGTTGGGGTTTTTAAAAGCAACTCAGTCCGTAGGGATCTCTGATATAGGATATTCAGGGGATCCCTATACTTGATTTCATGGAAAGACTCAGAGTACATGTATTGCGGAATGGCTGGATTGATTTTTGGGTTTTGTCGAATTGATTGACATCTTTAATTTACACCAAATATCTCACCTTCCTCCCACCACCTCAGACCCCTTCCTGATTCTTATCAATACCTCCCCCAATGATGGATGTTCTTGACATAATCACCCCTTTAGATTTCAAAGCTAATGGACTAAGGAAAGGGATTGTGAAGAGGTGGTTTGATCATACTAACGATTGGGGGTCCCATCCCGGAATGTAAAATTCAGATGGTGGATTTTAATTTTAAACGGTGGAGCAACAATAAATTCTATTAACCCAACATTCAGTGTGTTTCTTTTGATAGAAATCTAAAAGATCTTTATTCTCCCCCCATCTGATGGGGTCCTTTCCAAAATTGTGTGTCTTGAAGATCATATGTATGCATCACTTAGGGTGAAGGATAACGTTTGGCCCATGTGATCCTGTGAGTCCCATATCAAAGATGACAACTTTAATACTCTCTCTTTTCACTAGAAATCAATGGTGAGGTGATGGAAAAATTTTATCTCCTACCTCTCCACCTCAAATGGTTCTTCCATTTCCACTGAAAAGGTATTCATGACCATATACTAATTTTCTTTCAAGATTTTTATATAGCTTTGGAGAGTATCATTTCTACAGACATTCTCTCCTACATCATGCCGGTGATCACAGATGATATGAATAATCAACTATCCCATGACATCCTTAAAGATGAAATCTTGGAAGCCCTAAAACAAATTCACTCCACTAATGTGTTGGGTCCTGAAGGTGTCCATGCTCATTTCATAAAAAATTATTGGCATATTGTGGGGTAGTACATTTCATGCCTTATGAATGATCTTTGGAAAGGTAAATCCATTTTTTGTTCCATCAATGATACCTTGATCACTCTCATTCCAAAGATTAAAAATGCCTCATTGATCTTTTATTTTAGACCCATTAGCCTTTGTAAGGTGACCTATAATTTTTTCTCTAAGATCCTAGTCAACGGTTTGTGATTTTGGCTTCCTTTTATTATTTAAGAAAACCAAATTTCCTTTGTAACTAAAATGATTATTTCTGATAATGCCATTTTTTCTCCTGAAATTTTCCACTTCATGAAAACACATTCAGTGGCTAAAAGATGCATCATGGAATAGAAACTTGATATGACTAAAGCCTACGATGGATAGGAATAACCCTTTCCACAACTTGTTATGACAATAATGGGATTCTATGCTAAATGGATCAAGATTATTATGTGATGTGTCACTTATGTCTACTTCAAGATAAAAATTAATGGTGGTTACATGTAGAGTTTGGCTCCCACCAGGGGTCTCTGGGTTTCGAACCGGAGACCGTCTCCTCAAGCGCTTGTGACTCTTCCACTCACCTATATTTTTTTGTTTTTTTATTTTGTGATATATCTATATATTTATATAGGTTTCATTACATTTTTTATCCATATATATATTTAAATACATATATATATATATTGTTTGTGTGTATGTGTGTTTGTGGTTATGTGTGTGTTTATAAATACATACATACATATATTTATATATATGTCTTCATCTAAAAATATAATTATACATATTTATATTTATTTAAATATATTTTATATTTATATTTATAAACATATATTAGAATATATAGAAAAATATATATTTTTTAGTCCATACACACAAAAATATATTTATATTTATATAAACATTACATATACATTAATTGTATATGTATATAAATATTCATAAATATTTATTTTAAATAAAATAAAAATTATTTTTTATTTAGATTAGGTTCATTTGGAAGATACATTTTGTGTAAATATGTTTACATATATATTTATAAAATTAAATTTTTATGCGTGAATATAGACAAAATATGTATATATTTTTATATATTTTATTATAAATAAAACTAAATTATGAAAAATGATTTAATTTTAAAATATTAATATTAATTTAAAAGTAATACCTAAGAATAAATTCATTCCCCACCGAAAAAATCCAATAATATCCCCTTAAATGAGGCTGAAATTTCATCAAATGTTAAGAAATAGGGATACCATGACTAAAAAATCAGATTCAGAGTACTTTGTGGTTGTTTTGAACTTAATACAACAACTAATAGAGTCCCACCTCATACTCATAGAATAGAGGTCATTACAGGCTTTGATTTGATATATGGTATAGTCCAAAGAGACACCCGGATCAAAAGTTATGGTCGTTTGAAGTTCGAGCCACATTTTCAAATTATTTTAAATCATTTATTAATTATTTTGATTTTTTCTATCTTAAAATTTTTATTAAATGACTATTACTAGACAATAATTATCAAATTATTAATTAATATTATTTTTTTAATTATTTTATAATCCATTTTTTCACTAACTATCTTATATATTAAGTGTAATTGCATATTTAGCCTTATATAAATCTTATTTTATAAAATATATTATATTTATATCAATATAAATATATAAACATATAAATATATTATTTTTAATGATAAATGTTTTTTATAAAGTATACCTTTTATTAGCGCTAAGAAAAGCATTTATAAAAGTACCCTTTATCAGTGCTAAAAAAGCTCGGATATAGGGGTATTTTTATCATCTAAAAAAAGCGTTGATAAAAGGGTACTTTTATCAGTGTTTTTTTAGTGTTGTTAAAAGAACATTTTATCAGCGCTTTTTTTAGAACTCATAAAGGTACCCCCTTAATCAGTTGTTTTTTAGCACTATTATAAGGTGGCGCTGCATAAAGCTGATTATGTGGTAGTAGAGCTTGATGCCCCGACTAAGGAATTCACTGGTTTATATAGAAGGCCCATAGAAATATTTTGAGCTCTTTTCAAAATTAAACGAGTTCATTTTAGGACCCATCTTTATTAGTGGATACTTCAACGAAATCATGTATCAATATGGGAAAAAGGTGTGCTTGTATGCCTAATTCGGCGATGTTGGGGTTTTTAAAAGCAACTCAGGCCGTAGGGATCTCCGATATAGGATATTCAGGTGATCCCTATACTTGATTTCATGGAAAGACTCAGAGTACATGTATTGTGGAATGGATGGATCGATTTTTGGGTTCTTTTGAATGGATTGAAATCTTTAATTTACACCAAATCTCTCACCTTCCTCCCACCACCTCAGACCACTTCCCGATTCTTATCAATACCTCCCCCAATGATGGATGTTCTTGACATAATCGTCCCTTTAGATTTCAAAGATAATAGACTAAGGAAAGGTATTTTGAAGAGGTGGTTTGATCATACTAACGATTGGGGGTCCCATCCCGGAATGGAAAATTCAGATGGTGGATTTTAATTTTAAACGGTGGAGCAATAATAAATTCTATTAACCCAACATTCAGTGTGTTGCTATTGATAGAAGTCTAAACGAGCTTTATTCTCCCCCCATATGATGGGGTCCTTTCCAAATTGTGTGCCTTGAATATCATATTGATGCATCACTTAGGGTGAAGGATAACTTCTGGCCCATGTGATCTCGTGAGTCCCATATCAAAGATGACAACTTTAAAACTCTCTATTTTCCCTAGAAATCAATGGTGAGGTGATGGAAAAATTTTATCTCCTACCTCTCCACCTCCAATGGTTCTTCCATTTCCACTAAAAAGGTATTCATGCCCATATACTAATTTTCTTTCAATATTTGTATATAGATTTGGAGATTATCTTTTCTATAGACATTCTCTCCTACATCATGCTGGTGATCACAGATGATATGAATAATGAACTCTCCCATGACATCCTTAAAGATGAAATCTTGGAAGCCCTAAAAAAAATTCACTCCACTAAATTGTTGGGTCCTGAAGGTGTCCATGATCTATTCTTTAAAAATTATTGGCATATTGTGGGGTAGGAAATTTCATGCCTTATGAAGGATCTTTGGAAAGGTAAATCCATTTTTTGTTCCATCAATGAGACCTTGATCACTCTCATTCCAAAGATTAAAAGTACCTAGTTGATCATTTATTTTAGACCCATCAGCCTTTGTATGGTGACCTATAAAATTTTCTCTAAGATCCTAGTCAACCGTTTGTGATTTTGGCTTCCTTCTATTATTTCAGAAAACCAAATTTCCTTTGTAACTAAAAGGATTATTTCTGATAATTCCATTATTGCTCATGAAATTTTCCACTTCATGAAAACACGTTCAGTGGCTAAAAGATGCATCATGGAATGGAAACTTGATATGACTAAAGCCTACGATGGAGTGGAATAACCCTTTCCACACCTTGTTATGACAATAATGGGATTCTATGCTAAATGGATCAAGATTATATTGTGATTTGTCACTTATGTCTACTTCAAGATAAAAATTAATGGTGGTTACATGCAGAGTTTGGCTCCCACCAGGGGTCTCTGGGTTTCGAATCGGAGACTGTCTCCTCAAGCGTCTGCGACTCTTCCAATCACCTATATTTTTCTGTTTTTTTATTTTGTGATATATCAATATATTTATATAAATTTCATAACATTTTTTATCCATATATATATTTAAATACATATACATATATATATATATTGTGTGTATGCGTGTTTGTGGCTATTGTGAGTTTATAAATACATATATACATATATTTATATATTTGTCTTCATCTATAAATATAATTATACATATTTATATTTATTTACATATATTATATATTTATATTTATATACATATATTAGAATATATAAGTAAATATATATTTTTTAGTCCATACACACACAAATATATTTATATTTATATAAACATTATATATACATTAATTGTATATGTATATAAATATTCATAAATTTTAATTTTAAATAAAATAGAAATTATTATTTATTTATATTAGGTTCATTTGGAAGATACGTTTTGTGTAAATGTGTTTACATATATATTTATAAAATTAAATTTTTATGTCTGAATATAGAAAAAATATGTATATATTTTTATATATTTGATTATAAATAAAACTAAATTATGAAAAATGATTAAATTTTGAAATATTAATATTAATTTAAATTTAATCCCTAGGAATAAATTCAGTCCCCACCAAAAAAAATCCAATAAGACCCCCTTAAATGAGGCTGAAATTTCATCGAATGTTAAAAAATAGGGATACCATGACAAAAAAATCAGTTTCAAAGGACATTGTCGTTCTTTTGAACTTAATAAAAAAACTAACAAAGTCCCACATCATCTTCACAACATAGAGCTCATTACAGTCTTTGATTTGATATATGGTATAGTCCAAACAAACACCCGGATCAAAAGTTATGGTCGTTTGAAGTTCGAGTCACATTTTCAACTTATTTTAAATTGTTTATTAATTATTTTGATTTTTTCTATCTTAAAAATTTTATTGAATGACTATTACTAGAAAATAATTATCAAATTATTAATTAATATTATTTTTTAATTATTTTATAATCTATTTTTTCACTAAATATATTATATATTAAGTGTAATTTCATATTTAGCCTTATATAAATCTTATTTTATAAAATATATTATATTTCGATCAATATAAATATATAAATATTTTATTTTTAATGATAAATAATTTTTTTTATAAAATATACCTTTTATCAGCGATAAGAAAAGCATTGACAAAAGTACCCTTTATCAGTGCTAAAAAAAGCACGGATATAGGGGTAGTTTTATCATCTAAAAAAGCGCTAATAAAATGGTACTTTTCTCAGTGTTTTTTTAGTGTTGTTAAAAGAACATTTTATCAGCGCTTTTTTTAGCACTCATAAAGGTACCCCCCTTAATCAGTGGTTTTTTTAGCGCTATTATAAGGTGGCACATCATAAAGCCGATTATGTGGTAGTAGAGCTTGATGCCCCTACTAGGGAATTCACTTGTTCTTATAGAAGTCCCATGGAAATATTTTGAGCTCTTTTCAACATTACACGAGTTCATTTCTGGATCTATCTTTAATAGTGGAGACTTCAACGAAATTTGGTATCAATACGGGAAAAAGGTGTGCTTGTATGCCTAATTCGGCGATGTTGGGGTTTTTAAAAGCAACTCAGGCCGTAGGGATCTCTGATATAGGATATTTAGGTGATCCCTATACTTGATTTCATGGAAAGACTCAAATTACATGTATTGCAGAATGGATGGATCGATTTTTGGGTTCTGTTGAACCGATTGACATCTTTAATTTACACCAAATCTCTCACCTTCCTCCCACCAACTCATACCCCTTCCCGATTCTTATCAATACCTCCCCCAATGATGGATGTTCTTAACATAATCAACCCTTTTGATTTCAAAGCTAATGGACTAAGGAAATGGATTGTGAAGAGGTGGTTTGATCATACTAACGATTGGGGGGTCACATCCTGGAATGGAAAATCCATATGGTGTATTTTAATTTTAAATGGTGGAGCAATAATAAATTCTATTAACCCAACATTAAGTGTGTTTCTAGTGATATAAGTCTAAACGAGCTTTATTATCCCCCCATCTGATGGGTTCCTTTCCAAAATTGCGTTTCTTGAAGATCATATGATGTATCACTTAGGGTGAAGGATAACTTCGGGCCCATGTGATCCCGTGAGTCCCATATCAAAGATGATAACTTTAATACTCTCTATTTTCACTAGAAATCAATGGTGAGGTGATGGAAAAATTTTATCTCCTACCTCTCCACCTCTAATGGTTCTTCCATTTCCACTGAAAAGGAATTCATGACCATATACTAATTTTCTTTCAAGATTTGTATATATCTTTGGAGAATATCGTTTCTACAGACATTCCCTCCTACATCATGATGGTGATCACAAAAGATATGAATAATCAACTCTCCCATGACATCCTTAAAGAGGAAATCTTGGAAGCCCTAAAACAAATTCACTCCACTAAAGTGTTGGGTCCTGAAGGTGTCCATGCTCTTTTCTTTAAAAATTATTGGCATATTGTGGGGTAGGACATTTCATGCCTTATAAAATATCTTTGGAAAGGTAAATCCATTTTTGTTCCATCAGTGGGACCTTGATCACTCTCATTCAAAAGATTAAAAATACCTCGTTGATCATTTATTTTAGACCCATCATCTTTTGTAAGGTCGCCTATAAAATTTTCTCTAAGATCCTAGTCAACCGTTTGTGATTTTGGCTTCCTTATATTATTTCAAAAAACCAAATTTCCTTTGTAACTAAAAGGATTATTTCTGATAATGCCATTATTGTTCATGAAATTTTCCACTTCATGAAAACACGTTCAGTGGCTAAAAGATGCATCATGGAATGGAAACTTGATATGACTAAAGCCAACGATGGATTGGAATAACCCTTTCCACAACTTGTTATGACAATAATGGGCTTCTATGCTAAATGGATCAATATTATTATGTGGTGTGTCACTTATGTCTACTTCAAGATAATAATTAATGGTGGTTACATGCAGAGTTTGGCTCCCACCAGGGGTCTCTAGGTTTCGAACCAGAGATCGTCTCCTCATGCGCCTGCGACTCTTCCACACACCTATATTTTTTTAATTTTTTTATTTTATGATATATCTATATATTTATATATATTTCATTACATTTTTTATCCATATATATATATATATTTAAATACATATATATATATATATTGTTTGTGTGTATGTGTGTATGTGGCTATGTGTGTGTTTATAAATACATACATACATATATTTAAATATATTTCTTCATCTATTAATATAATTATACATATTTATATTTATTTACATATATTATATATTTATATTTATATACATATATTAGAATATATAGATAAATATATATTTGCTAGTCAATACACACACAAATATATTTATATTTATATAAATATTATATATACATTAATTGTATATGTATATAAATATTCATAATTTTTTATTTTAAATAAAATAGAAATTATTTTTTATTTATATTAAGTTCATTAGGAAGATACTTTTCGTGTAAATATGTTTAAATATATATTTATAAAATTAAATTTTTATGTGTGAATATAGACAAAATATGTATGTATTTTTATATATTTGATTATAAATAAAACTAAATAATGAAAAACGATTAATTTTTACAATATTAATATTAATATAAATGTAATCCCTGAGAATAAATTTAGTCCCCACCAAAAAAATCCAATAAGACCCCCTTAAACGAGACTGAAATTTCATTGTATGTTAAAAAGTAGGGATACCATGACTAAAAAATAAGTTTCAGAGGACTATGGGGCACTTTATAACTTAATAAAACAATTTCCTGGGTCCCACCTCATCCTCACGGCATAGAGATCATTGTAGGATTTGATTTGATATGTGGTAGAGTCCAAACGGACACCCGGATCAAAAGTTATGGTCGTTTGAAGTTCTAGTCACATTTTCAACGTAATCATTAAATTGTTATTAAATGACTATTACTAGACAATAATAATCAAATTATTAATTAATTTTATTTTTTAATTATTTTATAATCCATTTTTTTACTAAATATCTTATATATTAATTGTAATTGCGTATTTAGCCTTATATAAATCTTATTTTATAAAATATATTATATTTATATCAATATAAATATATAAATATATTATTTTTAATGATAAATAATTTTTTTATAAAATATACATTTTATCAGTGCTAAGAGAAGCATTGACAAAATTACCCTTTATCAGCGCTAAAAAAAGTCCGAGTATAGGGATACTTTTATCATCTCAAAAAAATGCTGATAAAAGGGTACTTTTATCAGTGTTTTCTAGTGTTGTTAGAAGTATATTTAATCAGTTCTTTTTTTAGCACCGATAAAGGTACCCCATTAATCAGTGGTTTTTTTAGCACTATTATAAGGTGGCGCTGCGTAAAGTCGATTATATGGTAGTAGAGCTAAATGCCCCGACTTGGGAATTCACTAGTTTCTATGGAAGGCCCATGGAAATCTTAGGACCTCTTTTCAACATTACACGAGTTCATTTTGCAACCTCTCTTCATTGGTGGAGACTTCAATGAAATCATGTATCAATGTAGGAAAAAGGTGTGCTTGTATGCCTAATTCGGCGATGCTGGAGTTTTTAAAAGCTACTCAAGCCATAGGGATCTCCGATCTAGGGTATTCAGGTGATCCCTATACTTGATTTCGTGGAAAGACTGAGAGTACATCTATTGCGGAATGGCTAAATCGATTTTTGGGTTTTGTTGAATTGATTGACATCTTTAATTTTCACAAAATCTCTCACCTTCCTCCCAACACCTCAGACCCCTTCCCAATTCTTATCAATACCTCCCCCAATGATGGATGTTTTTGACATAATCTTCCCTTTAGATTTCAAATCTAATGGACTAAGGAAAGGGTTTGTGAATTGGTCGTTTGATCATCCTAACAATTGGGAGGTCCCATACCGAAAATGAAAATTCAGATGGTGGATTTTAATTTAAATTGGTGGAGCAATAATAAATTCTATTAACCCAAAATTCAGTGTGATGCTATTGATAGAAATCTGAATGGGTTGTATTCTCCCCCCATCTGGTGGGGTCCTTTCGAAAAATTGTGAGTCTTGAAGCTCATATGGATCCAGCACTTATGGTGAAGGATAGCTTCTAGCCCATGTGATCTCGTGAGTCCCATATGATAGATGACAACTTTAATACTCTCTATTTTCACTAGAAATCAACGGTGACGTGATGGAAAAATTTTATCTCCTACCTATCCACCTCCAATGGTTCTTCCATTTCCACTGAAAAGGTATTTATGACCATATACTAATTTTCTTCCAATATTTGTATAGAGCTAGAGAGACTATCTTTTCTACAGACATTCTCTCCTACATCAAGCCAGTGATCAAAGATGATATGAATAATCAACTCTCCCATGAAATCTCTAAATATGAAATCTTAGAAGCCCTAAAACAAATTCACTCCACTAAATTGTTCCGTCCGGATTGTGTCCATGCTCATTTCATTAAAAATTATCAGTATATTGTAGGGTAGGACATTTCACGCCTTATGAAGGATATTTAGAATGGTAAATCCATTTTTTGTTCCATCAATGAGACCTTGATCACTCTCACTCCAAAGATTAAAAATACCTCATTGATCTTGTATTTTATACCCATCAGCCTTTGAAATTTGACCTATAAAATTTTCTCTCAGATCCTAGTCAACCATTTAGGATTTTGGCTTCCTTCTATTATTTTAGAAAACCAAAGTGCCTTTGTAACTAAATTTTTTTCTGATAACGCCATTATTGCTCATGAAATTTTCCACTTCATGAAAACACATTCAGTGGCTAAAATAGGCATCATGGAACGGAATCCTGATATGAATAAAGCCTATGACAGAGAGGAATGACCCTTTCCCCAACTTGTTATGAAAATAATAGGATTCTATGCTAAATAGATTAGGATTATTATGTGATGTGTCACTTATGTCTACTTAAATATAAAAATTAATATTGGTTACATGCAGAGTTTGGCTCCCACCAGGGGTCTCTGGGTTTCGAACCTGAGACCATCTCCTCATGCGCCTGCAACTCTTACACTCACCTTTTTTTTGATTTTATGATATATATATATATATATATATATATATATATATATATATATTTCATTACATTTTTTATCCATATATATATATATATATAAATTGTTTGTGTGTATGTGTGTATGTGGCTATGTGTGTGTTTATAAATACATACATACATATATTTATATATATGTCTTCATCTATTAATATAATTATACATAATTATATTTATTTAATTATTATATATTTATATTTATATACATATATTAGAATATATAGATAAATATATATTTGTAAGTCAATACACACACAAATATATTTATATTTATATAAACATTATATATATATTACGTGTATATGTATATAAATATTCATAAATTTTTATTTTAAATAGAATATAAATTATTTTTTATTTATATTAGGTTCATTTGGAAGATACTTTTCATGTAAATATGTTTACAAATATATTTATAAAATTAAATTTTTATGTGTGAATATAGAAAAAATATGTATATATTTTTATATATTTGATTATAAATAAAACAAAATTATGAAAAATAATTAAATTTTAAAATATTAATATTAATATAAATTTTTATCCCTCAGAATAAATTCAGTCCCCACCGAAAAAAAAATCCAACAAGACCGCCTTAAATGAGGCTGAAATTTCATCGTAGGTTAAAAAATATGGATACCATGACTAAAAAATCAGTTTCAGAGGACTTTGGGGTTCTTTTGAACTTAATAAAACAATTACTAGGGTCACACCACATCCTCACGGCATAGAGCTCATCGCAGGTTTCGATTTGATATGCGATAGAGTCCAAACGGGCACTCGGATCAAAAGTTATGGTTGTTTGAAGTATGAGTCACATTTTCAACTTATTTTAAATTTTTTATTAATTATTTTGATTTTTTCTATCTTCAAATTGTTATTAAATGAATATTACTAGACAATAATTATAAAATTATTAATTAATATTAATTTTTAATTATTTTAAAATCTATCTTTTCACTAAATATCTTATGTATTTAGTGCAATTGCATATTTAGCCTTATATAAATCTTATTTTTTAAAATATATTATATTTATATCAATATTTATATATATATATATATTGTTTTTAATGATAAATAATTTTTTTATAAAATATACCTTTTATCAACGCTAAGAAAATCATTGATAAAAGTACACTTTATCAGCGCTAAAAAAAGCGTGGATATAGGGGTACTTTTATCATCTCAAAAAAAAGAGCTGGTAAATGGGTACTTTTATCGGTATTTTTTTAGTGTTATTAAAAGCACATTTTATCAGCATTTTTTTAGAACTGATAATGATACCCCGTTAATCAGTGGTTTTTTTAGCGCTATTATAAGGTGGCGCTGCATAAAGATGATTATGTGGTAGTAGAGCTTGATGCCCCTACTTGGGAATTCAATGGTTTCTATGGAAGGCCCACAGAAATCTTGGGAGCTCTTTTCAACATTACACATGTTCATTTCGGGACCTCTCTTCATTGGTGGAGACTTCAATGAAATAATGTATCAATGCGGGAAACAGGTGTGCTTGTAGGCCTAATTCGGTGATGCTGGATTTTTCAAAAGCTACTCAAGTCGTAGGGATCTCCGATTTGGGGTATTCAGGTGATCCCTATACTTGATTTCGTGGAAAGACTAAGAGTACATGTATTGCGGAATGGCTGGATCGATTTTTGGGTTCTACTGAATTGATTGACATCTTGAATTTGCACCAAATCTCTCACTTTCCTCACACCACCTCGGACCACTTCCCTATTCTTATTAATACCTCCCCCAATGATGGATGTTCTTGACATAATCATCCCTTTAGATTTCAAAGCTAATGGACTAAGGAAAGGGATTGTGAAGAGGTGGTTCGATCATCCTGACGATTGGGGGGGGGGTCCCATCTCGGAAAGGAAAATTCAAATGGTGGATTTTAATTTGAAATGGTGGAGCAATAATAAATTCTATTAACCCAACATTTAGTGTGATGCAATTGATAGAAATCTGAACGAGTTGTATTCTCCCTCCATCTGATGGGGTCCTTTCCAAAATTGTGAGTATTGAAGCTCATATGGATGCAGCACTTAGGGTGAAGGATAGCGTCTGGCCCATGTGATTCTGTGAGTCCCATATCAAATATAACAACTTTAATACTCTATTTTCACTAGAAATCAACAGTGAGGTGTTGGAAAAAATTTATCTCCTACCTCTCCACGTCCAATGGTTCTTCCATTTCCACTGAAAAGGTATTCATCGCCATATACTAATTTTATTTCAAGATTTGTATACAGCTTGGGAGACTATCTTTTCTACAGACATTCTCTCCAACATCAAGCCAGTGATCACAAATGATATGAATAATCAACTCTCCCATGACATCTCTAAAGATGAAATCTTGGAAGCCCTAGAACAAATTCACTCCACTAAAGTGTGGGGTCCTGATGGTGTCCATGTTCTCTTCTTTAAAAATTAATGGCATATTGTGGGGTAGGACATTTCATGCCTTATGAAGGAACTTTGGAAAGGTAAATCCATTTTTTGTTCCATCAATGAGACCTTGATCACTCTCATTCCAAAGATTAAAAATACCTCATTGATCTTGTTTTTTAGACCCATCAGCCTTTGTAATGTGACCTATAAAATTTTCTCTAAGATCCTAGTCAACCGTTTGTGATTTTGGGTTCCTTCTATTATTTCAGAAAACCAAAGTGCCTTTGTAAATAAAAGGATTATTTCTGATAACGCCATTATTGCTCATGAAATTTCCCACTTCATGAAAACACATTCAGAGGCCAAAAGAGGCATCACGGAATGGAAACATGATATGACTAAAGCCTATGAGGGAGTGGAATGACCCTTTCCCCAACATGTTATGACAATAATGGGCTTGTATGCTAAATGGATCAAGATTATTCTGAGAGTGATAGGAACCTCATTCTTGGTATCCCTTGTGCAAGTGACCTCATTCCGGATCGTCTCTGTTTGTGGGACAAAGCATCTGGCATCGACTCGGTCAAATCCGGGTATAGGATTGCTTTAGCTAAGCCACTCACGGTGAACGCTGAGTTTTGGAAAACTCTATGGAATCTTTCTACCCCACCCAAGGTCTGTTTCTTTTGGTGGCAATCCAGCTCCGACCTTCTCCCATCGGAGGACTTCCTTAACCTGCGTCACACTGTTGAGGACCCGATCTGCCTCCTTTGCATGGCTACCCCTAAATCTCCCTTGCTCATTTTGTTTCGATGTCCAGGTGCCAGGGCCATGTGGCCTGTCTGGAACTAAAATGCGGCCACCCTCCTGGATGTGGAGAATAACTCAAAATTGCCCTTGAATTTATGGGTGTCTACTCTTCCGACTAAGACGGTGAACTTTTTTTCATCCCGGCGTGCATGGTTTGGGTTTGACGTGACGATTTTATCTTCAATAAAATCATCATACCTCCTTTCTTTTAGGTCGAAAGGGCATCTTCTTGGCTGACCATTTGGAGCAGTGGATCGTTTTTATAGGAAACCCCCTTATCCGGCCTGATCTAGTCCTTTAGATTCCCCCTCCTGCTAACTCTTTAAAATTGACCGTGGATGATTCTATTGCTGACGGGGGCTGTGTTGGTGTTGGGGTTACCGTGCGGGATTCTCACGGTGCATTAGTTGTTGCGTGCCGGCCCTCATTCTTTACTACGTGGTCCCCCTATTCCTGAATCCCATGCATTTATCATTGGTATGGAATTTGCTTGTGAAATAGGTTGGGATTCTTTCATTGTTGAATCAGACTGCCTGTCTTTGGTTAATGCTATCACTTCTATGGATTGTGGTCTTCATCGTTTTGGTCCACTGATTACCAAAGATTCACTCTCTTCATATCTCTTCACGGCATACTTCTTTTCCTTCTCTAAAAGAGAGGGAAATAGGGAGGGTTTTTTTTTTGTTTACGTTTTTAAAAAAAAAAATTTGCCAGAAAACGGTTCCGGCAAAACAAATTTTAAAACTGCACCTCAAAGGCGGCATCCGGGATGCCGCCTTTGCATTTCGGGGCAAGGCGGCATCTGCGATGCCGCCTTTGCGCTGCGGGTGAAAGGCGGCATCGCGGATGCCGCCTTTCTCTTAAAAATATATATTTTTATTTTTTAATTACATTTATTCATTATAATTTTTAATTACATTTATTCATTATAATTTTTAATTATTAATTAGTAATTATTAATAATTAAATATGTCATAATTAATTAGTTAATTAGTAATATTATCATTAATTATATAATAATTAATTATTAATATAATTATTACATATATAATAAATATTTAGTTAATTAGAAATACAATTAATAATTCTAACTAATTAATTAGTAATTATTAATTATTAATTAGCTAATTAGTAATATAAATATTTATTATAATTATTCATTATAATTAGTAATTAGTAATTAATAATTATTAATAAGTAATTAGTAATTATTAATTAGTTAATTAGTAATATAAATATTAATTATAACTATTCATTAAATTATTAATTATTAATTATTACTCATTAATTATTACTTATATAATAATTAATTAGTTAATTATTAATATAACTATTAATTATATAATAATTAATTAGTTAATTAGTAATATAATTATAATCTTTCAAAGTCACATACTTGAAACATTTTTTAAGTTTCAAGTAGGCGGTTTTGAAAGCTTATAAATTATTTTTCATTAACATTTTTTTGTAAATTGCTTTTGTTTTAAACTATTTTTTATATGTTTAATCCATGTTTTAAGTTTCATTTATATTGGTCTTCTATTTTATGTTTTATGGTCTTTCAAAGTCACGTACTTGAAAAATTTTAAGTTTCAAGTATGCGGTTTTGAAAGCTTATAAATTTCTTTTCATCAACTTTTTTTTAGAAATTTCTTTTGTTTTCAACTATTTATTATATGTTTAATCAATGTTTAAAGTTTCAATTATATTCGTTTTATAGTTTATATTTTACAATCTTTCAAAGTCACGTACTTGAAACATTTTTAAGTTTCAAGTAGGCGGTTTTGAAAGCTTATAAATTATTTTTCATTAACATTTTTTTGTAAATTGCTTTTGTTTTAAACTATTTTTTATATGTTTAATCCATGTTTTAAGTTTCATTTATATTGGTCTTCTATTTTATGTTTTATGGTCTTTCAAAGTCACGTACTTGAAAAATTTTAAGTTTCAAGTATGCGGTTTTGAAAGCTTATAAATTTCTTTTCATCAACTTTTTTTTAGAAATTTCTTTTGTTTTCAACTATTTATTATATGTTTAATCAATGTTTAAAGTTTCAATTATATTCGTTTTATAGTTTATATTTTACAGTCTTTCAAAGTCACGTACTTGAAACATTTTTAAGTTTCAAGTAGGCGGTTTTGAAAGCTTATAAATTATTTTTCATTAACATTTTTTTGTAAATTGCTTTTGTTTTAAACTATTTT
The DNA here is from genome assembly GCA_963277665.1 of Viscum album. Lineage (NCBI taxonomy): Eukaryota > Viridiplantae > Streptophyta > Magnoliopsida > Santalales > Viscaceae > Viscum > Viscum album. The sequence goes on from OY728145.1 coordinate 1,337,300,503, forward strand.
TTATATGTTTAATCCATGTTTTAAGTTTCATTTATATTGGTCTTCTATTTTATGTTTTATGGTCTTTCAAAGTCACGTACTTGAAAAATTTTAAGTTTCAAGTATGCGGTTTTGAAAGCTTATAAATTTCTTTTCATCAACTTTTTTTTAGAAATTTCTTTTGTTTTCAACTATTTATTATATGTTTAATCAATGTTTAAAGTTTCAATTATATTCGTTTTATAGTTTATATTTTACAGTCTTTCAAAGTCACGTACTTGAAACATTTTTAAGTTTCAAGTAGGCGGTTTTGAAAGCTTATAAATTATTTTTCATTAACATTTTTTTGTAAATATTAATTATATACTAATTAAATAGTTAATTAGTAATAGAATTATTAATTATATAATCTGTAATTAGGTAATTAGTAATTATTAATGTTTTATTATTATGTTCGTATGGTTATATAAATATATATAAATAAAACCTAATTTACCCCCTCCTGAGATTCCACTCTGACCAACAAGTAAAAATAGTATTTTGATTTCAGTACACATAAAACATGTAAACAATAATGTACAATCAATGCATATGTCTGTGGCGAGGAGATTCTGTCCCACATGGTGGTCTGCGAATAGGACGTCCGCGTCGAGTGCGCAGTGGAGTCTGATGACCTGGAGAAGGCTGATCCTCAGGCACTGAAACGTCGACTGTCGCATCCTCCATCTGTGTGTCAGTTGGAGGAGCTGTCAACTGCATCTCGTACTGCCATCCAGATCCTTCTCCCACTAGGGTGGTAGAAGGACCTGCCTCCATCGCAGAGGGGAACGAAGCCTGTGATGGAGCTATACCCCAAGACGACGACGGCTCTAGAATCCAAGGCTGGGAAGGATCTGGAACCCAAGATGGAGAGAACTGCGGATATCCTGTCAGGAAAGACGGATCCCATGCCACCTGAGGCACATCCTGAATAGGCTGATCCTGGACTACTAGAGGCCCGACCTCTGCCTGTGGAACAGGCGATGCCTCACGTGCAGCACGACGCTGTCTACGTCGCCGTGGTCGTGGCTCCTCAGCACCAGCAGCAGCTGGAGGATGTTCCTCTGGGGCAGGAACCTCCTGTCTCCGAGCCAGACGCGTGAAGATGCTCTCGGAAAATGCATGAAAAGATGCCCTCGCCTCCAGCGCTGTAGCATGGACGGCTGCCCGGCTAAAGACCCCCTCCTCCTCTTCATCGCTCATGCGAACAAGCTGCTCTGTGTGACTTCCCTGTAAATAGATTCAAATGGAATTAGAAAATAATTCAATAAACAAAGTAATAGGAATTTATTAACTTACCATCCTCTGCATCTCTATGCCAGCTTGGGTAAGATACAGTATAGATTTTAGTCTATACCAGGGCGCATAGTCAACCTGCTCTGAAAGAGAGAATCGATTTGTAGGAACACCTTGAATACGTAACTCTGCACGTCTGTGCCAGCAGTCGATAAAACTCGCATGTACTTGGGACCAGTCATCATCCTGCCTCCCTGTCAGCTTCATCCCATGAAGCTTGTCTGTCTGTCTAGATGGTAATGGAATCGGCTGAGTACGAAAAAATTGGCGCATGACCCTGTCAGGCTGCTGCCACTCAATAATATGAAAGTGAATGAGGGGCACTACAGCCATAGCATCCTCAAGACCAACAGTGCAGTATGCTGGCAACTGGTCCATAATACTCCAGTATGGAAGCCATGAAATCTGAAATGACAAGTGATTTTGTCAAAAAAAACACCCAACTAAAAACCAAAATTGATGTTATTATTAAAAATGTTAGACAGTGATAGATTGTATATACATACCTGATCAGGTAAGAGACAGTCCAACTGTAGCCGATATACGCCCAAATGCTGTCTCGGAACCACGTCGAAATTGTGTCGCTGACACCACCTGTAAAATACAACGATAATGACAAATAATGAGAAATTATAGTCAATAACTCATAGTAGAATAAAAAACCAATAGAAATGACTTATCATACCAGCGTCCACGCGGAGCGTCATGCAGCACCTCCATCTCGACCGGTGGACCAGCAAGGTCAGGGCGGAATGATGGGATGCGCTCCCATGCCCACATCTGAATAAGGATGACGCATCCTCCAAGACCTGTACGGTCCCTATGGGATAGTCTGCATAATGATCTGTACGTGTATGCCAAGCAGGCTGATCCCCAACTGTACGTCCCAGCCCGATCAAAGTCCTCTAGTAGGGGTAGATACATCATATGCACGTGCATCCCCGAGTGATCAGTACACATGGTCCCACCAATGAGTCGTAAGATATATGCACGGGCGTAACGCATGACGGTCTGCTCATCATCATCATCCTGTAAATGTGGAATCTGCGACTCCAACCAACGCATAGATATGGACGATCCATCTGTAGCCCTACGGTCGGACAAAATATCAACGCCTAACAAGCGTTGAGCAAGGTCTGGCCAAGCTGCACGAGTGGGTCCAATAACGGGTCTCCCCTGGATAGGAAGACCGAGAAGAACTGCGACATCCTCGAGGGTGATGGTCATCTCCCCCTCAGGCAAGTGGAATGTGTGTGTCTCTGGTCTCCATCTCTCAACGAGGGCAGCAAGTAGGTAATGATCTACAAATGTGAAATCTGATACGGCAAGGCCATAGAAGCCAGCACGGCGCAAGTAAGGTCTAATGGCATGTGGAGGCTCCATGTGATGAAAATGGTGCGCTCGACGCACCTTCACAAATCGATCTGGATGACCCTCTAACACGGCCTGCGAAATATGGGTAGGCTGCTGAGTGAGTAGTATGGTATCATCCATCTGCATATAAACAAAGAAAATGAGTCGTAAGTGTAAAATGTAAATATAACATTAATGGGTTAACTGACATACACATTTCAATATGGGTTAAGTGTTCCGCTTTCGGAGTTTTGAAATAAATTCTATTATTTCATATTCAAAGTTATTTCTTGAAAGCATGAATATTAATATGAAATAAGTTATGTTATCTAAAATATTGAGTCTTGAATTTGGTTACACATATTTTGGGGGAGCTTTGTGATTAACTACTTATGGATTGGATTAAGATAAACCATGTCAATTAGTAATGATGTTTTTAGAATTTATCTAATTGTATGTATTCAATATGGGGGTTTCAGATATAGTGTTATGGGTCGAGGATTTTGGATTTTTTTTCTTCGTTTTTGGGGTTTTGGTTTATGATTTCAGGGGTAGGGTTTATGTTTTAAGGTTTAGGGTTTACAATTTTAAAATTAGGGTATACGGAATATGTTTTTGGGTTCAGGTTTCATCTTTTAGGTTTTAGGGTTAGTGATTAGGGTTTCATATTTAAGGTTTTCAGTCTAGGTTTTGGGATTTTTTTTTGTATGGTTTTCAGGTTTTGGTTTATGATTTCAGGGATAGGGTTTAGGTTTTGTTGTTTAGGTTTTATTATTTTGAGAGTAGGTTATAGGGGATAGTTTTTTAGGTTTAGGGGTCATCTTTTAGGTTTTAAAGTTCAGGTATTAGTGATTCAGATAGAGTGTTTTGGGTCCAGGATTTAGGTTTTTTTCTGTTCGGTTTTGGGGTTTTGGTTTATGATTTGAGGGGTAGGGTTTATGTTTTAAGGTTTAGGGTTTAGAATTTTGATATTAGGTTTTGGGGAATATTTTTTTGGGTTCAGGGTTCAGCCTTTAGGATTTAGGGTTTAGAGATTAGGGTTTCGGATATAGGGTTTGGGGTTTAGGTTTTAGGATTGTTTTGGTATGGTTTTTGGGTTTAAGGGGTCAGGTTTTAGGTCTTAGAGTACATGTATTAGGGTTTCAGCTATGGTGTTTTGGGTCGAGGATTTAGGATTTTGTGTTCAGTTTTGGGGTTTCGATTTGTGATTTCAGGGGTAGGGTTTATGTTCTTAGGTTTAGTGTTTATAATTTTGAGATTAGGTTATGGGGAAGATGTCTTTGGGTTCGGGTTTTGGAATTGAGGCATTAGGGTTTAGAGATTAGGGTTTCAGATATAGGGTTTTGGGTCTAGGTTTTAGGATTTTTTTGTTATGGTTTTTGTGTTTAGGTTTATAATTTCAGGGATTGGGTTTAGGTTTTATGTTTTAGGGTTTGTTATTTTGAGAGTAGGGTATAAGGAATAGGTTTTTAGGTTCAGGGGTCAGCTTTTGGGTTTTAGAGTTCAGGTATTAGGGTTTCATATATAGTGTTATGGCTCCATGATTTTGGATTTTTTTTCTTCAGTATTGGGGTTTTGGTTTCGGATTTCAGGGGTAGGGTTTATCTTTTAAGGTTTAGGTTTTAGATTTTTTATATTAGGGTATGGGTAATATGTTTTTGGGTTCGGTTTTCAACTTTTAGGTTTTAGGGTTTAGTGATTAGGGTTTCAGATATAGGGTTTTGGGTCTAGGTTTTAGAATTTTTATGGTTTGGTTTTCAGGTTTTGGTTTATGATTTCAGGGATAGGGTTTATATTTTAATGTTTAGGTTTTATTATTTTGATAGAAGGGTATAGGGAATAGGTTTTTAGGTTTATGGGTCATCTTCTAGGTTTTAAAGTTCAGGTATTAGGGATTCAGGTACAGTGTTTTGGGTCGAGGATTTAGTATTGTTTTGTTCAGTTTTGGGGTTTCGGTTTATGATTTCAGGGGTAGGGTTTATGTTTTAATGTTTAGGGTTTATAATTTCGATATTAGGTTTTGGGGAACAATTTTTTGGGTTCGGGTTTCAGCCTTTAGGATTTAGGGTTTAGAGATAGGGTTTCAGATATAGGGTTTTGGTATAGGTTTTATGATTGTTTTGGTATGGTTTTCGGGTTTTAGTTTATGATTTCAGGTTTAGGGTTTTGGTTTCAAGTTTTAGGGTTTATTATTATGATAGTAGGGTATAGGTAATAGGTTTTTTGGTTCAGGGGTCAGATTTTAGGGTTTGGAGTTTAGGTATTACGGTTTCAGATATAGTGTTTTGGGTCCAGGATTTTGGATTTTTTTTTTCGGTTTTGGGGTTTCGCTTTATGATTCAAGTTGTAGGGTTTATCATTTAAGGATTATGGTTTAGAATTTTCAGATTAGGTTATGGGTAATATTTTTTTGGGTTTGGGGTTCAGATTTTAGGTTTTAGGGTTTAGAGATTTGAGTTTCAGTTATAGGGTTTTGGGTCTAGTTTTTTAGGATTTTTTTGGTAGGGTTTTTGGGTTTAGGTTTATGATTTCAGGGTTAGGGTTTATGTTTTAAGGTTTACGGTTTATTATTTTGAGATTATGGTATAAATAATTGGTTTTTAGGTTCATGGGTTAGGTTTTTTGTTTTAGAGTTCAGGTATTTGGGTTTCAGATATAGTGTTTTGGGTCGAGGATTCATGATTTTTTTGTTCGTTTTGGGGTTTTGATTTTTTATGTCACGGGTAGGGTAAAATTTTTAAGGTTTAGGGTTTGGAATTTTGAGATTAGGGTATGTGTAAGGTGTCTTTGGGTTTGGGGTTTGGAGGGTTTAGGGTTAAAATTTTTAATATTAACGTCCGGGAAACATGTTAATGGGTTAACTGACATACACATTTCAATATGGGTTAAGTGTTCCGCTTTCGGAGTTTTGAAATAAATTCTATTATTTCATATTCAAAGTTATTTCTTGAAAGCATGAATATTAATATGAAATAAGTTATGTTATCTAAAATATTGAGTCTTGAATTTGGTTACACATATTTTGGGGGAGCTTTGTGATTAACTACTTATGGATTGGATTAAGATAAACCATGTCAATTAGTAATGATGTTTTTAGAATTTATCAAATTTTATGTATTCAATATCTTATGCTAATTATTATGATATTATAAATTTCTTATAGAACAGTTTTCTAAAAAAGAGATAACAACATTTAGTTCACAATATGAGAATGTCACAATGAAGACAATACATCATTATGAATGAGACTGTGAAGTCGACCCAACAACGTTAGGGCATCGCTTCCGGTTATGACCTTCTTTATGACATATTGTGCATCGCAAACTCTGCCCTTGTTCTTGAGGCCAGTCCATCTCATTACGCATCCTACTCGCCTTTGGTCTCCCACGAGGACGTAACCGATTCATGTCAGGTATCACTATCGGCTGGCCTTCAGGCATTGGGAAATAACGATACTCCCCAATAGGTGTCCATGGTGCAGCATAACAGTTGGCAATGATATCCATCTGGTACACTGGATCAACATATGCTTCCCATGAGATGTTCACAGAGGCACATGCTGCGATGACGTGTGTACATGGAAACCGTAAGGCCTGAAATTTTCCACATTGACATTGCCTTGTTTCCAGTAATACCACCATTTTTTCACCGACGTGATTTGTGATGGGGTCTGAACGCTCTTGAACTTCAAATCGGGAATCTTCTCTTCGAAATAGACATACGTGATAACCAGAAGCTTCTTCAATATTTTTTTCAATCTCTCGTTGAAAGTGTATTCCATATCTTATCCCTTGATGTATTCTGTCTGATGCTAGTTTTTGTCTATCCACAAAGTACTTCACGCATCGATATAATGTCTCCTGAACTAATGCGGTTATAGGTAGCTTGCGAAGTCCTTTGAAGATACCATTGATGCACTCCACAATGTTTGTCGTCATGTGTCCGTACCTCTTTCCCCCGTCGTATGCCAATGTCCATTTCTCTTTTGGAATCCGCATCATATAATCATAAACTTCTTGATTAGCCTGACGAATTTGTTCAAAACGTTCTTCAAATCGTCGTTGGTCCGACTCATATGCTACAACACGTAGATGATATTTCACATAAATTGATTTTATATTTATATTGAAACAGTAAAACAGAATGAATAAAATACGTACCAAGCCTCGTGATTGCCTTCTTCATCGGTTCGTTGTGGAATTTTTTATGTACATTGCTAGCAATGTGTCTAATGCAGAACCGATGATGTGCATTTGGGTATCTCCATGTATCAGGATCTGCATTGATTGCCTCATTAATTGCTCGATGACGATCAGATATCAAACAAACTCCCTGAATGTTGGTGAAATGGTTGCTGATACATGCCAGAAACCAACTCCATGATTCATAGTTTTCTTTCTCTACAATGGCAAAGGCAAGCGGAAGAGGTGAACGGTTTCCATCTTGGGTTGCCGCAATCAACAATACGCCCTTGTATTTTCCATACAGAAATGTTCCATCAATCTGAATAAATTGTTTGCAAAAACGAAATGCAGAGATACAAGGAAGGAATGCCCAGAACAACCGATGAAATTGAACACGAGATGGATCAAGTCGATTATCAGGAGACACATGTTCGTTCGTATCCAGATGGAAGACAACTTGGTTATGATGCCTCAGTATGGCTAGCAATTGCGGCAATACTCGATATGAGTCATCCCAATCACCATATACCTTCACAATTGCCTTCTGTTTCGCCATCCATGCCTTATTATAGGAAATCTTATAACCGAATGTCTGTAGAATCCTCTCTTGCACAAGGGATATTGGAACATCTTGGCATGTCCTAATCATCTCAACAACAATAGATGACACAAATTCTGCATCCAATGAAGTATGATCTTGTGTGAGACTTGGCTGAACGCAACTATGAGCCGCCTCAATCCTTGAGATTCTCCAACCTCCAAAGGTAATGTCTGGAATAGCCCTTAAGCGAAATCTACAATCATCCCCATACTTCACGCACCGTATAACATATTTACTACGGCATGATTCGTGAACTACATAGTTGAAGTTTCTCTCAATATGAAATCTCTTTAACGTGCTTTTTAAGGCATCTTTACTGGGAAAATTCCTTCCAATATATAAGGTTTTGTCCACCTCACTAAACCTATCTGGTACAACTCCAGGGAACTCAGTTGCCGGTGTGAGAACAGTATTATCGAATTCAGGCACACGTGTCATTGCTTCTGACCAAGATGAAAATAATGGTGGATGATTTATTGACCGAGGTTGATGTACAACAACTGCATTTCTCAAAACCTCCTCTCTATCTTTTGTTGGTCCCTCCTCATCAGCACTGTTGTCGCCATCCGATCCATCATTACGAAACTCCTCATCAGAAGTCGGATTGACATGTATATCCGGAAGATCATTTAGGTTGTCCTCTTCTGCTGCATCATTTGGAATAGGCTCAATGTCATGAGGTAGACTGTCTTCAACAACTCTTGTATTTCTACGTCTTTGTACAAATGGACGTTGTTGTTGTACAGTAGCAACAACAACGTATAACTCCATCATGGTACCATCTAACCGTTGAGAAAATAAATTAACTGCTTGGACCCACTGCGCATCAGCAACCAATGGACAAGCTATATGCCACATTGTTGTTGGAAATTGCAAATGTCTATAGCTCATAGACATTATCTCTTGATCGGGTCCCAAATTTAAGGAAACATGAATTCTCTCTTGAAGGTCACTTATGGTAACACAATCCACTGTACTAACCACCGTAATTGGTTGTGTACTGTAAGAAGCTCCTTGCTCAGTTTGAATAATCTCCCCATAACAGTACACACAGGCATACATGGCTCTCTACGTCAAAAATGTGTTCTTTCATCAAAATTATGATAGTATAACAAAATATTAACAATTATGTTCGACGATATGATGTTTATTATAATGTAATTTTATTGCGCCTTTCTATACCATAAACTATGCTACTGATGTTTCACCATATGATATTTATTAGAATGTAATTTTAGAGCGCCTTTTTATTTAGTTTGTTTGTTCTTCTTCATTTCACTTTATATGTTCATTAGTATCGTTAGTTAATCATTATATGAATTCATGTTTTAATCCTATGTTATTTATTAATTATTCTAAAATTAACTAATAATAACTAATCGTTAATTATTCTATTATTCTATAATTAACTAATAATAACTTTAATTTGTTAATTCTTATGTCCTTATTTGGTTCTATAACATTATACTTATCATTTATCATTGATAAATATACAGATCATTAGTATCGTTAGCTAATCATTATATTAATTCATGTTTTAATCCTATGTTATTTATTAATTATTCTAAAATTAACTAATAACAACTAATCATTATTTATTCTATTATTTTATAATTAACTAATAATAACTTTAATTCGTTAATTCTTATATCCTTATTTCATTCTATAAAATTATATTTATCATTTATCATTGATAAATATACTGATTTGTTTTTTCTTCTCTTAGAAATTTTAGTAGTTTATAAAGAAAATATGAATCATCTTAAGCATATTCCCCGGGAGTGTCAAACCAGGATGCAGCAAGGCCCGTTATCGTGCACCAGTTCCCGTTCGAGTCTAGCTCGAAGCGGTGTTTTCGGGTTTTACCCCTATGTACATCTGTGCCAGAGCCACATCCACTTGTTTGTATCCAGACAGGAATTTAATTGCGTAGATAACCACATAATCTTTAAGCTACCAAAATTTCTAAATACTTAATCTTAAGTTAATCTTAAGTTAATCTATACTACCTAACAGTAATTATTTAAAACTATATATAACTAATTACAAAAACTAAATAACTAAATATTAAGAATTACCTAAACTGCTTAACAAATGAAAGATTTAAAACTAAACAAAATTAAATTAATTAAATAAAAACATTAAATTAAATAAAGAAACATACCTCTAAATGAAGCTTTGTAAAAGCTCGCACAGCAAAAAAAAAATTTAGAGAGAGAGAGAGAAAATTGGAGAGAGAGGTTGCAATGAAGAAGTGAGGAGAGGGGGGGGGTGGCCGCCCTTTTATAGGGAGTTCAGGCAAAGGCGGCATCGCGGAAGCCGCCTTTCGCCTCTGCGTATGGCCAAAGGCGGCTTCGGCGATGCCGCCTTTCGCCTTACCCTGAGCCGAAAGGCGGCCTCCTCCCGGCCGCCTTTGCCATGTCATCGATCCGGGCCAAAGGCGGCGCGGGGGAGCAAAGGCGGCATCGCAGATGCCGCCTTTGTGCGCTAATACAAAGGCGGCATCGCAGATGCCGCCTTTGTAGCGTATTTTTAAAAAAAATTTTGACCTAGGCCGTTTTTCAGAAAAATTTTTTCAGAAAAACGTAAAAAAAAAAAAAACTCAAATAGGGATCCTCAAATGCTGGTTTCTTTCTATTATTTAAATCTCCTTTATCTTCAATATATATATATATTCCAAGTAAATAGAAAAATAAATTTAAAAATAAATTACCCGTGTTTTGAGAAATTGTGGGCAATTAATGTGTCATTTACTTGTAGCTACTAGAAGAAAGGATTTTAGCAATCGTCAAAAGTCATTGCTAAAAGCCTATAATGACCAATCTTTTGACTCACAGTTGTTGCCTATACCGACACCTATTTGGGGATCTATGTGTACCAACCCAAGGGGACCTATAGGGACCACCAAATGGTAGCTGCTATTGGGCGGGCAACGATTACCTATAGCAACCTCCAAATGGCGGCCGTTATAGCCAGGTCAGACGACACCCATAGTGGCCGCCTTTTGATGGACATTGTAGATAATGTATTTTAAAAAAAATTATGATAGAATTAGAAAAACACAATAACAAACATGATTCAAATATTAAATAAATTTCTCTAGAATATAAAATTTTCTAAACTCACAGATAAATTCATCTAATAATTTTCCACGCTCTGCGCCTATCATCACATATAACTAAAAACCAAATAAATTCAAAATAGAAGTTCGTAGAGTAAAAAAACAAAAAATAATGAATAATTAAAAACTAATATAATATTTTAATTAAAACACAGTACAATAAATTGTCCAATGTCATTTGATTTTCAATATATACTAGTTTCAAATTAATTTTTTAAATTCTAAACTTCTTATTTAGTACGTTAAACAGACCATGAGTTTGATTGACCTTTCATCTCCTCACACACATTAAAAATAATAAATAAATGGTCATATTATGATTTCAAATCATTCAGAGGTCATTTTCTATGGTTTTAACCATTAAATGAACATCTTAGTGTTTAAAAATGCTCGAGGTACGTTTCCAATCATCCCAAGAAAATGACACATGAGATTGATGTTCTATTGGTTCCAACATTTCACAAATCACTTTTATGATTTTTTTTGTTTGATTTCAAAACAATCTGAGATTTTTTATATGGTTTTGACTCCCTATCACTATTTTTTAAGGTTTCCAAACCATTAAAAACTGCTTATTTGGTCCGTTCGAGCACACCAAACATTCGATTGATATGATGTCTACTCATACACGTCAATAACAATAAAAACATGATCTTCCTATGATTTTACATCATTCAGAAGTCATTTTCTATGTTTCTAACTATTTCATGAATGGTTTAGTGTTTTAAACACTAAAATTGCGTTTCCAGTCATCCCAATAAAACGACACATCGGATTGACATTCTGTGAGTTCCAAAATTTCAAAAATCACTATGAAATTGTTTTTTTATTTCATGGAAATATGGTGTCATTTTCTTAGTTTTTATCCCCTAGAGCATGTTTTTAAATTCTGTAAAACCTTTAAAAACTGCATAGTCAGTCTTTCCGAGCACACCACACATCAGATTGACATCAGGTCTACTCACACACATTAAAAATAATACAAAGAAGTTCTTCTTATGATTTCACGTCATTCAAATGTTGAAAGATCCTAGACTTCATCAAGGTATGTTCTTGTTTAAATTTTGCTTTGAATCTCTTAAAGTTGGATAATTAAATGTTTATCGGGCATATGAGGAAGCTCGAGGGTCTCCAGGTGTACGGGACATAAAAGAATGGGAAATTGGCCCATCCTATACATGTTTCATGGTTGGCGCACAAATAGAGGTAATAAAGGGAAGGGGAGGTCAAACCATGAGGTTTGGGAAAATAATAACTTGGATTTTCCTCATTTTAATATTAGAAATTAGGTGGAAAAAATATGAGACCAGACGCTGAGACGGAGTGCGATTCCGAGGTCTGGGTGCCTGAAATGATTGAAAAATGTTATGTTTTTAAGAGCATGTACACACGAATTTTCTAAAAAAGGTGAAATAACTCTTAAACAGGTGCCTGGATCAGAAATCTGAGAGTACCGTTGAGCTCAGAGGAGTGGCTTTACTCTAGGCATTATCTAACATTGGTCGACACGGGTCATATGTAGATACAATCACCATGGGCGTAACCATAAATAAAATAATTAAATAAAAATTATTTTATTTTGAAATCCTAATAACTTATAAACGGTGACTCGGATTGGAAATCTGATACCACTGTTGAGTTCATAAGGGGATGTTTTACTTAGGCGAGGCCTAACATCGACCAGTGTGGGTCGACTGCAAAAGTTAGTTTTTGGATGTGAACGTCATTAAAATATTTAATAAAAATATTTTATGTGGACGTTACGTGTTGACGCAATGGAAGTTTCCTTTTTCTTAATAAGCCATCTTATAGGAATTCAGAGTTATCACCATAACACTGGAATTCCCCTGAGGTAAGAAGAAATAAGCTCTATCCTGATGACGAACGTCGACGAATCAAGAATCGACGACGACACAGAACCTCATTATTCATCAACGACTAATACAACCTCAAGGTAGGGTGTCGATATCTTTGTGATTTCATTTCCCATTCTTAGAACCAAATGAAAAATATGGACCAAACCACGAATAGGTTGATCTGTGGTTTGATCGTTCTTGCGGGAGGGATAATTCTTGTGGGAATAAAGAAAATAGATCTTGGTGATTATTCTACTATTGGTTTCTTCGTGATCCCTCTAACATGAACAGATCAAGGCCGAACAAACAAGGCCAAGATCCATTCTTCAGGTGTTCATGTGATTAATCCCTCCCACCTAAATCTATAACGTTCTTCGTGTGTTCATCTCCCTTTGAAACCCTACATGGATGATCATTCATTTCACCCATGATCCCTGGTGAAATGATCTGAGACCGAAGGTTGTGATCTGCGATAGCCTTGTGGAGGTGCGACAGGAGCACATCAGGTAGGCAACAACTCACGACGGGCTGCTGGCAGGGTGGCTGGTGGTGAGGGTAGTGTGCGGCCCGGTGGGAGGTCGGGTTTCAGTGGAGGTTGTGGCAGGATGCAACTCGAAGGCCACGTCAGAGGAGGACCCTGGGACAGTAGGACTATGGAGCCGGGACATGGTTCCATCCGTGTTAAATGCAGCAATCGTATTGACCGAGAGAGCACAACCGAGTCGTGTGCTGAAGGATCCAACCCGCATACGGCGGGCCGGGCTGGGTGAACCAGGCTGCTCCGACAGCCCAGGGGGCTGGACTGTGCGGCCCATTGGGTCGGGCCATTTCGAGCCAGACCAGACAGATCGGGTTGGGTTTGTTCAAGCGAACCAAGCTGGGTCATGTCGGCCGGACTGAGTCGGGTCAGACCCAGACCAGACCCGTTTTACTAAATTAGTTGCATCTTTCAAACATTGTGTTTATTTGACAAGCTATTTGCGATGTTGGGACCCTTATGACGAGGTGGTCCTTCTGAGATACTCTAAGTGAGTTTTTGTAGAATTTGGTTTATGACCTAACGACTTAAGGTGTAGGTTCTCCCAGAACAAAGTGTGCTGTGAGGGGAATCCTATGGTTGGCCATGACTATGTGACTTGGGAGACTTCTTGACCCATCAATGCTATGTGCATCATCGATGCCACAGACACCATCACCACTCCAGGTGCCACCGACGCTCTATGTGCCACTGATGCTCTATGCACTACCGACGCCCCGTGCACCGCTGAGGATCAGTGCACCACCGATTCTCCATGCGCCGCCGATGCTTCATGCATGGAAGATGCTCCATGCGCCGTCGACACTCTGTGCAACTCCGATACTCCGTGTGCCGCCGACGCTCCGTGCAACTCTGACACTCCATGCACCACCGACGCTCATTGCAACTCCAACGCTCAGTGTGTCGTCGACGCTTCGTGCCCCGCCGACACTCTGTGTGTCACTGACGCTCCGTGCGCCGCTGACGCTCTGTGAAACTCTGGCGCTTTATGTGTTGCCGACACTCTGTGTGCCTCTGACGCTTCGTGCAACTCTGACTCTACATGTTTCGCTAACGCTCCGTGCAACTATGATGCTCTGTGCGCCGCCGACGCTCCTTGAAACTCCGACGCTCTGTGTGCCACCGACGCTCTGTGCCCTGCTGACGCTCCATGCGCCACTGATGCTCAATGCACCACTGACGCACTATGTTCTGTCGACACTTCTTGTGTCATAGAGACTAAGGGATCTATGGACTATAACTGGAAATCCTTCTCTTCTTGATTTAGACTTGTACCTATGTGAGTTGACTGTATTGGCTTTACTTCGTGTGTTTCTTTTGTGGTGTACGTTGTTAGTTTCCTTTGTTGTGTATTTAGTGTGTCTCCTTCTTGGTTTACTTCGTGTAATTCTTAGTGGTGTACCTTTGTGGTTATGGGTCCCTAATGAGTATTCTTTTACTCACCCCTTCACGGGATATTCCCACATGTGTCATTTATTGTGTAGTTGATCAACGCATTGATGGAGTCATTGGAGGACCAGGGCTAGGTGGTTCTTAGAGAGAGGCATGATAGACGAGGTGTGCTTCAGCAACTTCAGATAGTTGTTTCTATACCAACCCTTTAGGTAGGGTTTTCTACGAACGAGATTCTAGATCTTGTAATTTTCCTTTTGGTTGGGCTTGTTTTCTGACCACGTTTACTTTTCAGTTTTTGTATTGTTGTACTCTGTTTTTTGGTATCTTAAAGGTATGCACGCTTGTTTACTTAGTATTTTCAGTTCATCACTTTTTAGTGGAGATGTGTGTGTGGGGGGGGGGTACTTAAGAAAATGTCTCACATTTGTGATATATGCCTACTCGGTAATAGTCTCTAGCCCCTTACATATTGGAGGCGGGATTGGGGTAGTCACAGAATGAGCCATGGGGGACGGGTCATGACAAAGTGGTATCAAAGGAGGTTGGTTCAACCTAATGAACCAAGAGTCTGTGAGATTGTTTTGGGGAAACAGTGTCGAGTGTTTCGAGTTCAGATTTTTTTCCAGGGAATCCAGTGATGGTGTGGCAGTCGACGTATCCATACACTAGGACTCTGAATTCTACTTTGGGACTCGGTACATGAAAACACTAGTTGTAGGGAAAATAATAGTACATGAATCAAATAGGATTGAGTGTGCTCTCATGTCCTTCATGATTCATTGTAAGCTCACCTGGTATACTCTATTGACTATGATACATCCTGATCTATTTTTGGATGCCTCCAAGCAGACAGCCAGCCAAGATTCCAATGTGTGATCATAAAGATTATCTGCCTAGCGATGAGATGTCAGTATAGAGAATGGTACCAGATATAGCATCCTTAGGCGATGTACCAGGGAAACCACCACTCAGAGAGTATCAGTTACTACCAGTATTACCGGTCAATGATACACATAGGCTGAGTAAATTTCATGAGTTCCATAGGTAATGAAATCCTTGGTTTAGGGGTGAGCCAAACCCCCAGGTAGCTGAGGATTGGCTAGAGGCGGTTATGCATGTCTTACGCCTAGTGAGATTTCCTCTCAACTAGATGGAAGTCCTAGTTGTGATTCTTCTACATGGATCAGTGGGGAGATGGTGGAGCTTAGTGATCCATATGCATGAGGATACGACACTCACTTATATATAATTCTAGTGTCTCTTTAGGTAGGAGTTCTTCCCAATGGCGTTATGCTCTGTGCGTATATAGGAGCTACTGCATCTGCAGCAGGGCAGTCAGACAGTAGCAGAGTACTTGGTGAGATTTACGAATCTTTCTCAATACTCTAGGGATACAGTGTGGGCCCTATTATTTAAGGACTGAACCTTCGAGCAGGGGATACACTGGGAGATCAGGTAATCCATGATATCCCTCAGTATTCTAACATATGTTGGGTTACTGGAGATAGCTCTTCTAGTAGAGATATTTCTGGAGGAGAAGACACCGACTGTGGGAGATACCACCAGGCATCAGGTAGCTGAGTCTTCAGCAAAAGGTAGTCGAAAACTAACATAGGGATCCAAGAATATCCTATTTTTTAGGGGACAACCCCAAGACATGGGGTTAGTGGTGAGAGGCTCCCAGGGTAGAGTAAGTCATTCTAAATATAGGTTGTGCTACTCGTGCAGTGATTAGGGACACATGGCTCAAGATTTTCCAACCCACCATATGGATGATCATCAGACGGTCGAGGGACCACTGAGATAGAGGTAAAGGTAAAAAATGGTTGTTATTCTAAGCGGATGGCATGGTAGAAGAGCTGGATGGGTATTAAGGGTTGGTCTGAGGTTCTAGGTACTACCGCCACCACCCCCAGGTGGTCCACCATGGGCTCAGGGAGATGGTAGATAGGAACGAGGCTAGCTTCAGGTGACAGAGGCCTGTGATCTTGATGCTCCATAGATTTTTAGATGTACAACCTATGTCTTTTACACCATAGCTATCACTAATAGAAATGGAGGAAATACCAATGGGTTTTTTCCAACGGTTTATGAAAACCGTTGGAATAGAGATGTTGATAGGTCTTTACCCAACGTTTTCAATAAACCGTTCGAATAGAGAAGTTTAGATGAGTTTTAACCAACGGTTCTATTGAACGGTTGGGATATGTGAATTTTTATGAATCCTTTTCCAACAGTTTTAAAAAATCATTCAAAAATATTTCCCCTAAATTTGTCTCTAGACCCAATCCCCCATCTGCCCGATTGCAGACCTAAATCCCGAGACACAAAGCTCTCTCGCTCGGAAAATTCTTCCACCCTTCAATCAGATAGTTGTTTTGTTCTGCACTTCAAATCTGTAAGTGATAACTTGGTTTCAATGTTTTCCATCTATTTTTTTTGTTTTATGTTTTGATTTGGACTAAACCAGAGGTCTGTGCGCTACGGTATACCCAATAATTGTAATTTGATTTGTTTTCTATTTTTATTATACACTTCAACTGTCATGATTTTGTGAGTCAGATTTTTGTGAGTCAACTTTATTTGAAGTATTTATAGCCACTACTTTGTAGAGTTAGTGAACCATACGAAGGGATTGGGGGCCGGTTAGAGTAGTGGTGCAGGTGGAGGTGAGGTGGGGGCTGTGTAGGTGGGGGTGGGTTGTGTAGGATGGGGGTGTTGGGGGGGGAGGGGGGCTATGCAGGGGAAGTCTCCTGGGGTGAGGTGGGTGTGGGGGGGGGGGGGTTGTACAGGTGGGGGTGGGGTGGGGGTGGGTTTGTGCTGATGTGGGTGGGGGGAGGGGGCTGTGCAAGTGGGTGGGGTGCAGGCGGTGGGGGTGCAGTGGGTGGGGGGAGGGGTGTGCAGGTGGGGTGTGTGCAGTGGGTGAAGGGGGATGTGCAGGTGGGGGTGTGTTGTGGGGGGAGCTCGTTGGGCGTGAGGTGGGGGGGTTGTACAGGTGGGGGTGGGATGGGGTGTGCAGGTGGGGGGCAGTGCATATGGGGGGGTGTAGGTGGGGGGGGGGGTTGTGCAAGTGGGTGGGGGAGGGGAGTGTGCAAGTGGGTGGGTGGGTGGGGAAATATAAAACCTGATTATTTGGAAATTATTCACATGAAATGTAAAACCAGATTATTTGAAAATTGAAAGCAAATAATTTGGTTATTTTGGGTTTGAAATCTTGTTACGGAATCATTAGTGAGATCGTACTGAGATATTTATGTCACATAATGACTGCGGATTTAGGTTTCTGTAGATTATCAACTTCCTAGTTTGGGTAGGGGAAAGTCACCACTTGGAGGTATTTCTATATATTGACATACTGATCTGGAGTTATACATATCTTGGGAATCTAGCAGTTTTAATTTATATTTTTATGGTAATGTTCTATAGTACTTTGGCTTGTTTATGTTTGTTTGACTTCTAGTACACATCTCCCATTGGAGTTATTTTTTATGTGTACTGTATTTTTATCTTGTTTTCGCAATGCTAGTGGAAAATCATTCCCACATTTATTTTTTATGATTTCAGGTCCTATTCACCATCCCATGGGGATCAGGAATCCCCCGTGGACAACCCGTCCACCCCCTTGACACCCCCTACCCCCTGGACTGCCCCCAACCCCAAGGACAACCCGCCCCTAGAAACCCCAACCCCCATGGACAGCCCTGCCACCCCCCGTGGACAGCCCGCCCACCCCCTGGGACACCCTGTACCCCCTTGGACAGCCTTGCCACCCTCATGGACAACCCGCCCACCCCCCTGGACACCCCCTACCACCCCTGGACAGCCCCCCAACCCCCGTGGACAGCCCGCCCACCCCCTGGACACCCCCTACCCACCTTGATAGCCCCCCAACCCCAGTGGACAGCCCCCTGGACACCCCAACCCCCCTGGACAGCTTCGCCACCCCCGTGGACAGCACGCCCACCCCCTGGACACCCTGTACCCACCTGGATATCCCTGCCACCCCTGTGGATAGCCCTCCCACCCACCAAACACCCCCTACCCCCCTGGACATCCCCCGACCCTGCGGACGCCCCCCCCCCCCCCGGACACCCCCCACCCACCGGACACCCCCCACCCCCCGAACCCCCCCTCCCAATCCCCCCGGACCCACCCACCCCCTTGGATACCCCGTACCCCCCTGTACAACCCCCACCCCCATGGACAACCTGTGTAAGGACCCGGCCCCCGAATGCCCGGAGTCGGTGCCCATGAGGCATGATGTACTAAAATTTATTACAAACATTTACAATAATGCATCATGTCCCATTATTACAGAGGATCGTGAGGTTCATGTTCTGAGAAACCAGCTGCTTCTTCTGAAAAGCTTCTTTAGTAAAAACCCATACCTGAAATTTTTTTAAAACAAAAACATAGGGTGAGAAAAGTATGCTAAGTAAGGGGTTTTAAAAAAACAACTTGAAAATAATATTTCTTTACTGAAAAGAAATTAGTACTCTTGAAAATAAAACTTAAACATTGAAAAACTAAATATCTTGAAATAAAGAAAAACTAATAACATAACATCTATTCATGATCATAGTACACAATTACAATTAGGGAAAATTAAATGCTTGTATAAAACATGACCATTAACAACATGCAGGGTACTGAATACTACTAGCAAGGCAGTTCTGAGTGCACAAGACATAATCAAAAGGATGTAATATTGAACATAACTGGTGCACATATCATATTGGCCATATCTTTTCACATGTAATAACATAAAGCTGATGTTAAGTGGATCAAGTCCAAAACTACTGAGACATAACATGTCATTTCATCAATTCATTCTGTGCATACTAAAGTCTATGAACCAGGGATGTCCTACTAGTTAGAAACCCCATGGTTGGTCAATTAATAAAACATTAAGACGAGGGTATAATGCTAGACTGTGTCAAGTCCTCGTGCTGAGACTATAATCATCTATGTCCAGGAATTTCACCTGAACCGTCTCTATCCAACAATTTCACCTGAACCGTCTATGTCCAGGAATTTCACCTGAACCGTAACTATTGTCATGCCTTTTTTCAAGACTCTGTTTTGTCTCAAGAGACCTACTGATGCATCGAGGGGCTATAACGGGCCCCACCTGTCACATAATTAGTCCAATACAATCCTCTTATGTCTTAGGGGGCTATGTATCCAAGGCGTCCCATACCGATTTGGATACCCATTTTAAAGTGATGTTTTTTGGGGTGTCCCATACCACTTCAAATAACAGGTTCTTAGATTCTTTATTATTATTTGGTGTTTTATCAATCGAATAAAAAATATGAAATGATATTTATAGAAGGATTACATGAATTAAATACAACATTATAACATGAATTATACATTCTAAAAGTTGATAGTAAGCATATATAGCATGTATAAGAAACATAACTCTTGCATATGTGATAAATAATTAAGGCACATAAAATGATGAATAAATGGGGTCGGCCCATATGAAATGATAACTTCACAACTACATGTAAATGGAACACTTAAAGAAAATACTTGACATTAATTATTGTGATAAACATGTCATTGAACTTGAAATTAAACCATAACTGGATTGACCACTAATAATCACTGCAACATGATTAACATCAAATAGTAAATGGTTACTACATGATAACATAAGCCTATAAATTTCTAGTCCTTTACATTAAAATATAATGAAGCTCAATCTTTTAAAATATGAACTATATGGAGGGTACATTTTAGAATAACTTCCCTAATTAATCAAGTTCATTGGTGTATACTAAAACACATATAGGCTTGGAAAACACTAAAACCTTACATGTGTCAAAACATCAACTAAGTCCTAATAATTATACTTGAAAATAAGGTTTTGGAAATTAAATTTTAATACATTTATACATAATCATATATACACAAATTGTATATAGGGATTTTCATACCAATTAATCAAGGTCCGTTAAATTCTTTAATATCTAAAATCCTCCAAACAACGATCATTTATTTTATTGAAACCAAAACCATATAAGATTTATTATTTATGTAATCGTATGTACTTAAATATATAAAAAACTATGGTTTAATACTATAACATAATTAAACTTAAACCCAAAACCTAGTTCGCATCTAAAGTATTATTTAAAGATAGGCATTCATCTCTCAAAACCATAAATGATTTGTATTGAAATACATAAATATATATACAAGTGCATAGTAATATATAAATATACAAAGTTTACATAAAGGATATTCATGTAAAAAGTGGATTCAAAATAACTTTTATACGTATATAATTCTTAGCATACAATAGTGAAATATTTGGAAATCTTAGAAATAAATTTGGAAATGGAATTATATACACATTAATACTTAAACACCCAATTACCCATATATATATATATATATATATGCAAAACCGTATACACATGTTGCTAGATAAAAAGGGGTTTTGTAAACTAACAACACAACGTGATATTCTCTTTCACAATAGTGCGTATATATATATATATATATATATATATAACCGTATATATAGAATATATATATGTGTATATTGGGGTTTCATAAATTAGAACCTAAAGGAAACTAAAGCCCTTAAAGATCTTGATAATATCTAAACAGTCTTAACATAGTTGAAAACATCAGTGTATGTAATATATATATAACCCATAAACATACTTATATATATATATATATATATGAGTTTTCATAGGAAGAGAAGAGATTAAAAAAAAGAAAACAACCCTTATATAAACAGAGGTGGAAGAAGGCTCAGGAGATGCTAGAAATTAAACCGGAGGATTCGTGGAGGGCCACTAAAGATTTTTTTTGCAAAGAACAGGGGTTCTTAAAATGCCTCAGTGGTTTATATAAACCATTCCTACAAAGATTATTTTAATGTAATAAGAATGTGATCTGAGGCTATGCATTAAAGGGTCGGTGCCAACTTCATGGAAAAAAATCAAGAGCGAGAGGGTACACTAAGGCCTTAGGCGGAGAAAGGAGGTTCGTTGATGCACTGGTGCATAGCTTGGGCGTGGAAGAGGAAGAAGAAAGAACGCCTGATTTTGATCTGAGGGGTTGGGCATGTCCGTGGATTTTTTTAAAGGGTGGACGGCTCGGATTTAATCTGAGCCTGATCAAACGGCTCACCGCGACTCAACCTGTTGAAACCCGGAGACAGGATCCCTCGTCTGCGGCGTGATGTCACCGACCTGCTCAAATATGGCATGCATGCCTCGCACGCGACACCACCACCACCGAGCTTGGTTGCTGAAATCCTGCAGTGTGGAAGCCCGAAGGCTGGACTCCCCCTCCCGCGGCCTGCTGAAGCGCGACGCGACGCACCGCCCACACCTAGGTGGTTCATGCGGGAAGCACCAAACCTTTCACAGATTCTTTTCTCTCTTTTATTATTACTTCTTTTCCATTTGTCCCCATCCTTTATTGTTTTATATTTTATTTTTTTTGCCTTGTCCGTTGGGCGCCTAACCCAAACCAGGTTCCTGTTTTTTGTTTTCCTTCAATCAAACTATTTTATTAGTATAATATTGTTAACATTATTTCTATTTTATTAATAACATGAAAAAGTCAAAAGTAAAACATAATTAATAATATATTAAAATTTATTCAATACTTAAATCCATAATTGAAATAATTTCAAAACATAAACTTTATAGTTTTCATTTTTAAAACATATATATAATGTTAACATATTACTATGATATTATTGTTACCATTCTATATACAAATTAAAGATTTATATAAAATCTTTTATGCTTAAATTTATTACTAAAATACTCATATTATTTTCGAAGGATTTAATTAATAATAAAAAAATGAATCTAAACATAATTGATATTAATTATAATTTTATAAGATCAAATTATAATACATTTATGTTATCATTATTGTGACATCATTATATATATTTAATTTAAAGGTATGTATAATATATTTAACTTAAAGTTTGACATAATATATATATATATATATATATATATATAATCCAAGAGTTTATACACATATTTTCGTAAACCAAAATATAAAACCCAACTAAATTTGATATAGTCTGTGATGTGTTAGATTAAATATTTATTTGCTCAAATTAAAGTGTGAATATTAATAGTGGAAAATAATATTAATTTTCACTGTCATGAATTATAATTTTATAATATCATTTTCATATAATTCAAATCCAATACACACATATATAATTCACATTTTGGGAAACAAACAATAAATGAGTTGTATTATTATTATTATTATTGTTATCATCATTTCAAGAATAAAGCAGATAACATAATTAACCATTTTGAACCCTTTGGGGTATTCAACTCTTGGCTTCAATGTTTATGTTTGAAACTAAAACACTATAAGATATTGGATCATCGGGGAGCTAATGACTATAATTATAGTCGTTGGTATCTAATGGCCGGATAAGTGATCTATAAAACCTGGTCTCGGGGTGTCCTTAACTCAAGGTGATTGAAGAAGGAGAAGATGGTTCAAGTCATTCTTTTGGTGCTCAGTACGGCCGCAGTGGCCTTGGCCATTCTTATTTTTGTTATGGCGGATGCTAAAGACCCATATCATATTCTCGGGGTTCTAATTGTTTTGAGTGGTCTTCCTATAATATTAATTGGGTTTTTAATTGGTATATTTCATTAGATAAGTTTTCCCGTTTGATCATAGTGTATTGTAGTTACTATGGTGTTCCGTATTGGAATAAAGATCCATTCATTCATTTTGTGTGTTTACTCTATTTCATTGTTATTTTTTTATAAGAATCAAATTTGTTTGATTAATTGGTGACATAGCAAGATAAAATTTACCGTTACATAAAACACAGACTCTTGGGATGTTAAATTATCCCCCCCTCATTTAAATAATTGCTTCCTCGCAATTCTGTTCATAAAAAGAAGTACCCCTAGTCGGTCAACATTACCAAAACAGGATATTTGGCTTGTTCAACAAAATACCCAAGTTGGTACTTAGTTCCTCCGGTTCAATAGACAAGATGCACCTTGAGTAGTATGTCTTGAATTCCTGCTCATGTGTTCTGCACACAGGCTTCCATAGGGAGTCTCCTGCAGTAAAAAGCTCAGAAATGTCCGAGTGGACAAATTCCCTGATGACCTGCCAGACTAAATCATGCTCGAGATATTCAAGGGGAATGATGTGATTGAATATACTAAGATTTAAGACCTAGAACATAAAGGTTTCCCTGAGGTGGCCATCTTGGGAAGCTAAAAAGAAGCATGCTCTGGCATAAAAGTTTTCCGCCAGAGTAAAACACTAAAAAAGGCCTTCGTAGTATCTCCCCCTTCGCCTATAGCAGGGGAGTTGGGAAGTGGTAATGAGAAGGAAAACATGGTCTTTCCTCTGACATGAACAAATGATTTCAGGGCTGTTTTACAAGTCAAGAAGGCGTTGAAAAGATCCTCACAGATTGAGGAAAGATGGATAATCCCTCGTACATGTTCTGATCAAAATATCCTCTACTATCTCATCAGGTAGAGATGAGATGTTTGTTTGACCAGCCATCTGAAAAAAAACATTCGAGAGAATTCACATAACAGTATAGTTAAGGTAGAGACAGGTAAGGGAACATGAAATTTTTCAATTACACATAAGTTTACATAAAACTTCCTGAGTTTCCTTAATGATTCACTAAACGAACACCACACAGAGAATCAAAACTCCCTATTTCCTCCAACCAAACACAGGCTGAGAAGACGGGGTGAAACTCATGGGAACACCTGTGATGTCTCTTGAGTTTAGCATGACAGGTATGATTTTGGGAAATGTCATTATAAACTTGTTGCCTATAAGACAATCGGGTGGACTCATCTTCTAACATCCCAAAGTCCATCAACATGCCCCAGAAGCCGTAGTGAAAAATATGGCAAAGGTAGGCCGCTCGAAGGTCTCCGACAGCAGTGGCTTCTTGAAAAAGCTTAATGATCATAGTGTCAAATTCTTCACCAGTCGTGAATACTCAGAAAATTACCTCATAGTACCTTCCCTGACATGCATAGGAGGGGAATTGGGTCACTGTCATTAGGAGGTAATCCATTCCAAACCCCCGGTGTAGACTAAGCACCCTAGGTGAGTTTTACACATCATACAGGTGCTTGCATGACATGCGAATATGGATGTAATTAAGAAAGTTCTCTCGGCTAGCTAGAGACACAATGGTCTCTAGGGCGTATATGGGAAGTGACAGTAGGTTGGTAGGTACGTTTCCATCATCCATCTGAAAGTTACAACATAATTACTTATTCAATCATAGTTATATATTCATACTACCTGGTATTCTAGAGTTGTCTGAACCCATCCTATGATACCCACTGTAGGGACCCGGCCCCCGAATGCCCGGAGCCGGTTCCCATGAGGCATGATGTACTAAAATTTATTACAAACATTTAAAATAATACATCATGTCCCATTATTACAGAGGATCATGAGGTTCAGGTTCTGGGAAACCAGCTGCTTCGGAAAAACTTCTTTAGTAAAAACCCATAACTGAAATTTTTTTAAAACAAAAACGTAGGGTGAGAAAAGTATGCCCAGTAAGGGGTTTTAAAAAAACAACTTGAAAATAATATTTCTTTACTTAAAATAAATTAGTACTCTTGAAAATAAAACTTAAACATTAGAAAACTAAATATCTTGAAATAAAGAAAAACTAATAACATAACATCTATTCATGACCAGAGTACGCAGTTCCAATTAGGGAAAATTAAATGCTTTTATAAAACATGACCATTAACAACATGTAGGGTACTGAATACTACTAGCAAGACATTTCTAAGTGCACAAGAAATAATCAAAAAGCTGTAATATTGAACATAACTGGTGCACATATCATATTGGCCATATCTTTTCACATCTAATAACATAAAGCTGTTGTTAACTGGATCAAGTCCAAAACTACTGAGACATAACATGTCATTTCATCAATTCATTTTGTGCATACTAAAGTCTCTGAACCAGGGATGTCCTACTAGTCAAAAAATCCCATGGTTGGTCAATTACTAAAACTTTAAGAGGAGGGTATAATTACAAACTGTGTCAATGCCTCGTGCCAAGACCATAATCATCTATGTCTAGAAATTTTACCTGAACCATCCATGTCTAGGAATTTCACCTGAACCGTCTATGTCCATGAATTTCACCTGAACCGTAACTATTTTCAGGCCTTGTGTCATGACTCTATTTTGTCTCATGAGACCTATCGATGCATCGAGGGGATATAGTGGGCCCCACCCATCACATAATTAGTCTAATACAATCCTCTTATATCTTAGGGGGCTATGTATCCCAGGCGTCCCATACCGCTTTGGATACCCATTTTAAGGTGATGTTATTTGGGGTGTCCCATACCACTCCAAATAATGGGTTCTTAGATTCTTTATTATTATTTGGTGTTTTATCAATCGAATAAAAAATATGAAATGATATTTATGGAAGGATTAAATTCATTAAATACTAAATTATAACATGCATTAGACATTCTACAAGTTGATAGTAAGCATATATAGCATGTATAAAAAACATAACTCTTGCATATGTGATAATAATTAAGGCACATAAAATGATGAATAAATGGGGTCTGCCACATGAAATGATAACTTCACAACTACATGAAAATGGAACACTTAAAGAAAATACTTGAAATTAATTATTGTGATAAACATGTCATTGAACTTGAAATTAAACCATAACTGGATTGAACACTAATAATCCCTACAACATGATTAACATCAAATAGTAAATGGTTACTACATGATAACATAAGCCTATAAATTTCTAGTCCTTTACTTTAAAATAGGACGAAGCTCAATCTTTTAAAATATGAAGTATATCGAGGTTACATGTTAGAATAACTTCTCTAATTAAGCGAGTTCATTGGTGTATACTAAAACACATATAGGCTTGGAAAACACTAAAACCTTACATGTGTCAAAACATCAACTAAGTCCTAATAATTATACTCGAAAAATAAGGTTTTGGAAATTAAATTTATAAATACATTTATACATAATCATATATACACAAAGTGTATATAGGGATTTTCATACCAATTAATCAAGGTCCATTAAATTCCTTAAGATCTGAAATCCTCCAACCATTGATCATTTATTTGATTGGAACCAAAACCATATAAGATTTATTATTTATGTAACTGTATGTACATAAATTTATAAAAAAATATGGTTTAATACTATAACATAATTAAACTTAAACCCAAAACCTAGTTCGCATCTAAAGTATTATTTAATGATAGGAATTCATATATCAAAACCATAAATTATTTGTATTGAAATACATAAATATATATACAAGTACATAGTAATATATAAATATACAAAGTTTACATAAAGGACCTGTATGTTAAAAGTGGATTCAAAATAACTTTTATACGTATATAATTCATATCATACAATAGTGAAATATTTGGAAATCTTATAAATAAATTTGGAAATGGAATTATATACACATAAATACTTAAACACCCAATTACCCATATTATATATATATATTTATATATGCAAAATTGTATACACATGTTGCTATATAAAAAGGGGTTTTGTAAACTAACAACACAATGTGATATCGTCTTTCACAAGAGTGCGTATATATATATATACAACCGTATATACAGAATATATATATGTGTATACGGGGGTTTCATAAATTAGAACCTAAAGGAAACTAAAACCCTTAAAGATCTTGATAATATCTAAACAGTCTTAACATAGTTGAAAACATCCGTGTGTTTAATATATATATAACCCGTAAACATACTTATATATATATATATACGGGTTTTCATATGAAGAGAAGAGATTAAAAAATAAATAAAACGACCCTTAAATAAATAGAGGAGGAAGAAGGCTCGGGAGATGCTGGAAATTAAACCGGAGGATTCTTGGAGGGTCGCTGAAGATTTTTGTGCAAAGAACACGGGTTCTTCAAACACCTTGGTAGTTTATATAAACCATTAGTACAAATATTATTTTAATGTAATAAGAATGGGATCCGAGGCTATGCATTAATGGGCCGATGCCAACTTCGTGGAAAAAAAAATCAAGAGTGAGAGTGTCCACTGGGGCCTTAGGCGGAGAAAGGAGGTCCGTAGGTGCACTGGTGTGTGGCATGCGCGGGGAAGAGGAAGAAGACAACACGCCTGATTTTGATCCGAGGGGCTGGGCACATCCGTGGATTTTTTTTTAAATGGTGGACGGCTTGGATTTAATCTGAGCCTAATCAAACGACTCACCGCAACTCGACCTGATGAAACCCAGAGACAGGATCCCCCGGATATAGCGCGATGTCACCGACCTGCTCGACTCCGGCCTACATGCCTCACACGTGACACCACCACCACCAAGCTTGGTTGCTGAAATCCTGCGGCATGGAAGCTCGAAGGCTGGACTCCCCCTCTCGTGGCCTGCCAAAGCACGACGCGACGCACCGCCCACACCGCGGCTATTCATACAGGAAGCACCAAACCTTTCATGGATTATTTTATCTCTTTTTTTATTACTTCTTTTCCATTTGTCCCCCTTATTTATTGTTTTATATTTTATATTTTTTTTTCTTGTCCGTTGGGTGCCTAACACAAACCGGGTTCCTGTTTTTTTCCTTCAATCAAACTATTTTATTAGTATAATATTGTTAACATTATTTCTATTTTATTAATAACATGAAAAACTCAAAAGTAAAACATAACTAATAATATATTAAAACCTATTCAATACTTAAATCCATAATTGACATAATTTGAAAACATAAACTTTATAGTTTTCATTTTTAAAACATATATATAATGATAACATATTACTATTATTTTATTGATACCATTTTATATACAAATTAAATATTTGTATAAAATATTTTATGCCTAAATTTAATACTAAAATACATGTATTATTTTAAAATGATTTCATTAATAATAATAAAAATGAATCTAAACATAATTGATATTAATTATAATTTTATAAGATCAAATTATAAAACATTTATGTTATCATTATTATGCCATAATTATATATAATTATTTTAAAGGTATGTATAATATATTTAACTTAAAGTTTGACGTAATATATATATATAATCCATGAGTTTATACACATATTTTCATAAACCAAAATGTAAAACCCAACTAAATTTGATATAGTCTTCGATGTGTTAGATTAAATATTTATTTTCTCAAATTAAAGCGAGAATATTAATAGTGGAAAATAATATTAATTCTCACTGTCATGCATTATAATTTTATAATAGCATTTTCATATAATTCAAATCTGATACACACATATATAATTCACATTTTGGCAAACAAACAATAAATGAGTTGTATTATTATTATTATTGTTATCATCATTTCAACAAAAAAGAAGATTACATAATTAACCATTTTGAACCCTTTGAGGTATTCGACTCTTAGCTTCAATGTTTATTTTTGAAACTAAAACACTATAAGATATTGGATCATCAGGGAGGCAACGACTATAATTATAGTCGTTGGTGTCTAACGGTCGGATAGGTGATCTATAAAACCCGGTCTCGGGGTGTCCTCAACTCAAGGTGATTGAAGAAGGAGAAGATGGTTCAAGTCATTCCTTTGGTGCTCAGTACGGCCGCAGTGGCCTTGGCCGTTCTTATGTTTGTTATGGAGGATACCAAAGACCCATATCATCTTCTCGGGGTTCTCGTTGTTTTGAGTGGTCTTCCTATAATCTTAATTTGGTTTTTAATTGGTATCTTTGGTTAGCTAAGTTTTCTCATTTGATCACAGTGTATTGTAGTTACTATGGTGTTCCCTATTTGAATAAAGAGTCTTTCATTCATTTTGTGTGTTTACTCTATTTCATTGTTATTTTTTTATAAGAATCCAATTTGATTGATTAATGGGTGACATAGCAAGATAAAATTTACAATTACATAAAACACCGAATCTTGGGATGTTACAGCCTGCCCACCCCCTTGACACCCCATACCCCCCTGGACAGCCCCACCACCCCTGTGGATAGCCCCCCACCCTCGTGGACAGCTCGCCCACCCACCTGGACACCCCCTACCCCCGGAACAACCCCCACCCCCATCGACAGCCCCCCCCCCCACCCACCACCACCCCATGGAAACCCTGTACCCCCTGGACAACCCCACCACCCCCGTGGACAATCCGCCCACCCCCTTGACACCCCATACCCCCTGGACAGCCCCAAAACCCCATGGACAACCCGTCCACCCCCCCCCCCCCCCCCGAGACACCTCCAACCCACGGACACCCCCCTCCCCATCCCCCCAGACACCCCCACCCCAGTGGAGAATAGCTTAACCAAGAGATCATCGATCTTATACGGGTGTCTGGGATTCTATCTCAACTCAGTCCTCCTTATACACCACAGTCGAATGGTGTCAGTGAAAGGAGGAACCGCACCTTGTTGGACATGGTGAGGTTGATGATGAGTCATGCAGATCTTCCATTATCCTTTTGGGGATATGCATTACAAACTACAACATACACATTAAACCAAGTACCAACTAAGGCGGCAAATTGAATTCCATCTGATTTATGGAATGAAAGGAAACCCACTTTGTTGCACACATGTGTATGGGGATGCGAGGCGTTTGTTAAGGCCTTATCAGGAAATAAACTAACACCCCGGGGCACGAAGTGTATCTTTATAGGATATCCTAAGGAAAATAAAGGATATTACCTATATAACCCTCAAGACAAGAAAGTGACTATCGCCAGACAATCCATCTTTCTTGAGAGGGAGCACGTCCTCAAAAAGGATAGTGGGAGAAAGATTGACTTCGACGAAGTTGATTCTCAAGATACACAAGAGTTGGTACAAGAAAAGTTCCACAGGTCCCAATGGAAGAGGTTCCAGAAACACAAGTACTGCGTAGGAGCTCAAGAGAGGTAAAGGAACCATAGAGATTTGGTTTCCTAGTCAATGAGGATGTTGAATCATTATTGTTGGACAATGATGAACCTCTCTTTTACAAGGAAGCAGTAGAAAGCTCAGAAGCTATAATATGTCTAGAAGCTATGAATTGTGAGATGGATTCCATGTAACAGAACCAAGTCTGGGTTTAGGTCGATGAGCCAGTTGATTTAAAGCCTGTTGGATGAAAATGGGTATTCAATAGAAAATTGGACATGGGAGGTCAAGTTAGCACCTATAAATAAAGTCTAGTGGCTAAAGGATTCAGACAGCATCAAGGAATTGAATATGATGAAAACTTCTCTCTAGTTTCCATGTTTAAATCCATAAGAATCATACTTGCCATAGTATCTTACCATGACTACGAGATTTGGAAGATGGATTCCAAAACAGCATTCCATAATAGGAACCTTCAGGAAGAAGTCTATATGATACAACCAGATGGGTTTGTGACACCAGTTGAAGCTAAACGGTTTTTCATGTTGCAGATATCAATTTATGTTTTAAATCAAGTATCTAGGTCATGGAACATTCGATTTGATGAAGCCATAAAGGAATTTGGGTTCATTAAGAACGAATGTGAGCCATGTGTTTATAAGAGGTTTAATGGGAATGTTATCTTTATCCTATTAATATATTTTGATGACATATTACTTATTGGAAACGACATACCGGTCTTACAGTCAGTTAAGTACTGGTTGAACAAGTTTTTCTCCATGAAGGACATGGGTGAAGCAGCCTACATTCTAGGGATCAAGATCATTTGTGATAGATCCAAGAGGCTACTTGGACTAAGTCAGAGTACATACATTGACCAGATACTAAAGATGTTTAGTATGGAACAATCTAAGAGGGGATTGGTTTCAGTGTCACATGGCCTACATCTTTCTACGAAAAGTTTTCCTCAGACACAACAATAGAAAGATATAATGAGTAAGATCTCATACGCTTCGGATATAGGATCCATCATGTATATCATGTTATGTACTAGGCTTGACGTTGCCTATGCACTGAGCATGGTAGGCAGATATCAAGAAGATCCAGGAGAAAAACATTGGACTACTGTTAAGACTGTCCTTAAGTATCTGAGAAGAAATAAGGATATGTTCCTGGTGTAAGGAGGAGACGATGAGATTTTCATCAGAGGGTATGCCGATTCTAGTTTTTAGATAGATCAGAATGATCTGAATTTGAAATCTAGATATGTTTTCTATCTCAATAGAGGAGCTGTGAGCTGGAAGAGTTCAAAGTAGCCTATTGTCTCTGATTCTATAGCAGAGTCCGAATATATAGCAGCTTCTGATGCAGCCAAGGAATCCTTCTGGATTCGGAACTTTTTCCAGGAGATTGATGTGGTTCCTAGCAGTAATGATCCTATCACATTGTAATGTGATTACACTACAGTGGTGGATATTTCAAAAGAACCAAGGTCACATCAACGGACAAAGCACATACTCCGAAATTATCACCTCTTGAGGTATTTATATCAAAGGGGTGAAGTTTCAATGAGCAGAGTGTCCATGGAAGAGAACTTGGCGGACCCCATGACTAAAGGCCTATCTCAGAAGAAGAATGAATATCATGTGAGAGCTAGCGGGTTAAAGTTTTTTAGTAGTTGGCTCTAGTCCAAGTGGGATTCTGTTGGAGTTGGTGGCCTAGAAAAAACTACTTCGTACTTTATTCATTAACAAAAGCCTTATCACATGTTGATTGTTCTTCTCTGTGACAATGCATGTGATAATGTCTTAAGGACAGCTGTTGCATTAAAGGGTCATAGCAGATCCCTGTTATGATGAGAACCCAGAAGTTCCATAACACTGTTCTTGAATATTTGTTTTATGGCCAGATGATATTATTTTATGGGCATAAATAATACATGTCATTAGGGGTGAGGACTCATAAAAATTTCAGGCAGCTTCTCATGGTGTGCGCCCTTGGTAATATCCAGGAGGATATTATGAGAATGAGGCCCACCAGTAGGAAATCCACATTTATAGTGTCATTGGATGTTCCTATATTCGGACATATGTATTGGTCCTTAGACTTTAATATTATTATTAATGGGTATTACAACTCGCGCACTTAGATGTATTGACGATAACTGTGACGACACACTATTCGCAGTGTGGTAGGATACGTTGGGTGCGTCATGAGTAATACCGCATTAATAGATAATGTGAGAAATGATTTGTCCCTTCTATTCCATAACGGAATTAGATATCTCGATCCCTTTTATGGAATTGATATAGCCTAAATAAATCTATGGCCATGGTAAGGAATGGGCGAGTTCAATTTCGGAAATTCAAAGGAATAATAATCAATCACATGTGTTGATGGAAATAACATGAAACCAGCTTGATTCGAGATATCGTGAAAAATGGATTATATTACACATTAGGAATTCATAGGAGGTGACACGTCATTGCGGCATTAACTTCTTTCTCTATGGGTGCCTTGGCGTGTTGCAAGACGCTAACCTTGGACTTTAGGCAGGCTCTGCCTAATGCCACCGAGAAAGAGGCCTAGAGGGTCACACACTAAGTGTGTCCATGTATCTTAGTTAAATATTAATTTAACAAGTTAAATAATGATTATTCCCGACTGTGGTTTAATAATTATTTAAGGATGACTAATCGCATTTATTTCAACACTAGTTATTCGAGAGAATATATTGTGGGCGAAATAATATATTTATTAGCAAGTAATGCAGTTACATTTATTTAAGAAATAAATATCCATTACTCAAGGTCTAATAAATGTGGAGGAGGAGATAAAGAAAAATAGAAAATAAAAGTACAAACCGTGTATATTAAATATACACACTGTGTAGTTTTATGAAAAACGAGTACATGTCGTGTACTAATGATTACACGTCGTGTAGTTTTCCAGTCGGGATTTTGAGGATATAATATTGTTTTATTAAATGATATTAATTATAATCAGCGTAGCCGCATGTCAAGGAATTAATAATTTGACATGGGGGATTCAATAAGAGTAAATTAAATAAATAAAACGTTTAACATGTTTATTTATTGTCATAACTCTATAACCTCAAACCCGATTATAAATATCCTCACAACCCCAACACTTTTCTAATCAATCATTATGCAAAACAATTCTGGAGAATTATTTCAAGGCCGAAAGAACTCCTTCCTCCAAGAACACTCTCAAGACCGAGAGATCAAGGCCATCGAGGGCGGACATCACAAGCGAAGGATCTTCCACACTAGCACTCAGATATCCCTTCGGCAATATCCAAAGATACGTGGCACATGTGTGGATCACCACTAGAGGAATCCTACACTTGGATTCTACGATGCAATGACGCATCACAGGATCATGACCAGAGACATCAATGAGGGAATAATTCCACCAAGGTAATTCTTGTGAATTAATTAAATTAATTATAACCAACATATGATGATCCTATCTCTATGGTTCTTGGACTCTTCTTTTCTTTTTCATTCTTCGTTCTATTCCGATGATCCGGAGTTTTATATCATGACAGATCTCGGATTGAACGTTGTTTAATGCTAAAATTAATGTTGGGAAAACCCACCAACACGCTTCCGCTGCGCCCAGAACCTTCAAGTGGTATCATAGCGGTCATATCGTTGATTATAATTATTTATTTCTTCATTGGTGATTTACGCATTAAATACTTTAGTTGTTTCAATTCAAGTTAATCGTTCTTTAAATCTGAATCTTGAGATCTTTTCCTCCTCTATCTTTTCTCATTCACAATACAAAAACTACCTTTTCTTTTATTTTTTGATTAAAATAAAATAGAGGATCTCATCCGGAAGAGCCAAATGTTTTTGGACATACAACACCAGAATACACGGTGTGTATTCGGAAGTACATGCCATGTAGTCTAGGTTCATGCATCGGACTGGTCTGCCAAATCAGGTCGTGTATTGATCATTTCTAAGTCATTTATGACACCATGTGTTGACCAGGAATAGGTGGCACATGGTTTCCGGATTACACGCCGTGTGTTCTAACTGAACACAACATGGAGTCCCTTTGGGTTAGGGTTTGATTGTGTACCCCGTACACAGTTTTCCCAGTTGGAAACCGTGTAACACAGAAACTACATGGCGTGTGTCCCACTGAAAACGCCATGTACTCCAAATTTTTTTGAATTACATTAACTCGCCATGTCCCCAGGCATGTACTTCGGATGGACGGTGAAGAAAAAGTACACTCCGTGTAGTCGTACCTACACGCTGTGTACTCACCCAAATTACGCATATTTATAAAAATTTGTTATTATATTATAAAAACCCTTGAGACGTGTACCATAGTGCAGGCATAAAGCTGATGCACAATACATGATAGGTGTTTTATATATATGCGTTTAATTTAACATCTTCATAATAAATGGGAATTCACCGGGTTTCCTCCAAGGTACAAGTTACGTACAATGATAATTTTAAATGAATTTATTTGTTTAAAATTATGATGGATGGCAATCTCAAGGGAATTCAGAAAGGATTTAAGATAAAAGGATTGATTAATTAAAGATTATTAATTTATTCAAGTGTGATTTATCTTAATCAAGAACTATTAATGAATTGAATGCTAGTTTTATTTATGTGTAAATATCATTGCATGTATGGATGATCATGAGTTATACTGAGACCTTTGTATGTGAATGGTTTATTTTAATTTATTTATTTAAATTATATTTTTTGTCCTGCGAGCCATCTCCTCATTAATATGCAGGGCTTGCATGCCCAAGGATTCTTTTATATAAAAACCCCTTTTTACCCCTCACATGTGTGTGAGATAAATGCATATGTAATGGATGGAGCTCCGAAGCTAGTTGAGGCAGCTCAAGTCAGGAGCCAAGGTAAAGCCAATCCAAGGAGACACAAAGGTGGACAGGTGGAAAGCTGTAAACACAAACCCGAAAGGTTCAAGGTGTTTCTCCCCTAGGTCTTGGGTTAGATTATCAACCGCTAGATAAAATAAACAATATAAAATCTCATGATCATACCATTTATTTTATTTCTTTCAGTTACATGGTTTATTTATTGTGGGAGTGTTTTCACGATCACACAATTAATGAATTAAACAAGCATGAAAGATGGAACTAAAATAAAAACCGATTTATGCGTAAATATTACCTAGGACATGGTTAATCACTTAAGTATATCCCACTTAATATTAACAATCATGTAATAAAAAATAATAAAATGGAAATTTACTTATAAGGATAAAATCCCTCAAAATAAATATTAAGTCGGTATAGCCTTCCATAATCTTGGTTAGAATTGAACCATAGTTCAAAGTGCTTGACCAACCCTAGTTGGGGTGATTTCAATTATTGGGGAATTATAATTCAAGGTTTTGGGTTTACTTGACTTGGTTCACATCAAGGTTTGACTGCCACAGCAGGACATGGTGTGACCAAGAGGAAAAGGTTGAGGAAATCCAAAATAAATGGATTTCAGGATTAGGGAGTCCACTCAGCGGATTAAGGAGCTGCGAGTTAGTGTAGTTGTCATTTGAAATGCCTACCTAAAACCCTTCAAGTTTCTTGACCAACCCTAGTTGGGGTAATGAGAAGGGAAATATGGATCCTTTCCACTAGAATATTCAGGCAACAGAATATTATGAAGTCAATGGTGAAGGATATTGGATTTCGATAAAATAGTGGCAGAATAATAAGTATTAATTTATTTATTTGTCTCATTTTTGTAATAAAGTACTAAACCTTTTCTCATATTAATTTGTATAAACGATAAGAAAATGACTTCAAACATATCATTGTGAACCATACTTGAGAAGGAAAACCTTCTCACTGGCACTAATTTCCAAGAGTGGCAGAGGCATTTATGCGTCATCCTTCGCCACGAATGGAAATTGTATGCACTGGAAGAGACTATTCTAATTACGCCTAGGAAAGAGGCCAGTGATGAGGAATTATCTCTCTATATGAAACACATGGATGATTCCACAGATGTCCTGTGTTTCATACTATCGTCCATGTCCAATGAGCTCTTGAAGCAACATAAAAACATGGACGCGTATAGCATGATGTCGCACCATAAGGATCTCTACCAAGAGAAGGCGAGACAGGAGAGGTATGAGATCTCCAATGATTTTTTCACAACTAAGATTGGAGATTTTGTGCCAATTGGGCCTCATGTAGTCAAGCTTATTGGCTACATTGAATGCCTGGACATCTTAGGGATTAAATTCTCAGATGAGTTGCGTACAGATCTCATCCCATCATCACTGCCCAAGACCTTCTCTAGCTTCATTGTCAATTATAACATGAGAGGAAATGAGAAGAGTCTATCGGAGCTTCTGACCTTGATTTTCCATGTAGACAAGGACATGGGGTGTGAGAAACCCGCAGTCCTTATGGTGAACAAGAAAAGGAAGGACAAGGCAAAGGGGCCAAAGACTTATAAACGGTATGAAGCCCCCGAGCATCGTCCCTCCAAGAAGGGGAAGATCCAGAGGCAGGGCAAGGAACGGGAGGTGGTGTGTTTTGCATGTGGAAAGCAAGGCCACTGGAAGAGGAACTGCACCCAGAAGCATGGGGATGCTAAAGGTGCATTCGTTATCGAGTGTAATCTTTCTATTTCTACACATTGGATATTAGATACAGCTTTTGGGGCTCACATCTGTATTCAAATGCAGGAACCAAGTAGATTTAGAGATATTTCCATAGGAGAGGTGGATCTTCGAGCTGCCAATGGTGCAAGGCTGGCTGTGTTGGCTATTGGCGATTACCACCTCCCACTGCCGATTGGGATGATTTTGGTTTTACATAACTGTTATTATGTTCCTAGTGTTACCAAGAACATAATTTCTATATCTTGTTTGGATATGGATGGATTTGTTTTCAAATTTGGAAATAAGGGTTGTCTATTTTATAAGAACAACATATGTTATAGTATGGAACATTTAAATAATGGTTTGTATGTATTAAATTACGAAAACCAAGTGTTAGCAACCGATAACGAAACAAACTCACATGAATTATACATCACCCAGTTGTGGCATCAACATCTCGGTCATGTGAACGAGAATCACTTGAAAAATCTCTAACAAGATGGCTATTTAGACTCTACTGAGTGAAAACCACTTGATATATGTCATGCTTGTTTACAAGGAAAAATGACCAAGCCACCTTTTGGTGGACAGGGTAAAAGGGCCACAGAGCTTCTAGGACTGGTACACACGGATGTGTGTGGACCATTTCCAGTAGAATCTAAAGGTGTATATTCTTACTTCATTACTTTTATTGATGATTTGAGTAGATATGGCTATGTCTACTTAATGAGGTATAAGTCAGAGTCCTTAGAGAAATTTAAGGAATTCAAGAATGAAGTAGAGAATTAGCTTGGTAAGAAGATAAAGAAGCTTCGATCGGATCGAGGTGGAGAATAGCTTAACCAAGAGTTCATCGATCTTCTACGGGAGTTTGGGATTCTATCTCAACTCACTCCTCCTTATACACCACAGTGGAATTCTGTTAGTGAAAGGAGGAACCGCACCTTATTGGACATGGTGAGGTCGATGATGAGTCATGTAGATCTTCCATTATCCTTTTGGGGAAATGCATTACAAACTGCAGCATACACATTAAACCAAGTACCAACTAAGGTGGAAAATGGAATTCCATATGAGTTATGGAATGGAAGGAAACCCACTTTGTTGCACACACATGTATAGGGATGTGAGGCGTTTGTTAAGTCCTTCTCAGGAAACAAACTAACACCACGGGGCATGAAGTGTATCCCTAAGGAAACTAAAGGATATTACCTATATAACCCTCAAGACAAGAAAGTGACTATCGCCAGACAAGCCGTCTTTATTGAGAGGGAGCACATCCTCAAAAAGGATAGTGGGAGAAATATTGACTTTGATGAAGTTGATGCTCAAGATACACAAGAGTTGGTACAGGAACAAGTTCCACAGGTCCACATGGAAGAGGCTTCAGAAACACAAGTATTGCGTAGGAGCTCAAGAGATGTAAGGAAACTAGAGAGATTTGGTTTCCTAGTCACTGAGGATGTTGAATCATTATTGTTGGACAATGATGAGCCTCTCTACTACAAGGAAGCAGTAGAAAGCTTAGAAGCTGCAAGATGGCTAGAAGCTATGAATTCTGAGATGGATTCCATGAATCAGAACCATGTCTGGGTTCTGGTCGATGAGCCAGTTGATGTAAAGCTTGTTGGATAAAAATGTGTATAAAGAGAAAAATGGACATGGGAGGTCAAGTTAGCACCTATAAAGTAAGGCTAGTGGCTAAAGGATTTAGACAGTGTCAAGTAATTGACTATGATGAAACCTTCTCTCCAGTTTCCATGTTTAAATCCATAAGAATCATAATTTCCATAGTAGCTTACCATGACTACGAGATTTGGCAGATGGATGTCAAAACAGAATTCCTTAATAGGAAACTTCAGTAAGATGTCTATATGACACAACCAGATGGGTTTGTGACACAAGGTGAAGCCAAACGGTTTTTCAAGTTGCAGAAATCCATTTATGGATTAAATCAAGCATCCAGTTCATGGAAAATTCGATTTGATGTAGCCATAAAGAAATTTGGGTTCATTAAGAATGAATGTGAGCCATGTGTTTATAAGAGGTTTAATGGGAATATGATCGTTATCCTAGTAGTATATATTGACGACATATTACTTATTGGAAATGACATACCAGTCTTACAGTTAGTTAAGGACTGGTTAAACAAGTGTTTCTCCATGAAGGACTTGGGTGAAGCATCCTACATTCTAGGGATCAAGATTATTCGTGATAGATCCAAGAGGATTCTTGGACTAAGTCAGAGTACATACATTGACCAGATACTAAATATATTTAGTATGGAACAATCCAAGAGGGGATTGTTTCCAGTGTCACATGGCCTACATCTTTCTAAGAAAATTTGTCCTCAGACAAAACAAGAGAAAGATAGAATGAGTAAGATCCCATACGCTTCGGATATAGGATCCATTATGTATGCCATGTTATGTACCAGGCCTGATGTTGCCTATGCACTAAGAATGGTAGGCAGATATCAAGCAGATACAAGAGAACAACATTGGACTACTGTTAAGACTATCCTTAACTATCTGAGAAGAACTATGGATATGTTCCTGGTGTAAGGAGGAGACGAGGAGCTTGTCATCAGAGGGTATGCTGATGCTGGGTTTTAGACAGATCATAATGATCTGATGTTGCAATATGGATATGTCTTATGTCTCAATAGAGGAGTTTTGAGCTGGAAGAGTTCA
Organism: Viscum album; assembly: GCA_963277665.1. Classification (NCBI taxonomy): domain Eukaryota; kingdom Viridiplantae; phylum Streptophyta; class Magnoliopsida; order Santalales; family Viscaceae; genus Viscum; species Viscum album. The sequence continues at coordinate 1,337,340,102 of OY728145.1, forward strand.
AATCATCCAGTTGTCTCTGAGTCTACAGTGGAGTCCGAGTATATAGCGGTTTTTGATGCATCCAAGGAATCCGTATACATTCAGAACTTTTTCCAGGGGATTGATGTGGTTCCTAGTAGTAACGATCTTATCACGTTGTACTGTGATAACACTACATCGGTGGCTCTTGAAAAAGAACCAAGATCACATCAACAGACAAAGAACATACTCTGAAAGTATCACCTCTTGAGGTATTTATATCAAAGGGGTGAAGTTGCAGTGAGCAGATTATCCACGGAAGAGAACGTGGAGGACCCCATGACTAAAGTCCTATCTCATTAGAAGCATGATTATCATGTGAGAGCTAGCATGTTAAAGGTTGTTAGTAGTTGTCTCTAGTCCAAGTGGGAGTCTGTTGGATTTGGTGTCCTTGAACCAACTACTTTGTACTTTATTCATTAACAAAAGCCTTATCACATCTTGATTGTTCTTCTGCGTGACAATGCATTTGATAATGTCCTAAGGACAGTTGTTGCATTAAAGGGTCATAGTGAATCCCCGCTATGATGAGAACCAAGAAGTGCCATAACCCCGTTCTTGAATATATGTTCTATGGCCGGATGATATTATTTGAGGGGCACAAATAATACAAGTCATTAGGGGTGAGGACTCATAAAACTTTCAGGAACCTTCTCATGGTGTGAACCCTTGGTAATATCCAGTAGGATATTATAAGAACGAGGCCCTCCAGTAGGAAATACACATTTCATAGTGTCATTGGATGTTCCTATCTTCGAATGTGTGTATTGGTCCTTAGAATTTAAGATTATTATTAATGGGTATTACAACTCACGCACTTAGATGTATTGACGAAAACTGTGACGAAACACTGTTTGCAGTGAGGTAGGATACGTTGGATGGTTCACGAGTAATACCGCATTAATAGATAATGCGAGAAAGGATTTTTCCCTTCTTTTCCCTAACAGAAGTCGATATATTAGGCCATTTGATGGAATTGATATAGCCTAAATAAATCCATGGCCATGGAAAGGAATGTGCGAGTTCAATTTCAGAAATTCAAAGAAAGAATAATCGAGCACATGGGTTGATGGCACTAGCATGAAACCCGCTTGATTCGAGATATCGTGACAAAGGGATTATATTACATAGTAAGCATTCGTCAGAGGTGACCCGTCGTTGCAGCATTAACTTCTTTCTCTATGGGTGCCTTGGCGTGTTTCTAGACGCTAACCTTGGACATTAGGTAGGCTCCGCCTAATGCCACTGAGAAATAGGCCTAGAGGGTCACACACTAAGTGTGTCCATGTATCTCAGTTAAATATTAATTTAACAAGTTAAATAATGATTATTCCCTACTGTGGTTTAATAATTATTTAAGGATACCTAATCGCATTTATTTCAACCCTAGTTATTCGAGATAATATATTGTGGGCAAAATAATATATTTATTAGCGAGTAATGTAGTTACATTTATTTAAGAAATAAATAGCCATTACTCAAGGTCAAATAAATATGGAGGAGGAGATAAAGCAAAATGAAAATAAAAGTAAACGCCATGTATATTAAATACACACGCTGTGTAGTTTTATAGAAAACGAGTACACGCCATGTACTAATGATTACACACCGTGTAGTATTCCATTCCGGATTTTGAGGATATAATATTGTTTCATTAATTGATATTAATTATAATCAGCGTGGGAGCAAGTCAAGAAATTAATAATTTGACATGGGGGTTTCAATAAGAGTTAATGAAATAAATAAAATGCGTAACACGTTTATTTATTGTCATAACTCTATAACCTCAACCACGATTATAAATATCCTCACAACCCCTACACTTTTCCAATCAATTGTTTTGCACAAAAACTCTTGATAATTATTTCAGGGCCGAAAGAACTCCTTCCTCCAAGAACACTCTCAAGACCGAGAGTTCGAGAAGATCGAGGGAAGACATCTCAAGCGAAGGATCTTCTGCACTAGCACCCGGATATCCCTTCAGCGATGTCCAGAGATACCTGGCTCATGTGTGGATCACCGCTAGAGGAATCCTACACTTGGATTATATGACGCAATTATGGATCACAAGATCGTTACCGGAGACATCAACAAAGGAATAATTCCACCAAGGTAATTCTTGTGAATTAATTAAATTAATTATAACCAACATATAATGATCCTATCTTTATGGTTTCGGGAATCTTCTTTTCTTTTTCGTTCTTCGTTCTATTCTGAAGATCCAGTGTTTTATATGATGACAGATCTTGGATTGAACATTGTTTAACGCTAAAATTAAAGTTGGGAAAACCCACCAACGTGCTTCCGCTGTGCCTGGAACCTTCAGACAGCCCACCCACCCCCCTGGACACCCCCTACCCCCTGGACAGCCCCGCCACCCCTTTGGACAGCCCTTCCACCCCTGTGGAGAGCCCCCCCACCCACCTGGACACCCCCACCCCCTGGACACCCCACCCCCTGGACACCCCCACCCCCTTGGGCAGTGTATGTGATCACTCAAATATTCTACTAAAATATTAAATTTATTTTATCTAAAATTTACTCAACTGCTGAATAATTCTCCTCCATAAGTGTACATGATCTTGTACACTCATTTATAGTTATTTTTAGATATTTTGTTATAAATATAGTATTTTTTTGTCTTTTATATTATGATTCTCATATAGAGTAGTGTGTTAGTTATGGTTTCATATAAAGTGAAAAATTCTCGTTTACTTAAATATATTTTCGATGAAACTTCAATATTTTTTTTTATGAAATGACTTTTAAAAATATTTTTACAGAATGGATAGAAGTTGGATGTATCAAAACCAATCAGATATCAAGCAATTTTCAAAACAATTTGGAGAGCTTTTTAGATTTTTCATTTCACAATGGTTCAGATAGTGGTCACATACACTGCCACTGTTATAATTGTGTTGGAAGACCTTGGTTGAGCCATGAAGAAGTCAGCAACCAAATATGTTTTTCAAGCAAACTACTATGTGTGGTGTCACAATGAAGTGAAAATGACATCTCAAATTATTGACGATCCAAATGAGAGGACTGGATTGCATAATTTGTTATATGACCAGTTTCCATTTATTTGTCATCATGAAAAAGAAAGGATTCCGACCCAAGAATATTTCGATATGAGCACACATGATGCGTCTAATGAAAATAATGATGTTTTCAGCGTGAAAAAATTTAATGATGCTACCATGACTCCAGTATATTGACAATGCGGTAAAATGAAAAGGATGTAATTTTTAATCTAATTGTTTCATGGGAAAACTATGTATGGAATTTCTAATACTTCCATTGATTGCATTCTTACCTTCTTGAAGGACTTACTTCCAGATGATGCAGATATTCCCTCAAACCACTATATGGCATGGAAGTTAGTTTAGGTACTTGGATTTTCATAAAACAAAATTCATGCTTGCCTAAAAGATTTCAGTTTATTATGGGAGGAAAATTTTGAACGAAATGATTGTATAAAATGTGGCACATCCTGCTGGAAGATAAAAGCTGATGGAAAACCATCATATGTTCCACAGAAAGTAATGTGTCACTTTCCATTGATCCCTAGACTCTAGAATTTTTTTATGTCTGATGAAATATCAATAAAAATGAAATGGCATGATACCAAGAGAAATAAGACTAATGATGAGTTGGTTCACCCTACAGATGGATTTGAATGGCAGAGATTTGATGCTAGATATCCTTATTTTGTAGCTGATGTGCGTAATGTGAGGTTGGGTTTTTCATGTGACGGTTTTAATCCATTTGGGCAGATGATTGCATCGCACAACACATGGATGTTTTGTATACACATTTATAATCTTCCCCCATTTTTGTGTATGAAAAAACCTTTCACTTTCATGAGTATACTCATATTTGTCCCTTCTGATCCCGACAATGATATAGATGTATACATGCAACTTTTAATAAAAGAGTTGAAACTTCTTTTGGATATGGGTGTGCGCACATACTATTCATGTTCGAAAGATATATTTCAGATGCATGTTGCGCTTATGTGGATGATCAATGATCTTCCTGCTTATGCAATGATGTTTGGATAGAGCATGAAGGGAAAACTATCATTTCCGTTTTGTATGAAGAAGACACGGTCCAGAAGTCTGAAACCTTGTTTTAGTTTCAGTTTTATGGGGAATCGATGATTTTTTCCAATGGACCATCCAAATAGAAATAATCGTCGAAGATTTGAGAATACCATAGAGACTGATTATCCACCTCAGCGTATGTCTGGAACTGATGTGCTTCATGAATTGAAATATTTCAGTTTTTCATTCAGGAAGGGTCATATGAAATCTGGAAAAATAATGAATGTTTCTACTAAAACCTATTAAAATTGGAAGAAGAGAAGTATCTTCTTTGATTTTTCTTATTGGTCATCCAATTTGTTACATCATTACTTATACATAATTCACATTGAAAAAAATATATGTGAAATGTTTTTTTCAATTCTTCTAAATTTTAATGGAAAGACAAAAGATGATTTATGGTCTCGACATGACTTGGTGGATTGGGGAATCAGACCGGAATTTCATCCTATACGTATCAGTAAAAATAAATGGCAAGTTACATGTGCTTCTTATGTGATGAAACCTATAGAAAAAAGCAATTTCTAAAAGTACTAGAGACTATTGAAGTTTATGATGCCTATTCAATCAACATATCCAAATGGGTAAATAGAAGAGAGTTGGAGTTAAAATCTTTGAAGACTCGTGATTATCACATCCTTCTGCATGAGTAGATTCTAATATAAATCTGTCATATTCTTTCCAATAATGTAAGGGTGGTTGTTATTCGCTTGTGTCATTTGTTTAGAGATCTTTGTGCTAAGAAGTTTTCCAAGTATTTCTTGAAAAAATGTTGGTAGATGCCCCATTAATTTTGTTTGAGTTATAAAAAATATTTCCTCCATCATTTTTCACATGCATGATGCATCTGACTATCCATATTCCAATTGAAATACATCTTAGAGGACCTATTTTTTTCATTGGATGTATCCTACTGAAAGAAATATGTACACATTAAAGTCTTATGTCCATAAGAGGAATCATCCCAAGGGTTCTATCATGAATGGTTACATGGCACAAGAATGTATGGATTTCTGTTCTATGTATTTGTTTTATATTAATACAAGAATGAATAGACTAATGATAAACGAAGAAGAACAATATGAGAAAATTTAAGTTTTCCATCACTTCCTCAAATAGGAGGAATTCCTGGATCATATACATTGACGACATTAAGCCTCGAAGAGCGAGAGATGGCACATCGCACAGTTTTGTTCAATTGTGATTTGTTCGATGACTACATCTTGTAAGTAAATTAAATATGTATATCTTATATATATATATATCTGGTAATCTATTCCTATTTTTATCTATAGGGAACTTAAAGTGACGATAAATAGAAAGCGTTGTTCTTTATCTTTGATAAGGAGGGAGACTTTTCATAGCAAAGAGTTTTGTGCTTGGTTATAATTGAAGGTAATAATATTATTTTTTAAAATAATTAAAACAATATTTAATTAAGTTTAATATTGATTTATATTTCAGGTATGAGTTTTCCTGCTGACTCTGTCTCTGAGGAAATAAGAACTTTGGCTTTTGGTCATAATAACGTGGTTCGTGGCTGTAAATCAATTGTTATCAATGGGTACAGATTTATTACCACTGAATGATAAAAGAACATGAGAATACAACATGATGGTGTTATGGTTACTGCCACAATAAACTATTATTCTAGTGCATCAGATAGCAGACCACCATTTGAAAATGTAGGTTATTATGAAGTCGTTGGAAAAATAATAGTATTGGATTATTATTCTCATGGATGAGTCATGATGATGAAATTTCAGTGGTTTGATTTGATGACAACTCATGGTACATTTATTGATGATTCTGTATTTTGAGTAATTGATATGACTCGCACTCTTGCTACCGATGAACCATATGTATTGGAATCAATGTCGAAACACGTTTTTTATGTCAAAGACAATATTCAACCTGAATTTGGTGTCATTATTGAAGTAATTCCAAGACATATTTTTGATGATGGTGATGATGGAATTGACACCATCCCTACTGCCATTGGAAATGATCCATTTATTGCTTTTGATGACTCTGATAGCTCAATTGTCAGAGTTGACTGTGAACCTAAAGTTGTGGTGGGAAATATATAAAATAATCCATTCATGTTCTCAATTATTTTGGTTTACCTTGACTTGGGATATTAAGGTTGGAACTGTTAAAATTTCTTTAATATTGATTACAAATATATGGTATCTGACTAGACCGTTATGTGAATTTTCAATGTTTTTTTGTTGCAATTTTATTTGAATTTCATTTTCTAATTTGGATTTGAACTGTATTCAAACCTATGAAACCAACATTTTTAACTTGGTGAACATTTCAATTCTTCAACTGTGATTTGTATAAAATTTGTAAAACTCTAAGACCTCTCTTTAACATTTTACCAGGTAATGAACATGATGGTTTGTATTCTTCTGCAAAACATGTATTGAAACCTACATCATCTACCTGGGCTAAAGAAATTAAAATTTTCTTTAATTTTGACAACTGATTTACCCCTTATGAATCCAGTAGAATCAATGTTCTATGATTTTAATAGACTTATGACACTTAGTAAATAACCATCCTACTAAAAATTAAATTTATTCATTACATCTTGTATGATTTATTAACTTCATTATATATTTTTTCAATCTCACCTAAAACAATTGATAGTTAAATTATCCTTGAATGCCCCTATTCCCTCCCTTTTTTTTGTTTTTTTGGTTACACATTAGTTATCATTTTCTATTTACTTCCAAATTTATTTTCAAATTCAGGAAACGAAACCAATTGAATAGAGGTGATGAAAACAGATTATGGACAACAATCGTCGCATGACTGAGATGGGCATTCCACCACTAGTGAATTCAGTGAGTATTTTATTTCAAATATATTTATTTAAATAATATATAATGTCATATGATTAATTTTTTTAAACATTTTTTCAGGATCCATCTATTAGGCGATATTTATTTGACGAGCATCCTAGTAGTGGTCCCAGTACTCTGGGTGTTCATACGAGGGGGTGGTATGGGAGCTAGACGATCTGGTCGGCGTACCCGATTAGACTCTGCCCCTCCCACTAACATACCATCCATCCCACATTCTGATCCTGGTGTGTCGTTAGGGATACACGGGATATTTAGGTCTCCCATGTTTTCACCACCCATTACATCTGAGCCTCCACACCCGTCTATACCATATTCGATGATGATTCCCACTCCCCATCCAACATTTGGCCAACCATCCCTGTCATCTTCTTTTACTTCTTCTTCCTTCTCTCCGGGATTTTATATTCCATATTCTTTGACTTCTGTCCCTCCATATTCTATCCCTAAGGATCATAAATAGGGACTCACTCCATATGTATAGGGTGTTCCTTCAGTTTCTTCAGATCCAGCGTCGCCCATTGATCAGACTACTGCAGGTATACTTATACAACCCGATCAAATTTTTACACCATTATTTATTTTCATTAAAACATGTATTGATAAAATATTTGTTTTTGTTTCATAAATGATACATCTAATGATAGGAGGTGGTTCGAGGGAATACATGGATGTGTGCGGTGTGGAACCGCCGCACGTAGTTAATGGTGGACTACATTGAAGATAGTCAAATGAATGAAAAATCAGGGCAGCAGTGTCGGAGTTTTTTGGCGACGCTTTCCAAATACTCCGACATCATTCCTGTCAGCCCACTCTCATGGAGACACCTTCCAAATGAAGTCAAGGATAAATATTGGGTAGAGATATGGGTAAAAAAATATGTTGTATTTAATGAAATATATTATTTTTTGTATTTATATGAATCAATATTTTGGTGTCAGTTAGGGTTTAATTTCCCTGATGGTGAGGGTGCACGGACAACACATATAAAGGATTTAAGTGATCATTAGAGAGCTTATAAGCATGAGTTATACATTGGATGGCATGCTAGACTAGTCACAGAGTTAGAGTTGGTCCCTGTCATGGATGATTGTCTGTTATAACATTACTGAGAGATGATTACTCATTGGACGAGTATCCAATTTAAGGTATTAATCACATTAGAGATATTTAAATGAAAAAATTTCATGTTTTTCATTAATACTAATTATTAAATATTATTTAGGATTCATCTGGAAGAAATAAAAAAAATATTGATGCTAAAAAATACATCCACACATTGGGACGTACTATGATGCCAGATCATGAGAGGTAGTAGGAATGATAGTTTATAATTTTTCTTTAAGAATTTCACTTTCTATTTCGACCTCCATATTTTATTTGATTGTTAAAGTTGTTATATAATTTTAGTTATTCAATTAATTATTGGTATCCTATTTTTAATTATGGTTCCCTACTTTTAATGTCATTGTAGAGGCATAAATTGAATATAGAAGGATGTGTTCCTCGAGAAAAACTATTTTTCTTGTATAGAAGGAAGAAAGATGGAAGTGTGGTTAATGAACCAACTCAGTAGCAGATTTTAAGTTTTACTTTTTAGATTTAAAATTTTAATCTCTATTTTGTAACTTATTAATCTATTTATATTTATAACATGCTGCTTCAGAGGCCCTTGATGCCCAAGAACCTGACAATTTTGGGCCAAACGATCACTTACATCAGGTGTTGGGAGATGAGCACCCTAGTAGAGTATCTTGCTGACCTGGGAAGATTATAGTTCCGATGAGGTATTGTCCCCCCTCAGTTATGATTTTTAGTTCCACTAAGTCATAGAATATTAAGAAATAGGAATTATAGGCTGAAAAAATGGCCACAGAGATGGCAGAACAATCCGCTAGGGCAAACACTGCATTTATGAAACTGATGGAAGTTTTACGTCCAACACTTCCACTAGAGGCCATCACTGCTTGTGATGAATATATGTCATTGATGTGTTCTATATGTGGTGAACCAGGTGGCAGTTCTAGTGGAGGTCAAGACAATGGTGAGAAGGAGGCCGAGGCGGAGGAGGAGGAGGGTGAGGCGGAGGGGGAGGCAGAGGAGGAGGGCGATGAGGAGGATGAGGCTGAGGACGAGAGCGAGGAGGAGGGCTTTGAGGAGGTTGGGGATGATGATGAAGATGAAGATGAGGATGAGGCTGAGGCTGATGATGATGTTGATGATAGTGATGGTGATGAGGGACAGATTGATCCATTACATTTTTGACTAATATTACTGACCTTTGATGCTTATTGATGTGTTGTTCCTGAATTTATGTGTGATTAGGTATGTCACATTATCTTTATTATTTTATCTATAAATAATAAAACTTTACTTGATGATTTCTTGTGACTAATTACCCCACCCTCTAGACAGCCCCCCACCCCTGTGGATAGCTCACCCACCCCATGGACACCCCCTAGATAGCCCCGCCACCCCCGTGGACAGCCCGCCCACCCCCCTAGACAGCCCGCCCGCCCCCCTGGACATCCCCTCCCCCCCGTGGACAGCCCCCCACTCCCGTAGACAGCGCGCCTGTACCCCCTGGTTGGGGAGAAATGATTCCAAACCAAAGATCTCCATGGTACCAAAACAAATTTCTACCTTGGATTATCCCAAAACATGAGAAGGGAGAACCCATCATATCCATTCCATAGAATCCTTTCACAATATCCTCCATGATCACAAAAATAAAGGATCTCCATCCCGATATCCATGAGATTATTAGAAACAACAATTGGTGGATTCCATGATCCATTAGAGATAATTTCCACAGTTGAGGGAAACATAGATAACTTTGAATCATATATTATGTTTTCATCGATAGAGAAGAAAATAGGTCCCCTAGGAATCCAAGAATCAAAACATAAGAAAATAAAACATAAATTCCCTACCAAAATGGAGTTGGTCTCTATGAAGATCTGATAGCCCCAACACTTTCCTCCATGTCCATGAAAAATTCCATTAGACTTTTCCACCAAAAACTTGGTGCGACCAAGTAGGAAAATGTGATCCTAGTCAACCGAAAATGAAGAAAAATAAGGATTAAAAAGATCCCAAACATTTTTAACCATGGAAGACTTATTCCAGTGCTCATTCCACTTAATACCATATTATCCCTCCTCCTTATTATAATTCATAAATTCCAACTCCACTTGATCCCTAGAAGTAACAAGATAATGGAATTTTGAAAGAATTATCTAATGATTGGCTTTAATGGACTTAACCAAATTATTTGGTCATATGAAGTGATGACCCCAATATGCTTTCATCCTAAGTAAAACAGATTTAAAAAGTTATAATAGTCTAGAAAAGGAAAAAAATTATTTGACCAAACATTAATTCTTCTAAAAATTCTCTCCTCCAAAACCATACAGTCTATGGATCTAAGTTTGGAAGTAATAACGGGAACCCCAATGTAGAAAAGAGGAAGGGATCCTACCTTAATAACCATAGCATCATCAAACCTATCCCATACATTAAAATAATTTCCATCCAAGAACGTCATGGCTTCTCAAATATTAATAGTCAATCCAAAAAAGGAAGAGAATAAATCTATGTCATATATCAATACTGATAAATAATATATATTTCCAAATGAGAACAATAAATTATCATTCACAAAACAAAGATGGGAGATGGAAGTCTTACCACAATGCTAATAGAACTTGAATGAGCATCAAACAGATATTTGAGACTTCAGAATGTGACAAAAGTCCTGTATAAAAATCAAAAAAATGAGAGTAGATAGAGCGTCCCCTTTCCTCAAACCTCTCTTCCCATGTAAATAACCTTGAAAAAAACATTTATATTCACATAGATCATTAGATAGAAGAAAAATATTTTAATCTAGGAGGAGGATGTGGCTGGAAAACCAAGAAGTTCTAAATCACTCCACATGAACTCCCGTATATTTTTAATGATTCCAAGATCTAGAAGATAAAGAGTGACATCTCTCACTAGGGACAGCCCGCCCACCCCCTGGATAGCCCGACCACCCACATGGATAGCCCACCCACCCCCTGGACACCTCATACCCCCTGGACAGCCCACCCACCCCCTTGGACACCCTGCCCACCCCCTGCACACCCTACCCCCTAGATAGCCCCACCACCCCCATGGACAACCCCTACCCCTGGACACCCACCCACCCCCGTGGATAGCCCACCCACCCCCCATAGATAGCTCACCCACCGCCTGGATAGCCCGCCCACCCCCCCTGGACAGCCCCTCAACCCCCTAGACACCCCCACCCACCCCCTGTGGACACCCCCACCCTCAGTTTGACACGCCACCCACCCCATGGACACCTCGTACCCCCTAGACAGCCCCCCACCCCTGTGGATAGCCCGCCCACCCCCCTAGACACCCCTATCCCCCATGGACAGCCCCCCCACCCCCCTGGAGACCCCCTACACCCCTGGACAGCCCGACCACCCCCGTGGACAGCCCAACCACCCCTCGGAACACCCCCTCCCCACGTGGACAGCCCCCCCACAACCGTGGGCAACCCCCCCAGAAACCCCTACCCCCTGAACAACCCAGCCACCCACGTGGACAGCCCGCCCACCCCCCTGGACACCCTGTACCCCCCTGGAGAGCCCGACCACCCCCATGGACAGCCCGCGCAGCCCCTGGACACCCTGTACGCCCCTGGACAGCCCCATCCACTCCCATGGACAGTCTTCCCACCCCATGGACACCCCAACCCCCCTTGACAGCCCGACCACCCCCATGGACAGCTCACCGACCCCCTGGACAGCCTGACCACCCCCGTGGAAAGCCCGCCCACCCCCCGTGGATAGCCCACCACCCCCTTGGACATCCCTAACCCCTGGATATCTCGACCACCCCTGTGGATAGCCCTCCCACCCCCTGGACACCCCCTCCCCCCGTGGACATCCCCCCCCCAACAACCGTAGACAGCCTGCCCACCCCTCCTGGACACCCGTACCCCCCTGACAACCCATCCACCCATGTGGACAGACCGCCCACCCCCTGGACACCCTGTACCCATGGAACTACCCCACCCACCCCCATGGACACATCTACCCCCTAGATAGCCCCCCCCCCCCCCCCACCCCTATGGACATCCCTGCCCACCCCCTACTCCCAGGAAAGCCCAGTCACCCCCGTGGACCGCCCCCACCCCATAGACAGCCCCCACCCCCTTGGACAACCCCCCAACCCCCTGGACACCCCCCCAGACACCACCCCACCCCCTGGACACACCCACCACCATGGACACCCCCTAGCCCCTGGACAGTCCCCACCCCCGTGGACAGCCTGCCCAACCCCTAGACACCCCCTACCCACCTGGACAGCCCCGCCACCCCCATGGACAGGTCGCCCACCCCCCTGGACAGCCCCACCACCACTATGGACTTCCCGCCCACCCTTTTAGACACCCCTACCCTTCTAGACAGCCCTTCCACCCCCATGGACAGCCCTCCCACCCCCATATACACCCCCCCAACAGCCCCCACCCCCGTGGATAACTCGCCCACCCCCTAGACACCACCTACCTCCCTGGACAGCCCCGCCACCCCCGTGACAGCTCGCCCACCCCCCTAGACACCCCGTACACCCATGGATATCCCCCCACCCTTGTGGACACCCCCACCCCCTAGACACACCGTACCCCTTGGACATCCCCGCTACCACTGTGGATAGCTCACCCACCCCCTGGACACCCACATCCCTATGGACAACCCGCCCGCCCCCCTGGACACCCACCCACCCTACCCCCTAGACACCCCCCCACCCCCACCCCTGTGGATAGCCCGCCCACCCCCCGGACACCCCTACCCCCAGGGAGAGCCCCCTACCCCCTAGACGACCCCCACCCCCTGGAAACCACCCTACCACCTGGACATCCCCCACCCCCTGAACACCCCCACCCCCATGGACAACCCCCACCCCTTGGATGTCCCCCACCCCCCTGGACACCACCCCACCACCTGGACACCCCCCAACCCCATGGATTCCCCCACCTTGGAAAACCTCCCTCACCCAACCCCCTTGGTGACCCCCACCCCCTAGACATCCCATACCCCCCTTGATATCCCCCACCACCGTGGATACCCCCCCCCCCCCCCGAACAACCCCTACCCCTTTGAACACCCACCCCAACCACCTGGATAGCCCCCCAACCCTATACATTCCCTACCCCCTTAGACAGCACCCCCAACCCCCTTAGACAGCCCCCACCCCCCTTGACATCAATATCTTATTTCACTCCTCAACACTATATCATGCCAAAATCATTGATAAAAAATACAATCCAATCCATAAGAACATCTATGTCCCCCTTTTATTTGTATTACAATACCAACAAACAACTCTTACACCAATATGTTTGTATATTTTTCCACATTATGGATAATAAATACAAAATACATCTTGGGATCTTTTTATTTCATTTAACTTCCCTAAAAAATACCATCTTATCCCTATTTTACTCAGAATTACATCTTGTATCGCATTTTGAGAGAATGAAAGTTTCACTGATAACATACCAAAGAGACATTGGTTAATATACTTTATATATATATGGGATAACATAGAAAATAAGAGATAATTAACCAAAACATAAAGGATGTACATTAATAAACTCAAAATGTGGTACCATTTTGAAATAACTCAAATTAGGGGTTGTATAACAGATCCCTCATAAAGATATAGTTTACAGTCAACTCAACACACAGATTATAAAATTCAAGCATAAGACATAATATGATATTTTATGATTTTAATAGGGGAGATTGTTATAAACCATAAGTGAATTTATAGACCAGTGGTAGAGAATGATACGTATTCTGTATTGTGAACTCTATGTTATTATGCAGGTAAATGCATACTGCTTTTGGACAAATTGTAGGCACAGGGAAGCTGCTTTCTTCTAGAAACATTGCAGGCTCTATACCAATGGTTTCCAAAACCGTTGGTATAGAATTGAATAACCCACTCTTTACCAATGGTTTACAACTGTTGCTAAATGTCTTAGTTCTGCCTTTACCAACAGTTTTTGAAATCATTGGGAAAGGCCTGGTATTCTCAATATTTAGAAACAATTTTCATAAACCATTGGTAAAAATATATTGAAATGGTTTTAAAGTTGTTGGGAAAGATAATATGATTTATGGTGGATTTTCCCAATAGTTATTTGATAACCTATTGGTATAAGCCTATCCCCACGGCTTGATTGCCAAAAGTTGGCTAAATTGTTGGTATAAGTGTTCCCAATAGTTATGCAGGCTTTACCAATGGTTTAAAACCATTGGTATATACTAAATTCTAGTAGTGTGTAGTTTTGATAGACACAGGTTCCGGTCACTCTTTTCTCTCCACGACCCTTGTTCGAGACACTGTGATTACAGTGGAACCATTGACTCGATCCATATGCCTAGAGACTCCTACGGGGAAATATTTGATGATCACACACTGGTTCCAATAGGGTGATCTTACTCTTAGGGTGAGAGTTTCAGTTGGGATCTCTTGGTGGAAACATCGAACCCTTATGGTGCCATTCCCGATATGGATTGGTTATCTGCTGTTCATGCCCAGATTGAATGTTTTATGTGCATAGTGAGGTGTGACCATAGAGATGGGACCATGTTTTTTTTATCGGTAAAAATGAAACCCAAGAAGCATAGGATGGACTAACATGTAGAAGGGTGAATTATATCACAAAATAATTGACTAGCTTGACCCTCGTTGTAGTAGATGAGATGGTTCCTCAGTTTCCTACAATGGAGGATGAGTATGAGGATGTCTTTCTGGAAGATGTTCTAGGATTAACTCCTCATATGGAGGTGGATTTATTCATTGATCTATACCTGAGGATGACACCAATATTTATACCTACATATCGGATGGCTCCTGCGGAGCATCGTGAGTTAAGGGTACAACTGGTGGACTTGCATAGAAAGGGCTTTATGAGACCCAATGCTTCACCCTAGGAAGCCCTAGTGTTGTTTTCCAACAAGGAAGACTGGAGCTTAGGTTATGTGTGTAATTTAAGTTCCTAAACAATGTGATTGTAAAGAACAAGTATCCTCTACTGATAATTGAGAAACTCTTTGATCAGATGAAGAGAGGGAGAGGTGGTTCTCGAAGATAGATGTCAGATTTGGCTATCACCAGCTTCAATTACGTGGTGATGACATCCCGAACATAGCCTTTAGATGTCGATACATGCACTATTAGTTCTTAGTGATGAAATTTGGAATTATAAATTCCCTATAAGTGTTTATAGGACTCATGCACATGATCTTCCAGCCTTACTTAGACCGATTCGTTGTGGTCTTCATTGATGAAATCGTGAGGCACTCAACATCCAAGGAGGATCATGCGATACACTTGAGGAAGGTCCTAGACACACTCTGAGAGAACCAAATTTATGGGAAGATTTCAAAGTGTCGGTTCTGGATTTGGGAGGTCCACTTTTGGGGGCATATCATTTCAAAGTATGGAGTTGCAGTAGATCTGGTGAAGATTGAAGTGGTGCTTTCTTGGGATCCACCCAAGAGTCTAATTGACATGTGTAGTTTCCTGGGTTTGGATGGATATTATAGTAGGTTTTTACCCAACGTTTTTAGGGTAGAAGCACCCTTGACGGCCTTGACATGGAAGGGGAAACCTTTCTTGTGGATTGAGAAGTGTAAACAGTTCTTTCAGGAGATGAGGAAGAGGTTGACAAGCGCTCCCATATTGAGATTACTATAGGAGGGTTTAGAGTATGTGGTGTTCTGTGATTCATCAGGGACTGAGCTAGTTTGTGTATTAATGTAGGGAAATGCGGTGATTGCCTATGGTTCATGCTATTAGAGGCAGTATGAGCAGAACTATGCAACCTATGATATAGAGTTGGAAACAGTAGTCTTCACATTGAATATGTGGTGACACTACTTGATGGGAAAGCATTTTACCATCTACTCTGACCACAAGAGTCTCAAGTATATATTCTATCAAAATTATTTGAACTTGAGATAGAGTAATTGGATAGATTTCCTCTAGAACTATGAATTTGAGATAGTCTATATTCCTGGTAAGAGGAGCGTGGTGGTAGATTCTCTCAGCCAGGGATGGAGTTCATACTTACTGAACGAAGCATCAAAGCAGTTAACCTCATTCCAGATATCCTTTTTGGATAGAGATGAAGAAGCCTATCTCTATTCAATTTTTATTACCCCTCCAATCTTATAATGATTCATGGATTCATAACTCAGAGATACTGACTCTGACACTACATGTGTTTAGATGTCCATAGGGAATTCCCCTAATGGATATCCAAATGGTGAGGATCATGTTATTCTCTTCAGAGGGCGCACAGTAGTACTAGTGATGTGGCAGGAGGAGGTATTGTGGGAGTTCCATACTTCCCCTTTGGAGGTGCATCTAGGAGTGGAAAATATGTATTAGGACCTTTAACATCAGTTCTGGTGGTTGAGGATAAAGAACGCAGTGGCAGATTTTATTTCTTGATGTCTCACTTGTCAGTAAGTGAACGCTTAACACCAGGTTCTAGTGGGTTTGACTCAACCCCTTGTGGTTCTAGAGTGGAATTTGTATGGTATATCTATTTAATTCATGGAGGGTTTACCACATACATTTAGGGTGAATGATACCATCTGGTTGATCATTGAATGACTCACCAAGTCATCCCACTTCCTATCGATCCATGAGTAGAGCTCAGTAGAGAACTTGGGGTGCCTCTATGTGCAGGAGATAGTTTGGATTCATAGAGTTCCATTAATGATTGTCTCAGATCATGATGTTCACTTTAAATCTTGGCTGTGGAAGGGATTGCATGATGCTTTAGGACTTAGTTGTTCATGAGCATGGTGTTTCATCCCTAGACGGATGGTCATATGGATAGGACCATCTAGGTTCTATAGGACATGCTACGTGATTGTATCCTAGACTTTGACTGAGGTTTGTAAGACCACCTAACAATGTTGGAGTTAGTTTATAACAATAAATACTACTCCACCATTGGTATGACACCATTTGAGGGATGACCATGAAGGTCACCACTATGCTGTACAGACCCAGGAGAGTCAACACTGGTCCAAAGTTGGTACGAGCTAACACTGACATGGTTCAGATCATCAAGGAGAGGATAAGGACTGCACATATCTAGTAGAAGTCATATGTTGATAGGTGATGGAGGCATTTGAAGTTCGAGGACAGAGACCATGTATTCCTTTGAGTCTCACCATGATGGGGATTATCAATATTTGGTCGGGGCATCAAGTTATCTCCGAGATACATCAGCCCTTTTTAGATTCTGAGTAGAATTAGAGAGGTGGCATACCGCCTAGCTCTACCCCCCATAGTTTCACTGTGTGTATGATGTATTTCACGTGTCGTAGCTGAGGAGGTAAATGCATGATCCATCGCACATCATTGACTGGGGAGAGTAGGAAATTAATTATGGAGTGACTTTTGCAGAGTACCCGATGGAGATAGAGGATCGATAGGAGAGGATCCTTCTGGGTGGTTGATTCTTCTAGTTCCCATTTAGTGGTAGAATGAGAATCTACAAGAGAGAACTTGGTAGTGGGAGGCTTAGATCTATGCTCAGTACCCTCACCTTTTTGTTGAGTAGTCCTAGTTTCGGCTTTCGGGGATGCAAATCCCTAAGGTGGGGAGAATGTAATAAATCGAATTTTACCGATTCTATTTTTAAAAAATATTTAAGAAAATTCCAAGGCCGTGTGTGGATATGGAATGTGATTCTGAGGCCTAGGGAGCCCAAAATTATTGTTTGAAAAATATTATGTTTTTAATAGCACAAACAAGTGACATTTCTGAAAAAGTCAAATAACTCTTAAACAAGTTTCCAGGTCAGAAATCTGAGGGCATCATTGAGCTCATAGTAGTGGCTTTACCCTAGGAGCGACCTAACATTGGTCAGCGCGGGTCATCTATAGAAAAAGTAACCAGGGGAATAATCATAAATAAAATAATTAAATAAAAATTATTTTATTTTGAAGTCCTAATAACTCATTAACGGTAACTTGTATTGAAATACAAGACTGTCATTGGTTTGTAAGGGGGTGTTTTCCTTAGGTTAGGCATAATATCGACTGGAACGGGTTGACTGCCAAATTTAGTTTTTGGACATGAACATCATTAAAATATTTAATTAAAATATTTTATTTGGATGTTACGTGTTGACGCAGTGGCAGTTTCCATTTTTTAAAAATCCATGTCAGAGGAATTCAGGGTTATCACCAAAAACCTGGAATTCCCCTAAGGGAAGAAGAATGAAGCACTCTCCCGAAAACAAACATAGGCAGATCAAGGATCAACGATGACAAGGAACCCCATTCTTTATTAATGACTGATCCAACCTCAATGTAGTGTGCTGATCTCTTCATGATTTATTTTCTCCTTCATAGAATAAAACAAAAAATGACAACCAACCCATGAATAGGTTTATCTGTGGTTCGATCATTCTTATGGGAGGGATCATTATTGCGGTATTAAAGGGAATATATCTTGGTGATTATTCCATTGTTTTTTTCTTCCTGATCCCACTAACAAGTACATATCAAGGCCGAATGAACAGGTCCAAGATCCGTTCTTTGGGTGTTAATGTGTATAATCCATGCCTCCTAAATCTATCACATTCTTCATGTGTTATTCTCCCTTTGATACCATAGATTAACGATTGATCCTTATGCTCAAGATCCATGGTGCAACGATCCAAGACTGAAGGTTGTGATTCGCGATGGCATTGCAGAGGTGTGACGGGAGCACAATAGGCAGGTGACAGCTCCTGGAGAAGGGTGTAACGAATAGTGGGATACTGGAAGGGTGGACGGAAATGAATGGACCATTAGGAGGCCGAGTTCCAGCAATAACTATGGTAATACATAGCTTGGAGTTCATTTTTTAAGAGGAACCCATGATAGTGGGGTTGTGGGACACGATGTCATCCACGTTGAATGCAATGGCCGCATTGAACGCAATTATCATGTTGAATGCAGACGCTATATTAAATAGGAACACAGGACCAAGTTGTGAAATGAAGGACTCAGCCCACAAGTGGTGGGCTAGATTAGGATAATTGGGCTAGGCCAGTTCGGGTCGTCCTAGAACAACCGGGTCTAGTCGGGTTGGGAAAACCAGGCTAAGCCAGGTTGGACTAGACTCTTTTTACTAAATAGGTTGTATCTTTCAAACTGTGTGTCCATTTGATGATCCATTTGTGGTGCTGAGACCATTGTGATGATTCAATCCTTTTGAAATTATCTAACTATGTTTTTGTAGAAGTTTTTTTATGACATAACGGCTTGAAAAGTAGGTTCTCCCATAACAAGTGCACTACTAGTGGAATCTTGCGGCTGGCTGTGACTATGTGACTTGGGGGACTTCTTGACCCATTGACTCTCCATGATCCATTGATGCTTTGTGAACTATCTATGCTATTTACTCCATCAATGTCCCAGATACCATTACTACTCTGAGTACCACTGATGCTTCGTGCACCACTGACACTCAGTGTGCCATCCATGCTTTGTGTACTACTGATTCTCTATGCACCGCCGATTCTCCATGCACCATCGATGCTCTGTGTGTCACCGACACTTCTAGTTTCATAGAGACTAAGGGATCTATAGACTAAAACTAGAAATCCATCTCTTCATGCTATATACTTGTACCTATGTGAGATGACCGTATTGACTTACTTCATGTGTTTCCTTTATGGTGTACTTTTTGTGTTTCCTTTGTGGTGTACTTTGTGTGTCTTATGTGTGGTGTACTTCATATAATTTTTAGTGGTATACCTTTTTGGTTTCAGGGTCCCAACCGAGTATTGTTTTACTGACCCATGAACGGGATATTCTCACACATGTTGTGTCTTGTGTAGATAAAGGACACTTTGATGGAGTCCTTTGTGGATCGGGGAAAGTTTCTACTTAGAGAAAGGACTGACAGATGGGGCATGGTTTGGAGACTTTAGACAGTCGTTTCTATACCTACCCTTCAAGTTGGGTTTTCTACGGATAAGAATCAGGAGCTTGTGCTTTCCCTTTCTGTTGGGATTACATTCTGTCCCCGTTTACTTTTCATTTTTTGTATTGATGTACTTTTTTGTTGGTATCTTAGAGTTATGCATGCTTGTTTACTTAGTGTTCTCGGTTCATCTCTTTTTCTTGGATATGTCTGTGTGTGCAAGTACTTAGGAAAATTCCCCCCATTTATGAGATATTCCTACTTGGTGCTATTCTCTAGCCCCTGTCCTATTGGAGGTGGGCTTGGGGTAGTCACAACATGGTCCTTAGGGGATGGGTCCTGATAGAGTTGTATCAAAGGAGGTTGGTTCTACCTAATGAACCATGAGTCTGTGAGATTGGTTTGGGGAAACAATGTCGAGTGTTTTGAGTTAAGATTTCCATCCAGGGAATCAAGTGTTGGTGTGGAGGCCAACATATCCATACACTAAGACTCTGAATTCTACTTTCTAACTTAATACATGAAAAATTGGTCATAGGAAAAATAACGATACATGAATCATATAGGATTGAGTGTTTTCTCATGTCCTTCTTGAGTCAGTGTCAGCTTAGTAGGTATACTCTATTGAATGTGGTACATCTTGATCTATTTTAGGATGCCTACACATAGACATCCTTCCTAGATTCTGATGTGTCACCACAAGGATGATACGCCTAGTGACGAGGCATTGATACAGGGACCAATACTAAAGATATCGCCCTCGAGTGGTTTACTAGTGATACCACCACCCATAGAGTAGCAGTTACTACCAGCATTACAAATAGAGGATGTACGTAGGCTGAGTGTGTTTCATGAGTTCCATATGAAACAAACTCTTAGGTTCAGGGGTGATCCAGACCCCCAGGCCACTGAGGCTTAGCTAGAGGTGGTTATGCATGTCTTCTACCTAGTGAGGATGCCTCTCCACCAGATTTTAGTACTATCTGCGAGTCTTCTACATGGATCAGTGGGGAGATGGCAGAAAATTGTGATCCAAATGCATGAGGATATGACCCTCAATTAGACAAAATTTGAGCGTCTCTTCAGGGAGTAGTTCTTCTTTAAGAAGTTACACTATGTGCACATACTGGAGCTATTGTATCTGTCGAAGGGCATCCAAACAGTAACAGAGTACTCAGTGAGATATTTGGATATTTCTTGCAACTCCGCCAATATGGTGTGGGACCCGTTATTTATGGACTAGAATTTTAATAAGGTTATAAATTAGTAGATCATGGAATCCATGATAACCCTTAGCATTACGAGATATTCTGGGGTACTAGAGTGAGCACTATTATTTGAGAGATTTCTAGTGGAGCAGACACTGGTAGTGGGAGCTACCACCGGGCGACAGGTAGCTGAGTATTCAGCAGAATGTATTTGATAGCTGACGTAGGGATCCAAGTGGATCAGATAGTTCAGGGGATGGCCCCAGGACATGGGGTCAGTAGTGTGAGGATCCTAGGGAAAAGAAAGCCAATTGAAGGACAGGTTATTCTACTCATGCGATGATCAGAGACACATGGCTCAATATTTCCCAAATCGTCATACAAATGATCAGGAGACAGTCAAGGGACCACCGCGATAGAGGCGAAGGAAGGAACATGGCAGTCTTCTAGGTAGTAGATGTGGAATAAGAGTTGTATGGGAGGCAGGAGGTAGGAAGAGGTTCAAGGTACCACCACCACCCCCACCCCCAGGTGGTCCACCATGGGCTTAGGGAGTTGGTTTATAGGGATAATTCCAGCTTCAAGCGATGGAGTCTTGTGATCCCAGATCTCTAGAGATGATTATAGGTATGATATGTATATTTTCCACCCTATAATATGTTTTTATAGACATATGTTCTAGTCACTCTTTTCTCACCCTGACCCTTTTTCTAGAAACCAAGATTCTTGAGAAATCCTTGACTCGATACCTATGATTAGAGACTCATACGGGGGAAGATTTGATGACACACACTAATTATGATAGTGTGACCTTACTCTTGGGGGTGATAGTGTTTGTTGGGATCTCTTGGTGGACACATCGAGGCCTTACGAAGTCATTATTGATATTGACCGGTTACCCACAGTTCATGCCCAGATTGAATATTTTAGGCACATAGTTCAGTGTGTCCATGAAGATGGGACCATTTCTTTCTTTTTCAGAAAAAAGAAAACCCAAGCAGAATAGGATGGACTCACACGTAAGAGGGTGCAGCCGATGACACACCAATTGGCTAGCATTTCCCTCAGTGTAGTGGATGAGATGAGTCATCGGTTTCCTATAATGGTGGATGAGTATGAGGATGTATTTCCAGAGATGTTCCAATATTACCCCCTCATAGGGAGGTGGATTTTTTCATTGATCTATACCTTGGGACGACATTGATATCTACATCATCATATCAGATGTATCCCACAAATCTTTATGAGTTAAGGGTATAGTTGGAGGACTTTCAGAGAAAGGGCTTAGTGTGACTCAATGTTTCACCCT
This sequence comes from Viscum album, assembly GCA_963277665.1. Classification (NCBI taxonomy): domain Eukaryota; kingdom Viridiplantae; phylum Streptophyta; class Magnoliopsida; order Santalales; family Viscaceae; genus Viscum; species Viscum album. The sequence continues at coordinate 1,337,362,621 of OY728145.1, forward strand.
AGGAAGTCACGGTGTTGTTATTTCAGAAGGCATATGAGAGCTTGAAGTTATGTGTGGACTTCCAATGCCTGAACCAGGTGCCTGTGAAGAACAAGTATCCAATACTGAGGATTAATGACCTCTTTGATCATAAAAATGGATATAGGTGGTTCTCTAAGATAGACATAAGATTTAGCTATCAAAACCATCAATTTAGGGATTATGACATCCAGAAGATACAATTCAGAATTCAATACGGACACTATGAGTACATAGTGATACCGTTTGGAATGAAGAATGCCCCAGAAGTGTTCATGGGACTCATTAATAGGATCTTCCAGCCTTACCTAGATCATTCCACTGCAGTATTCATTATTTATATCCTGGTGTACTCAGCATCTGATGAGGATAACACGATACACTTGAGGATGGTATTGGATACACTCCGAGATCACCTAATTTATGGGAAGCTCTCGAAGTGTCAGTTCTGGATATGGGAGGTCCACTTTCTGAGACACATCATTTAAGATTCTATAGTTGTAGTAGATTAGGAAATGATTAAAGTAATTATTTCATGGGAGCCACCCAAGAGTTACTGAGGTGAGGAGTTTATTGGGTTTAGTTGGATACTATCATAGTTTTTTACCAGAAGTTTCTAGAATAACATCACCCTTGATGGCCTTGATAGGGAAGGGGCATCCCTTCATGTGGATATAGACGTTCCAACAGTGCTTTCATGAGCTGAGGTAGATGTTGACTAGTGCTCCCATCTTGAGATTACAAGAGGAGGGTGTTGAGTACATGGTGTTATGTGATGTATCAGGGACCGAGCTTGGTTGTGTCCTGATGTAATGGAATGTAGTGATTGCCTATGGTTCATGCCAGTTGAGGCAACATGAGAAGAACTAAACAACCCATTATCTGGAGTTGGAAGTGGTATTCTTTTCATTAAAGATGTAGTAACACTACCTGATGGGTGATTGGTTTACAATCTACCTTGACCACAAGATTCTCAAGTAAATCTTCTCTTAAAATGATTTGAACTTGAGATAGAGGAATTGGCTACGGTTCCTCCATTACTATGAATTAAATATAGTCTATAATTATGGGAAGAGAAATTTGGTGGTAAATGATCTCAGCTGAAGATTGAGTTCAGAACTACTGAACAAGGAATCAAAGTCATTAGCCTCGTTGCAGATATCCTTTGTGTATAGAGATGAAGCATCTTATATCTAGTTGATGGTGGTTACCCCTCCACTCTTACAGCGAGTTAGGGAGGCACACCTCAAAGATGATGACTTTTAGACAACACATTCTCATATGACCATGGGGCATTCCTCTTATGGATATTTGAAAGGTGGGGATCATGACATTATCTTCAGAGGGTGCACAGTAGCGCCAGTGAAGTTGCGGGAGGTGATATTGAGGGAGTTCGATACTTCCCCTTTGGCAGTACATCAAAGAGTGGAAAAGATATATCAGGACCTCCAACATCAGTTCTGGTGTTCGGGGATAAAGATGGTGGTGGAAGAGTTCGATTCTTAAGGCCTCACTTGTCAACAAGTGAAGGTTGAGCACTAGGTTTCAGTGGGTTTGACTTACCACCTTGAGGTGCCAGAGTAGAAGTGGGGTGGAATATTGATGGACTTCATGATGAGTTTAACATGCATGTTCAGTGGACATCATACCATCTTATTGATCATTAACCAACTCATCAAGTCATCTCACTTCCTACTGATCAGTGAGAAGAGCTTGGGACGCCTCTACGTACAGGAGATAGTTCGACTTCACAGAGTTCCATCAATGATTGTCTCAGATCGTGATTCTTGCTTTAAATCCTAGTTGTGGATGGGATTGTAGGAGGAATTTGGGACTCAGTTATGCTCAATTATAGTGTTTCATTCCCAGAAGGATAGCCAGATAAAGAGGACCATCTAGGTTCTAGAGGACATGCTACGTACTTGCATCCTAGACTTTGGCCGATGTTGGGAGGACCACCTACCTATGCTGTAGTTTTCATATAACAAAAGCTACCACACCACCATTGGTTTGGAATTGTTTGAGGCCATGTATGGATGATCATGCAGGTCACCACTATACTGGACAAACCCATGAGAGTCAGCACTCATGGGTCCGGAGTTGGTATGGGCTACCACTGAGAAGGTGCAGATCATCCAGGAGTGGATGAGGACCACATAGAGTCTAAAAAAGTGATATTTTGATAGGAGAAGGAGGCCTTTAGAGTTTATGGATGGATACCATGTGCTCCTTTGGGTCTCACCTCGATAGGGATTGTGAAGATTTGGTTGGGGTGTCAATTTATCTTCAAGATACATCATCCCTTTTCAAATTTGAAGTATAGTTGGCGAGGTGGCGTACTGCCTAGATCTACCCCCATAGTTTCACTAATTGCATGATGTCTTCCACATGTCACATCTGAAGAGGTAAATGCATTATCCATCACACATCATTGACTGGAGCATGTTGTACATTGATGATGGTGCAACTTTTCTGGAGTACCTAATGGAGATAGAGGATCGACAAGATCAAATCTGTCATGGGTGGTTGATTCCTCTGGTGTGTATTTGGTGGATGCACAAGAATCTCTAAGAGAACACTTGGGAGAAAGAGGATCAGATTCATGATATGTACCCTCACCTTTTTGTTGAGAAGCCCTTTTTTTGGCTTTCAGGGACGTAAATCCCAAAATTTGGGAGAATATAATGACTTGTATTTTCCTGATTTTATTTTTAGAAATTATTTAGAAAACTTATGAGACCAGGTACTAAGATGGAATGTAATTCTAAGGCACGGGGTTCCTGAAACGATTGTGTGAAAAATGTTAAGTTTTTAATAGCATGTTCATGCGGCTTTTCTAAAAAAATGAAATAACACTTAAACAAGTGTATGGATCATAAATATGAGGGAACCATTGAGCTCAGAGTAAAGACTTTACCCTAAGCGTGACCTAACATTGGTTGAAATGGGTCATCTATAAAAACATTCACCAGGGGAATAACTATAAATAAAATAATTAAATAAAAATTATTTTATTTTGAAATCCTAATAACTCATAAACAGTAACTCGGATTGAAATCCAAGAACAATTTTGAGTTTTTAAGTGTTATTTTACCATTTTAGGTCCACCCATGGATACTCCGTGATCCGTTGACATCATGGACACCATCACCACTTTGGGCGCTACCAACACTATGTGTGCCATTGACGTTCCGTGCACCATCGACGCTCCATGTGCCACCAACACATCCTGAACCATCGATGTTCCATGAACTATTGACACTTATAGTGTCATAGATACTGAAGGATATGTAGAATACAACTGGAAATCCTTCTCTTCATGCTTTATACTTGTACCTATGTGAGATAACTATATTGACTATAATTTGTGTGTTTCCTTTGTGGTATACTTTGCGTGTTTCCTTTGTGGTGTAATTCACGTGTATCCTTTGTGGTGTACTTCGTGTAAATCTTAGTGGTGTACCTTTTTGGTTCTGTGGTCCCTACTAAGTATTGTTTTACTCACCCATGCACAGGATATTCCCATACATGTCGTGTCTTGTGCAGATGATCATTTCTTTGATGGAGTCCTTGGTAGACCAGGTCCAGGTGGGGCTTTGAGAGAGGCCCAACAGATGAGGTGTGCTTCAATGACTTCAAAAACCTATTTTTTTACCTACCATTCTGGTAGGGTTTTCTACGGATGAGATTAATGAGCTTGTACTTTCCCTTTTGGTTGGGCTTGTATTCTAGTCCCATTTACTTTTTTGTTTTTGTACTTTTGTACTCTATTGTTGGTATCTTAGAGGTATGCATGCTTGTTTACTTAGTGTTTTCAGTTAACCACTTTTTCTTGGAGATATGTTTGTGTACATGTATTTAGAAAAATACCCCCCATTTATGGGATATGCCTACACGGTGTTAGTCGTCTGCCCCTAGCCTATTGGAGGCGGGCTTGGGTAGTCATGGTACAGGCCCTGAGGGATGGGTTGTGATTGGGATAGAGGCATTCTGTATGTTTGGAACATGGTTGGTCAAACTGTGTCATCAACCCAAGTAACCATGCAACTTATACACATCTTGGGTAGAGGCTACCACATGGTTAGTGCATGGTTTGTCAAATCATATGGCCAAATCATGTACCCCATTAAAAGTGTCTTTTTACAATCCACCCCCTAATTATTTTAAGTTTATCACCCTATTTCTTCTCCCATTTCTTCTCTATAAACACTAGTGGAAAAACATTTTAACCTAGACCTCCCAAGGATCGATCTCCTTCATTTCAATCCTATTTGGAGTGTCGTGGGGTGTGGATCGAAGCTCTAGATTTTTCTAATGCGTCTCTTTCTTCTATTTTCGGGATTATGGATTATTGTTTCATTCATCTTCTTCTGAATCCATAATGCTAACTTTTTCTAGAAAAAACTTATTTTATGGCTTTGAGGGTGATTGAATCTTGATTTAAGGATAAGGTTAAGTGTGCGTTCAACTTTTCAATCGAGGTTAGTTCTCTATAAGTTATATCCTATAGTCTTGAAGTTGATTTGTGCATGTTTTGTTGTGTTTCTAGTTCTCTCCAATTGTGTATTTGATTCCTTTGATAGGTTTAAGTAAAAAGGTAGTATAAATGATGAAATGAACCCCTCATGACCCCCATGGGATGTTTTAATGGTTATTTGACCAGTTTAGGCCCACCCATGGGGTGCACCAACTTTTCCGAACATGGATAATTATTAGGTTAAGTATATATTTGACTTATGATAAAGTTATCTCATGAAGAGCATGTTGATATGTTAAATTGAATTGAAAAAGGTATTATTGATTATTGTGTATGGACTTTTTTAATTGCATAATGGGTTTTTAGGAATGATGTGAAAAGGAGTTAAAATGGATTAATTTGAATTTTTCAAATGGATTATGAATTTGTAGTGGATATGCATAAATGGATTAAGGCATATGAATTATTGAATGTGTTAAATGGGGTAATGTGCGAGAATTGTTAAATATTCATAAGGGGATGAGGTATAAAAAGGGAAATGGGTTAAATAGGCTATGCCAAGTAAATGGTAAATGTACTAATGGGTTAAGACTTGATGATGATTTATATGTCGGATTAATATGAATTGTGAATGTTATGTGTATTGGTTTTATATGGTTTCTGACATGGTAATTGTGGTAAATTGATAAATAAGCATGTGCACATGGCTTAGTGATGTGGGATAAAGGACTGAGGATCCTCCAATGTTTTGGGTTCTAATGAGGCTCTAAATACCACCCCTAGAATGCATGGGTTAGGGAGTTGGATTGAGGCTCTAGGCCCATAACGGATGAATTTGATGACACTAACTAGGCTGAGGCTCCAATGTAAGTGTGATGTAATTTTTTATGAGATTTTTGTCCCAAGAGACAGAGGGTACTTGACTTATACCCTTTTTCATGATAATTGGCCAGCTTAGGCTATAGTGTAAATGATGTAAAATCCTAACCCATGAAATAAGTGATGAAAATGATTTATGTGATTAAAATGGATAAAGTGAATATTTTTAACTAATGGAACATGTGTTTTATTTTGGGGATATTTTCATTTATTTACTACTTTCATGCACTATCTATTTAGACTAGATATTTTGTAGACATATAATGACCCAAAATTTTATCAATGTAATTTCTCCCTTCTTATAGTAATGTCATAATCATATAAAATCACATTAGGAAACACAATGACACATCATGCCTAAATGAACTACTATGTGACCTTTAAACATAAATGTTCCACTTCTGTGTTTTGAATTTCTAAAATCTACATACATAGTTGCGATCAGTAAGATGTTTGGAGTCCGATAGGACAAACATAATTTTTTTGTGAATAGTAACCTACCATTATAAATAGTAACCTACTCTTATGAATAGTTATATGACCTCTATGAATAGTAAATTTTCTAAAAGAATAGTAAATTCACCCATGAAAGTATAAATAAAATTTAGGCATGCATGAATGTATAAATAAAATTTAGGCATCTTATAAGGGACAATATGACCATAGAAAAAGTATAGGTATTTTGTAAGTCATAGGTAATTAATTATAATTAATTAATTAACTTAAAAGAAAATTTATTTTATTAAAATGTGTTCATAAATTAAAAAATTTATGTCTTATGGTTTTAAGATAATTTTACAAGACCTTATGTAATTTTTGAAAGCATTATTAAATTAGTTTTAATTTTAAAAATTTGTATTTTTCAAGTAAATTATGAATTTAATTAAAAATTAAATTTTTTATATTTAGAGAATTATTTTTGAAAAATGGAGTTCATTTTTAGATTCTAAATTTCGAAAAAATGGTTAGGGTTAATTTTTGGGATTTTTCTGAAATACATTACTTTTTGGTGAATAGTGAAATTCGATAATTTGCAAAATATGCTAAATAAATGAATTTTTGCATCATGATTGAGTCATGGATAATGAAAATGTCCATTTTTTAGAACTAAAATTAGATTATTACTATTTTCAGTCACTAAAATCCTCACTATTTCTTCTCTTTTGGGGAAATAATAAATTAATAAATATAATATTAAGAAAACCCTCCTCCCTCCACTATAAATACCACCCCTCACACCCTCATTTATTTACACCTATCATGCTTCAATAATTAACTAAATTCTTCCCAAATATCCCCCCAAGCTCCTTACCCACGTCTATCATCCCTTGTGATCCTCAAAATACCAAATCCTCTCCCTTAAAGAGGCTCTCAAAGGAGATAAACTAAAGAGGTAAATTCAACTTTTTGATTCTTTTATTTTCTTTCAAGTTCCTTTCTTTTCTTTTTATTTCCTCGCATAATTTCACCAAAATGGTATTATAACTCAAATAACATACATTTAATGGAATTATATTATTCTAATGGGATAGTTAACCATAATCTCACTTTCCCTCTCATTTTTTACTATAAATGAAAACACCGTCCGAGATGTGTTGATTTATCACATTCAAGGATGACAAGTTTTCAATTTGCATTACCATATTAGAGACTGGTCATGAAACCATTTTAATGGTTGAACTAGATCATAATATATTTATTTTATCTTATGTGATGTTATTTAATCCTTATACATTCATTATATAAAATAATAATACGAAACAATTTTGTTGTGGGAAAAACTGCCAAAATAATCCAAGCATTTATCATTAAAATTTTATCTAATAATTCATCCTCATGGTATATAAAAAATAATTATAAGATAATTTATATCTCTGTAATGTAACTAATAATATATATTAAAAATTCTATATGTTTAACTATGTTTCAAAAAAATATTCATTCATGAATACAAGTGAACCATTCATAAAAGCTAAGAAAATTAACACTCCCAAACAATGAATTTAAGCTCCATAACTCATCCAATGGTCCATAAAAGAACATAATAAAACTAAAATGAATCAAATTCATGTATTAAAGGCTATGTAATTTTATATTAATGAATCTAATGTCATTATTCTATAATTTAAAGTGAATAAAGCATTTGGATAAAAGGTAAGGGAAATTCTTGAACCTAACTCTCTTTCTTTGGGTTTTCCCACTTCAACCCATTTTCTGTATGGATATGACTTAAAAATAATTTATTCATCATTATATTGTCTATTATTAGATATAAATTTTCTCTAATTGATTTTATGAAAAATCCAATGTTTTCCAAAATAACTCTTCTTTCAAATAAACACACCCTTTTTACTTCTCGAATATTGTTTCACTCTTCACTCAAGGTTAATGATTATATGTAAAGAATGATATTCCATATTTATTTTGGTAAAAAAATGTTTATTAATGTATGATTTATGATTTTAAACACATTTCTTTCTATGGGTTATTTTATGTTCAAATTTGATATATTTTTTATGTGGTATGAATGATACTGTAAAAGTTATGATGTGACAGGGGCACCTGGAATTATATAGCGCAATATGAATGTTTGAAAGTGACGGGTGTACCTAGAATTATACAGAACTCCAATGCATTGAGTAAAGTGATGAATCTCATGATTTAAAATGAAATGATGTGTGAACATGATTCTTGATTTGTTCACGATTATGTGTGGTAGTTAACCATTAAGACATGATGTTTCAGTTTTAGGCATTACCACATTCCACGCTATTATATAAATGATGTTATGATTATGCTCACCCCATGTTACATTGTTTCATGTTCTTCCATACAATGGCCTAAAGGAATTCATTTTTTATTTATTTTTATAATACACCTTTCAAGGAGTGAGGTGGAACCCTTACAATCCCCATAGACATAAGTATTACATGGCTTGTAGGCCTTAGAAGAACTCATTTCTCGTATGCTTCAAACATTACATACAACCTAGACTAACTACTTGGAATTGCTCCTCCCCATCATCTTCATCATGATATCAGCTCTCCTCCATTTCATGGCTATTCGGATAGGCTTTCTTGTGCATGCACATGCTTGTCCGGATGGCAGGTTCCATACCCTCTTGCAATCCATTTAGCTTCTACTATGGTAAAAGCTTCTTGTTAATCCTCCTTCTAGAGCTTGTTCCTTGTTGGTTATAAAGTTTGTATCTGCACGTAAGGTGGCCTAAAGGACTTTAGGTGGTCCAAAGGCCTTGAGGTGGCCCAAAGGCCTTACTGACCCAAAGGCCTGAGTGCCCCGATGGCCTTAAAGGACTCGGTTACCAAATCGGTGGACCAAAGGCCCAAAAAGGGGTATAGTCCCAGTTGCTATAGTGTCAAACAGTACATGCTATAGTTTCCACTACAGTACCTGCTGCATTACTACTACAGTCCTACTACAGTACTGAAAAATTTATTTCACCCCTTTTTTATGTATATCCTCTAGTTACTATATGTTCTAAGGAGTACACAAGGGCCGATAAGAATCTAGAGAAGAAGGAATTAAATAAATGTTTATGATTTATTTTGTAAATGTTATATATGGTCCTAGTTTTTCCAAGACACTAAACATTTGGATTCTTATTGTGTAATGTTTTTATGTTTTTTATCATTAAAAATATTTAAAAGTAATTTAAGACAAGAAGGGTTTCTATACTTGGTATCAGATGCAAGGTATAGTTAATTTGGGAATATGAATTAGAGAACCTTAGTGAAAGCCCTGGTATGAGACTAAGTACATGTAAGCACACAAGAAGATTTTCTAAATATTGGGATCCTGTAAAATATTATTTTAGTGTTAATTTCATAAAGTAATAAATTATTTATTCATGACTCATTGACTTATGTTTTTTTCTAACCTTTTTTATTTTATAAAAATGGTGGGAACCAGGAGAACCCAGGAGAACAACCCAGGAAAGGGATAATGTAGTGATTTCCAGAATGAAATCTCCAATGATTTGGGAGTTGGAGTTAAAAACTTCATGGAAATGCTTACCCAGATGTCTTAGGTTATGAAAAATAACCTAAATAATGTGGAACATCCTCCTTCACCTAAGAGGGATCAATTGTCTATTGAGTGTTTTATGTGGCAACGACCACCAACGTTTAGTGGATCTCCTGATCCACTGGTTGCTGAATATTGGGTCAACTCCATGGAGAAGATATTTCCTATTATTCACTATTCTAATATAAAGATAGTGATTCTAGCTATTTATCATCTATATGGAGAGGCATACCAATGGTGGGATTTGATTAAGAACACCAAGACGGATGACGAAATTGAAGATATGGAATGGGAAGGCTTTAAGATCATGTTTCTAAACAAGAATTTCCCAATAAATATTCATACAAAGATGGAGACAAAATTCATAGAGCTCAAAAAAAAGAAGAAGAATCTATCATGGCCTACAAAGTGAATTGTATAAGGCTTGAATCACACGGTTCAAGTTTTGTTATCAACAATGATAGAAAAATTGATAGATTCTTTAGGGGATTAAAACAACACCTTCGAAAGGCTCTTGAAATTTGACACTTTGAGAGTTATAAAGAAGTTGTTCAATGTTCTCTAAAAGTAGAGATAGATTTTGGGGAATGGTCCCATAGATATGGTGATAAGAAACAAAAGGTGGAGTTTCAAGCTAGAGGATCTAATGATAAAGGGGGGAAGAAAACTCAACCGCTCACATGCCAAAAATGTGGGAAGAAGCATCGTGAGAATTGCCTCAAAGGGATGGGGAAATGTTTCAAGTATGGTAGAGAAGGAAACCAAGCTCTTTGGTGTTGAAAAGGTAATAGAAGGAAGGATAATGTGGTGGAAAAAAGAAAAGAAACACCCATTATTGAATGCTACAACTGTAGGGAGAAATGACACTATGCAATCCAGTATATTAAACCTCAATCCCTCAAGGGTAATCATTTTAAGTGGCCACCAAAGACAAATGAAAAAGGGAAGGCTTATGCCATCACTACCGTGGAAGTTGAGAAATAAAATGAAGTCATACAAGGTACACTTTCTATTCACTCAAGAATGGAAAAATTATTATTTGATTCTATTTCTACACATTCCTTGATATCTTGAAAGTTTTCTAGAACTATGAAATCAAAGCCCAAAAACCTTTAAGTAGATATATCCATAAGAACACCTAGTGGTGAAATCATTGCAACCCAAGTTTTGGAATCTTCTCTTATTGGCGTACGTGGGAATAATCTTCCAGCGAATCGCATGCTACTTCCATTGGTGGAATTCAACGCTATAATGGGAATTGATTGGATCTTGTTATGTATAGAACATATCAACTATCGGGAAAAGGAAATATCTTTTTATATTTTGAACCATCCCATGCTTCTATACAAATTCAAGGAAGATCATGAATCTCCTTTGAAAAATACTTCAACGGTGTGGGTGTTGATTCCTTGTGAAGATGCATATCATTCTCAAATGGTTGAGTCAAAGTAAAGAGTCAACCTAGAAAAAATTTCCATTATGAGGGAATATAATGATGTATTTCTCCAAGAGTTACCCAGATTTCCCCCAGATTGTGAGGTAGAGTTCTCCATAGAACTCATACCTGGAGCCAATCCTATCTCAAGGTTTCCCTATAGGATGTATCATATCGAACTGGAAAAGTTAAAGAAGAAGCTGCAATAGTATTTGGACAAAGGGTTCATATTCCCTAGTGAATAACCATGGGGTGTGATAGTGCTCTTTGTGAAGAAGAAGGATGGATCAATGAATTTGTGTATCAATTATCGGGAACTCAACAAGATCACCAAAAAGAACAAGTATCATATCCAAAGGATTAAAGACTTGTTCGATCATCTATGAAGAGATTAGTAATTCTTAAAGGTGGGTCTTTGTTTTGGATATCATCATCTAAAGGTGAGGAGGAAGATATTCATAAGACAACCTTCTGTACAGAGTATGGGTACTATGAGTTTCTGGTGATTTCCTTCGGATTTATTAATGCCCCTAAAATCTTCAAGGATTAAATTAATAGAGTCTTTAGACATTACCTTGAAAAAATTGTGGTAGTTTTTATCGATGATATTCCCATCTACTCCAAGAGAAAGGAGGAACATGAAGAACATATATGACTTGTGTGGGTGACATTGAGAAAGGATAAGTTGTATGCTAAGTTCAAAAGGTGTGACTTTTTGTTGAAGCAAGTAACATTCTTGGGACATGTGATCATAAGTTAGGGCATTTATGTAGACCCTTTAAAAACAAAGGTGATTGGAGAATGGTCCAGACCCTATAGTATCATAAAAATCCATAGTTTTCTTGGATTATAGGGGTAATACCGAAGTTTTGTGAAAACATTCTCATGATTTTGAAGCTTCTAACTAAGTTAACAAGGATAGGGGTAAAGTATGTATGGACGGAAGAATGTGAGGGAAGCCTCGAGGAGCTAAAGAGAAGGCTAATCATTGCACCTGTACTCACATTACCAAAGAGTGGAGAAAGTTTTGTGATATACAGTGGTTATTCAAATAAAGGCTTGGGTTGTGTACTCATGAAAAATGATAATGTGATAGCCTAAACCTCACAACATTTGAAGATCCATGAGAATAACTACCCAACACCTGATCTAGAGCTGAAAGCTATGATTTTTGCCTTGAAAATCTGGCAGCACTACCTCTATGGTGAGAAGTGTGACATATATACCAATCAAAAGAGTATAAAGTATATATTCACACAAAAGGAGCTCAACATGTGTCAAAGGAGATTGTTAGAGCTAATAAAATACTATGATTTCTCTATTTACTATCATCCCAACAAGGTGGAAAAGGTAGTAGATGCTCTAAGTAGAAAAGAACCTACTACTCTATCCATGATGCAGATTGAGAAAGACCCTGTCGTTTTAGATATTCAAAGGATGGATTTGGATATCATAATGGTAGGGAATACATTTACCATGCCCAAATGATTTCCAAAACATAAATCCAAGAGAATATTAAGGAGGTACAAAGGGATGATATAGAGTTACAAAAGAAGGTTAATGCAGTAAAGGGAGGGAAGATACAAGAGTTCCATATTGATGATGATGTTGTGATTTGGTTTCGAATATGGATTTTTGTGCCTTGATCACCCGGGATAAAGAAAGATCTATTGGAAAATGAACACAGATCAACTTTTTTTATCCATACTGGTAGCACCAAGATGTACTATGATCTTTGAGAACACTTCAGATGGGATAACATGAAGAAAGAGATTGCAGAATATATCTCAAGGTGCATGATATATCATAAAGTTAAATCAGAGTGAAAACATTCCAAAGGAATGGTGTGGCCATTGCCTATAACCATGTGGAAATGGAAGAATGTCACTATGGACTTTTTTACAGGTCTCCCAAAGATGTCCAAGAGAAATGATGTGATATTGGTTATGGTTGATCGGCTCACCAAGACTTCCCACTTTATCTATATTCTGGAAGATCTCTCACTTGAAAAAAATGAAAATATATATGTGAAAGAAGTAGTGATACTACATGGGGTTCCACTCTAGATTATCTTTGATCACGGTCCAAGGTTCACATCTAAATTCTGGAGGAGTCTCCAACATGCTATTACTACTGAATTAAATTTCAACACAACCTATCACCCGTAAAATGATGACCAATATGAAAGGACTATTTAGACACTTGAAGAATTCTAAGATCACAATCATTAGAATTAAAAGTTGGAAGGGATTAGAATCTCCCATTGTTTAAGTTCTCATTCAAAAATAGCTTCCACTCTAGTTTTCAGATGTCTCTAAATGAACCTCTATATAGAAAGTAATGTAGAACTCCAACATGTTAGGATGAAGTTGGAGAAAGATACTTGGACCAGAAATTGTGCAAGAGATTACATAGAAGGTTCAAGTCATCCAGAAACATATCAAATCTGCTCATAGTTGGAAAAAGAGCTATGCTAACAACCATCGAAGGGACTTGGAGTTTGATGTTGGAGATAAAGTCTTTCTTCAAATATCACCACAGAAGAGAGTCATGCGGTTTGGAATGAAAGGTAAGTTAATCCCAAGGTATGTTGTGCCCTTTGATATCCTTGAACACATAGGATCCATGGCCTATCGGCTTGAATTTACAATGAATATGGCTCAAGTTCATGATGTGTTTCACATATCTCTCCTGAGAAAGTACATACCATATCCCTCACATGTAATGAACTCAGAAGTGGTACAACTAGAAGATGATCTCTCTTATGAGGAGAAGGCAGTAATGATTTTGGACTGGAGAGATACGGTTCTATACAATAAGACAACCCACCTTGTAAATGTATTTTGGAGGAACCATAAGTATGAAGAAGTAACTTGGGAACCATAGGATGTGATGAAGGAGAAGTACCCTCACCTGTTTATGTAAAATGAAATTTTGAGGGAGAAATTTCAAAAGGGGGGAAAAATGTAACAACCCAAAATTTTATCAATGAAATTTATACCTTCTTTTAGTAATGTCATAATAATATAAAATCACATTAGGATACACAATGCCACATCATGATTAAATGAACCACTATGTGACCTTTAAACATAAATTTTCCACTTTTGTATTTTGAATTTTGAAAATCTAACGTACATGTTTGCGATCAGTAAGATGTTTAGAGTCTGATAAGTCAAACTTAATTTTTGGTGAATAGTAACTTACCCATATGAATAGTAAAATGACCCTTATGAATAGTAAATAATCCAAAATAACATCAACCTCACCCATGAATGTATAAATAAAATTTAGGCATCTTATAAGTGATAATATGACCACAGTAAAAGTATCATTATTTTTTTAAGTCATAAATAAATAATTATAATTAATTAATTAATTTAAAAGAAAATTTATTTTCCTAAAATATGTTTATAAATAAAATTTTTTATTTCTTATGGGTTTAAGATAATTTTATAAGACCTTATGTAATTTTTGAAAGCATTATAAAATCAATTTTCATTTAAAAAATCTATATTTTTCAAGTAAATTATGGTTTTAATTAAAAATTAAATTAATTATATTTAGAGAATTATTTTTAAAAAATGGAGTCCATTTTTGGATTCTACACATTGAAAAATGGTTAAGCTTAAATTTTGGTATTTTTCTGAAATACTTTAGTTTTTGGTGAAAAGTGAAATTCGATAATTTACAAAATATGCTAAATAAATGAATTTTTGCATCATTCTTGAATCATGGATGATGTAAATGGATATTGGTTTAAACTCGCATGAACATATTACTATTTTTAGTAACAATAATCCTCACTATTTATTTTCTTGTGGAGAAATAATAAATTAAAAAATATAATATTAAGAAAATCCTCCTCCCCTCCATTATAAATACCACCCCTCACACCCTCATTTCTTCACACCTCTCAAGCTTCAATATTTAACTAAATTCTTCCCAAATATCCTCTCAATTTCATTCCCCACTTCCATCAGTCGTTTTTCTCTTAAAATGACCAAATCATCTCCCCTAAAGAGGCTCCCAAAGGAGATAAACTCAAGAGGTAAATTCCTCTTTCTGATTCTTTTATTTTCTTTCAAGTTCCATTCTTTTCTTATTATTTCCTTAACTAATTTCACCCAAATGGTATGATAAATCCAGTAACATACATGTACTGTAATTATATTATTCTAATGGTATATTTCAACATAATCTCACCTTACCTCTCCTTTTATACTATAAATGAAAATACCGTCTGAGATGTGTAAATTTATCACATTCAAGGACGGCGGGTTTTCAATTTGCATTACCATTTAAGTGACTGGTCATGAATTTAAGCTATATAACTCATCCAAAGGTCCAAAAAAGAACTTAATAATACCATAATTAATCAAATTAATTTATTAAATGATATTTAATTTTTAATTAATTGATAAAATATCATTATACCTGACTTAATGTGAATAAATCATTCGGAAATAAGGTAAGGGAAAATTCTCGAACACAACTCTCTTTCTTTGGGTTATCCCTCTTCAACCCATTTTTAGTATGGATATGACTTGAAAACCATTTATTAATAATTATATTACCTTTTATTAGATATAATTTTTCTATATTTTGGTTTATGAAATATAAAATGTTTTCCAAAAGAACTCTTCTTTCAAATAAACACACCCATTTTACTTCTCGAAAAATGTTTCACTCTTCACTCAAGGATAATGATTCTATGTCAAGAATGATATTCCATATTTATTTTGGGAACAAAATTTTTATGAGTGTTTTATTTATGATGTGAAACCAATTTATTTCCATGGGTCATTTTCTGTTCAATTTTTACATAGTTTCTATGTGGCATGTAGGATAATGTAAATGTTATGATGTGATAGGTGTGCCTGGAATTATATAGCACAATATGAATGTTTGAATGTGATGGGTGAACATGGAATTATACAGTGCTCCAATTAATTGGTAAAAGTGTTTAATATCATGAGATAAATTGAAATAATGTGTAAACATAATGCTATCTTTGTTCACAACTATGTGTGGTTTTTAACCACTCAAACATGATGTTTCATTTTTATGCATTTACACATTATATGTTATTATATAAATGATGTTATGATCATGCTCACCCCAAGTCACATTGTTTCATGTTATTATATTTACTCTTATTGGGATTTTAGATCACCCCTTTTTTATGTATATCCTCAGGTGACTGCATGTACTAAAGAGTGCACAAGGGATGATAAGAAGCTAGAGAAGAAGAAATTAAATAAATGTTTATGCTTTATATTGTAAATGTTATGTATAGTCCTAGTTTTCAAAAGATACTAAACTTTTGGATTCTCATTGTGTAATTTTTTTATATTTTTTATCATTAAAAGTATGTAAAATTAATGTAAGACAATTAGGGTTACTATAGGACACTATTGGTGGTGGCTTACTGAGTTGTACTCACACCCTTCTCAAAAAACCATTGGGTACCCAAGAAAATTTCATGATTTTAGGTTAGGATAAGGGAAAGGAACTATGGTATGGAGTTGAGTTGGGATGGGGATGTGCATGGATGAGGATCCAGACTTGGAGTCAGGACCTGTTTTGGAGATTTGGCAGGTTGTATTTATTTTTGGCTTGCTTCACTATTGACACTGTTAGAATGACATGGCATATTTATCATTTGGTTGTGGTTCTACCCTATTTGGGAAATGGTTAGTAATGCATGTTTCTAGGTTATTTTTTATTGTTTCCATTATTTCACATGTCATCTGTTGTGGCATACTCTGGTAAAGAGGTTATAGTCTCCCTATGTGGTTCATTAGACCCCCATAGCTAGTCAGCAAACTCTAGTGTATGGGGAGGCATGCTTGAGGTCATGTGGAGACTCAACTTGGGGTACCAGTTTAGTGGTTTCTAGGTCAGGGTGTTACAAAGTTGCATTAGAGGATTTTAAATTTCTAATTCTTTTATCTTCTTATTTGGGGATGGTAGGCAGGATATTAGAAAGTGTTGAGACCAGGCAATAAGCTCATTCTTGGGAGTTGTTAACCCATATATAAGGGGAAACCCAAGTACCCAGGGCAATAATTGTTGTTCTTAATGTGTGTTGTCAAATTTGAATGATATTTCACAATTGGGTGATTCACTTGTTGTGTGATGTGTTTGTTTCATTCTATTTTTCTTGTGGAAGGAATGGCATGAGATTTTTCATTCATGCATCACTATAGGAACCTAGGGATATAAGTGGCATGCATCATGGTAGGCACACACAATGAATATGAGTGGGACAAGAGGGATAGAATTCAATTCATTTTCATTAAAAATTTGAAATAATTGGTGTCTATTAAAGATAATGAAAATGGTTAAATTGAAGGAAGGTGAAAGAATTGTTAAAGAATAGTGTCAAATGAATGGTTATAAATGGATTAACATTTTTGGTTGTAATAAGTTGTAAATATAGAAAGGTGTATAAATTATAAATATTGATGTTGTGGTGGTGAAATGGAAAAAAATGATTATTAATGAGAAACTTGTGACTGTGTAAGCTGGATTACCCCATATTGACCATGGACTATGGTGGGGATGGTTGATATAAGGACCTAGCCTTAAAATATTACATAATATTGAATTAAATGAATAACTCACATTGAGGATATTTTCTGGTTTAGAGTTTTAGAGAATTAGGTCATAACTATTACATCTCAAAAAAAATCAAAGTAGACACTTCCACTCAATTTCCATTTTTTAATAAAATAAAAACTCTGAAAAAAAGATTCATGTTCAGTTCCATGTTTTAGATAGCATGACTTTCCCTTGATCTTATCCTTGACCCTATTCATCTTTAATTCCTGTGAAATTATTTTTCAAAACTTGGGATGAGCATAAAAAGATCAGTAAGGGTTATTAAACAAAGAAAGAAAACATTAGTTCATCAATATATACATAACATAATCTCTTTAACATACCTCATGAAATAATAAGATTTATAAATAACACATATAAATCATAAATCATAAAGGTAACTTGTGGCATCCATATCAGACTTACATTGTAGCTATCACAACTACATAGGGAGTTATGTTGAAATACCCATCATAGTATATTCCCTAAATCTATTATGAGAAACATTCAAGTTCACCTCCGTCACGTTACCCAATGCATTGGAGAGATATCTCGGGCTCACCCACCCAAGGTTTATCATGGAACCACCCATATACTTAAATCATTCCCAAGAACCATAACATATTCATAACACATAAAACAATCATAAGGGAAAGATAAAATTTCAACATTTGAATCACAATATATCATTTAAATATATTGACATAAAAAATCCATTATCAAAACAATTTTCAATAGAAAAATATGTAAAAGAGTATATGGTATTTATTTTCCTTTTAAAAACATTACGTCTTGTTAAGGAAGCCAAAGATCAAATAATACTCGCGGTGGCGGAAAGATCGTTGTCACTACTTACGTTAAAAAGAAACATTATTTTTTTCTCATTTAGTAAAATGCCTCGTAGAAAAAATATTTCCTTTGAATGAAATGAAAATTAAAATGGGTTTATACACTGTATAAAATAAAGTCGTGTATAAAAAAAATATGCCTCAATGAAAGGATATTGAGACGAAGTCCCTTAACTCGTGTCTGACTTGAACCGTTCGTTCTTTAATCTTCTGAATAATAAATTAAAGTTAATTTATACTTGTTTAAGAACATTTTTCAAGTTTATTATTTCTTTTATATCACTTATTACCATGTTATAAACATTATTTAATCATTTAAATTAATAATGGTCATTTTGTCAATATTTGGTACTTGAGTCAAAAATGAACTTCTTATAATTACAAGTTGTTCATGTGGTAAAAATTACATTATCTCCAGAATGATATTCATGAAATTGATATCGTATATATAATATATATCCAGTATATATATATATTAATAACTGTACATAACATTTGGATAGAATAAATGAAATGCACCGTTCATGGAGATGGTAAGCCGTACGTACGCATGAACACTACTTTCATTTCTATTTCATATTTTAATGGAATAAAAACTTAATGATAAATAGGTATATTATAATTCCAATATAAAATCATATATAATTTCATTAACTCAATCCTTTATATGTTCTACATAAGTCATGAATGAGTCATATCACTTTGAGGGGGTAGTAGTCCACACTTCCTCAAATGAAATTATCACGTTTACCCATTATGGAAACCAGAAAGGTATACCATAAATGGAAATACAAAAGAATAAAGAAAACATAAAAATAATATATATAATATATAAATATAGACACATGATAATGGCCACCATGAGAGGCAGTTAGAGATATTTGAATAATCGTCGTTTCGTGAGGCAGTAGTTTGCCGTCCACAGAAACAATATGTTTTTACCCATTAGATGGAGGTGTGTGTAAGTGTAGTTCGAATAATTCTCATTAAAACAACATAATATATTTAGGATACTTGTTTTGTTATAAAATAAAGGAATAAAAATAGTTTAGGGGGTTTGAGAAGTAAAATAAAATAATAGAACTTAAGAGAAGATGTTACCTTTAAATTGGGTAACTCTCTTTGTTTTGAACATAAAGGTTTACTTAAAGTGCCTTCTGCCTAAGGTAAGGCTTATATGAGGAAGAGTGGGATCTAGAGATCTTATTTATAAATATTTTGGACAAGAAAAGGGGCCTGAGAGGTGCGATTAATGTGTTATAAGTGAGGGATTTTATGGGGGGGGCTCATTAGGAATATATGAAAATATTATTTTATTATAAATGTTTCTTCGATTAAAAAATTTCCAAAACTCATTAAAGTTGAAAATAAGATGGATCGTGTTCTAAATAAAATCATCTAATAATAATTGGATAGGTTTTGGATATTTTTTTAATTTTTATAATCTTATTTATTTAAATCATTCATCAATGAGGTAAACATTGCATCATTATTGTGTCATAAATAATTTTATATATTTGATGTCTATAAAATATAAAAAAATTCCATGATGTAGGAAATATTTTTTATATTTAAAATGAATATTTATAGTTTAATATATAACTTATATAACCCATGTAAAAAATGATTTACTAAAAGATATTTGTTTATGTAATTTTGGTCTTTACTTTAAGTTAATTAAAATAAAGTGTCATTATCCCTCCCAGTGGTTCCATGGGGTCCCCAAATCGACCCAAGGATGCCCATGGTCAGACATGTATCAACCAATAGGAATAAGACACATGTTATGGTAATTTAATATTATCATAATAATATTTTTTTACCCTTATTTACTAGATTTACCCTTTAACCATGGTACATAAAATATTTATTGTAGTAAATATTTAAAATGTATAAAAATAAAAGTTACCTATTTACAAAATTTTGACCTCATGATTCAAAATATGGAATCCATTTTTCCAAATTCAAAGTAAAGAAGTGGAATAAATTAATTTAAAATTAATTCCTCTTGTCAAAACAAAAAGTGTGTTTTTAAGAAATAATAACTATCAAAAGATTGACACTTGTTTATATCCAATTTCCAAGTGAAATTACTTGTAATGACCAAAATTGGATTAAATGGTAAAAACATAATCTAATTACACTTTAAAACCAATTAAAAAGATAATCTAACCATATAAATAAATTATATTAAAATGCAGTTTTGAATTAAAATAAAGTATTTTTCACTATTCATTAAAAAATGAAAATTATCATAAAAATACCAAAATTTCAACCAAAGTAAATTTGTATGTCCCGATTATAAAGAATAATGATATTTTTTTCAAATAGAATATATAAAAGTGACAAAAATAGATTTAAAAATAGTTTTCCATCAAAAGGCTGTAAATCGACCTTTTAAAGAATATTAGAGTATTTATGCTTAAAATTAAATTCATTCACATTTTAAGCCTCTAAATTTTATTGGATAAATTTAAAACCATTTAACAAACATTTATAATCATATTTTAGTTAGTTATATTCATTCCCACCAATAAAACAACGAGGCATTTACTACCATTTAAAATAATATTATGTTATTATTTTTTAGTATGACCCAACGTTGTGTGCAACGTAAGTTTTCAAAGAAAGCCATTGTTGCGTATCGGGTAAGCCATCGAACATGGAATCCCATTTAATGAAAAATTAATATTTAATTCAAAAATATTAATAAATATTAAGATATCATATTTCATTATTTACTTGGGATGTTACATCCTTCCGCCCTTTTGGAAATTGTATCCTTGCAATTTTATTTGCTTACCAAATAAATGGGGGTATTTATGCCTCATAGAATTTTCATATTCCCATGTTGCATCTTCAACCATATGGTTCTTCCAAAAAAACCTTTACCTGACTAATTACCTTATTCCGTAACACATTCTCTCTATGGTCAAGAATATGGATAGGTTGTTCCTCATAAGAGAGATTCTCTTCCAACTGAACTACCTCTAGGCTCAAAACATGAGATGGATTTGGCATATACTTCATCGAAATTGAAACATGAAAAACATTATGTACCTAGGATAAAATTTGAGGTAAATCCACACTGTATGAAACTGATCCAACTTTCTCTAGGATTTCATAAGGTCCATTGAACCTCAGACTAAACATTCCCTTTTTACCAAAACACATCACACTTTTACATGGAGAAACTTTAAGAAAGACATGATCACCTGCCTCAAAAGAAAGATCCTTCTTCTGGTTATCTGTATAACTTTTCTACATGCTTTGAGCTGTTCTCATGTGCTTCTAAATAAACTCAACTTTTTTTGCCATCTCTTCTACCAATTCTGGTCCCATCAACTTCTTTTCACCTACTTCATCCTAAAAAGTTGGATTTCAACACCGCTTCCTATATAATTCTTCAAATGGATCCATCTGTATATAGGATTGAAAAATATTATTATAAGAAAATTCAACCAAAGAAAGATGTTGGTACCAACTTCCCTGGTAATCTATTGAGCAAGCATGTAGCATATCCTCCAAGGTCTAAATTGTTTGTTCTTACTACCCATATAATTGTGGATGAAAAGCTGTACTAAAATTTAATTCAGTACCCAACCTCTTCTGAAGACCTTTCCAAAAGTTATAAGTAAACCTGGGATCACTATTAGATACAATGGAGAGGGGAACACCATGTAACCTGAATATCTCTATAATATACAACCGAGAAAATTTATCTAGAGACAAAGTATCTTGAATAGAAAGGAAATGAGTAGATTTAGTCAATCGATCAACAATAACCCAGATTGCATTATTACCTCAAGATGTCTTTGGTAATCCCACAACAAATTCCTTGGATATATTTTCTCATTTCCACTCTGGCACTGGTAAAGGTTGAAGCATCCCTTTTGGTAACTTCCACTCTACTTTAACCTACTGACAAGTCAAACACTTCACAGTAAAATCAGCAATATCTCTTTTTATTCCATCACACCAGTAATACTCCCTAAGATCTCTATACATCTTAGTACATCAAGGATAAACTAAAAACGGAGAACTATGAGCTTTACATAACAACTCATTCTTCAACTGTGAATCACAAGGCACACATAATATCTTTCCAAATCTAAAAATATAATCATTATAAACATTAAAATTAGGCAACTTACCCTTCTGAACCAACTCTACCTTTTTCTGCAACTCACTGTCTTCTTTCAGTGCTTTCTTAATT
Organism: Viscum album; assembly: GCA_963277665.1. Lineage (NCBI taxonomy): Eukaryota > Viridiplantae > Streptophyta > Magnoliopsida > Santalales > Viscaceae > Viscum > Viscum album. The sequence goes on from OY728145.1 coordinate 1,337,385,144, forward strand.
CTGTCGGATAGAGATTATTTCACTGAAAACTGAAACAAAACAGAGGAATTTCCTGCACCAGTAAATTTCATTCCAAAATTCATCAAATCAAAAACCAAAGTATCATGTTCCAAATGTAGCCTGGTTAATGAATCATTACTTTTTCAACTCAAAGCATCAGCCACGTTATTTGGTTTTCCCGAATATTAATGTGTTGTGCAATCATAATACTTGATTAAGTCCAACCACATCCTTTGTCTCATGTTCAATTCATTCTGAGTAAATATATAATTTAAACTTTTTTGGTCATTATATATTTCACATTTTACTCCATACAAATAATTCCTCAAAATTTTTAAACCAAAAACATCAACAGTTAATTCCAAATCATGTGTAGGGTAATTTAATTCATGAGTTTCCAACTAACATTAAGCATAAGCAATTACATGTTCATTCTGCATTAGGAAACAACCAAGTCTGTTCAACGAAGTATCACTATAGGTTACAAAATCATCATTTCTAGAAGGCAGTGCCCAAACTGGAGAATTCACTAATATTATTTTCAATTCCTAAAAACAATCATCACATTATTTTGTCCAGAAAAACATAACACCTTTTCGAGTTAACTTAGTCATTGGACTAGATAACTGTAAAAAATTCTCAAAAAACCTCCGGTAATAACCTGATAAATCAAGAAAACTACGGATCATGGTTTTATTTGTGGGTCTTGCCCATTCTTCAACAACTTCTTTTTAGCTGGATCAAATGTTTTCCCATTTTTTGAAACAATGTGACAAAGGAAATAAATTTTTTGTAACCAAAACTCACACTTGATGAATTTCCCATACAGTTTCTTTTCTTTTATGGTTTTCAAGACAACCCTTAAATGAATTTAATTCTCTTATTTACTTTTAGAATAAACCAAAATATCATCAATGAAAGCAACCAAAAACTTATCCAAGAACTCATAGAAAATTATATTCATAAGATCCATGAATACAGAAGGTGCATTGGTTAACCCCAAAGTCATAACTAAAAATTCATAATGGACATATCTAGTACTAAATGTAGTCTTCAGAAAGTCTGTTTCCTTTACTTTCACCTAATGCTACCCTGACCTCAAATCAGTCTTTGAAAAATACTAATCTCCATGGATCTAATCAAACAAATCATCAATATGAGTCAAAGGATACTTGTTCTTAATAGTAATTTTATTCAATTCTCTATAATCAATGCAAAGTCTCATTGAACCATCTTTCTTTTTAACAAAAAAGATAGGAGAAACCCATGGCAATGTTCTAGGTCCAATGAATCCTTTATCTAATAAATCATGTTATTTATTCTTTAACTCTAAAAGTTCAATTTAAGCCATTCGATAAGGGGGTTTTGTAATTGGCTTAGAATTAGGAACTAAGTCAACTATAAATTCAAATTCCCAATCAGGTATAATACCAAAAAAATCATCAGGAAAAACATCAAGGTACTCATTTACAACTGGCACATCATTAACCTAAATAGTTCCTTTATTTTCAAAAATATAGGAAAGGTAACATTCATTTACATATTTTACTAGTTTCTCGGCTTCCTGATATGTTATAAAAAGTAAGGGTTCATTATTGTACACAAATTGAATTTTTTTTTGAAAAGAAACCTATTTGTCTCTACAGTCAATCTTAGCATGATAAAAAGAAATCCAATCCATTCCCAAAATAACATCAAACTCTACTAGAGGAAAAACTATAAGTTTTAAAGGTAGATTCTTTTTGCATACAAGGACTGGAAGGTTATTATAATTTCTTTTTATCTCAACATTTTCTCCAGGTGTTTTTACCATAAGTTCAGGATTCATATCTTGAGATGGAATTCCCAATTTACTAGAAAACTTCTCAGAAATGAAGGAATGTGTAAACCATGAATAAAAAAACACATTGGAATAATATGAACTAACAAACAGTGTACCTTATATTACTTCATTTGATGGCCCAAAATATCCTGAAGTAGTTGCAAAGGATTTCACCACCCCTTTCTACTTGTAGTCTGGCTGGTTTCCCTCAGTTGAGTTCTTCAGTGGACTCCCAATTACATAATGACCCATTTTATTTCACTTAAAACATTGTACTGACTGTAAGTCAGATTTTTTCTTACCATTACCCTAATCCTTTTCAATGTAATTAGGATCCCTATGTCCCATTTTACGAAATCAATAACACTTACTAGAATTCAAAAGACATTCCCCAACATGCTTTTTACCTCAATTTTCAAAAACTGTAAACTTAAGTTTCTTACCATTAGACTTTTTTGAAGAGTTATTCCCTTTCATCTGCCACCTTGAACTCTTATTCTGTTATTTTTCAAACAACACCTGATCATCGACAAACTCCATTTCTACCTTCTCTGCACATCGAACAAGTTTTTCATAACTTTTGAACTCATGAGAATCTAAAGAACTTTGATACTTTGGATTTAATCCGGAGTAAAAATGGTTGATTTTACTATCAAGATCTCATATGAAATTTGGAGCATACCTTTCCAGTCGAGTAAATTTTGCTTCATAAGTAGCCACTGAGTCATCCTCCTGAATCAATTCCAAGAATTTTTTTTCATCCTAAGATGAACCATCTTAGGAAAATATTTCTCAAGAAATATACCGTTGAATTAATCAAAATCAAGAACATCAATCTCCTCACTATCCCTGATATTTTTCACCATCGACCACCACTGATCAACTTTACCTTCAAAATAGTAAACATCGAGACTAAACTTTTGATGTTATGAACACCCCATGACATTAAAAATCTTCTCCAGTGCTTTAATCCACACTTCTGCTAGCACAGAGTTAGATGATCCTTTGAATGATGGGGTATGATGCCTCATGAAATGCTCTACTACTAATATGTTCTTATGTGGTTGATTTGGATGATCTTGTGCATAGATACCACCACCATTTATAGCCTAATTCAACTGTTCCATCACTGTAACAAACTATTGAATTCTAATTCCGACCATCTCAGGTTGTTGATTTGGAAGGTAGTCTTCCTCTTGATGTCGTCCCATCATATCTTCCTTGTTTCCTCTAAGGAAAACCATTATAAACACAGAAATATCTTAGGTGAAGCAACATGGCAATCTGTAAATGCTATATCATTTCAATATGAACATAAATTAATTTATGGATATTAATTTAACAATATCCTAAATTCTAAACTTGTCTAAACCGACCTATAATACCAACTATAAGGACCCAGCCTTAAAACATTACATAATCTTTAATAAAATGAATAAGTCACATTGATGATCTTTTCGGGTTTAGAGTTTTAGAGAATTAGGTCATAATTATTACATATCAAAAAAAATTCAAAGTAAAAACTTCTACTTAGTTTTCATTTTTTTCATAAAATAAAAACACATTAAAAAAGGGTCATGTCCAGTTCCATGTTTTAGACATCATGAATTTATCATGATCCCATCCTTGACCCTATTCATCTTCAAGTCCTGTGAAAAACATTTCAAAACTTTGGATGAGCATAAAAATCTCAGTAAGGGTTATTAAACAAAGAAAGAAAACATTAGTTCATCAATACACACATAACATAATCTCTTTAACATACCTCATGAAATCATAATATTTATGAATAACATATAGAAATCATAAATCATAAAGGTAACTTGTGGCATCCATATCATACTTACATTATAGCTATCACAACTACGTAGGGAGTTACGTTAGAATACCCATCACAGTATATTCCCTAAATATCTTAGGAGAAACATTCATGTTTACCTCTGTCACATTACCTAATGCATTGGAGAGTTATCTTGGGCTCACCCACCCTAAGTTTATCATGGAACCACCAGTATATGTAAATCATGCCCAAGAACAACAATATATTCATAACACATAAAACAAACATAAATGAAAGATAAAATTTCCACATTTCAATCAAAATATATCATTTAAATATATCTACATAACAAATCCATTATCAAAACAATTTTCAACACCAAAAATATGTAGAAGATTATATGGTATTTATTTTCCTTTTAAAAACATTATGGCCTTTTAAGGAAGCCAAATATCAAATAATACTCGTGGCGGCGGAAAGGTCGTTGTCACCACTTATGTTAAAAAGAATCATTCTTTTTTTGTCGATTAGTAAAACACCTCATATAAAAAATACTCTCTTTAAATGAAATGAAAAGTAAAAGGGGTTTATACACCATATAAAATAAAGTCATGTATAAAACAAAATATGCCTCAATGAAAGTAGATTGAGACGAAGTCCCTTCCCTCATGTCCAACTTGACATAAAATAAAGTTAATTTATACTTTCTTAAGAACCTTTATCAAGTTTATTATTCCTTTTATATCACTTATTACCATGTTATAAACATTATGTAATCATTTAAGTTAATAATGGTTGTTTTGTCTATATTTGGTACTTGAGTCAAAAATGAACTTCTTATAATTACAAGTTGTTCATGTGGTAAAAATTACATTATCTCTAGAAATATATTAATGATTTAGATATCATATATATCATATATATCCAGTATATATATGTATTTATAATAGTACATAACATTTAGAGATAATAAATGAAATGCACCGTTCATGGAGACAGTAAGTCGTACGTACACATGAACGCTACTTTCATTTCTATTTCGTATTTTAATTGAATGAAAACATAATAATACATAGTTATATTATAATTACAGTATAATATCATATATAATTTCATTAACTCTATCCTTTATATGTTCCACGTAAAGCATGAACGAGTCATATCACTTTGAGGGGGCGGTAGTCCGCACTTCCTCAAATGAAATTATTGTATTTACCCATTATGGAAACCATAAAGGTATGATATAAATGGAAAATACAGAAGAATAAAGAAGAAATAAAAATAATATATATCATATATAAATATAGTTCCATCATAATGGCCACCATGAGAGGCGGTTGGAGATATTTGAACAGTCATTGTTTCATGAGGCAGTAGTATTTTGTCCATAGAAATAGTATGTTCTTTACCCATTAGATGGAGGTGTGTGTAAGTACAGTTAGAATACTTCTCATAAAAACAACCTAGTATATTGGGGATACTTGTGTTGTTATAAAAAAAAGGAATAAAAAATGTTTAGGGGGTTGGAGAATTAAAATAAAATAAAAGAACTTAAGAGAATTTGTTACCTTTAAATCGGGTAACTCCCTTTGGTTTGAACCAAAAGGTTTACTTTAAGTCCCTTATGCCTAAGTTAAGGATTATAGTAGGAATATAGGGATTTTGAGAGCTTAGTTAGTCAGAGTTTGGACAAGACAAGGGGCTTGAGAGGTGTGAGTAATGGGTTATAGGTGAGGGATTTTTATAGGGGGGGGATGGGATCTTTAGGAAAGTTTGAAAATATTATTTTATTATAAACTAATCTCCAGTTTAAAAAGGTCCAAAACTAATTAAAGTTGAATATAGGATGACTCATGTTTTAAATAAAATCATCTAATAAGAATAGGAAAGGTTTTGGATATTGTTTTAATTTTTATAATCTTATTTATTTAAATTATTCATTAATGAGGTGAACACTGCATCATTATTGTGTCATAAATAATTTTATTTATTTGATGTATAAAAATTATAAAATAAATACCATGATGTAGGAAATATTATTATATTTCCAATTAATATTTATAGTTTAAGATATAACTATATAACCCAATGTAAAAATTGATTTACTAAAAGATATTTGTATATGTCATTTTTGTCTTTACTTTAAGTTAATTAAAATAAAGTGTCATTATCACTCCAAAGTGGCTCCATGGGGTCCCTAAATAGAACCAAGGATTCCCATGGTCGTACATGTTTCAAAAAAAATATGCATAGGAAACATTTTAGGGAAATTAAATATTATTATAATAATACCTTTTTACCCTTATTTACCATATTTACCCTTTAACCATAGTAGATAAAATATTTACTATAGTAAATATTTAAAATGTCAAAAAATAAAAGATACCTATTTACACAATTTTGACCTCCTCATTAAAAATATATAATCTATTTTTCCAAATTAAAAACATAGAAGTTCCAGAAATTAATTTAAAATTAATTCCCGTTGTCACAACAAAAAGCGTGTTTTTAAGAAATAATAACTATCAAAAGATTAACACTTGTTTATGTCCAATTTCAAAGTGAAAATACTTACAATGAACAACATTGAATTAAATGGTAAAAAATATTCTAATTACACTTTATAAATAGTTAAAAAGATAATCTAACCATATAAATAAATTAGATTAAAAGGCAGTTTTGAATTAAAATACAATATTTTTCACTGTTTATATAAAATGAACATTATCAGAAAAATACAAAAATGTCATAAAAAGTAAATTTTTATGTACCAATTCTAAATAATAATTTTATTTTTTTCAAATAGAATATAAAAAGTGACAAAAATTAGACGTAAAAATAGTTCTTCATCAAAAGGCTGTAAATCGACCTTTTAAAGAATATTAGAGTATTTATGCTTAAAATTAGATTCATTCATATTTTAAGCCTCTAACTTTTATTGTATAAATGTAAAAACATTTAAAAAACATGTATAATCATATTATAATTAGTTCTGTTCATTCCCCCTAATACAATAGCTAGGTGTTAACTACCATTTAAAATAATATTATATTATTATTTTTCAGTACGACCCGACATTGTGTGAAATGTCAGTTTTCAAAGAAAACCGTTGTTTCATATTGAGTAATCCATCAAACATGGAATCCCCTTTAAAGTAAAATTAATATTTAATTCAAAAATATTAATTAATATGAAAATATTATATTTCATTATTTTCCTAGGATGTTATAGTTGAGGGTGGTATTAGTTGTGTAATCATGTCTATTGAGTTAGTGTATGCAGAGTGGGTTGTTTAAGGTTGATGGTGTAATATTTCTCTATCTATGGTTTACTCATGTTGATCATAATTTGAAGTGTCTATAGAGAAAAATGTTGTGAAATATGGATTCGGGTATGGTAGGGACTTTCAAAATGATGGGTAAATGAAAATTTTAAAATGTGAATGCTTGAGTTTAAAAATGGTGAAGTTAATTACATAAGGATGTGTAATTATGGAACTTTTGGTGGGGAATTGAGTATTTATTTTTCCTCATGTTGTCTATCTATCCCTTTTTATAGATTTGTTGGGCAGTGGGAGTTTCCTAGTCATAGACCTTGGATTTGGGATGTGAGGCCTTTTTCGGTTTGGATGAATGGTAAAATATATGTTTTTATTATACCCTTGATATGGCAATAGCCTTAGGGTCATGAGATGTTTTCCAGTAATGTGAGTGTAGAAACCCTTATGGTTCGTGATTGTGTGGGGTGTATGTTGGACCTTAAGGATGGTACTAGGGATTTGGGTTACCTTTGAGGGTTGGGACCTTGTGAGTTATGTTTTAGACCATAGAGAGGGTTTTTGGCACATAATGTCAAAGTATGTGTATGAGTATCATTGGTGTCAAACCTAGAGTAAATGTCCACTTAGTGCACTAGGTACCATGTGTTTCAAAATGATAGTAAGAGTTTCACATGCAGGAAACCTTTGTTTTTGTGGCTTGATGTGCACGTCATAGAGAGAGGAACATTGGATTTTTATTATCGTGACTCTAGTTTAGGGAGTTGATATAATTTGAACTTCTAGATGACCTATTAGAGATGTAATATGAGGTTTCTTGTTCTTTTGTGTGTGTACCGCATAAGTGGATGTTTTGGACTTTGACAGTGAAGCACAGATAGTGTTTCCTAGTGTGAGTTTGACCTAGAGGGATTTGTGGGAAGGTTGACAGTTTTGGGGATGTGACTTGAGTTGTGGTTATGCATTGATAGTTTTGGGGAATTTATGGGTAGCCTCAAGGTAGGTTGTCCTAGTGTTGAATTTGTCTTATGGTATGGAGAACAAGTTGTTTCTTTAGAGTTGAAATTGAATCACGGTGAGTGTCATCAAGTTTTTAGTAAAAGTGCATGTTTATGACTTGGTTTCTTTCTCAAAGAGACACTTGAGAACTGGTAGAAGTTGTATGTTTTGTTTCAAAGGGTTGGATAATTTGGGTGTTTGACCTACCTATTTTGACAATGATTAATGGAGGTATCAGTGTCGATTTTTTGTAGACAAGAAAAGGGTAACCGAAGTGTGGGTGATTTTTTTATTTTTATAAAGGAGACACCCAAGGTAGGATGATCACGTGGTGGGTCTTTTCTATATTAATGGTTTTGTTTTTGGGTGATATTTTGAAAATTCCTTGAGTAAAATGAGCCCGACGGACCAGGAGGCATGGTTAGGTGAGTAAGTGGGTGTTTGGTCCAGACTCTGGTGATGTTTGGATCATGTGATTTTTAGTTGGTTTCAGTGTATGGTCATAGGAAAGTGCAAGACCTAGATGGATTTTAGGAGGTCAAGATGGGGGGGTGTGATGGGAAGGCATGATTCGATTTGGGATATTTACACAGGTGGATCAGAAGTAAGTGCCTGTCATTTTCCTTAAAATGAGTGGAGAACGTTTGATATATGAGAGAACATTTGGTTTTGGATTGGGGTGATGGTTCTTCATGTTTCTACTACGAATCTCCAGATTCTTTATTGTATAAACTAATAGGTATGGTAGTGGTAGTGTTAAAGGAAACATTGATTCATGAATTCTTAGTAGAGAGTCATGAATTAGTGGTGATTTGGTTAGTAACCCCACTTGAGTGGTAGTGGCCAGGTGTTTATGAGATGTTACGGGTAGAGAATCCTGATACTTTCGATAGGTCAATATGTCCCCATAGTGGGAGGTGACAACGATGATAGATAATTTTTTGTAGTATTCATCATCAACTTCTTAGCATACTTCTATCTAGAGACGATCATGACCAATATCTTGACATCATCTAGGGTATGTTGAGAGGGATCTATATTTGTGCCTGGAGACTTAAATGTGGTTTGGTTGGAGGTGGGACATCTTGTATGTCACACTCATGGAGCGATGCATGTATATATGGATTGTGATATGTACACCCTGGACTATTTGTGATTGAGGTCCTTAGGATGGACCAGGTGTTGACAAAAACCATGGGTGCCATTACTGGAAGTCGAGAATGGGTATCGGGTGATGTTTGTTTTTTCTGTGAAAATCTAGAAGGACATGTCTTAGTTTTAGGGTTTATCTTATGATAAAATAATGAGACATGGTGGTTGTAACTTCTTGTTTAAATAGGAGATAATGACACTCCTACAGTGTGGAGTGATAATCTAGTTTAGGGTGTGTGGATTATAGTGTGGATTTGATGTGGTGGCATCAGGACTCCAATGGGAAACATGTGAGGTGCATATTGAGTTCCATAGAAAATTCCAAGTGGGCCTTGGATGTGGTGGTTGAATTATCTAAGTGTTGTATTAAGATTAGGTTGGTTCTAAATGAAATTCTAGATTTCTGTGTTTAAGTCATTAAATGGTGTGGTAAGACATGAAATTGTTTTTTGGAAAGGGAGGTTGGGTTATAGAACCTCATTGGAGGTTGGGAATGGTCTATGGTAGGTGTGATTGGGTGACCGTAGAGTTTCATTAAGTGTGAAGACATCTTGTTCAACTAAGGTGGGGGTATTCCAATAGTTAAGTTTATCATTTCTAGGATGAGTTATCCAGGGGATAGATCAACTTAGATAAGAACAAAAGATGAAAGCGGTGAGTTAAAAACCACCTTGGACGAATGATTTAGAGTTAAAATTGTGTTTTAAAGTTTTTAAATGGGTTTTTTGTAATAACCTATATGCCTTTAGTCAATTAATAGATGGATTAAGTGCTTGTGTTAGGAATTTAGATGGGCGTGGTAGAACATGAGGACGGCTTGGAGAGTAGTGGATGCCTTTATGGGGGAGTTTTACTAGAAGCTAAGGAATAACCTAGTAGGAGTGTTATATGGTAGTGATAGGCTTTAAGTGAGAAGAAGAAAAGGGTAGATGAAGGGGTGTCATGTCAACAATGGAATATGTGAGTTTTGGAACAAGAAATTTGGGTTTGGTCTAACACAATATGGTAAAAGGAATGGATATGATAAGTTAGAACCCATCTCTAGTTTGATATTCTTAGTGGAAAGTACATTGTAAATATGAGGTTGAACTTGAAGGAGTTAAAGTTGTACTTAGTTGGAAAATGTGTGGTGGATTCATGTCCAATACATGTGGTTTCGATGGAAAGGTTAGATTCTTGTGTAGGATGGTGTCCTTGTAAATGTTTGGGCATGGTGAGTTGGAAAATGCACAAGGTATAATATGAAATTTGATTTGAGGTTCTGATGGACTTTTTATATAGTTTAGGTTCCAACCACTGAAAGATGGTGTTGGAAAGCTAAAGCATATTTTGGGGAGCACCATAGTGGGAAAGTGGTAGGTTGATGACGTGATCGGTGTTAGGGGTTGATGTGCTCGAGTAATCATGATATCAGTGTTTTGGTTTTGGTGGTGGATGTTGGATCGAGTTTTAACTAGATGAGTACCTTGAGATGAAGGTTATTCTTAGAATGTGATTCAGATATTTGAATATAGTGTGATTCTATTGGGTCATGATTTTTTGACCGATGTAGGCTGAAAATGTGATTGGGAATATGTTTTTTTTCTCATTTGAAGATGTCGAGCTTGGGGAACTGTTAGAGTTTTAAAGGTAGGGTAGATGGAACCAAGTGATTTGGTCCATGTGCTTCGAAGAGGATTGGGTCAGTGGGGTGTTAGTTGGCTCTTCTGTTATTTTATTATGATATGTATGATGTTTACATATGCTGATATTCAGGAACTATGTCTAGGATTCCCTATGGAGTTCTTGTGGTTTATTTTTAGTTTGAGGTTTATTCATCCTTTTAGGAGCATATCATTCTCATTGTGGATCGTAACTATAACTTTGGTTCGATTTTTTTTGGAAACATGGAATTTTTCATGAAACTCATTAGAGATGGAGACAGATATATAGGTCCATTGGCCCAATATCAATAAATTATGAGATCATTGAAACTTGGGAATAGAGGATCAAGGATGAGTCGTTATAAGGTGGGGAGGTTATAATATTTCGGACTTCATTGAGGTATGTTCTTGTTTAAACTTTGGTTTGAATCTCCTAAAGTTGTATAATGAAATGTTTATCACTAATATGAGGAATATCTTGGGTGTTATGGGGGTTTGGGACAAGAAACAAGGGGAAATAAGGCCATCCTGTGCATCTTTCATGGTTGGAGGTAACTGTGTGAAAATGGAGGTCAAACTGTGTGGCTTGGGATAGAGGCATTCTACACAGTTGGCGCATGGTTTTTCAAACTGTGTGGTCTCCCTAGTTAACCAGGAAACTTGGACACCTCTTGAAAAGAGGATGGTGCATTGTTGGTTCACATTTTGTCAAACAATGTGGTCAAACCATGCTCCCCATTAAAATATGGTTTTTACCATTTTCCCCCTCGAGATTATAAGGTTCTCACCCAATTTATTTCCCCATTACTTCTCCAGAAACCATAGTGAAGAACTATTTCTACCAAGACCTCCCAAGGATCAATCTCCTTCATTTATAGGATGTTTGGAGTACTGTTAGTTGTGGATCAAAGATTATATTGTGTCTAAAACTTCTCTTTCTTCTCTTTTCTGGATTAGGACTTGTGGTTTGGTTCATATTTTCTTGAAGCCCTAAAACTCTCTCTTTCCAACAGAACATAGGTTGGGGATTCAAGGGGTCTTGAATCTGGATCTAAAGTTGAGGTTAAGTGTGTGTTAATCATTTGAATTGAGGTACGTGGTTTAGAAGTTATATCCTAGAGTCTTGAAGTTGATTCGTGCATGTGTTGTTGTATTTTTGGTTCTCTCCCATTGTGCATTTGATGCACTTGATAGGGTTTGGTAAAATGGTTGGATAAATGAGTAAATTAACCCTTTATGATCCTTGTGGGATGTGTTGAGGGTCATTTGACTAGTTTAGGGCCACCCATGTGGCCACCAACATTTTCGAACAGGGATAATTGTAAGGTTAATCATAGATTTGACTTGTGATGATGTAGAACCAATGAGGAACATGTTGATATGTTAGCTATAATTGAAAAATGGATTATTGATATTTGTGTCTAGACGTTTTTAATGGAATAAGGGGTTATTGGGAATGATGTGAAAAAATTGATAAAATGTATTGATGTTAATGTTTCAAATGGATCATGATTTTTTAATGGATTTACATAAATGGATTAAGGAATATGAATTATTGAATGTGTTAAATGGGATAATGTGTGTGAATTGTTGATTATACATAATGGATTGAGGTATGAAAATGGAAATAGATTAAATGGGAAATGCCAAGAAAATGGTAAATGTGATAATGGGTTGAGGCTTGATGATGGTTTATATATCGAATGAATATGAATTTTGAATGTTATGTATATTGGTTGAACATGGGTTGTGATATGGTAGTTGTGGTAAATGGATAAATAAGCATGTGAACATGACTTGGTTATGTGGAATAAAGGAATGAGGTTCCTCCCACTGGTTGGGTTGGACTGATCCTCTAAACCCCACACCTAGAATGCATGAGTTAGGGATTCAGACTAAGGCTATAGACCCTTAACAGATACATTTGATTACACTACCCGGACTAAGGCTCTAAGTTATGTGTGATGTAAATGTTTATGAGATGTTTATCCCTAGTGTGATAGGGAAATTGACTTATACCCTTTTGTATAATAATTGGTCAGCCTAGGCCATTGTGTAAATGATGTAAAAGACTAACCAATGAAATAAGTGATGCAAATGATTTCTGTGATTAAAAAGGATAAAGTGAATATTCTTAAATAATGGTACCTAGGTTGTCTTTTGGTTATCTTTTAATTTATTTGGTACTTTAATGCACTATTTTGTTTAGACTAGATATATTGTAGACTTCATTGGTAGTGGAATACTAAGTGGTACTCACACCCTGCTGGGGGTGTGATGTGGTGGGGATATTTGATGATTTCAGGTTAGGATAAGTGAAATTCACTTTCCTAGGGAGTTGAGTAGGGATTGGGATGTGAATAGATGAGGATTCATACTTGGAGTTAGGACCCATTTTGGGGATTCATATGATTTTATTTTTTTACCTTCTCTTTTAGAATTGTTATTATGACAATGCATATTTATCATTTGGTTTTGGTTGTACCCTATTTAGGAATTGGTTAGTAATGCATGTTCCTATGTTTTTTTATTGTTTCCTTTTTTTCATAAGTCATCTGTTGTGTCTTACTTTGGTGTAGAGGGTATAGTCTCCCCACTTCATTAATTAGACCCTCATTATTAGTCAGCAGCCTCTGACATACAAGAAGTCACAGTTCAGGTCATGTGGTGAACCATTTTGGGGCACCGGTTTAGTGGATTCTAGGTTAGGGATGTTACCATAGTCTTTTTCAATGGTTTTAACCATTACACGCATGTTTTAGTGTTTTAAAACTATAAAAGTGAATTTACAATAATCCAGATCAAATGACACCTTATATTGACATTTTTTTGTTCCACATTTCACAAATAACTCTACAATTTTTTTCATATCATTTTAGGGAAATATAAGGCCGCTTTCTTGGTTTTGACCCCCTGTTGCACGTTTTTAAGGGTAATAAAACCTTTAAAAACTACTTGTTGGGTTATTCTAGGAACACCACACATCAGACATGTGTTTTTTACTTCTACACACCACAAATAATATAATGATAGTTTTTTTATGATTTAAAATCATTGAGAGGTCATTTTCTATACTTTTGACTATTACATGCATGATTTAGTGTTTTAAAACACTAAAAGTGAATTTCCATTCATACCAACCAAAAAACACATCGAATTGACATTTATTTTGGTTCCAACATATTAAAAATCAATCTATGGTTCTTTTCTTGGGATTTCACAACAATCGAAGGACGTATTTCTTGGTGTTGACCCCCTGATGCACATTTTTAAAGTCCATTAAACAATTTAAAACTAATTTTCAGGCCGTTAGGAGTATAATACATGTCTGGATTGATATTTTATATACTCATACATGTCATAAATAATTAATAGATGATCTTCCTATGATTTCACATCATTAGGAGGTCGTTTCCTATGGTTATGACCTTCACACACACATTTTAGTGTTTTAAAACACTAAAAGTGCATTTTTGATCAACCCAAGCAAAGGACAAGTCTGATTGATGTGATAAATGTTCCTATATTTAACATATCACTCTACAATTTTCATATGATTTCATGGTAATTAAAGGTTGTTTTTCTTGGTTTTGACTCCCAGATGCATGTTTTTAAAAGTCAGTAAACCATTAAAAGTAATTATTTGATCTGTCTGAGCACACCACACGTCATATTGACATATTGTTTTCTCATAAATATTAAAAATATTACAAACATGTTTTCCCTATGATTTCATGTCATTCAGAAGTTGTTTTCAATGGTTTTGATAGTTACACACACATTTATGAGTTTTTAAAAATAATAAAATTTTGTTTATAATCATCTCAAGAAAAAAAATCCTAGATTAATTCCCATTTAGTACCAACATTTCAAAAATCACTCTATAATTTTTTTTATGATTTCACATCAATTGAAGATAGTTTTCTGGGTTTTGACCCCCTTAATGCACATTTTTAAAGACCATCAAACTGTTAAAAACTGCTTATTAGATCATTCTAGTCACACCACATGTCTGATTGACATGTCATTTTCTCAACACATCAAAAACCATATGCATCCATTCTTCCTATGATTTCACATAATTTAGAGGTTTTTTGTTATAGTGTTGATAATTACATGCATGTTTTAGTGTTTTAAAACACTAAAAGTGTGTTTTTAGTTATCCCAAGAAAGAGACACATCGGATTTATATTCTTTTAGTTCCAACATTTAAAAAATAACTCTATAGTTATTTTTGTATGATTTCACCATAATTGGAGGCCATTTTATTTGTTTTGGTCTCTAGAAACATGTTTTTAAAGCCCATGAAACCTTTAAAAATAGCTTATTTGGTCCGTTTTCAAGTACACTAGACATCAAATTGATATGTCGTATGCTCATACATAGAAAATATAATACTAATATTTTCTCTCTATGATTTCACATTATTATGAGGTCATTGGTTACATTTTTGACCATTATATGCATGTTTTAGTGGTTTTAAACTCTAAAAGTTTGTTTCTAGTGGTCTCAGTCAAATAAAACCTCATATTGAAATTCTTTAAGTTCCAAAATTTCATAAATCATTATATGGTTGTTTGCATATTATTTTACAGCAATTAGAGGTCATTTTCTTGGTTTTGACCCTTTTACACATGTTATTATTGGTTGTGAGACCTTTAAAAATGATTATTGGGTTTTTTTGGTCACCCCACATGTCAGATTAACATTTTATTTTCTCATACACATAAAAAATAATACAAAGATGAGTTTTTTTTATTTAACTTCATTTGGAGTTTGTTTGATATGGTTTTGACCATTATGTGAAAGTTCTTGTGTATTCAAAACAATAAAAGAGTGGTTTTGATTATACTAATAAAATGAGTCTCCGGATTGATGTTCCTTAAATTCCAAAAATTCAAAAAAAATCTACGATTATTGTATATTTGTTTCAAGACAATTGGATATCTTTTTCTTAGTTTTGGCCCCCTAACACATATTTTTAAAGACTCTCAAACTATTGAAAACTACTTCTATATTTTTGGGAATACCATATGTCATATTGATGTACTATTTACTCAAACATGTCAAAAAATTATAAAAATATGACCATCCTAAAATTTCATATCATTTGTAGATTTTTTGTTATGGTTTTGAATTCTTGACATGCATTTTAGTGTTTTAAAACACCAAAATGCATTTTCGGTCATCCAAAGAAAATGAAACCCTAGATTGATGTTATGTTTATTCCAAAATTTAAAAAATCAATTTATATTTGTTTATGTATAATTTCATAGAAATTAGAAGTTATTTTCTTTGTTTTTACCCCTTAGAGCATGTTCTTAAAGGTCATCAAACCTTTAAAAACTGCTTATTTGATCTATCTAAGCACATCGCATGTCTAATTGACATGAATTATACCTATACACATCCTTAATAATAAAAATATGATTTTCCCATGATTTCACATCATTTGGAGGTTGTTTTCTATGATTTTGACTGTTACATACACGTTTTACTGTTTCAAAACACTAAAAGTGTGTTTTGGTCATCCCGAGAAAAAAACACCTCATATTGATGTTTCCTTATTTAGAAAATTTCCAAAAATCACTCTAAAGTTTTTTTTATGATTTCATGATAATTAGAGGTTGTTTTCTTGATTTAGACCCCCTGATGCACGTTTTTAAAGGCCTTCAGAGCTTTAAAAACTGCTTATTAGGTTATTTCGGGAACACCACACATCATATTGATGTCTCATTTTCTCATATACATCAAAAATAATGTAGAGAATATTTTCCTATGTGTTTACATAATTATAATGTTCTTTATATGTTTTTGACCATTAAATTCATGTTTTAGTGTTTTAAAACACTAAAAGTTCATTTTTCATCATCCCAAGAAAACAAAACCCTCGATAGATGTTATTCCCATTCCAACATTTCAAAAATCACTCTACAGTTGTTGTTGTTTGATTTCAAGGAAATTAGATGTCATTTAATTGGTTTTAACCCCCTATCACATGATTTTAAAGGCTACCAAACCATTAAAAAATGAATATGCAGTCTGTTTGAGAACATTTCATATCTGATTCATGTGTCTTCTACTCTTACACATAAAAAATAATACAAAGATAAATTTCTTAATATTTAATATTATTAAAAGGTCATTTGTTATGGTTTCAATCATTATGTGCATATATTAGTGTTTTAAAACTCTAAAGTGTGTTTCCAGTCATGCTAATAAATTGAAAACTTGGATGGATGTTATGTGAACATTTAAAAAATCTTATTATGGTTATTATCTCATGATTTCATGATAATAATAGGTCATTTCATTGATTTTTACCCCCAAACAAACATTTTTAATGGTCTCTAAACCATTTAAAACTATTTATTTGGTTGTTCTAGACACTCTGTAGGATGGACTAGCATGCCATTTTCTCTTACACATCAAAAATAATAAAAATAAAATTTTATTGTGATTTAACATCATTTGAAGGTTTTTTGAAATGGATTTCTTTGGCACACAAACATTTTAGTGTTTTTAACACAGTAAAAGTGTGTTTATGATCATCCTGGGAAATTGACTCATCTTATTGACATGTATTATACTCTTTCATTTAAAAAATAACTCTATGATAATTTATTTATTCTTTAATAGATATTAGAGATTTTTTCCTTGGTTTTTACCCCCTGACACATGCTTTTAAAGGGCGTTGAAATATTAGAAACTGATTATTTGGTCTATCTGAGAACACCACACATATTATTGATGTAGCATCTACTTGTGAACATAAATAAAAATAAAAATATGGTTTTTCTATCATTTAACATCATTCAAAGGTTTTTCTATGGTTTTTCCTATTATCTGAATGTTTTATTTCTTTAAAACACTAAAAGTGTGTTTATGGTCATCCCCATAAAACGACGCCTCAGATTGATTTTTTTCAATTCATAAATTTCAAAAATAAATATAAAATTATTTTTCTATGATGTTATGGTAATTTAGGATCATCTATTGAGTTTTGAATGTGAAACTATAATGTAAGACACATTTTTTATTCATTATAAGAATTTATAAAACACTTAAATTATTCATCTAATATTAACAATTAAACATTAAAATTGTAATATAAAATACCTCATGCATCAGGTGTAACATCCTCTAGATCACCCAAGGAGCCACGAAAATATCCACTAGCTTTATCTAATGCCTAAAACATATATAAATATTGTATATTATATTCACATCAAAAAAATTCAATATGGGTATAATTTAATTTATTTTTTACCTATTCCACCATCTTTGTATAATTAAAATGGTGTTGCATCATCAATTCATCTATATATGATGACATAGTGATAATATATCCTCCTGATCTGCACATAGGTGTTGAAATTGATCAACCATACTATGTTTTATTTTAAATATGATAACATCTACATTATTTGGTGTGTGCATCCCTATATCTCTGTATGAACCCATCACCTCTTCTCTATCCACTACATGTCGCAGGACACTAGTGTTAAAGTTCAAAGAGTAACCATGACCATAATTCCCAATGACGTGCTAAGATATCTCATCTCTGCACATAGTACTATGATGCTTCTCCTCTGGAAGCTCTACTGACTCATCATCAAACAGAGCCTATTTAATATATATAATTATTTAATGAATAAATATGAATAATTTTTATGAAATAAAAACACGTTTTTTACTAAAAAAATTTCTTATAACAATATCAACAACATCGGGATCACCCACTCGATGAGTCATCATCCATATCACCATCTGATCGGTTATCCGACCTCATTGGAGTAACTAAAATAAATGTGAACACCAAATAAATATTTATATTCATGTTATACAAAAATATTTTTAATATATGAATGAAAATTAAATTATAAATTAACATCATGTTTAATCTAAGACACGTGATGAGTGCCAAGTCGGAAAGGCATGTCATTCATTTCCTGATTATGTGAATGATGAGCAGACTCAGTCTATATTATACATATTTAGTAAATAGACATAAGGAAAATTATAATCATTTATTTATTAAAATTAATAAATTTTATCATCGTTTCCTCACTCGACCAAAATACAACTAATTCCTACCATTGTGAAGAAAGAATATCGGGAGGGACTGTCTAGCACACTCACAAATGGTGTCCAATTATCTATCTTCACCCTTTCCTTGTAATCCTTCTATAATTTTTGGTACTTGTAAATGAGTACTTACCAAAACTCATTTGGTATGGATGTCAAATTATCCTATTAAAAAATATAGTTACTGACATTGATAATAATAATAAAAAATGAAAGGTAAATTTAAAAAATAAATTAACCAAAACCTCACCCCATTATATTTCAATCATATCATGGGGGAATGAAGTCCAATCACGAGTTTTTAGAGTGAATCTATATGGGTCTCGTATAATATTCCCCAACTGATGAATCAATTCACTTTCACACTCTCCAAATGGATGAAATGTGTCATCAAATAACACATCCAATTAGGTTCTAGAGTTCTATGATTTAATCCCTCTTCTAGGACCCCTTTTTATTTTGGAAAATACACTATATCCTGTTAAACATAAATTCATACACTACTAAAAAATAAGGATATAGCCACCGACCTATAGCCATGGTTTTATAGGTCTGTGGCTATATCCAATTTATAGCCACGGTTTAATTAGAAAATCATGCCTAAAATTTCTCGTCCCCTTTTTTCCCCCAAAATCCGTCGGGCTCCTCCTCTATTCTCCTGATTAGCAACCCTCCTTCCCTTGTGATTCCTCCTCCCCCGTGATCTCCTCCTCACCGTGCCCTCCTCCTCGTCGCGACCTCCTCCTCGTTGCACCCTCCTCCTCCCCGACGCATCCTCACTGCACCCTCCTCATCACTGAGACCCTCCTTCCCGACGCCTCCTCGCCACGACCCTCCTCCTTGATGCCGCTCTTCCGACACCTCCTCGTCGCGAACCTCCTCCTCACCGCGACCCTCCTCCCCGATGCCTCATCCCCGATGACTCTCTTCCGATGCCGAGGTCAACACCCCCATCACCCTCCCCGACACCTTTTCACCAGCAACCCTCAAAACCCTCGACCCCTCCTCACCGTGACCCTCCTCACCCCGACCCTCCTCCAGCGAAGCTGCTCCGAGCTGCCTCCCCTCCTCCATTCCCAACGGTTCTCCCCCACAACCCTGAACACCATAGGTAATCCCTTGTCTCTTAATTCATCCCCATCCACCATTCTTATTAATTTTTTAAACCTTAAGTATTTTTAATATTATTCTGCACTTACTCCCATTTCCATACTGATATACACTACTATAACCCCTCAATTTACCACACAGTAACCACTAATTTGGGACTCGACCACATAAACCTCCTATAATGTGACCGGTGCAGAGTTTCGAAAACAATCTTCTCCTTAGAGTCTCCAAATTCAGTGGGATGTGTTTGAGGTTCTATAAAAAAAGAACACAAAACCAACATGAATTGTCATGCTTAAGTTATAAACTGGATAACGGCGACTTTGTATATTTTTATACAGCAGCTGTGAAGAATCGGAATTACAGGAGGAGGAAGACAGAGAACAGGGGAAGAAGAGAGTGAGAATAACATTCAAGAGGTCTCTCTTTTCTCCTTTCTACAGGTTTTACCTCTTTTAAATTATACCTTTGATATTAGTTTTCAATATGATCATTATCTGTATTGTTTTATTTTGGATTCTTGTTATATTTTACTCAGTGTTTACTAATTTTCACCTTGAACACATATATTTGGAAATATGAATATACAAGCCATATTAACACTATTAACATCTTCAAATTTTTTATATTTTTTATCCTCAATTATTCATCACATGAATCAACTAAATTTGTGAATTTTATACCTTGTAAGTAACACGTTAGATTCTTGAGAGAATATAATTGTAGTTATATAGTGGAAACATCAATAATAGCTCATGGAAAGTTATAATAGACCATAATAATTTTTTTCAAAGCATGAAGGACATTCTTAATGTAGTTGATAAATCCTATGGTGCTTTCTATTTTCTTTCCATGGACTATGAGTGTTCTAGATCATCAGCCCCACATAATTTTTTCCTTCAAGAAAAAAGGTTCATTCCCACCCCACCATTAATTTTAGAGAGGGATCTACAATATCATGATTAGGGACCATAACATATGATGCTTTTATGGAATTTTTAGGTGTTAAATTGATGTTTCAATTAAATTACACGATTTCATCCTTTGTATCTTAAATTGGAATCCTTCCATAATTTTCATTATTTTCCACTTTATTCTTCATAATTACAATAACTATATAAAGTTTTGAATTTTTATATCAAAGAAACTATCATCAGTTAACCCATTTTTAAATTTATTCTTTCAATTATTTTAATTTTGTATAGCCCACAAATTATTCCCTTTTTTAACCTCCATCTTTTCCAAAATGTCCATGAAGTTTTATTGAGAAATATAACTCACTATTTTAATAGAGCTTGTATTATTTCTTAATTTCTTTATGGGACTTACATGTTTTTTTCACCATCGATATATGGAATCATTAGAGGTATTTAGATAATAATAATTTTAACAATCTATTGATTGGTTATAATTTGATAAATGTTATTCATCTTAAATCCATTATTCTGTTGGATAGTGACTAAAATGTTAATGAGTTAATAAATTATTTTATTAGAGAAAATAGCATGGAGAGCTCACAAATAGTAACATACATTTTTTTAGTTAGCTAGTTTAAAGGAAGTTGTACTATTTTTTCATTAGTTGGGAAAAATAGGGAATGACCAAAGAAGGTGAGACCAAATTTTAAAAACTTGTAAAATAACTATTCCATGATTTTGAATTTTTCTTCATTCATGTAATATAATTTTTTTGAATTCATTAACATTAGGGCGGACTTTTTTTATGAACTGACTCACTGGGGCCCACCTGGCTAGTGGTAAGCTGAGTGTGACACCACAATCCCACCTCTAATTGGTTAGGGGTTAGTGGCCATCCCTGAGTAGGCATAACACACACAAGGTTGTTCTTAGCCTATGGTACCTGTACACATGAAAAGAATACAGGGGAAAATAAAATCCTACAAAAACATATAAAAAAGACTAACTTGTTATGAGGGACGGGACTACTGACATATGCCACAACCTAGCATGAACCATGGTCTATCTAGATCACTATCTTATATCTGCTCTTGGTCCTCCTAGGATTCCTTCAAAAGGAATATTGTCTACATAAGACATGAAAAATATGGGTAGATCCCATGCAGTGTTTAGTATAACAATGATCAATAGGACACTCCAAAATCACTAAACAATGGGAATTTGGAGAGTAGTTATCTCATCATCACATAGACACATCATTACAAATATGAGATATAGAAATAGGAACAATAAACTAGATATAATCATAACATAAAACATGCCTCAATGGCATATTAACCATTATTTTATCCATAAGATTCTACTCAAGGATAAAAGTTAACACTCTTCTAGTTTCACTCACAACATGATCTATGCTTTCACTGATGGTGCATTCCCAAGAGTTCATGCTCATCAGACCTCGCCAAAGATGTACTCAATGTAACTCTGAAGATCTCGATACATAGATAGGGGATCTCTCCAAGGGAATCTGGGGTATACCATACCATATCTAGAATATCCCACTAAGTATGGGATTGTACACACAGATAAGTTGGTAATAATGATTCCACAAAACCCACCTAGGGAAATAGAAAAAATTATAGAGGATCACACCCCATGTCACACAGAGGGATTCCCAAACACTATCTGAAACTAATCCCACAGAGGATATCATAGTCCTATTATTAGGATGTAATACCAAAATTTACCCTCATGGGGATGACCAAGGGGAACACACACTAGTTAAGATAGTCCATTGTTGTATCTCATCTTCATATAATTAATCTTCCTTCCAATTATATAATCTTAATATTATAAAAATAATGTAGAAATATATTCTTTCTTCTAGTTATTATTCTCATCTTCTTACCATTGTAATTCTTATCAAATTCTTTAATATTAATGCTTGGTATATGATATGGTTTATATTTTCAAAATCTCTCTAAATTTCAATAAATCTGTGTAGATTTAATACAAAACATCACAACTCGTTATGAATTAACCCAAACACTTTTGGGAATTTATTATTATTATCTCTTAGATTTCATATAAACTCTTTTTACTATAATAAATCCTCTTTCACGGAACTTATGTATGACTATTCGTGAATTTTTATAATTTAAAACATTTATGAATTCCCTAAACCATAATTTTAATATATTTGTTATGATTTTTTTATAAACTTTTCATTGATGATTACTTAATATCTTATGAAAAAATACATATAACGTTAAGTCATTTTCTAGATTATTTATTTAATGTATGTTTATCTGCCTCAGAATGGATAGATACTGGATGTACAACATTGATCGGATCACTGATGAATTTCAGAAGGAGTTACAATATTTTTTGGACTTTGCATTCACTAATGATTTAGATGGTAGATTGATTCGATACTCGTGTTTTGATTGTGTTGGAAGACCTTGGTTAACTCATGTGGAAGTGTGTTACCATATCAATAAAAGTGGTTTCCAAAAAAATTATCATGTGTGGTATCACAATGGAGAAAAATCTCAAGTGTTGAATGACATCGATTCACCGAAAAATATTGGTATGAAAAATATGATTTCTGATCGGTTTCCTTTTGTTTCTGAAGCTATCTCCTCATGTAGACCAGTGCAAGAGGAAATGAATACTGGAACACAGTTCTCATCTATTAATCAGGATGATGACATTGAGAGTGTTAGAAAGCTGATGGAAGATGAAAATACCCCAGTATATCAAGAATGTGGAAAAATGAGAAAACGTGAGTTTTTAATGTGATTATATCACGGGAAAAACAATTTATGGGTTTAGTAATACTACGCTCGACTATCTCCTTACATTTATTAAGGATTTACTGCCTGATGATGCATGTATTCCAGAAAATGATTACATAGCATCAAAGTTGGTTGAAAAATTTGTATTTTCATCTAGTAATATTCATTCTTGTCTCAAAGACTGTTGTTTGTTCTGGAAGGAGAATGCAGACTTAAGTCAGTGCAAACAGTGTGGCACATCAAGGTGGAAGACTAATAAAGACAGATCTCAATCTTTCATACCATAGAAAGTGATGTGGCACTTCCCTTTAATTCCTAGGCTCTAAAAAAATTTATGTCAGAACAAATGGAAAAGAAAAAGAGATGGCATGAAGATGAAAGAAATAAGGATAACGATGAAATAGTGCATCCTGCAAATGGGTTGGCTTGGAATAAATTTGATAGGTTACATCCTGATTTTGCAGCTGACCCATGAAATGTTAGATTGGGATTATCCTGTGATGGTTTCAACCCATTTCACCAAATGCATACAGCACACAGTACTTGGCATGTTTTCATTCACATTTATAACTTTCCTTCATGGATGTGTATGAAGAAGTCGTTCACTATCCTAAGTATATTGATATCTGGACCCAGTGATCCTGAAAATGATATTGATATATACTTGCAGCCATTAAGAGAGGAGTTAAATGAGATTTGGATTGTTGGTGCACAAGCATATGATGCATTCAGAAAGGAGTACTTTATGTTTCTTGCAGCTTTATTATGGACGATAAATGATTTCCCTACCTATGGAATGATGTCTGGTTGGATTACTAAAGGGAAATTATCATGTCCTATTTTTCTGAAAAATACATGTTTCTGAAGATTAAAGTTTCGATGAACTTTCAGCTTCATAGGGCATCGACGTTTTCTACCAATGGATCATCCATACAAGAAAAATTGGAGACAATTCGATAATGGCATTGAGACAGATGAGACACCTCATTGAATTTCATGGACTGATATTGTTAAAAAACTTGATGATTTTAATTATGTTCTTATCAAAAGTCAATCAAATATCAGAAAGAAAAAGCATGCTAATTCGAATTCCAATAACAATTTGAGAAAGAAAATCATATTCTTTGAGTTGTCGTATTGGTCATCAAATTTATTACGACATTGTTTCAATGTAATGAATATCGAGAAAAATATTTTTGAGATGTTACTTGCTACTATTTTAAATGTCAAAGTCAAAACAAAAGATGATTTGCAGTGTCTTTGTGATTTGATGGATTGGGGTATAAGAGCAAGACTTCATCCTGAGTTAATTGGTCAGAATAAGTGGAAAGTCCCTATTTCCTGTTATTCGATGACAAATGTGGAGAAAAAACAATTTCTTCCGGTCTTGGAATGTTTGAAGGTTCTGGATGGTTATTCAAGTAATATTTTGAAAAGGGTGAATACACAAGATGTGAAACTCAAATATCTTAAAACCCATTATTACCATGTCTTGTTACATGAGTTTATTCCCATTCCCATTCACCATTTACTTTCACATAATGTTAGAGTTGCGATGATTAAGTTATGTCAATTTTATCGATATATTTGTGCCAAATGATTGAGAAAAAGTGTTGTTCAGAAATTGCAGAGAGATTGCAGAGAGATGTACCACTACTGGAAAGATGATCTTTACCAACGGTTCACCAAAACCGTTGGGAAAGCCATAGATTTCCCCACCTTTCCCAACGGTTTGGCAAACCATTGGGAAAGGGTCACTCTTTCCCAACGGTTTATGTTAAACCGTTGGGAAAGGGTGTGTTTTGAGCCTCTTTCCCAACGGTTCACCAAAACCGTTGGGAAAGAGTGACCTTTCCCAACGGTTCACCAAAACCGTTGGGAAAGGGTGTGTGTTTTGAGCCTCTTTCCCAACGGTTCACCAAAACCGTTGAGAAAGAGTGACCTTTCCCAACGGTTCACCAAAACCGTTGGAAAAAAACACCCCAAAAACCAACCTTCGACCTAAAAAACTCAACCCACCCCTAACCTATCCCAACGGTTTTGAAAACCGTTGGGATAGGTTCTTTAATTTTTTTTCCAGATCTACTAACTGAAAACATTATATAAATCAAAATTTTAAATAATTATGATAATACATATATATATTTATGAAATTATGTTTACAAAAGTGATGTTAGCTTAGTGGTTAAGTCGTTCGATTATAAACGAGGGGTCCTGGGATCAAATCCCATCGGATGTTTTATTTTTGGAATTTATATACCAACGGTTCCATTACCATTGGTATAGATTTCATATTACCTATACCAACGGTTTCCAAAACCGTTGGTATAGACCTATCCCAATAGCTTACTTGGCTACAGTTTTGGAAACCGTTGGTATAGGCTATACCAACGGTTTGGAGGCCTATACCAAATCGTTGGAGAAAATTTTCCCACCATCTTTTTTCACATGTATGTTACATTTGACTATGAATCTTCCCATGGAAGTTCTCTTTGGTGGTCCTTTTTCAAGTCGGTGGATGTATCCTACTGAAAGAATGCTGTTGAAATTGAAATCTTATGTGAGAAATAAATATCATCCTGAAGGCTCTATTATGAAATTCTATTTAGCACAAGAATGCATGGATTTCTGTTCATCATACTTGGATAACGTCACTACGAGGTCTAATCGACTAATGAGAACTGAAGATGAGCAATATGATCCCATTGAGCCTGCATTTCATTCACTACCCCAAACAGGGGGGTATCTGGATTGTACTCGTTGTGTACTTTAAGCAGGGAAGAGTGGGAAATGGCACATCGCACAGTATTATTCAACTGTGGTGTGCTTGATGATTATATCAAGTAAGTAAACTAATAAATATGTATTTTTTTCACTGTGTGATTTCTTTATATCTTATGACATTTTAATGCTTTCATATCTGTAGAGAACATTTAGAAATTAAAAAAAAAGAGACATCGATCTCTATCTATTAAGAGGAAGGAACTGTTGCACAGCAAAGAATTTTCTGCCTAGTTAAAGTCAAAGGTAATAGATTTCTTTTTCTTCTTCTCATAACATAATCACATGTCTCTATTTAATATTCTATGTTGGTATCTTTTAGGTTTTAACTCTACCAATGATTGAAGTATCAGATGAAATAAAAGCATTGTCCTTTGGTCCAAACGATGTGGTACGTAATTGTAAGTCAATGGTTGTCAATGGATTTAGATTTTTTATATATAGTTGTGCAAAAAAAATGACAACACAACATGACAGTGTCACAATAATTTCTACAATAGATTGTTATGCGAGTGCATCAGACAGGCAGCCTTGATCAGAAAATATATCATATTACGGTGTTGTTGAAAGAATCATTTTATTAGATTACTATGCACATGGTCATGTCCCAATGATGAAATGAAAGTGGTTTGATTCAATGACACTAAAAGGAATTCATATTGATAACTGTGGATTTAGAGTGATTGATATGAACCACCAGCTTTGTACTGATGAACCTTATATTCTTGCGTTAGAAGCTAAATAGGTGTTCTATGTAAGTGACGCATTACAACCACAATTTGGTGTTATTGTTGATGTTATTCCTAGACATATTTTTGATGAAGGAATGAATGACAGTGATGTTGTGGATGAACCATTCGGTATTTATTTGAATGTTTCATTTGATGATATGGATGATGCAATTGTTAGAACAGATTGTGAACTAGAAATTTTCACAGACCCCACATAGCGTTGACACATTTGTAAGTATTTACCTGATATTATCGCAATATTGTATGTGTTTTTTTTAACTTCCATACATGATATCAAAATGACTAGTATATTTTGTAACATTACTGAATATAAAACTATTAATATCCTAACCAATTTATGTTTAAACACTTCTCTAGTAAATCTTGAACATAGAAAAGTCTTGATATTTTATCAATATAAATATCACACATGAAAATGTATCTCATTATTTTATGATACAATTGTATTATTTAACATTTTTCATTATTTATATTTATTTGAGAATATTATTTTAAATTTCCAGGTCAAAATGTCTGATTATGATGATACTAGAAGGAGTAGAAGAATACCGAGAAACAAACAACATAGGTCTCCTCCTAGAAACAATGTAAGTACAAATTATGTTTGAATATTATGGTCTTCCATATTATTTATCTTGTTATCATTCATTTTATTTTATCATCTATGTTATTTTAGGCTATATCGTCGAGGATATCCTTGGATTATGCCACTGAGGATGATATTGTGGCGGGGGGTACTGATTCTACAGGTCATCCTACTACTATGTTGCTTGAGACACCAGGAGGCCATCCTCCCATTATGCCACCTCCATATTATCCATACCCACATTTTCCGTATCCATTTTTTCCCGCACCCACATCAGATGGTAGTTCTCAGACTCCCATCCCTCATTTTCCATTCCCACCATCCACTGTACAGGGTACTGTTCCCCCATATATCCCTCCTCCATATCCATATCCATATCTACCCTCCTCTGTACAGGGTTATCTATCGGGTTTTCTGCCTCCATCAGTACACTTTTCATCTACTGTACATAGTAATCCTGTAGATATCTAACCTACCATGGAGGCTACCCTCCCTCTAGATGCAACACTTCAGGGGTTAGCAGATCCCCCATCTACTGGTATTTGTTTAAACATTACTGTTACTGATTAATGATAAATTCATATATATTATTTTCTTTAATTTTTGGTTTCATGATTAGCTCTAGCCTCTACCAGACGACGAGTCCACACAAAAATGCACATGGTTTGGAATCGGCACACGCAAATCATAGTTGATTACAATTAAGAAAATGCTATAATTAATAAAAATGGCACATAATGTAAAAGTTTTATGAAAACACTTGCTAGACACAGTAATATCATTCCGGTTCAACTGATAAGTTGGAAGGCAGTTGGAGAATAGATAAAGGACAAAACCTGGGCAGAGATTTGGGTAAGTAATTTTGATCACCTTATATATATATATAAATTTATAATATTTTCTTAACAAATATTATGTCCATTGTAGCTTCGATATAATTTTCATGACAGACAAAATGCAAAGGCTGCAAGGATAATGGATTTAGGTGAAATTTGGAAATCCTACAAGTATGATTTATATCTTGGTTGGAAAAAGAGATTTGGTACAGAGCTTGAAGAAGTACAGGTGTTTCAAGATTGCCCAATATCACAATATAAAGAGATGATCAGCTACTGGAAGAGTCCAGCATTTAAGGTGTTTGTTAAATTTATATATATATATATATATTCATTTATTTATTTGAAAATTATTTTAAATTACTTGTTTTATTTATGTTAATAAATTTATATAATTATTTGTTTATAGGAGAAATCAAACAGAAATAAAACAAACAAGAGTGAAATGAAACACATTTATACTCGCGAACACACTTCATTACCAGATCATGAGCAGACGAAGGTAATTTAATATTTAAAATATTAGGTTTGTTTAGTGTAATTTTTTAACTTCCAATTTTGATTTATTTCTTTGTTTTTTTCTAGAAAAGGGCATTGAATATTGAGGGTCGCGTTCCTCGATCAAATTTGTTTTGTACAAGCCGGAAAAAGAAAGATGGTATTATGCCAAATATCGACACTGAGAAGGAAATTGTAAGTACATTTCAATTTCTTTGATTTTTACTGAATTTAATTCCTTATATTATTTTATCATTTTAATTTATGTTATATATTAATCAACAGAATGCTTTAGAGGCATTGGCAGAAAAATAACCTGATAATTTGGGCCCAAACGATCATATACATCAGGTATTAGGAGATGAGCATCAGGGTAGAGTGCATTGTCAACCTGGGAAGAAGATTGTACCATCTCGATACTTGTCTACTAACGTTTCTTCGATTATCAGTTCTGGTTTTTCCATAGTGGAAAAAATTAATGCCACAATCAAAGAAGCAAGTCAAAAATCCGAACGTGCGATAACTGAAAATATGATGAAATTTATGTCTTCCCTTTCTTCTACACTTCCACCAGAATCAGCTGCAACGGTTGATTCCTTTTTGATTTTGATGTGTTCTGCTAATGTAGATTCCTCTATCGGAGCTGGAGCCAGACCTAGTGTTAGACCCGATGATGGTGTCGGTTCAGATGCAGATTCTGATGATTATGTTGGTGGTGTGAGAGGTGGTGATGGTGTTTCTGTAGGATGTGTGGATGAGGGTTATCATGATTCTGATGATACTGATATTGATACTCACTTTTGATGTAAATTTTATTTTTGGATTGGTAATGTATGACGAGTTCCTTAAGACATAGGATGGTGTGTTTCATGGCCATGTTATTGAATTGGTTTCTTTTCCTGGTAAGGGATTCATGCTTGAGAATGCATGATGAGTTCCTAATACGTAGTTTATGCAATCGGAAGACCTGATTCTAGTGTACGTGGTTTGTTTTATTTTGATACAAATATGAACTGGTTTTTTTTGCAAATTGTGTTTTGAGAGTTAAAAATATTGTAATTATAGTTTAGGGAAGAGCTAGAAATCCGGGTTTAATAAGTACATTTCATGGAAATTGAAAGACTCATAAGAATAATACTCATATTGGGGTCTTGTGGTGAACCCCAATATGGTTTTGAGTGGTCATTACACATAGGGTTTTGTATTGGTGCATGAGAATCATAAACATTGCATTGCTAGTATGAATTTTGAGTGGAAATTTCATTACAATGTATAAAAAATGTTGCGCATGCCCTTTTGTTTTGGAGGGTCAAGTGCTGCCAGATTTTGTGACATGTGTTGCCTGATCCCCATCAAATGCTCCCTCCCATTTTCCTGCCGACACCTAGCTGCCTTTCATTTATTCATAATACTTTGTGTTTTGATGCTATTATTTACTTTTATTGGAAGAAATTTAGTCGACCTATGTTATTTAGGATATGTTCAGTAAAGCACAAACATTGGATCTAGTTGATCGTACGGGATATATGTGATTTACCTGGAAACCAAACAAGCCCTTAATTCCATTTCATTCCCTTGTGATGTTAGGAAAACTGGTGCCACAATCTGAAGGAGCTGGAGATACTCGTGATGCACAACAGGTATACATGATCTCTACCTCTTTGCATACTATCCATGTATGTCTGTGGTCTAAATCTCTCTGCTATTGCATCTGCAGGACTTACTGTGCAGAAATTGCCCATAATGTGTTGACTAAGAAGAGAAAGGAGATTGTGGAGCGGGCTGCGCAGATGGATGTGGTTGTTACGAATAAGCTTGCAAGGTTGTGCAGCCATGAGGATGAATTAGAGTAAGTCACACCACCCTTCATTTCTCAATAATCTGTGATATTATTGAAATCGCCTCTTACAAACCTGTCTCACCTCACTGGGTTGAATTTCCCTAACATCTACCACTATTCCATCCATCCATTTTATAATTATTAGCATAAACAATAGATAAAATGATCTCTGACCCACCCATAACCACAATAGTATAATCATTTTGTGTTGAGGCATTAATGCAACCTACTATGAAAAACTACTTCTAGAAAATTCATATAGACTGGTTGCATGAACTTACATGAAAATAATCTGTAAAGCCCATAAATTTCTCAAAATATACTAAATACACATATTATATTTCTTAGGTTCCATAACATCAATAATTGATACTTGTAAATGATTAGGTTTATTAAAAACATACACACATTTTTCCCTCACCCACAGAACTCTATCATTATAAATCATGATATAAATCATAGAATAATAGGAGTGATTGCTTTTCATCCTGTGGGAGTGGCTATATTCACCCCCGAGTTGAAAGAATATTATTTATAATGTGAACATGTAACTAGACCATGATCCATTAGAATGGAAAAAAACCTTCTAACACCTCCATCCATGAATCTAGAAGCCTCTAACACCTCCACATAGACAAAAGAATCCTCAAACGCTGCAAAAAAAGTTGTTAAAGCACACTGGGTTACTCCATGAATCAATTGAAGTTCCACCATATACCCTACCATGTAAAGGATACTTCACTGGAGAAGCACATTTCTCATCGCTGACAACACCCAATCCCTATAGAATCAAAAATCTCTCCTCATAAGTCGCCAAGTAGATAGGTATCTCAATGCATGAAAATTATTTAACCACCATCCTCTCTGAATTAAAAGAACCAGACACAATACAATCAGAACCCAAACCACCACCAAGGGGGATAATGTACACCTCTTTATCATTATCTGATCCATTCTATTTTGAAAAACTCTTGGTTGAATCTGGTGTGATATTTGAAACTATCTTCCCTTGGGGGGGCAGGGGGTGGGGGCAGGGGGAGGGGTGTGTGCAGGTGGGGGGCAGGGGGAGGGGTGTGTGCAGGTGGGGGGGCAGGGGGATGGGTGTGTGTAGGTGGGGGGTAGGTGGGGGGCAGGGGGACGGGCGTGTGCAGGTGGGGGTAGGGGAGGGGGCAGGGGGGTGTGTAGGTGGGGAGCAGGGGGTTGGGAGAGGGGGGTTTCTAGGCGGAGGGATGTTCAGGTGGTTATAAATGTTATTTTATACTATTTTTTCGGCCATTTTAACCCTTAACCTCTTACTTTCCCCTTCCTTGACAAACCAATTTTACCGTAATCGTGATAATTAGTTTTTTAAAGTTTTCAGTGTTCATCATAATTTAAATTTATGTTCAATTTATTCAATAATAAATATTATTATTACTTAAAATATTTAATACATTTTATGAAATTAAAATATACATAATTATATAATATAACATTAAATTAAACCAATATATGTGATGAAAATTGGTTTTTCAATGAGTGTATTTTTCAAGAATAAGAAGATATTATATTGACTATATGAACAATAATTTTAAGTGTTTATGCCTCTCTTTTTTTCGTCCCTTTCTTCAAACATTCATGTATTATTCTAATATTTAGTTATGAGTTGTCTAGTTATTAAGTAGTTTATGGTATTTCAGAAGTGAAGGGCTACACTCGTCATCGATTTTAGGAATGTTCCTGATTGAGGATGGTCCCTATTATTTTTTCATGCTGAAAATCCTTCTTGGGAAGCTCTATCAAAGTCTATATAGTCAGGTATGTCCTGTAATTGCAAGATGTTCAATGCAGTAGCTTCAAGAATCCATTTTTCTTCATTTTTTATGATGATTTTGATGTGGTAGTAGGCAAGGGGAAGTGGTCCTGTCCGGGTTTGGGGGGGATCTTTACATGGTGGGGGAACTGGCAGGGGGGAGGGTGAGGGAGGGCAGTGGGGAGGAGGGAGTGTGGAGGAGGGCAGTGGGGGGAGGGTGCAGGGGGGTCTGTAGGGCATAGGGGAGGGGTGCAGGAGGGCAGGGGGGTCTGCATGAGAGATGTGAAGGAGGTCAGGGGGTGGGGGTCTAGGGTTTGGAGAGGGTAATTTTCAGGGGTAGGGGGGACTGGAAGGGGTGGGGGTGGAAGGGGGAATGGGCAGGGGCAGGGGGTGCATGGGGAAGGTAGGGGTAGGGTGGGGAGGGAAAACTGGCATAGAGGAAGGGTGAAGGAGGGCAGAGGGTGTCTGCAGGGCAGTGGGGAGGAGGGCAGGGGGGACTGGCAGGGGGTGACCTATTTAATTTTCTTTAACTATCTTATGTACATATTACTAAATGATTAATCAAAACAATTTTGTTGTGGTCAAAAAACCACCCAAATTAACCCAAACAAACATCATTTAATTATTATCTAATGATTCATTCACATGGAATATCATATAATTTATTATAAGATCATTTAAACTTCTAAAATATCATTAATAACTTGAAATATCATTTCTGGATGTTTATCCATGTTCTACGTGAAAATTCATTTAAGAATACAAGTGAACCACTCAGGAAAACCATAAAAACGAACATTCCTGAACAATGTTATTAAACCCTATAACTCATAAAAAGGCCCATACAATAACATAATTAAACTGGACCGGGCCAACACGCCGCGGTCACACCGTGGTCACGCCTCGGTCACGCCGCGGTCACACCGTAGTCATGCCGCGGTCACGCCGTGGTAATGTCGTGATTTAGCCCTGCTCCAGCCACATCCAGCCCACACCACCCCCTTCCACCTTCATTTCAGCCCGCTGCCACCAACATTCCAGCCTACAACAGCCACCCCCCCTGCCACCTTCGAATCAGCCCGCACCATCCCCCTAGTACCTACAACCAACCCCCTTCCACTAGCATTCCAACCTTCTCTCGCTCCCTTCGATCCAGGCCAGAAGATGCTACCCCACGGATGTCGCTGGACTGGGCCAACACACCGCGGTCACGCTGCGGTCACACCACGGTCACACCGTGGTAATGCCGTGATTTGGCCCTACTCCAGCCACATCCAGCCTACACCATCCCTCTTCCACCTATATTTGTTTTCTCCTTGGAAAAATCTTCCATTATGCTATTTATTGCCTCTAGTTTCACATACAAGAAAGGATTTTTGGCATGAATCTATTTTATCCCCTTCTTCCATGATAGAATAATCCAATCTTAGTCAACACAAAAATTAGGAAAGACCATTCAACTCTATTATAAGCCTTTTTCAAGTCATGTTTCCATGGAATAATTCATTGTTAATATTTATTCTATGTTTTCATATATTGAAAATTTTCATGGTCCAATATGGCATTATCATATATGAGTCTCTTAGGGACAATGGAAATTTGATTTTCAGAAACAATAGAGGGAAGCAATGGCCGTATCTGATTCCCTGGAATTTAGGAGGATATAAATAAAATTATAGAGCTCGATGAGTCTAAAATTAGTGACCAATGATTTTTTTTGAATAAGGGTTATAAGAGTTTCATTGATCGAGTGAAAGTAGTCATTTTCCACCCAAAGAACATATATGAGACCCGAAACATTCCTTCCAATAATTTTCCTAAACTTATTGAAAAAAAGGAATGGAAACCATCATAGACTAGTGCTTTAATTGAATGGTTCTGGTTAAGTTCATTAGGATCTCTTCATCTGTAATATCACACATAATCGACTTATTAAACTCCTCTAAAACAACCAGTCTGAGTTGTTCTTTATATTAGGAGAAATGGGAGGCTACACAACTGTACAAAGGTCATGGAAAAAGAGAAAAATATTATTACATATATCATTATGATTTGATATATAACTTCCATCAGAATTAGTAAGGAAAAATATGTGGTTATTTCTGTAATGTTCAGAGGCCTTTTGGTGGAAAAATATTATTACACATTTCTACGATCCTTGGTATTTTTGGAAGACGTTCATCTATAATTGAAATTGAGGCCTCATAATGTTCTTTTGAGTAGGATTGAACTGTGTTAGGGATTTTAGTACTAGGTACTCCTTTGGTGATCCTACTATATGATCGGTGTTTTTTATCCCTTGGCCTCATCCCATTAATCTTATTGGGGTCATCCTCAAAGAATGAAGTGTAAGAGTCTGTGAGAGGGGGGGATCCTGGTCTGGGGGGTCAAAACGGGTTTGTTTTGTTTTCTAGAGGTTGTGGGCGTACCCATAGGATCACATTGTGGGTATTTGTTTTATGCTATATTGATTTAATGGGGGTGATCTGCATTAGTTAAATAATCTTGGGAGGGCTGGAGAAGGGTTGGGGGCCTGGGGTGGTTTGCTGGGGGTAGGGGGGTTTGCAGTGGGCTGGGGGGAAGTGAATTGGGAAGGGGGAAAGTGTAGGGGCAGGGGGTGTGCTGGGGGTAGGGTGTGTGTGCAGGGGGGGTGTAGGGGGCTGGTGGGAGGTGCAGTGGGCAGGGGGTAGGGGTGTGTGCAGTGGGCTATGGGGGAAGTGCAGTGGGAAGGGGGGAGTATAGTGGGCAGTGCTGGGGAAGGATAAGAGAGGTGAACCAGTACCCAAGATACCTCTTAAGAGAGGCCTTAGAGCTTATTTATAGGGAAATATAAAGATGACAAAACACTCATGTCCGATGTGGAACACCGACTCCAATAATGAAAATAAATTGTTTAAATTTTAATGATATATATTTTTAAAAATATATTATTTTAATAATAACCGGTATAACCATGGTTTGATAATTGAATCTTTAACGAGTGATTTAGCTAGTTCGATGTTCAGTCCACTTCTGAAAACATTGGACAAATGAGCGAACTAAACTATCCTCAGCTACATTTCACAACACTTAATGAAAAGTACATTATGATTCTAAAAAATAGTTACATATATCTTTCTAGAGAATATTACTTAAATGAGTGATAAAAATACACCTTTTTAATAGTGTTAGGACTATTGCCTAACAATTGTACTGATTAGGTAGGAAGAAGAGAACAAAAATATGGCAGAAGTTGTTATATCTATTATAAGTAATTGGAATAGAGTTAACAAAAAACTAAGAAGAAAAAAATGAAAAAGAAAATGAAGAGGGAAGAGAAGAACTTCTCCTAGGAAGACCACTTCTCAAAGGGCCTCCCAGACCTCCCAAGGATCGGCTCCTAGCCACGCCATTATTTAATACCCCAACCCAACAACCATCCACCCCTACCTACTATTACCAACACCTAGTAACTAATAAAAGTAAAAGAAAATGTTTCCCTTAGGACATCCCACCAGCCACATGCACATAAGGACATCCCTACCAAGCACAACTGACAGCCACACATCCACACTCCTAGCATTTCCACCCTTACAAAAACCCACCTTGCCCTCAAGGTGAATATCCAGAAACCTCTAACAGAAATCGTTGCCTGGTTGATTGCACATGCTTCAAAGAGTCTCAACTCATGATAAAACTTCATCTTCATCAAGTAAACCATTGTTTCTTCCATCACCAGCATCGTCGTCACCACCACCATTGAATTAATTTCCTGACTAGGAGAGCATGGCCGACATGTTTCTTTGATATTACAGTCAACGTATTTTAAGTACTAGTGGCACTAGAAACCAATTCTTATTTGTTATTTTCCTCTAAAAGTAATAAATGGACAAGTTTAGGCTTTCCACCTTCATTGATACCAAGAGCAGTGATAACTCCAACACCTATAACCATGGGAAAAATTGGTTTGCACTCTTCATTGCAAACATCATATTGTCTCATTTCATATTTAAGATGGTTTTTGGATATAACTGTAATATCCTTCTCTCCCTCCATAATAGCATTATCTGGAACATATAAGAGCTCCTTCTGGTGCAGTGCTTCTTGAACCTTTATGTCCTTTCATCCACCAACATCCCGTGTAAAACCAAACAGTTTCAGCATAGATAGCCCATCTGTAATGGCATCCCAACTATAGCCTTTATTCACCATTCCTAAAACCAAGTGTTTCTAATCCATAGTTTATTTGGCCCACCTAAGAAAACCTTACAGTACTCTGACAGGATTCTGATGTGTTGCTACTTTGAAAAACTCCAACATATGTACAGTAGGGGTGTCCAGGTAGGGGGACTATCAGGGGCAGGGGGACTAGCAGGGGGAAGGGGGGACTGGCAGGGGGTGGCAGGGGGCAGGGGGGGCTGGCAGGGGGACTAGCAGGGGGCAGGGGGACTAGCAGGGGACTCACAGGGGGCCTAGCAGGGTGCAGGGGAGGACTGGAATGTGGGACTAGCAGGGGGCATGGGGACTAGCAGGGGGCAGGGGGGACTGGCAGGTGGGGTGGCAGGGGGCAAGGGGGCTGGCAGGGGGCAGGGGTGACTGGAAGGGGTTGGCCGGGGGGGACTGGAAGGGGCAGGGGGGACTAGAAGGGGGTGGTAGGGGGCAAGGGGGACTGGCAGGGGGACTGGAAGGGGTGGCAGGGGGGACTAGCAGGGGGTAGGGGGACTAGCAGGGGGCAGGGGGGACTGGCAGGCCTGCTGTGTTTTTTTTAATTGAAATTTGATCTATAGCCAGGGTTTCTAACCGTGGCTGTAAGGCTTGTCTGTGTTTTAACTTCTGCCACGGTTTGAAACAGTGGCTATAGTAGTCGGCCTATATCCACACCAATACCAGCCACGGTTCATTGAACCGTGGATATAACCTATAGCCATGGTTTTTGGGCTTATATCCACGGTTTGAAACCGTGGCTATAGCCTAAATTTCCAATAGTGATAATTTAATAAACAATAATTTATTTTTTACTTAAAATTTACAATCAAATAGGGGAGCATACTTTTATAAAATTAAAATTAATTAATATAAAAAATGAAGACATACATACAAGAAATGTTATGTAAACCAATATAACCTTCCTATGACATACCTATATTCAAAAAAATATCATTAAATTAATAAATATTTATACATATAATTCATAAATATTTTTACAAATGTTAATATTTTTAATATGTAAATGGAAAAATGATTATATATATTTTTTCACCGATCATGAAAATCCATCATATCTCATTTAACTTTCTCCATGACCCATTGAATGTATTCCTCTCATAGATCCAGAGTGGTTTGGTCATGTTTTTTATTATAAAAGATAATAATATTAGGTTCCCCAAATCCAATTTTAAAAAACATCTTCTGGTCTTTTTCACTATAAAATTTATGTTTGAATATGTCCTAACAAAGTAAATCTTCTGTACCTATGAAAAATTATAAAGGGATCATTTCTTACTTGATCATCTTTATATAGTATATTGTTAATGTTTACTAATGTAATTTTGAAAATGTTCAACTTCTTTTCCATGAATTGGATCGACCCAATCACACCATAGAAATATATTCTTTAATCCTTGACTATAAATAACCACAATAATTCTCCAAAAAATCCATAGTAAAATTGTGTACCAAGAGATGGAAAATCAACACCACTATTTTGTGTTTCTTGGTTCAAATCAACATCTCTAATATAGAATCAATATCCAATGTCATCTAAATACTTGTATAGATGGTCCATAATAAATAAATCATTAGCTAGTTGGTTGATTTCTTTCGTCACTGTTTGAGCACTTGTTTCATGCATCTTATGAATATATAAATTTCACATAATTCAACGGATAGAGGGTTATGAAAATACACCTGAGTTATATTATAAAAATATTAAAACAATTATATATGTATGTGTGTCTTTAACTACATACGAAATGTGTTGAAATGAAATTGTTGGATTTGATGGTCAGTGTCACGACCCGTCCTCGGGGCCCGTGTCGTGACTACCCCAAGCCCGCCTTCTATAGGCCAGGGGCTGGCGACTAGCACCAAAGGCGTAAATCCCAATAACTAGGAAGGAATTTCCTTTATAAAAGTAAACAAAACACCACAGAGTAAAAGCGGAAGAAAAACACTAAGTACAAAGATAAGTGCTAAAAGTTAAATGGTCCAGAATACAAACCCAAAAGAAAGTACAACTACAGCTGAAAAAGGTACAATAGAAAAATACAACAGCTGGTAGGATGGAAGCGGCTCCTGGGTCTTCCTCCTTGGATCCTACCTGAAGGGTAGGTACAGATGGCGCAGATCCTGGATCATCCACCACGGATCCTACCTGAAGGGTAGGTACAGATAGCCTCCACAATGCTCTCGCCCGTCAACTTCCTCCGAGTGTCGTCTTGCCGTGAAGTCCACCTCCGGATACTGGCTCATCGTGTAGTCCACCTCCAGGTACCATCCGGTCCTTGAACACTCGGCCTCTGTCATCATTGTCCGTCGTCTGCAACCAACACAATGAGGTGCGGGCATAACCCGTGAAGGGGTGAGTATAACGATACTCAGTAGGGACCCCAAGACCCTCAAGGTCTCGCTAAAACCAACAAGGATAACCACAAAGAAGATCTCAACAGATAACCCCTACTTAGGTATATGCCCATACATATACCTAAGTTATCAAGTAACCCATCTCAATCATGAGGAAACACAAGGGTTATGAAATCAACGGATAACCACTACCCAGGTATATGCCCATACATATACCTAAGTTATCAAGTAACCCATCTCAGTCATGAGGAAACACAAAGGTCATAGACTCAGCTCAAACCAGGATTTTCATTATCGAAACCGTAACTGCTGAAGAGCCCCGTCTCTGGAGTGTACAGTGGTCCTTTCACGACTTTGAGGTATTGCTCACTGACCTAAAACTGCTGAGGTACTCCTCCTGTCGAGTACTATAGGCCTGATACTACCACCAAGTGCTTCCCACCATGGGTCTGCCGCTACAACCAAGCCCTCCCCCTCATAGCCTCAAGAGGTACTCCTTCTGTTGAGTACCGTGGGTCTGCCGCTACAACCAAGCGCTCCCCATCATAGCCTCCAGAGGTACTCCTTCAGTTGAGTACCGCGGGTCTGCCGCTACAACCAAGCGCTCATCCGCCATGGGTCTGCCACTACAACCAAGCGCTCCCCACTGGGCTATCCGAAACACATCGAGTCGATCGGTCAAGCAGTCGTCAGGTCTCAGCCGGCTACACGGTCTCCGTACTCCGCACGCTCGTCTCTAGGAGGGTCCGCTCCACGAGCTACAGGTCGATAGTCCAAATATCTCAAAGTCCCACGAAGAAGTATCTCAAAGGACCGCCTCGTCATAGGGGTCTCAACGCAACAGACGGCGCGTCAATCGGACGCCCGGTCTTTGAGTTATTAGCCTTTTAATCCTAGGGGCCCGGTTGGTTTCGTGAGCGAACCAACCCGGCCGTATCTCAACTGTACCCCGAACTCTCATAGGGTATACTCATAGGGACCGCTTCTCAACAAGATCACCAATGCCGTTGACGATTCATCATCCGGACGTCCGGTCTGAAAAATATCAGCTTTTCCGTTCCAGGGGCCCGGTTGGATTTCGGGTACGATCCAACCCGGCCATACTCCAACTGCGTCCAAAACTCGGGCGAAATATGCCAAAAGTTCCGTCTCAACAAGAGGAAATCAACGAGACAGACTGTGCGTCAATCGGACGCCCGGTCTGTGAGTTACTGGCTTTTTCGTTCCAGGGGCCCGGTTGGATTTCATGAGCGAACCAACCCGACCGCACTCTGACGGAATCCAAACCTCGTGTGGAGTAAGCAAAAAGATCCGTATCACTTAGAGGAATCCATCAAAGTGGACGGCACGTCAATCGGACATCCGTAGCTCGAGATATAAGCGTTTCCGCTCCGAGGTCCCGGTTGGTTTCATATCCGAACCAACCCGGCCGAACCCAAAGTATTCCGAAACCTTGAGTGCGATATACCGAAACGACCGTCTCGTTCCAAGGATCGCTATGCAACTGATGGTGCATCGATCAGAGGTCCGTAGCCCAAGATATGGGCAAAAGACCAAAGAGGGTCCGAAAACGGGGGGTCTGGGCCCGGACCGACCCGGCCCGACCCCCCTTGGGTCGGCCCGAACCAAGTCGACCCGACCCGGGTCTGGGTCTAACCTTGTTTGGTGTGACCCGGCCTGGCCAGGGCGGCCCGGCCCGGCCTGGGCGCGACCCGGCCCGGCGGGTCGGCTCGGCTCGGCTCGGCCCGGCCGAGCGGTCGAGGGAAGGAACCGCAGCCCCCGCACGGGGGCCGCTCCGCAGCACCAGGACGCGGCATGCCGGACGCATCCCGCCTCCCGGTTCCGCGCGGCCACGAAACCACCTTGCCGTCGCGGCTTCAGCCGCCGTGGGTTTTTCCAGCGGCGCGCCGGGCGCCGCCGCCTCCGGCGTGAGATTCCGCGGACCACCGGACGCGCTCCGGTGGTCCGTTTTAGGTGCAGTCTTCGCCAGTGGTCCTCCCGGGACCCGACCTTCACTGCAAGGCCCTCAAATCGCCCTTGCAGCCCCGTTTGTCGTCGTCCGCCATTCCACACACTAAAAACGGGAAAGAATGCGGTGATTCGGACTTGTTTGTTGGTCCGCACCCACCGCGTTAGCGGTTTGAAACAACACCATAATATTTCCCAACAATTTGATAAACCTCGAACCGCAATAATAATCCACGGTCCAACTTGTTAATTAGTTGTCCCGCGTTCATGCCTTGAAGGGAAACAAACATGGAGTATTATCATTTCAAAACAACCCCTACCTCAACGTCGTCGTCGGACGCGAGTTCGTCGCGGAATTGACCATCGCGGAAGAAAAAGAACGTCGCGTCGCGGAAGGGCGTCGCTGTCGCGCGGTACACGGCGTCACGTAGACAAACTCCGAGGATCAAGAACATACAGATTTAATTATAACAATTAAATCCATGTTGATTTTATAATCCACAAAGAATTAAAAGGACCGCAATCCCCTACCTTGTCGTTGTCGATCAAAGATTGTCGCGGGGTTGGATCGTTGCGGAAGAAGCGTTGCGGAGGGAGAATTGTCGGCGTCAATCTTCGGGGGTCTGGCGTTCTTCGTTTCCCTTCATCAGAGGCCGGCGTTCTTCGTGTTCTTCACGTAGGAGGGTGAAGATCTTTAGAGATTCTCCAAAGGTCTAACACAACAAGCCGATAATAAAATAAGTCCTCATCTTATTTTATTATCAACTGAGGAATTTGAAAAACAAAGATAAGTAACAAACAATTAATTCATAGAATTAATTGCAACGAACAAACCGCCTAATTAATAGGGGCGTTAAGAATTTATAAAACGCGTCAGTTGACTTTCGTTTAATAGGGGTTTTCGTGGGTGAGTTACTTAGCGGAAAAGAAACGGTGGGGCTCGTGCGGGCCCCACCTCACAAATATCCTACCAAGAGGGTAGGATATTTTGGGCTCCAACCTATCCGCTTCAACTCATCTTAAGCATCTTTAAGCGGCTTTAAGTAAAAATAAAA
Organism: Viscum album; assembly: GCA_963277665.1. Taxonomy (NCBI): domain Eukaryota; kingdom Viridiplantae; phylum Streptophyta; class Magnoliopsida; order Santalales; family Viscaceae; genus Viscum; species Viscum album. The sequence continues at coordinate 1,337,427,399 of OY728145.1, forward strand.
TAATGTTTGTCGTACCACATTATTTTATTTCTTAACTTAAAGCCCAAAAATTTAAAAACCACACCCGAGCAAACACAACTACGGAAGAAGCGTTTCTAAGCAATTACCAGCGTTGCGATTCCATCGGTGGCCTCAGAATTTGATTCCGAGCACCGGTTCAGAAGTTAGAAAAACCCGCTCATTCGTTCACTGAACGTACCCGAGCCTAAACTTCGGAAAATGATTCTGGGCACACCGGGCCTCGGAATCAGGTGCCGTCAGAAACTGTGTTCTTATAAAATTCCAAAGAAAATTAAGAAAAACAATTCCTTGAAATTTCCGGGTCTTTACATTACTCCCACTTCAGGGATTTACGTCCTCGTAAAGCTTTAACACCAACTAGGGTCACAAAAACGGTACAGAGCATGCATCTGAGCCTTCTGCTCCCATGCGCTCACCTGGAGGTTCCCGTACTGCCAAAGAAAGTGAACCCGAGGAATCGACAACCCTTGTAGGACCACCCCTATCAATACTTGATCCCCACTGGAACCTCTGTGAAAGTCGCCCCATCGCCATCATCCAGCTCCCCATGGTCGATGATATGCGAAGGGTCGAGCACGTATCTCCTCTGCTGAGATACGTGGAAATCGTCGTGCACCTGGTGCAACTGAGGTGGATGATTCAAGCGGTAAATCACCCCGCCTACCCAGCTGAGGACCTAAGAAGGTCCGCTGAACCTCAGAGATAACTTGTCGCCTTGGCCACATCTCCATAAACCTTGTCGAGGTGAGACCCGTATAAGGACGTGATCGTCATCCTCGAACTCTAGAGGTATCCAATTCCTGTTAGAACTGAAACTCGAAACGACTACTGCCACGAGGATAAGGTTGACTGAATCAAGAGTGATCGGTCGCACCCTCCTGTGCATGAGTTATCCTATGCTGCCTGGGGTTTCCTTTTCATCGACCAAGGAAAACCCATCCCGACGTCGTAGTTAAACCACAACCTTTTTGCCTAATACCATCAATTTGTGTATGAACTGTGATTGTCCAGTCCATACTCAAACCAACGTCGTAAGGCCTTGATGCCGACACCAAGAGATTCCAACCGAAACTCTTGCCTTGAGGGTCTGACCACACCGTCGGCGTAAGTGTGATTATTGAGTCTTCTCCCAAGGTATCTTCAGACGTGAGGGTCAAGTCTACGGCTTACCAGAAACTCTAGGTCTGGGACAAGATTTGTGAAAGTGATGAATGATTCATATCGACGTCTGTTACTACAACATCTAGTAGTGGACACAGACCGTCCCTTGAATCATTTTTAGAGCCATTGGGTCACACTCCTTGACTGCATGCAGCCGCACTCTTCCCCCTCCCTCCAACTCCCTGAGCCTGGCAGGGATAACTAAGGTGGGTGGTTGTAGCATGTTAATATGTACACCACCTCATGCTACTCTCCTAGCTCTGCCTCCACGCCTGCCGCTTCGCAGAATCATCTCTCTTAAAAGCTTCCTCTTCTTGAAACATTTAACATGCCCGAGTCTCTAAGACTGGCACTGGTTTCCTATTTCTTACTGCACTGTGCAGTCTTCATCCGCTCCTAGATGATCTGCACCTTCTTTAGTCTCACAAGAGCTGCTATGATTTCTTCTTTGTCGATAAGAGAAATCTGGTCTCATCCCCTGGATGAACCACATTCGTTTCCTAATACAGTCAATCCCGACATGAATGATGCATTCATGCCATGGATGACGTCGTAAGGCCTCGACGTAACTACCAAGAGATCCAACTGTCATTCTCACCTCCAAGGGTCGAGTCACACTGTCGGCATCAGTGTGAGGTCACTGGGTCTCCTCCAGTAGAAATATTGAAAGTGAGGGTCAAGTCAACAGTCTTAACCAGGACCACTCAGTATCAACCAAACAAAAAGGACAGGAAAGAAAACATCACAAGATAAGTGTCTTTTTATTATTGCAGCTCATAGTACAAAGACACGAATACAACAACAACATGGAACTAGAAGTACAAAGGACGTATCCACTAGTTCATCTCATGTCCACCTACTCCCGGAACTCTACTGCCTTGTCCACTGCTCGGCTGTTTCTCAAGCACCCGCCGCTGCTTTTGCCTCAGTGGCTCCTCCGAAGCCTGCGGATCAACTGTACGAGGAGTCAGACAGTCACGTGTCAGGTGACCCTTCATGCCGCATTCATAACACTTCCTGCTCCTCGTACGGATGGATCTGGTCCTCTTGGACCTCTACATCATATGTCTATTGCCCACAGATTACTCGGCTACTGATCGAAAACCCTGAGGCAAAGGCCGAAGCTCCTGAACACGCTCAGGGTGCAGAGCTACTGGTACAAACTCCACCCTGAAGAAGGTCTCGAAGTTTTACCATGTGAAAGTAATCCCATCGCAAAACTTGAACAAGTGGCTCCACCACCTGCCTGCTGCTGCCTGAAGAAGGCTGGCAGCAAAGATCACCATGAAGTCTACTGCCGTCCCCACTAGCCTGAAGACTCGCACCACAGCCTCCAGCCAATCCCCAGCCGCCTGCGGGTCCGTCTCTCCCCGGAACCTGGGTGGTCTCTGGCGCTGGAACTCGTGAAGCGCGCTCAAGTGGTGTGCATCACCTACTGCTGGGGCTGGTGACATCGGTGGCCCAATGTATGGTAGTACCGCTGGTGCCTCAACTGCAAGAGGGCCATGTACCAAAGCCTCGTTGCTCGACAGGCTGTCAGCACGCACATCCCTCTGGGCTCTAGTTGGTCGTCCGAGAAAAGGCATCCTGAAAGAAACAACGTGACACGGTCAAATGATTATACCTGGTGATCTGACCTGGTTTGAGCTGATTTTTAAAAACTTCTCGAAACACACATGCAATCAGTTTTTTCGTGCACAAAGTCGTAAATCAGTTGTCAGGTTCCTGGTGTATGGATACGTCGGCCGCCTGCACCAACACTGGACTCTCTGAACTGAAAACCACACTCGATACCCTTAACACTATTGCTTCATAGAAAGGGAATATCAGAGTTATAAGTTCTGCGGTAGAACCGACTCATCTGATACCAATTTGTCACGACCTGTCCTCGGGGCCCGTGCCGTGACTACCCCAAGCCCGCCTTCCATAGGACAGGGGTTGGCGACTAGCACCAAAGGCGTAAATCCCGATAACTGGGAAGGAATTGCCTTTATAAAAGTAAACAAAACACCACAGAGTACAAGCGGAATAAAAACACTAAGTACAAAGAGAAGTGCTGAAAGGTAAATGGGCCAGAATAAAAACCCAAAAGAAAGTAAAACTACAGCTGAACAAGGTACAATAGAAAAAGACAACAGCTGGTAGGACGGAAGCGGGTCCTGGGTCGTCCTCCTCGGATCCTACCTGAAGGGTAGGTACAGATGGCTCAACTCCTGGATCATCCACCACGGATCCAACCTGAAGGGTAGGTACAGAGAGCCTCCACAACGCTCTCGCCCATTAACTTCCTTCGAGTGTCCTCTCATTGTGAAGTCCACCTCCGGATACTGGCTCGTCGTGTAGTCCACCTCCGGGTACCGTCCAGTCCTTGAACACTCGGCCTCCGTCAGCACTGTCCGTCATCTGCAACCAACACAACGAGGTGCGGGCATAGCCCGTGCAGGGGTGAGTATAACGATACTTAGTAGGGACCCCGAGACCCTCAAGGTCTCGCTAAAACCAACAAGGATAACCACAAAAAAGATCTCAACATATAACCCCTACTTAGGTATATGCCCATAAATATACCTAAGTTATCAAGTAACCCATCTCAATCATGAGGAAACACAAGGGTTATGAAATCAACGGATAACCACTACCCAGGTATATGCCCATACATATACCTAAGTTATCAAGTAACCCATCTAAATCATGAGGAAACACAAAGGTCATAGACTCAGCTCAAACCAAGATTTTCATTATCGAAACCGTAACTGCTGAAGAGCCCCGTCTCTGGAGTGTACAGTGGTCCCGTCAAGACTCCGAGGTACTGCTCACTGACCTAAGACTGCTGAGGTACTCCTCCTGTCGAGTACTTTGGGCTAGCTATTACCACCAAGCACTTCCCACCATGGGTCTACCGCTACAACCAAGCGCTCCCCCTCATAGCCTCAAGAGGTACTCCTTCTGTTGAGTACCGCGGGTCTGCCGCTACAACAAAGCTCTCCTCCACCGTGAGTCTACCGCTACAACCAAGCGCTCCCCCTCATAGCCTCCAGAGGTACTCCTTCAGTTGAGTACCGCGGGTCTGCCGCTACAACCAAGCGCTCATCTGTCGTGGGTCTTCCGCTACAACCAAGCATTCCCCACTGGGCTATCCGAAACACATCGAGTCGATCGGTCAAGCAGTCGTCAGGTCTCAGCCGGCTACACGGTCTTCGTACTCCGCACGCTCATCTCCAGGAGGGTCCGCTCCACAAGCTACAGTTCGATACTCCAAGTATCTCAAAATCCCACGAAGAAGTATCTCAAAGGACCTCCTCGTCATAGGGGTCTCAACGCAACAGACGGCGCGTCAATCGGACGCCCGGTCTGTGAGTTATTAGCCTTTTCGTCCCAGGGGCCCGGTTGGTTTCGTGAGGGAACCAACCCGGCCGTATCTCAACTGTACCCTAAACTCCCATAGGGTATACTCATAGGGACCGCTTCTCAACAAGATCACCAACGCCGCTGACGGTTCATCAACCGGACGTCCGGTCTGAAAGATATCAGCTTTTCCGTTCCAGGGGCTCGGTTGGATTTCGGGTACGATCCAACCCGGCCATACTCCAACTGCATCCAAAACTCGGGCGAAGTATGCCAAAAGTTCCGTGAGGAAATCAACAAGACAGACGGCGCGCCAATCGGATGCCCGGTCTGTGAGTTATTGACTTTTTCGTTCCAGGGGCCCAGTTGGATTTCATGAGCGAACCAACCTTACCGCACTCCGGTGGCATCCAAACCTCGAGAGGAGTAAGCCAAATGATCCGTCTCACTTAGAGGAATCCATCAAAGTCGATGACACGTCAATCGGACGTCCGGAGCTCGAGATATAAGCGTTTCCGCTCCGAGGGCCCGGTTGGTTTCGTATCCGAACCAACCTGGCCGAACCCAAAGTATTCCAAAACCTTGAGTACCATATACCGAAACGACCGTCTTTTTCCAAGGATCGCTACGCAACTGACGGTGCGTCGATCGGAGGTCTGTATCCCAAGATATGGGCAAAAGACCAAAGAGGGTCTGAAAACGTGGGGTCTGGGCCCGGACCGACCTGGCCTGACCCCACCCCCCCTGGGTCGGCCCGAACTGGGTCGACCCGACCCGGGTCCGGGTCCGACACGGTTTGGTGTGACCCGGCCCGGCCAGGGAGGCCCAGCCCGACCTGGGCGCGACCCGGCCCGACGGGTCGGCTCGGCTCGGCTCGGCCCGACCGAGCTGCCGAGCGAAGGAATCGCGACCCCCGCGCGGGGGCCGCTCTGCAGCACCCGGACGCGGCATGTCGGCCGCATCCCGCCTCCCGGTTCCACGCGGCCTCAGAACCTCCTCGCCGCCGCGGCTTCAGCCACGGCGGGTTTTTTCGGCGGCGCGTCGGGCGTCGCCGCCTCCGGCCGCCGGCACTGCCGCGCCAGCGTGAGATTCCGCAGACCACCGGACGCGCTCCGGTGGTCCGTTTTATGTGCGGTCTTCACCAGTGGTCCTCCTGGGACCGACCTTCACTGCAAGGCCCTCAAATCTCCCTTGCAGCCCCGTTTGTCGTCATCCACCGTTCCGCACAGTAAGAACGAGAAAGAATGCGGTGGTTCAGACTTGTTTGTTTGTCCGCACCCACCGCGTTAGCGGTTTGAAACAACACCATAATATTTCCCATCAATTTGATAAACCCCGAACCGCAATAATAATCCACGGACCAACTTGTTAATTATTTGGCCCGCGTTCATTCCTTGAAGGGAAACAAACATGGAGTATTATCATTTCAAAACAACCCCTACCTCAACGTCGTCGTCGGACGTGAGTTCGTCGCGGAATTGACCATCGCGGAAGAAAAGGATCGTCGCGTCGCGGAAGGGCGTCGCTGTCGCGCGGTACACGGCGTCGCGCAGGCAAACTCCGAGGATCAAGAACATACAGATTTAATTATAACAATTAAATCCATGTTGATGTTATAATCCACAAAGAATTAAAAGGACCGCAATCCCCTACCTTGTCGTTGTCGATCGAAGATTGTCGCGGGGTTGGATCGTCGCGGAAGAAGCGTTGCAGAGGGAGAATCGTCGGCGTCAATCTTCGGGGTTCCGGCGTTCTTCGTCGCCCTTTGTCGGAGGCCGGCGTTCTTCGATTTCTTCACGTTCTTCGCGTTCTTTGCGTAGGAGGGTGAAGATCTTTAGAGATTCTCCAAAGGTCTAACACAACAAGCTGATAATAAAATAAGTCCTCATCTTATTTTATTATCAATTGAAGAATTTGAAAAACAAAGATAAGTAACGAAAAATTAATTCATAGAATTAATTGCAACGAACTAACCGCCCAATTAATAGGGGCGTTAAGAATTTAGAAAACGCGTCAGTTGACTTTCGTTTAATAGGGGTTTTCGCGGGTGTGTTACTTAGCGGAAAAGAAACGGTGGGGCTCCTGCGGGCCCCACCTCACAAATATCCTACCAATAGGGTAGGATATTTTGGGTTCCACCCTATCCGCTTCAACTCAGCTTAAGCAGCTTTAAGCGGATTTATGTAAAAATAAAATAATTTTTGTCATACCACATTATTTTATTTCTTAACTTAAAGCCCAAAAATTTAAAAACCACACCTGAGAAAACGCAACTCCGAAAGAGGCGTTTCTAAGAAATTACTAGCGTTGTGATTCCATCGGTGGCCTCGGAATTTGATTCTGAGCACCTGTTCAAAAGTTATAAAAACCCGCTCGTTCGTTCACTGAACGTACCCAAGCCTAAACTCCAGAAAATGATTCCGGGCACACCGGGCCTCGGAATCAGGCGCTGTCAGAAACTGCGTTCTTGTAAAATTCTAAAGAAAATTAAGAAAAAAAATTCCTTGAAATTTCCGGGTCTTTACAGTCAGTCATATGGGGCCTTTCTTATTTCAACTTAGGGATATGTGTCCTAAATTACATCATAGTCCACATCAAAAAAATTTACTTTTCAAATTGGACCTTCCTCAATTTGAGAGGGGATATCTACCCTTGTTTCAACCTCATGAATATATGAATAAAAAAATGGTGCACTTTTCCATAAATTATCCATTTACAATTGAAGCTTCCACATGTTATTTTTTATGCACATACAATTTTAATGTATTTATGTATCTGTTTATTAGATAAATCCATCTAAATTTAATGGGACTAATCTTAATGAATTCACAAAATAAATGTTTGGTAAATTGGACCATGACATCAAAAAAGGTCGAAATAGTTTTTCTAAGTGATATAGTGTAAGCACAATCATATCCTCTAGATTTTTCAAATAACTCTTTTGACGATTCTTTGAACAGAGCTATCTTTAATATTAGAAAAATAAATCAATGACTTAAATACATGGGTGGGAAAATATTCATGAATTATAATTGGGATTAAATATTGGAGTATAATATGATTATCATGACTTTTCAACCCCTATAATTTCATGCTCGCCACATTGACATGCTTGGAAATATTAGAGAAATATCCATTAGGAACCTTGAAAGTATTCAAAATTGAAAGAAATGTTTCTCTATCTTTTTTAATCATTGTGTTCAATACAATGGGAATGAATTCCCTATTAGATTCATCCAACTATAAATGTAATGTTTTTATTATTCTCATTTCTTTCAAATCACAGTGAGTGTTGGCACTGTTCTTTGATTTTCTCTTTATACACAAAATGGTTTATCGTATATTATTGCACAATTTTTTTTCAATGTGAATCACATCCAAATTATTCCTTAATGTATTGTCTTACGAATAAGGAAATTCAAATAAAATACTCTACTTCTTCCAATTATGACTATTTTGTCTATTTTTGGCTGGAATGGATGACAATATAGGAGCTGATAAATCTTCAAAATCATATAATGTGTGAATGTTTTCATGGTAAAGTTGTACTTGAAGATGAATCTTGGAAATTATTTGTGGTGTTGGCATTTATGCTCCATTCCCATAAAATGACAGACCTTCTTTTCTGAACTTATGCAGTGGAGGAAGAAAGTGTCAATGACCAAGGTATTCCCACTTTATATAGTGCTTAAGAAGTATTTATTTATTAGTTTATTACAACATAGCGGGTGAATTATTATTTTATACTCCACCAAGATAAGTTACCATATGTTGGGAAATCATTAATCTTACATAAAAAATAACTACAATAAATGACTCGATTAGAGGGGGTTATAACCCACTCTAAATACATTAGTGGCGATTATGAGGAACCAGTGCTAATGTGCCCGCCTACTATTGGTAGAGATAGTTTTGTGGAATAGTTGTTAAAGTAAAGCCTAATTTAATGTAGTTTTATTAGAGGTGGTTAAAATCCCTTCTAATTTGATCATATAATTTCATTTTAGAGGGGTTCAAAACTACCTCTATTTCAGGGACAATTAGATGGGGTTTTAACCCCCTCTAATTGGGGCTAGATGAAACATATTAGAGGAAATATTAAAATGACCTCTAATTATTATTTTTAAATATTATCTTCCTATTGAGCCCCCCCTCCAGTTTTCATATGAGGCTCACCACCTCCCATTCTGATGGTTCCCCTTTCTCTTGTTCACCTATGAGCAGCCCACTCCAATCCCATTTGTCAGTAGATCCCCCACTCCCCTCCTATTCATTAGTGGTGCCCCCATCTACTCTCGTTTGCCGATGTGAGCCCACATGCTACCGCAGCCACCCAAAACTCCCCCTCCCACCGCAACCGCCTTATTAAATTGTCACCCATGGGTTTCAAACCGGTGACCGCTACACCATCTCCCATCGCCTTTATGATCGGTATAAATGAATTTCAGTAATTTTATTACACATTATTATATTTATATATATCAAAACATTGATTCAAACAAATATTAATTGAATAAATATTTAAATACATATAAATATATTACCTATATATAAATATAAATTTATATAAATTTATATAGACATTTTTATATTATGTATTTTTATTATAATACCTTTATATTATATTCAATTTATACATTTATATAAACTATATATTTTATATGTGTATTTACATACATTTGACTAAATATATTATATAATTCTGTTTATGTTATGTATATACACATATATTTATATATTCATAAATATTTTTATGTAACTATTTATATACTTAAATACATATTTATATATTATGTACATGCTTATTTATATAATATATATAAGTATTTATTTAATATATTTATATAATGTATTTTAATACATATATTTATTATTATATACATTAATATATATCTATTTGTATAATATTATATATAATTAATATTATATGGAATACATATATATTAAATATAATTTATACAAATATTTATGTTATATATAATTAATATTATATGACATACAATTTATATAAATATTATATATGAAATAAAAATTATACAAATATTTATATAATGTTATATGAAATACAATTTTATATTATATATAATTAATATATGCATTATATATAATTAATATGTATGTTATATATAATTAACATTATATGAAAAAAAATTATACAAATATATAATTAATATTATATGAAATTAAATTTATATAAATACTTATATAATGTATTTCAATGCATATATTTATTATTATGCACATTAATATATATGTATTTCAGTGAATATAATTTCATAATATTATATACATTTATATATATATATATATATATCTGTGTGTGTGTGTGTGTATTTCAATAAATATAATTGTATAATATATTGTACATTAATATATATTTTTCTATATAAATTTTATATCATATAATATTAATTATATATAATATAAAAGCATAAACATATTATTTAAATATATATTTACTATTATTAGAATATAAATTAAAAAAACTAGAGGCTTGGGTTTTTATATGAAAGAGGTTTTAAATAATTATATATATATATATAATACGTTAATGGTTTTATATTATATATAATTAATATTATATGAAATATAATTTATATAAATAAATATATATAAATGTACATAAAATTATATTATTATATTTATGTATGCATATAAATTCAATTAAATATAATCATATAAATATTTTATATAATATGTTCATATAATTTATTTAAATACATTTATATATAGTGTTTTAATTATATATATTAGGGATTTTTTTCAATAGTGGGGGTTCACAACCCCCTCTAATTCAAGATATTATAGGGGGTTTTGAAACCCCTCTAATTAAAGAAATTAGAGGGGGTTTTAAACCCCCACTAATTTAGGATATTATAGGGGGTTGTGAACAATCACTAATTTCATTGAATATTAACTATTATTAATCCCCTCTATTTTCTTAAATTAAAGGGGGTTTAAAAACTCCTCTAAAATCAAACCGCATATTAAAAAAGTTATGGTGGAAAATTTAGAGGTGATTCTTAACCCCCTTTAAATTCGATGATTAGCAAGGTTCGCACATATACCCCTATAATTTATATAGAAAATGAATTTAGTGGGGGTTCATAACCCCTATAAATTTGATGATTAAAGGGATTTGTACATAACCCCCTCTTATTACATAAAAAATGAATTTAGAGGGGTTTGTGCATAACCCCCTCTAAATAACCACCTCTAATCTACTTTTTTTGTAGAGAAACATATTGAATTCAAAACATTACATTAGTTGTCGAATCAAAATTCATTACACTATATACCAAAAATTCTCGTAGCTCATCAATCAACTATTGTATATAAATATAAATTTTATCATTGGTTCTTCTCAGTTCATAAATAAGAGTTAAAATTAAAAAAAATGTTTGCTTCATACATAACTAAAAGGGAAGATTTTATAGAACTAACACCACTTGTCATGCACTATATTTCACTCCAACCATGCACCTAAATAGGTTAAAACCATCTTCTAACAAACCCATACAAACATTATCTCTATTATGGGAAATATCTGAGTGTCTTTTATCAAACACCATCTATGCTAAAGAATCTATGGGTGATTTTATGTGTCAAGCTCATTGATTTTATTTGAATTCCACATCATTAGTTTATCAATTTTAGCTAACCTGAAGAATTTCTTCAACCTCAATTTCAATGGGAAATAATGCATCTACATAGCAGCAATATGTTTTCCCCAATTTAAGACATTGTTAGGAATAATATGACTACCTTGATTAATCTCATTGTACTACCACCTGGATGAGTAGAAAACGGTACATGTACTGAGTTGCACAATATTTTTTATAGAATAACAAACAATTTTTTCGGAACACATCAATGGTTTCATATGTGAATTCAAGGCCATCAGTTAACCTATGAGCTTGATAGTATGGATATGAAATCTTTACTTGAGCAGGGAGTACTTTATTCAATAGTACAAATAATATTTCAATGGAGGTTTATGTTCATAAATTCACGTTCTTTAGGTGTAACAATTCAATGACGAACAATTATTCTTAAATTTAGTGCATCTATAATATAAATCAATATTCATATCATCAATAATTTCAATAAATTTCATTGCTTCTCCATCTAAAGAAGAATGAGGAGTACTCCTTACAATGTCATTATTTATGACATTTCTCTCTTCAAGTTGAAACTGAAACATCATATCATTGGTCATTATGTTCATCAGATAAACTATTCTCAGATAAATATCTACGTGAATACTTTCTTATTGGTGATACGGAACATACTCTTCCCCATGATGTGTCCATATCTTCTAGTTTTTCAAAAACCCATTCAGAAACATATGTTCCCTAATTGTACCACTTTTGAAGATATATTTGTTTTTACATTTTCTTTATGGAAAAATAATCAAATCTATATGAAATCTACTAGTGAAATCAATAAATGGATTAATTTTCTCATAACATTTAGTAAAACTTTTGTCTAGTAGATCAATCTATTTCTAATCCATATCTATATGTATAGAATACAAAAAAATGAAATATTTAAACAATAATTATTAACTTACATTTCAATTAAAAAAATGAAAGAATATATATGAAAAAAAAATTATTAAAAAAGGAAAATGATAATAATTATACCAATTTATTTCAGTTTTCACAAAAAAATAACAACCAGGTATTATTATAAAATATCCAAACTAAATATTTTTATTGTGTTTAACAGAGGGAAAAAAAGAACTCAAACCATTCTACCATGATAATAAATATAACGTATGAAATTAGTGAGAAAACAAAAAAAAAGAAAAATATTAATTAATCATAACAACCATTATTTAGTGAATAAATTAAACTTATTTTTAAATACGTATATTTATTAATATATAAATATATATAGCTAAATGATATTTTACTAATCTTTTTTTATAGTATATTATATATGAATATATGTTAAAATCTATATATATATATAACACATCAATCTATCAATAAAGGATCCAAGAAAAATAATATTGATTATTTCAGAAAACATTTTCACTTTATTCAAAAAAATGTAAAAAATTATATATATTTAATGATTATACACTAAATTTAATTTTAATTATATATATTTTTATAATATATATTCAACTACTATATATAATGCATCAATAATTCTAAAGTAAAAAAATAAAATTTTAATTTAAATATTTTAATTATATTTACAATCATATAAATTTATCAAGGGTGAATATAATACATAATTCTAATAATAATAACTAGATTTAAAATTACACCATTTGAAATCAGTCATTTTTTGAAAATCAAATAACAAATAATCCATTTCAACCCATTCAAACCAACCGAATTAAAAACTATAAACCAACACATATATTAATCTAGGCATTTCAAGTTAAATTTCTAATAACTCATATATATACATTCCAAACCAATGATGAGTCACAAAGATGAACGAAAATACTTTAAATACCCTAAATATCAAAATTCACCAACCACATCTTTAACAAATTATTCAATTTACCGACATAAAAAAATCAATAGGTGAACAATTTTAAACCTTAAAGTACTTGAAAAATTGTCCAACAAACTTTAGGAGTGAGCGTTTGTAACATAGAGGATATGCATTAGTGGTAGAGAACCAGGATTAATGAGAGAAGTTAGGAGGGGAGAGGAATTTGAGGAGGACCAAGACAAGCGTTTATGACATGGAGGGTGAAATGAAGGTTAATAGTGGTAGGGAGGGGGCGGGGAAGCCCAAAAAAATGGAAAAGAGGGTGTGGGGAAGCTTGATGAAACATAGAGGAGGGTGGTCTTGATGAAACAGGGGTTGACCAAATGGGGGTGTAGGAGGGGGCTCAATTGAAGGGGGATCGATGGTCCGGGGGGGGGGGGGGGTTGACAGCATGAGAGAGGGGGCTCATAGTGCAAGAGGGATTGACAGCATAAGAGGTGAGAACGAAGACCATGGGGATCGAAAGTATATGGGGGCATGATAGAGTGGGAGAGAGGGGAGTGGTGCAAAATGGAGGGGGGGTTGATGATGTAGGAGGGGGGCTCAACAGTACAGTGGGGCTCTATGGTGTAGGTGAGGGTGGTTTAAGATATTTCTCGATGCAAGAGGGGGTTCTCATCATGGGAGGGGAACACTACCACAGATAGGACCTTTAACAACATGAAAAATGGGATTTAACAACACTAAAAAATCAATATTTTCCTAAGAGCCATCAAAAGGGGGACCCCTTTATCAATTCTCAAAAAACACAGATAAAGGGGGACCTTTATTAGTGCTATAAAAAATGCTGATAAAGGTGTTATTTTATCAGCACTAGTTTAGAAATAATAAAATAACCAATTTATCAACATTATTTTTGGAGATGATAAAGGGAACCCTTTATTGTCACTTTTGTTAACTATGATAAAGAGGGGCCTTTATCTGCACCTGAAATAGAATTGATAAAGGCCATACTATTGTAGTGTTCTGTTTGAATTGCGACACACTACAGTAAATACACCTGTATGCAAACACACTTGAATGAAAATTCATAATTTAATTAAAATAAAATTTACATCAAAAATTAAAAAAACTATATTATATTATAAGGACCCAGCCATAAAACATTACATAATCTTGAATTAAATGAATAATTCACATTGAGGATCTTTTCAGGTTTATAGTTTTAGAGAATTAGGACATAACTATTACATCTCAAAGATTACAAGGTAGACACATCTACTCAGTTTCCATTTTTTCACAAAATATAAAATCTTGAACAAAAGAGTCATGTCTAGTTCCATGTTTTAGACATCATGACATTTCCTTGATCCCATCCTTGACCGTATTCCACTTTAAGTCCGGTGGAAAACATTTCAAAAAAACTTGGGGTAAGCACAAAAATCTCAGTAAGGGATATAACAATACGGAAAGAAAACATTAGACCATGAATACATAATAATCAATGAAATCACACTTTACTCATAAAACATAATCACTTTAACATACCTAATTAAATCATAAGATTTATGAATAACTCATAGAAATCATAATACATAAAGGTAACATGAGGCATTCATAACAATATTACGTAGGTATTAACCCTCATGGTTACGTTTGGAATACCCATCACAGTATATTCCATAAATCTCTTCAGAGAAACCTTAGCGTTTAACTCATTCGCGTTACCCAATGCATTAGAGAGCTATATCGGGCTCACCCACCCTTAGTTTATCACAGTACCACCCGTCTTCATAAGCATTTCCCAAGAACCATAACATAATAATAACACATAAAAAATGCATAAAAAAACATAAAATTTCCACATTTCAATCACAAGAGATCGCATCATGATATTATCATAAATAAAAACATCTAATAAAATCATTAAAACTCTATGATAGAAATATCCCGTTATACTTTGAAAATATTAAAAGAAGACATTTAAAAGAGATTTTAGAATCAAAGTGTCCCATACCACTTCAAAACTTTTGAAAAGTTTTTAAAACATTCATTTCCATATAAATAAATCCTTAAAACAATTTTTAAAACATGGACATGGATGATAAATGTTTAAAAGAATAAATCTTTAAAACCATTTAAAACAATGTTTTAATAAAATAGTCCTTTTCCATTTTGAACATTTAAATTCTATGCCACATGAAAGTAGACCATTTTCAAAACTTTTAAATGACTTGAGTATAGACATAATATGGATATGGAATGTCAAAGGGGTTGTATATACACTTTAAAGAGAATAAAAGTGCATATCATCAAGATGTGTCTCAAGGAAGGGAAATTGGGACGTAATCCCATTCAAAGATCATGTCTTTAGTGGAAGGATAAATCAATGACATAATTATGTGTGACAAGTATAAATACACCCAATATAAGTGGATATCAAGTGTAAAACAATCATAGGTCATTCACACATACTCTTGGAAAACAAAAGCAATGACATAGATATTTAACTCAATGAAATGAGATTGAGTTATGATTTCACATACAAGTTCGTATAAATGACGTAAGAATTTATCAATAAGATGATTATGTGTAGAAATAGTATATCCACCCAAAGGTTTGTGGAAGTTACAACAAAGAGATTACACACATAATCTTGTCCTAATAAAATCAAGAAGTAGTGGTTTAACCCAAACAATTGAAAGTGGGTTAAGAAGTTCCCTTACAGAAATCTGACAGCCTAACGACGTCACTTTAGAATTCATAAAATGAGATGATGAGAGATAAAAAGGGTATCTCATAACTTGGAAATAACATTTACAGAAATAAGGATATATAAGAACATATCCCAATATAAGAATATGTAAATTAAAATACCTAACAAAAATAAGTCTTTTAAAAATTAGAGGGTGAAAGGTTCCCTTACCGATTTGGGTAACTTTCGAAACATACACCCCATGAAAGAAAGACTATACAACGTTGATGTAAAAACCCATAAATGAAATAATATTACACAAAGAGTAGAATAATGGGCATTACATACACCACTCAAAGTAAATAGTGGAAAATGTATCATAAAATCTCACGGGGATAAAAGTGAGATGAAAAATCCCTTACGAAAACTCGGCAGCCTAACGACGCCACTTAAAACTTAAGAAAAATGGATTGATGAAAAAAATAGGGTATCTCATCATGTTAACATCAAATTTAAAGTAATAGGAATATAAAAGAACATCCCTCAACATAAGAAAGAGGAGCTTAAAATAAGTGACATAAAATAGAGTACTTAAAAAGAAAGAGAGAGGTTGGATCCCTTACCTCGTGTCTGACTTGACTCGATCGTTCATTAATCTCCTGAATAATAAACTAGAGTTAGTTTCTACTTGATTAATAACCTTTTTTAAGTTCATTATTCCTTTTATATCATTTATTACCATTTTATGAACATCATGTAATTATTTAAGTTAATAATGGTCTTTTTGTTGATCATTGGTACTTGAGTCAAAAATGAACTTCTTATAATTACAAGTTATTCATGTGGTAAAATATCCATTATATCTAGAATTATATTAATTATTAAGATGTCATATATATCTTATATATCTAGTATATACTTGAATTTATAATATTACATAACATTTAATGGTAAGAAATGAAATGCACCATTCATGGAGACGGTAATCCGTACGTACGCATGAATGCTACTTTCATTTCTATTTTGTATTTAATGGAATTAAAACTAAATGAGATATATATATATATATATATAATATAATTTCAGTATAATATATATGTTATATAGGTCACATAAGTTCATTAATTTCATTCTTTATACATTTCATGTATTGCATAAACGAGTCACATCACTTGAGGGGGCGGTAGTCCACACTTCCTCAAATGAAATTATCACATTTGAACAACATACAAAGCATAAAGGTATATTTTAAATGTAAAATAAAAAATCATAGAGAGAAAATAAATATAATATATATCATAAATAAATATAGTTCCATCATAATGGCCACCATGAGAGGTGGTAGGAGAAGATAGAACATTCATCATTTCGTGAGGCAGTAATTCACCATCCACAGAAACAGTATGTTATTTAACCATTAGACGGAGGTGTGTGTAAGTGTGGCTCGAATAATTCTCATAAAAAATCCTAGTATATTGAAGATACTGGTTTTGTTACAAAAGAAAAGAATAAAAAGAGTTTAGGGGGTTGGAGAAGCAAAATAAAACAAAAGAACATAAGAGAGGACATTACCTTTAAATCGGGTAACTCCCTTTGGTTTGAACCAAGAAGGGTTTCTTGAAGAGATTTATGGATATGGTAAGGCTTATAAGATTAATAGAGGGATTTTGAGAGATAAATTTAGCAGATTTTGGTTGATCCAAATGCTTGAGAGGTGTGGGTGCGGTGGTAGAGGTGGGGGCCTTTTATAAGAGTGAGAAGGGGCACTCTTAGAAAGTCAAGAAATGTTACTTTATTATATAATGATTTTAGGATATCAAACATCCAAAAATTATATATTTAGAGTATAAGGTGATAAGGGTTCTAAATCCACCCATAAAATAGGTTTTTGACAAGTGTAAGTCTTAGATTTTACACTATCTTTTCATTTTATTTAAATCGTTCATTAATGATGTAATCGCTGCATCATCATGGTGTCATAAATAAATTAATTTATTTAATGTCTAAAAATTATTAAAAAAAATACTATGATGTAGGAAATATTTTTAGATTTCCAATTACTATTTATAGTCTAAGAGATCATTTATGCAGAAAAAAAAAATTGTTTTACTTGGGTGATAGATACTTTTGTTATACTTTCCTTTTAAAAAAATAAAATGATAAAGTGTCACTATCACCCAAAATTGATTCCATGGGGTCCCAAAGTTTGGCACAAGGAATATCATGGTCGGCCATGACACAAAAATTATAATTAAGACACATATTGGGGTCATTTTTTATTATTGTGATATTATTTTATTACCCTTAACTACCCGATTACTAATTAATCACGATAATTAAAGATAATTACCATCGTTACTATTCATAATGTCCAAAAACAAAAGTGTATTAATTACACTTTGTATTTTGACTTTTGGATCTTTTTTGGCCTTTTTCCATATTCTGTTTTGATGTCTTTCATCGGTTTTTGTAATGGGTTACTCCTTCCCTTCAAAAGGAGTTTCTTTCTTATTCAATAAACGGGGGGATTTTCCCTTTACCTTTAAAAAAAGTGTATTAATTACATAATTTGGACCTTCTGATTACAAATATAGAATCCATTTTACCAAATTCCAAACACAAAAATTGTAGTAATTAATTTAAAAATAATTCCCGTTGTCAAAACAAATAGCGGGTTTTTTAGAAACAATATATATCAAAAGTTTGAAAATTGTTTATGTCCAATTTCAAAGTGTAATTAATTAAAATGACCGAAATTGTATTAAATGGTAAAAATATATTCTATTTACACTTTAAAACCAATTAAAAAGATAATCTATCCATATAATTAAGTTAGATGAAAAAGCAGTTTTGAAGTAAAATGCTGTATTTTTCACTATTCATTAAAAAAAAATGGACATTGTCCGAAAAATACCAAAAATTTATCCAAAGTAAATTTAAATGTCCCAATACAAAATAATAAGTTTATTTTGACAAATAGATCTTATAAAAGTTTCAAAAGATATATTTAAAAATGGTTCGCCATCAAAAGGCGGTAAAACAATCTTTTAAAAATATTAGAAAATTCAATGCTTAAAATTGGATTCATTTGAATTTTTAAGCCTATAACATTTATTGGATAAAAGTAAAAATATTTTACAAACATATATAATCACTTTTTAGTTAGTTCCGTTCATTCCTGCTATTACAATGGCTAGGTGTTAACTACCATTTAAAATATTATTATATTATTAGTGTGCAACGTAAGATTTCAAAGAAACTAGTTGTTGCGTGTTGGGTACGCCATCGAACATAGCATTCAATTTAGAGTAAAATTAATATTTTATTCAAAAATATTAATAAATATGAAAATTTCATATTCTTTATTTACCCAGGATGTTACATCCTTCCCCCCTTTTGGGAATTACGTCCTCGCAATTTTAAAATTGGGTGCGAAAACTTCATTGAAAGTCCCACATCAGAACAAGAGTCAGTAAAACTATCACTTTAAAATAAAGAGAGAGAAGTATAAAGGTAACCTGAGTTAACCCACACTAGTATTACATGTAGTAAAACATGGACATGGAATATAAAACAAAGGGTCATTTTCTGATGGAGAGTGATAGAAACCATTTTTAGGAGAAAGTTAACCACCAGAAAATCACAAACTTGTGATGGGTTAAACGGTATTTGATTCCCCAGTTGGAAAAATTAAAAGACAAAATTTTTGTTTTAAGTTAATTTTTATTGAGGAATTTATTTATGAACTTAACTAAAAAATAAGGAAACATACTTACTTGTCATGTTGACTTTCAACTTTTACTAGATTTCTTGCAAAAACTCATATTTTCTCCAAAAGGGGAGTATTTAGGAAGACTTGCTCACATTAAGAGTACTATAATTGACTTCTTGAGAATCACCTAATCCAAAAAAGAGAACTATATATTTCTCATGTCTTTATACCTTAACCAAAACCAAAACAAAAATGTTAGTACAAGATCAGATAATCCCCAAAATAGTTAATCCTTTATAAAAAAATCTATTCTTAATCTCCAAAATTTGTCCAAAAAAAACCCAAAGTTAAAAAAATACCATTAGATAAACAATTTTCCATAAAGTTTTTCAATGTAAACCACACTAATATTGAAACCCAAATCTTTGAAGGATTTAATCACACAGTTGATCGTACCACGATTCACTGTTTCATTTTCACCCTTACACCGCTATGATAAACATATTTTGTATTAAAAATTATAAAAATATTATAAAATTATGCTTCATGTTTGATTCAATAATTTTGTTTTTATCACTGTTAAATATGGCAATGATACTTGTTTTGAAAATTACAATGTAGGTGGAGGTGATTTGGAGGGCCCATGATGAAGTCCTTGAAAATGGGCCAAACTGTGCAGGATCCAAGAAGTTCAGTGGCCTCAAATTCATTCTGATACTCCACCGTGCATCCAAATGCGCTGATATTTTGTTTTCTTATCCAAACCTTATTGGTCTACAACTTTCATTTAATAACCCAAGAGAGATTCGGCCATTAAAGGGCCCAGCCGACCTGATCTTTCCAGAACACCCAATCTGCTCGAGGTCAAACGTTGTGTGATGTGATCTGTCCATATATTTCTCTACACTTGTTGAAATTATGCCAAACATTCTATGGAGATATTAAAGACGTGGGGATACAACTCTTTAGTTTTCCACAAAACGTTTTAAGACTTTCTGGTAGGCTAAACCAATGTTCCAAGCAGTTTTAGTAAATCTGTGTGCCCAAAACCACCTCCCACATTTCCTATAAAAGGGCACCTTTGGCACCTCATTTGTATGTTAGACCAGGAGGCAAAGCTCTGGTATTTTGGAGACCCAAGGGAGTACTCTCATCATCCAAGAAGTTCTGAAGTCCCCTATCCTCATAGGGGGGTCAAGGATGAAGAATGAGTTTCACCCGAGCCTCCTCCTCCTCCTCACGATGGCGAGCTAAACGGTGGGCAATCATTTCGAGGGAGCTACACTTACTTGGGAGGGAGTTCCAGCACTTGTTCTTCCACTGGTTTTGTATAATTTGTGTGTTAAATATTTCACTTATGATTAATCTCTATTCTATTCTCTTCTGAATGCATTTTTGTGGTTTAATTTAAGTGAAACACTTTTTATCTCAACACCGATTGGGTTGAGATTTCAAGTGGGGATCTTAGTTTGTTTCGATAGGACAAGACAACAACCCTATTAATATCACACATACATAAGATTTCATTATGTTTTGTTAGCCTTAACTCTGTTATTGATATCTAAACCTTGACAACACGATTGTTTTGTCAAGGGTTGGTGCTTTGTGAAACATTTTAAGAGGCAAGAGGGGAATCAAGATCTTGACAACCCTCAACCAAAGAATTGAACAAAACCATGTCAATATTTTCAGAACAACGAACAATCTAAGTTGTGTAGTGAACTTGAAGTGATCTCCTTTATCACATAATTGTAAAACACCTCTTTTATTTTTCAATTATTAAACTCTTTAAACAATTCATTTTCTTTAAACTGTTTTAAAAAATACCCTCCTTTTTAGTCCCTTTTATTAAGAACACATACTCTAAACCTACCAACTCTCCTTGAGAGACGACCTAGGGTCTTCCCTAGAATATATATCATCCTCAAAAAAATAATCAATTTGATGTTTCTTGACAACACGGTCAAATTTTGGCGCTGTTTCCGGGGAGCGCTTTGGTTTTTTGTGCGTGTTTTTGAAAAAAAATTTGTAATTTTTTGAATATTTGTTTGTTTTATCTTCTACCTTTGCATTTGTTTTTGTGTTCTAATTTATTTATTGTTTAGGTTCTTTGTATGACGTGTTCTACTCCAGGAGACCTACAAACTTTCGAACCTGAACCGGAGAGGATCTTACATCAACGAAAATGAGACATACAAGACCACACTTTGAAGGAGGAGACATCAAATCTTAAAATTCTTCTTGATCCTTCTTCTTCTTCTAAAACCAAAGTTAAAACTGAACATAACTTGTATATAATTGCTGAAAATAATAAAACACTAAAATAACTAACCTTACCTGATGTTGATATCCGACCCACTTACATTCAATTACAAGGCAAGGCACCTAATTTTGAACTAAAATCCGGTCTAATCCATTTATTACCAAGATTTCATGGATTTCCTGGAGAAGACCCTCATAAGCACTTAAAAGAATTTCATATTGTGTTTTCAACCTTAGAACCTGCTAATGTTGATGAAGAACAAGTAAAACTTAGGGCATTTCCATTTTCATTAGAAGACACGGCTAAAGATTGGTTGTATTATGTTAATTCACCTGTTAGAGGTTGGGCTGACATGAAACGACTTTTTCTTGAAAAATACTTCCCAACCTCTCGAACTGCAACAATAAGGAAAGAAATATGTGGGATAAGAAAATCTCAAGGAGAAACCCTTCATGAATATTGCGAACGCTTTAAAAGGTTATGTTCAAGTTTCCCACACCACCAAATAAGTGATCAACTTTTAATTCAAGATTTTTATGAAGGTTTGATTCCTATTTATCGAAATATGATTGATGCTGCTGCAGGTGGTGAATTGGTAGATAAGACCCCAATTTCTGTAAGAACCCTCATTGAGAACATGGCAGAGAACACTCAACAATTCGGTACACGGTCCAGTGTTCCCATTCGACGTGTCCATGAGGTGCAAAGTACTGAGTTTGAGAAGAAGGTGGACATGAAGTTCGAAGAGGTAAGTACCCTTCAACGACAACTTGCTCTCTCCCAAGGGAAATCTCAATATCCTCCTCCCATCCATTGTGGAATATGCTCTTCTAACACCCACTATTCTGACCAATGTCCTCAATTGAGAGAAACTTATGAGAGTTGTGAGGAAATATTTCCAGGACGCCCCTTTAACCAACCCTTTAGGCAAGAACCATACTATCCATACAACCAAGGGTGGAAGGACAACCAAGCCTATAGGAAAGGGGGGTATTCAAACCAACCTCAATAGCAATGAAACCAACAGGGTTAGAGTAGTCATCCACCACCACCCAAAAATCCTCAACCACCCCAAGGGCCATTCCAACCACCCCCTCCAAAAACTGATCCTAGCATAGAATATATGATGAAGAAAATGGCTTCCAATAATATCCAATTCCAAAAAACCACCCAAGCAGCCATACAAGACCTAAAGACCCAACTAGGCCAACTTTCCAACTCGGTGGGGGAAATCCAAAGTCATGGGTCGGGTAAACTACCATCTCAACCAGTAGTAAACCCTAGGGATAAAGGAAATGTTAGTTCCATCACCCTTAGGAGTGGGACACAACTCAAAATCCAAATGAACCCTCCATTAGAGTCCTCCCATACAAAGGAAACCACCATCCCAACTGCTGAAAATGGTCCAAGAGAAGAAAACCATTTTCCTGAGATAAGACCTTCCAAAGGAAAGACTGTGGATGTTGATGAGCCACCTATCCCAACCATTCCTCTTCCATTTCCTCAAAGGGCTGCCCAACCTAGGAAACAAAAAGAAACCGAACTTGATAAAGAAATATTGGAAACTTTCAAGAAAGTATAGGTTAACATTCCTTTGATTGATGTTGTGAAGCAAATTCGAAGATATGCCAAGTTTCTAAAGGAGATGTGTACACACCGAAGGAGGCTTCGTGGTGATGAGAAGGTGAGCCTGGGGAGGAATGTTTTAGCATTGATAGAGCCATCACTTACTACCAAGTGCAATGATCCTGGGACATTCTCGATTCTGTGCACCATAGGGGAGTATTCATGTTCCAACGCTATGCTTGATTTGGGTGCTTCTGTTAATGTGATGCCTCACTCTATTAACACTTCATTGCAGGTCGGTGAACTGAAGCCCACTGGTATTGTCGTTCACCTAGCAAATCGGAGTACAACACACCCCTCTGGTGTGTTAGAGGATGTTCTTGTGAGGGTGCAAAATTTAATTTTTCCTGCTGATTTTTACGTGCTTAAAATAGAAGATAATAGGATGAATGGACATTCCCCAATTATATTGGGGTGACCTTTCTTGAAAACCACAAAAACCATAATTAATTTCCATAATGGTACATTATCTATGGAGTTTGGTGGTAATATTGTCCACTTCAATATCCTTGATGCCATGAAGCACCCCTCAGAAGAACACTCCTCTCTCTCTGTCAATTCAATTGATGTTCTCCCTTCCCCTGAAACAACTTATTTTCATTCACCCGATCCCCTTTCTGAGTTTTCTTCATTGATTGAAATGTTAGGTAATGAATCATGCATTGATTGTTGTAGAGTTCTAGAGAAATGTCATGAATGTTTGTTAATTGATGATTTATTTAACACAGAGGATCACATGACCATCGATGATACTGCTAAGCTTGTAAAAGCTCATTCCTCATCTGAGGATGTTAACATTGATCAGTTATATTAGATCAGTGACTTCTCACTTTCACACACACTTCCATCAATCCAAAATCCCCCATAATTGGAACTGAAACAACTGCCTCAAGATTTAAAATACTCATATCTTGAGAATGGAAACAAGTTCCCATCATCATTGCTAGTTCACTCCCTCCTGAGCATGAATTGTGACTGCTTGATCTTTTGAGGAAGTATAAACAAGCTTTGGGATGGACACTTTCTGACATTCCTGGAATTAGCCCATAAATTTGTACACATCATATTTTATTAAATGATTAGGCTAAACCAGTGAGGCAATCACAACGTTGAGTGAACCCAAACCTACTTGATGTTGTTAAAAAAGAAGTAACAAAATTTTTGGCTGCTGGAATCATTTACCCTATCTCTGACAGCCAATGGGTTAGTCCCATTCAATAATTTCCTAAAAAAACTGGCCTTACTGTAGTTAAAAATGAAAATAATGAATTGGTTCCAACTTGTGTGTAGAATAGTTGGTGTGTCTGTATAGACTATCGTCGACTAAACCAACACACTAGGAAGGACCATTTCCCATTGTCATTCATTGACCAGATGCTATAGAGGCTAGCAGGGAAGTCCCATTATTGTTTCCTTGATGGGTATTCTGGATACTTTTAGATCCATATTGCCCCTGAGGATCAGGAAAAGACAACCTTTACTTTCCCCTTTGGTACATTTACTTATAGAAGGATGACATTTGGTCTGTGCAATGCTCCAGGTACTTTCCAACGATGTATGGTTAGTATTTTTTCGGATTACTTGGAGAATTTCATGGAGGTTTTAATGGATGATTTTAGTGTTTATGGATCCTCTTTTGATGAATGTTTGAGTAGTCTTTCTTATGTCCTACGTCGCTGTATTGAAAATAATCTCGTATTAAATTATGAGAAATGCCATTTCATGGTGCAACAAGGAATAGTTTTGGGACATGTCATTTCTGGGGAAGGTATCCAAGTGGACAAATCAAAAGTAGATATCATTTCATCCCTACCATTCCCTAAAAATTTCGGGATATGAGGTCTTTCCTGGGTCATGCTGGATTTTATCATCGTTTCATTCATGACTTTGGTAAAATTGCACTCCCCCTCTCCCGATTACTTCAAAAAGAAAAAGAATTTGTTTTTGATAAAAAATGTGAGGAAGCTTTCAATAAGTTAAAATAGAGTCTCACGTCACCCCCGATAATCCAACCACCTCGGTGGGATTTACCATTTGAGATCATGTGTGATACCTCTAACTATGCAGTTGGGGCACTCTTATCACAAAGGGTCGACCGAGATCCACATGTCATAGCTTATGCCTCACGTACTCTGGACCCTGACCAAGGAAACTATAGCACAACTGAGAAAGAATTTTTTGCCATTGTGTTTGCCTTGGATAAATTCTGTTCATACCTTCTAGGGTCCAAAATCATTGTGTTCTCAGACCATGCAGCCCTCCTGTATATCCTTAAGAAACCCGAAGCCAAACCACGTCTTATTCGCTGGATTCTCCTCCTTCAGGAATTTGATCTAGAAATTAGGGATAAAAAAGGAGCATAGAATGTGGTTGCTGACCATATCAGTAGGATTCTCTCATCCATGGACATTGACTCATCCCCCTGTATTCCCACAAATGAATTGTTTCCTGATGAGAAATTGTACCGAGTGCAAGATGTTATTCCTTGGTATGCTGAAATTGTAAATTATTTGGCAGCGTCTTGAATTCCTTCTGATTTCACCAAAAACCAGGCCGACCGTCTAAAACATGAGTCTCGTTGGTATATTTGGGATGACCCCTACCTATGGCGCACATGTAGTGATCAAGTTATTAGGCTTTGTGTTCCAGATAGTGAGTTTCAGTCTGTCCTTAGGTTCTTCCACACACTTGCTTGTGGGGGCCACTTTGGTCCCCAACGGACTGCTCGCAAGGTCTTAGATTCTGGTCTCTTTTGGACCACATTGTTTAGGGATGCCCATGAATTCTGTAAATCTTGTCCTCACTGTCAAAGAATGGGGAATGTCTCTAAAATAAATGAGATGCCCCAACAATCCTTGCTCTTCCATGAAATTTTTTATGTTTGGGGCATTGAATTTATGGGACCATTCCCCAATTCATTTAGGAACCTTTGCATTCTTCTGGCAGTGGGTTATGTTTCAAAGTGGGTAGAGGCACGAGCCACGAGGACAGATGATTCCAAGATAGTTGTGGAATTTTTGAGAACCCAAATATTCTGTAGGTTTGTATTACCTAGGTTTATCATCAGTGATCAGGGTTCTCATTTCTACAACCGCACAATGAAATCTCTTTTGCGCAGGTATGGGGTTGGGCATCGAGGTTCTACTGCTTATCACCCACAAACAAATGGTCAAGATGAAGTGTCAAATAGAGAGGTAAAACAGATTCTTGAGAAAACGGTTCAACCAAACAGAAAATACTGGATTCTTAGACTCGATGATTGATTATGGGCTTACCGTACTGCATTCAAAAATCCAATTGGCATGTCACCATATCGGCTAGTTTTTGGGAAGAGTTGTCACCTCCCTATTGAGATAGAGCACCGGGCCTACTGGGCCATTAAACAATGCAATTATAATCTTTCTGGTGCAGGTATTCAAAGGAAGTTGCAGATTCAGGAGTTGGAGGAAATGAGAAGAGATTCATATGAGAACTCCCGGATTTATAAGGAGCGAACCAAGGCTTCCCACGACTATCTCATCCTTCATCGTCAATTCCACATCGGGCAGAAGGTCCTCCTCTACAATGCAAGGCTGAAGTTGCACCCTGGTAAGCTTCGTTCCCGTTGGTTTGTACCTTACATTGTTACTAATGTCTCTCTATTTGGTGTTGTCCAGGTTCAAAATGAAGACACCAAGCAAACCTTCACTGTCAATGGGCAGTGGTTGAAGCACTTCCATGAAGCCATTCTGGAGTCCCCAATGGAGGAACTCCATGTTCAAGAAGCTGTCTATGAATAACACTCACCAGGTTTTATCCTTCCTTCCCATAGTCTCTTTTATTACAGTGAGGACACTGCATTCTCTAGGTGTGGGGGGATGGGTACATTTTTGGGTTAGTTAGGAATTTTTTATTATCTTTCCTTCTTCTTCTCTTTTTCGCGTGTTGCGTGGTATTTTCACTTCCCCCCCCCCCACCCACCTTGTGGGTACATCCCTATGTTTGTTATGAATTTTTCATTGTCTCTCTTCTTTGGTCTCTTTTTCGCTTGTTGCATGGTATTTTCACTTGCCCCCCGATTTCCCCCCCTCACTTCTGTGCTAAAATGATAATTTTTTATGCCTAATTTACCATGGAAAATGAGGACTGTTTTATCATTGAATTTATTGAAAATACATGAGGAATTTCCCATTTTCATGTTTTTTTAACATTCAAAAAAAACATTTTCTGATGAAATGTTCATTTCAGCATGAATTCAACATTGTGGTGTGAATTTCTCTTGAAAATTGGTTGTTGGTCGATGATATGAATGGTTGTATCATTTTGAATCTATCGAGAAGAGTGGTACCCTTTTTTTGTGAATAGTTTAAGGGAAAATTATGTCATTTAACCTCTCCACAAATTTTTTCACCCAACCATCAAGTGTGAATATTTCATACTTTATTGAAGGTAAATATAAGTTAGGTTAATTTTTCTCTACTTTCCAAATGATCTTTACATACGTTCGTTCCTTATCCGATCTATTTCATTACTGTACCAGATTGACCTACGCGTGTCTACCTATTATCCGACTGTTGTACGCCCTCAAAAAAAACAAAAAAATGGGGTTGTATTTTGGGCAGGTCAAAAACCACCCTTTCTCAACTTTTGATGTTGTTATAACTATTACAATTAGTGTCGTGAGGACATCAAACATGGGTTGAGATAAGAGTGTGAGATTTGTTCCAAGTGCAAATTTTGAAAAAAAATATTAAGGGGAGTGATGAAATGCACATCATATGGGGATATCTAGGTCGGGAGCTTTAGGTTTGACTTCTAGGAATGCTTAATTGAGTGGGTCTTGTAATTTGATTCCAAAGGATGTAGGCCAGGTTCGGTGGAAAGAATCAAGTCAGTAGACTAATTTTAAAATAACTTATATTTATTTAATAGAAAGTGGAAAGAATAGCATGAAATGGTTGTCACACACACACGTGGAGAATTGGTGACATGATTAAATTTTGAATTATTTTCTTTGATTGGTATCATTAGTCTCTTCTAATTTCATTTGGATACAATTTTTTAGAATACTTTTTCCAGGATCACTGAGAATAACTCGGTGTGATTTGTGCTTTGATCACAATTCTATCAGAAATTAATTTCTCAAGAATGTTAAATCTTCATGAAGTTGGTAATATCTACATGAATAATTTTTATAAATTTTAATTAGCCTCGGAGTGCAAATGTTTAGGTGTGGGGGTGTGATCGTACCACGATTCACTGTTTCATTTTCACCCTTACACCGCTGTGCTAAACATATTTTGTATTAAAAATTATAAAAATATTATCAAATTGTGCTTCATTTTTTATTCAATAATTTTGTTCTTATCACTATTAAATAGTTCAATGATACTTGTTTTGAAAATTACAATGTAGGTGGAGGTGATTTGGAGGGCCCATGATGAAGTCCTTGAAAATGGGCCAAACTACGCAGGATCCAAGAAGTTCAGTGGACTCAAATTCATTCTGATACTCCACCGTGCATCCAAATGGGCTGCTATTTTGTGTCCTTATCCAAAACTCATTTTTCTACAACTTTCATTTAATAACCCAAGACCGATTCGGCCGTGAAGGGGCCTATCCGACCTGATCTTTCCAGCACACCCAATCTGCTCGAGGTCAAAAGTTGTGTGATGTGATATGTCCATATCTCGCTCTCCACTTGTTGAAATGATTCCAAACTTTCTGTGGAGATATTTAATACGTGGGGATACAACTTTTTAGTTTTCCACAAAACGTTTTAAGACTGTATGGTAGGCTAAAACAATGTTCCAAGCGGTTTTAGTAAATCTGTGTGCCCAAAACAACCTCCCACATTTCCTAAAAAAGGGCACCTTGGGCTCCTCATTTGTAAGTTCGACCAGGAGTAAAATCTCTGGTATTTTGGAGACCCAAGGGAGTACTCTCATCATCCAATAAGTTCTGGAGTCCCCTACCCTCATAGGGGGATCAAGGATGAAGAAGGAGTTTCACCCGAGCCTCCTCCTCCTCACGATGGCGAGCTAAACGGTGGGTGATCATTTCGAGGGAGCTACACTTACTTGGGAGGGAGTTCCAGAACTTGTTCATCCACTGGTTTTGTATACTTTGTGTGTTAAATATTTTACTTATGATTAATCTCTATTCTCTTCTCTTCTGAATGCATTTGTGTGGTTTAATTTAAGTGAAACACTTTTTATCTCAACACCGATTGGGTTGAGATTTCAAGTGGGGATCTTGGTTTGTTCTGATAGGACAAGACAAGAACCCTATTAATATCACACATACATAATATTTCAGTATGTTTTGGTACCCTTAAATCTTTTATTGAGATTCAAACCTTGACAACACGATTGTTTTGTCAAGGGTTGGTGCTTTGTGCATCATTTTAAGAGGCAAGAGGGGAATCAAGATCTTGAAAACCCTCACCCAAAGAATTGAACAAAACCATGTCAATATTTTCAGAACAATGAACTATCCAAGTTTTGTAGTGAACTTGAAATGATCTCCTTTATCACATAATTTTAAAACACCTCTTTTATTTTTCAATTATTAAACTCTTTAAATCAATTCATTTTCTCTAAACTGTTTTCAAAAATACCCCCCTTTTTAGTCCCTTTTATTAAGAACACATACTCTAAACCTACCAACGCTCCTTGAGAGATGACCTAGGGCCTGCCCTAGACTATATATCATCCTCAAAAACATAATCAATTTGACGTGTCATGACAGCACGGTCAAATTTTGGCCCCATTTCCAGGGAGCGCTTTGGTTTTTTGTGCGTGTTTTTTATAAAAGTTTTGTAATTTTTTGAATATTTGTTTGTTTTATCTTCTACCTTTGCATTTATTTTTGTGTTATAATTTATTTATTTTTTAGGTTCTTTTTATGACGCGTTCTACTCTGGGAGACCTACAAACTTTCGAACCCGAACCAGAGAGGATCTTACATCAACGAAACTGAGACATACAAGACCACACTTTGAAAGAGGAGACATCAAATCTTAAAATTCTTCTTCATCCTTCTTCTTCTTCTGAAACCAAATTTAAAATTGAACATAACTTGTATATCATGACTGAAAATAATATAAAAATAAAAGAAATAACCTCACCTGATGTTGATATCCAACCCACTTACATTCAATTACAAGGCGAGGCACATAATTTTGAACTAAAATCCAGTTTAATCCATTTATTACCAAGATTTCATGGATTTCCTGGAGAAGACCCTCATAAGCAGTTAAAAGAATTTCATAATGTGTGTTCAACCTTAAAACCTGCTAATGTGGATGAAGAACAAGTAAAACTTAGGGCATTTCTATTTTCATTAGAAGAAACGGCTAAAGATTGGTTGTATTATGATAATTCACCTATTAGAGGTTGGGCTGACATGAAACGACTTTTCTTGAAAAATACTTCCTAGCCTCTCGAACTGTAACAATAAGAAAAGAAATATATGGGATAAGACAATCTCAAGGAGAAACCCTTCATGAATATTGGGAACGCTTTAAAAGGTTATGTTCAAGTTTCTCACACCACCAAATAAGTGATCAACTTTTAATTCAATATTTTTATGAAGGTTTGATTCCTATTGATCGAAATATGATTGATGCTGCTGCAGGTGGTTCATTGGTAGATAAGACCCCAATTGCTGCAAGAACCCTCATTGAGAACATGGCACAGAACACTCAACAATTCGGTACACGGTCCAGTGTTCCCATTCGAGGTGTCCATGAGGTGCAAAGTACTGAGTTTGAGAAGAAGGGGGACACGAAGTTCGAAGAGGTAAGTACCCTTCTACGACAACTTGCTCTCTCCAGAGGGAAATATCAATCTCCTCCTCCCATCTATTGTGGAATCTGCTCTTCTGACACCCACTATTCTGACCAATGCCCTCAATTGAGAGAAACTTCTGAGAGTTGTGAGGCAATATTTCCAGGACGCCCCTTTAACCAACCCTTTAGGCAAGAACCATACTATCTATCCAACCAAGGGTGGAAAGACAACCAAGCCTATAGGCAAGGGGGTATTCAAACCAACCTCAATAGCAATGGAACCAACAGGGTTAGAGTAGTCATCCACCACCACCCAAAAATCCTCAACCACCCCAAGGGCCATTCCAACCACCCCCTCCAAAAACCGAGCCTAGAATAGAATATATGATGAAGAAAATGGCTGCCAATAATATCCAATTCCAACAAACCACCCAAGTATCCATACAAGACCTAAAGACTCAACTAGGCCAACTTGCCAACTCGGTGGGGGAAATCCAAAGTCATGGGTCGGGTAAACTACCATCTCAACCAATAGTAAACCCTAGGGATAAAGGAAATGTTAGTGCCATCACCCTTAGGAGTGGGACACAACTCAAAATAAAAATGACCCCTCCATTAGAGTCCTCCCATACAAAGGAAACCACCATCCCAACTGCTGAAAATGGTCCAAGAGAAGAAAACCCTTTTCCTAAGATAAGACCTTCCAAAGGAAAGACTGTGGCTGTTGATGAGACACCTATCCCAACCATTACACTTCCATTTCCTCAAAGGGATGCCCAACCTAGGAAACAAAAAGAAACCGAACTTGATAAAGAAATCTTGGAAACTTTCAAAAAATTACACGTTAACATTCCTTTGATTGATGTTGTGATGAAAATTCCAAGATATGCCAATTTTCTGAAGGATATGTGTACACACCGAAGGAGGCTTCGTGGTGATGAGAAGGTGAGCCTGGGGAGGAATGTTTCAGCATTGATAGATCCATCACTTCCTAACAAGTGCAATGATCCTTGGATATTCTCGATTCTGTGCACCATAGGGGAGTATTCATGTTCCAACGCTATGCTTGATTTGGGTGCTTCTATTAATGTGATGCCTCACTCTATTTACTCTTCATTGCAGGTCGGTGAACGGAAGCCCACTGGTATTGTCGTTCATCTAGCAAATCGGAGTACAGAACACCCCTCTGGTGTGTTAGAGGATGTTCTTGTGAGGGTGCAAAATTTAATTTTTCCTGCTGATTTTTATGTGCTTAAAATGGAAGATGATAGGATGAATGGACAGGCCCCAATTATATTGGGGAGACCTTTCTTGAAAACCACCAAAACCATAATTAATTTCCATAATGTTACATTATCTATGGAGTTTGGTGGTAATACTTTCCACTTCAATATCCATGATGCCATGAAGCACCCCTCAGAAGAACACTCTTCTCTCTCTCTGTCAATTCAATTGATGTTCTCCCTTCCCCTGAAACAACTTATTTTCATTCACCTGATCCCATTTATGAGTTTTGTTCATTGATTGAAATGTTAGGTAATGAATCATGCATTGATTATTGTAGAGGTCTAGAGAAGTTTCATGCATATTTGTTAATTGATGATTTCTTGAACACAGAGGATCACATGACCATCGATGATACTGCTAAGCTTGTAAAAGTTGATTCCTCATATGAGGATGTTACCATTGAGTAGTTAGATGAGATCAGTGACTTCTCACTTTCACACACACTTCCATCAATCCAAAATCCCCCAAAATTGGAACTGAAACAACTGCCTCCAGATTTAAAATACTCATATCTTGAGAATGGAAACAAGTTGCCCGTCATCATTGCTAGTTCACTCCCTCCTGAGCAAGAATTGCGACTGCTTGATATTTTGAGGATGTATAAACAAGCTTTGGGATGGACACTTGCTGACATTCCTGGCATTATCCCATCAATTTGTACACATCATATATTATTAAATGATGAGGATAAATCAGTGAGGCAGTCACAACGTCGACTGAACCCAAACCTACTTGATGTTGTTAAAAAAGAAGTAACAAAATTGTTGGATGCTGGAATCATTTACCCTATATCTGGCAGCCAATGGGTCAGTCCCGTTCAAGTAGTTCCTAAAAGAACTGGCCTTACTGTAGTTAAAAATGAAAATAATGAATTGGTTCCAACTCGTGTGCAGAATAGTTGGCGTGTCTTTATAGACTATTGCCGACTAAACCAACACACTAGGAAGGACCATTTCCCATTTCCATTCATTGACCAGATGCTAGAGAGGCTAGTAGGGAAGTCCCATTACTGTTTCCTTGATGGGTATTCTGGATACTTCCACATCCATATTTCCCCTGAGGATCAGGAAAAGACAACCTTTACTTGCCCCTTTGGTACATTTTCTTATAGAAGGATTCCATTTGGTATGTGCAATGCTCCAGGTACTTTCCAATGATGTATGGTTAGTATTTTTTCGGATTACCTTGAGAATTCCATGGAGGTTTTTATGGATGATTTTACTATTTATGGATCCTCTTTTGATGAATGTTTGAGTAGTCTTGCTTCTGTCCTACGTCGCTGTATTGAAAAGAATCTCGTATTAAATTATGAGAAATGCCATTTCATGGTGCGACAAGGCATAGTTTTGGGACATGTCATTTCTGGGGAAGGTATCCAAGTGGATAAATCAAAAGTAGATATCATTTCCTCCCTAAAATTCCCTAAAAATTTTCGGGATGTGTGGTCTTTCCTGGGTCATGCTGGATTTTATCATCATTTCATTCATGACTTTAGTAAAATTGCACTCCCCCTCTACTGATTACTCCAAAAAGAAAAAGAATTTGTTTTTGATAAAAAATGTGAGGAAGCTTTCAATAAGTTAAAATGGAGTCTCACGTCACCATCGATAATCCAACCACCTCGGTGGGATTTACCATTTGAGATCATATGTGATGCCTCTAACTATGCAGTTGGGGCAGTCTTATCACAAAGGGTCGACCAATCTCCACATGTCATAGCTTATGCCTCACGTACTCTGGACCCTGCCCAAGGAAACTATAGCACAATTGAAAAATAATTTCTTGCCATTGTGCTTGCCTTGGATAAATTTAGGTCATACCTTCTAGGGTCCAAAGTCATTGTGCTCTCAAACCATGCAGCCCTCCGGTATCTCCTTAAGAAACCGAAAGCCAAACCACGTCTCATTCACTGGATTCTCCTCCTTCGGGAATTTGATCTAGAAATTATGGATAAAAAAGGAGCAGATAATGTGGTTACTGACCATATCAGTAGGATTATCTCATCCATGGACATTGACTCATCCCCCTGTATTCGCATAAATGAATTGTTTCCTGATGAGCAATTGTACCGAGTGCAAGATGTTATTCCTTGGTATGCTGAAATTGTAAATTATTTGGCAGCGTCTTGCATTCCTGCTGATTTCACCAAAAACCAGGCCGACCGTCTAAAACATGAGTCCCGTTGGTATTTTTGGGATGACCCCTACCTATGGCGCACATGTAGTGATCAAGTTATTAGGCGTTGGGTTCCCGATAGTGAGTTTCAGTCTGTCCTTAGGTTCTGCCACACACTTGCTTGTGGGGGCCACTTTGGTCCCCAACGGACTGCTCACAAGGTCTTAGATTCTGGTCTCTTTTGGCCCACATTGTTTAGGGATGCCCATGAATTCTGTATATCTTGTCCTCGCTGTCAAAGAATGGGGAATGTCTCTAAAAGAAATGAGATGCCCCAACAACCCTTTCTCTTCCATGACATTTTTGATGTTTGGGGCATTGACTTTATGGGACCATTCCCCAATTCATTTGAGAACCTTTACATTCTTCTGGCAGTGGATTATGCTTCAAAGTGGGTAGAGGCATGAGCCACGAGGACAGATGATTCCAAGACAGTTTTGGAATTTTTGAGAACCCAAATATTCTGTAGGTTTGGATTACCTAGGTTTATCAACATTGATCATGGTTCTCATTTCTGCAACCGCACAATGCAATCTCTTTTGCGTGGGTATGGGGTTGGGCATCGAGTGTCTACTGCTTATCACCCACAAACAAATGGTCAAGTCGAAGTGTCAAATAGAGAGGTAAAACAGATTCTTGAGAAAACGGTTCAGCCAAATAGAAAAGACTGGAGTCTTGGACTCGATGATTCATTATGGGCTTACCGTACTGCATTCAAAACTCCAATTGGAATGTCACCATATCGGCTAGTTTTTGGGAAGAGTTATCACCTCCCTATTGAGGTAGATCACCAGGACTACTAGGCCATTAAACAATGAAATTCTAATCTTTCTGGTTCAGGTATTCAAAGGAAGTTGCATATTCAGGAGTTGGAGGAAATGAGAAGAGATTCATATGAGAACTCCCGGATTTATTTGGAGCGAACCGAGGCTGCCCACAACCGTCTCATCCTTCATCATCAATTCCACTTCGGGCAGAAGGTCCTCCTCTACAATGCAAGGTTGAAGTTTCACCCTGGTAAGCTTCATTCCTGTTGGTTTGGACCTTACATTGTTACTAATGTCTCTCCATTTGGTGTTGTCCAGGTTCAAAATGAAGACACCAAGGAAACCTTCACTGTCAATGGGAAGCGGTTAAAGCACTTCCATGAAGCCATTTTGGAGTCCCCAATGGAGGAACTCCATGTTCAAGAAGCGGTCTATGAATAACACTCACCATGTTTTATCCTTCCTTCCCACAGTCTCTTTTATTATAGTGTGGGCACTGCATTCTCTAGGTGTGGGGGGATGGGTACATTCCTGGGTTAGTTAGGAATTTTTTATTATATTTCCGTCTTCTTCTCTTTTTCGTGTGTTGCATGGTATTGTTACTTCCCCCCCCCCTCATGGGTATATCCCTATGTTTGTTAGGAATTTTTCAGTGTCTCTCTTCTTTTGTCTCTTTTTTTCTTGTTGTATGGTATTGTCACTTTCCCCCCTATTTCCCCCCCTCACTTCTGCGCTAAAATGATAATTTTTATGCCTAATTTATCATGGAAAATGATGCCCGTTTTATCATTGAATTTATTGAAAATACATGAGTAATTTCCCATTTTCAAGTTGTTTTAACATTCAAAAAAACCATTTTCTGATGAAATGTGCATTTCAGCATGAATTCAACATTGTGGTGTGAATTTCTCTTGAAAATTGGTTGTTGGTCGATGATATGAATGGTTATATCATTTTGAAGCCATTGAGAAGAGTGGTACCCTTTTTTGTGAATAGTTTAAGGGAAAATTGTGTCATTTAATCTCTCCACAAATTTTTGCACCCAACCATGAAGTGTGAATATTTCTTACTTTATTGAAGGTAAATATAAGTTAGGTTAATTTTTCTATACTTTCCAAATGATCTTTACATATATTCGTTCCTTATCCGATCTATTTCATTACTGTACTAGATTGAACTATGCATGTGTACCTATTATCCGACTGTTGTACGGCCTCAAAAAAACAAAAAAATGGGGTTGTATTTTGGGCAGTTCAAAAACCACCCTTTCTCGACTTTTGATGTTGTTATAACTATTACAATTAGTGTCTTGAGGGCATCAAATATGGGTTGAGATAAGAGTGTGAGATTTGTTCCAAGTGAAACTTTTGAAAAAAAAATATTGAGGGGAGTGATGAAATGTACAACATATGGGGATATCTAGGTCGGGAGCTTTAGGTTTGACTTCTGGGAATTCTTAATTGAGTGGGTCTTGGAATTTGATTGCAAAGGATGTAGGGTAGGTTCGGTGGAAAGAATCAAGTCAGTAGACTAATTTTAAAATAACTTATATTTATTTAATAGAAAGTGGAAAGAATAGTATGAAATGGTTGTCACACATACACATAGAGAATTGGTGACATGATTAACTTTTGAATTATTTTCTTTGATTGGTATCATTAGTCTATTCAAATTTCATTTGGATACAATTTTTGAGACGACTTTTTCCATGATCACTGAGAATAACTCCTCGGTGTGATTTGTGCTTTGATCACAATTCTATCAGAAATTAATTTCTCAAGAATGTTAAATCTTCATGAATTTGGGAATATCTACATGCATAATTTTTAGATATGTGAATTATCCTAGGATTTCAAATTTTTAGGTGTGGGGGTGTGATCGTACCACGATTCACTGTTTCATTTTCACCCTTACACCGTTGTGCTAAACATATTTTGTATTAAAAATTATAAAGATATTATCAAATTGTGATTCATGTTTGATTCAATAAATTTTTTTTATCACTGTTAAATATGTCAATGATACTTGTTTTGAAAATTACAATGTAGGTGGAGGTGATTTGGAGGGCCCATGATGAAGTCCTTGAAAATGGGCCAAACTGCGCAGGATCCAAGAAGTTCAGTGGACTCAAATTCATTATGATACTCCACCGTGAATCCATATGGGCTGATATGTTGTCATATTATCCAAAACTCATTGGTCTATAACTTTAATTTAATAACCCAAGAGAGATTCGGCCATTAAGGGGCCCAGCCGACCTGATATGTCCAGCACACCCAATATGCTCTAGGTCAAAAGTTGTGTGTTGTGATCTGTCCATATCTCGCTCTCCACTTGTTTACATGATGCCAAACTTTCGTTGGAGATATTCAAGATGTGGGGATACAACTTTTTATTTTTCCACAAAACGTTTTACGATAGTCTGGTAGGCTAAAACAATGTGCCAT
This sequence comes from Viscum album, assembly GCA_963277665.1. Classification (NCBI taxonomy): domain Eukaryota; kingdom Viridiplantae; phylum Streptophyta; class Magnoliopsida; order Santalales; family Viscaceae; genus Viscum; species Viscum album. Next base: position 1,337,465,126 of record OY728145.1, read on the forward strand.
GCAGTTTTAGTAAATCTGTGTGCCCAAAACCACCACCCACATTTCCTATAAAAGGGAACCTTGGGCTCCTCATTTGTAAGTTCGACCAGGAGGAAAAGCTCTGGTATTTTAGAGACCCAAGGGAGCACTCTCATCATCGAAGAATTTATGGAGTCCCCTATCCTCATAGGGGGATCAAGGATGAAGAAGGAGTTTCACCCGAGCCTCCTCCTCCTCACGATGGCGAGCTAAACGGTGGGCGATCATTTCGAGGGATACACTTACTTGGGAGGGAGTTCCAGAACTTGTTATTCCACTGGTTTTGTATAATTTGTGTGTTAAATATTTCACTTATTATTAATCTCTATGCTCTTCTCTTCTGAATGCATTTGTGTGGTTTAATTTAAGTGAAACACTTTTTATCTCAACAACGACTGGGTTGAGATTTCAAGTGGGGATCTTGGTTTGTTCCAATAGGACAAGACAAGAACCCTATTAATATCACACATACATAAGATTTCAGTATGTTTTGGAGCCTTAACTCTGTTATTGAGATCCAAACCTTTACAACACGATTGTTTTGTCAAGGGTTGGTGCTTTGTGCAACATTTTAAGAGGCAAGAGGGGAATCAAGATCTTGACAACCCTCAGCCAAAGAATTGAATAAAACCATGTCAATATTTTCAGAATAATGAACTATCCAAGTTGTGTAGTGAACTTGAAATGATCTCCTTTATCACATAATTGTAAAACACCTCTTTTATTTTTCAATTATTAAACTCTTTAAATCAATTCATTTTCTTTAAATTGTTGTCAAAAATACCCCCCTTTTTAGTCCCTTTTATTAAGAACACATACTCTAAACCTACCAATTCTCCTTGAGAGAAGACCTAGGGTATACCCTATACTATATATCACGCTCAAAAACATAATCAATTTGATGTGTCATGACAGCACGGTAAAATTTTGGCGCAATTTCCGGGGAGCGCTTTGGTTTTTTGTGCGTGTTTTTGATAAAATTTTTGTAATTTTTGTGAATATTTGTTTGTTTTATCTTCTACCTTTGCATTTGTTTTTGTGTTCTAATTTATTTATTGTGTAGGTTCTTTTTATGACGCGTTCAAATCTGGGAGACCTATAAACTTTCGAACTCGAACTGGAGAGGATCCTACATCAACGAAACTGAGACATACAAGACCACCCTTTGAAGGAGGAGACATCAAATCTTAAAATTCTTCTTGATCCTTCTTCTTCTTCTGAAACCTAATTTAAAACTGAACATAACTTGTATATCATGGCTGAAAATAATATAACACTAAAACAACTAACCTCACCTGATGTTGATATCCGACCCACTTACATTCAATTACAAGGTGAGGCACCTAATTTTGAACTAAAATCTGGTCTAATCCATTTATTACCAAGATTTCATGGATTGCCTAGTGAAGACCCCCATAATAACTTAAAAGAATTTCATATTGTGTGTTCAACCTTAAAACCTACTAATGTGGATGAATAATAAGTAAAACTTTGGGAATTTCCATTTTTATTTGAATACATGGCTAAAGATTGGTTGTATTATGTTAATTCACCTATTAGAGGTTAGGCTGACATGAAACAACTTTTTCTTGAAAAATACTTCCCAGCCTCTCAAACTGCAACAATAAGGAAAGAAATATGTGGGATAATAAAATCTCAAGGAGAAACCCTTCATGAATATTGGGAAGGCTTTAAAAGGTTATGTTCAAGTTTCCCACACCACCAAATAAGTGATCAACTTTTAAGTCAATATTTTTATGAAGGTTTGATTCCTATTGATCGAAATATGATTGATGCTGCTACAGGTGGCGCATTGGTAGATAAGACCCCAATTGCTGCAAGAAACCTCATTGAGAACATGGCACAGAACACTCAACAATTCGGTACACGGTCCAGTGTTCCCATTCGAGGTGTCCATGAGGTGAAAAGTAATGAGTTTGAGAAGAAGGTGGACACGAAGTTCGAAGAGGTAAGTACCCTTCTACGACAACTTGCTCTCTCCCAAGGTAAATCTCAATCTCCTCCTCCCATCCATTGTGGAATCTTCTCTTCTGACACCCACTATTCTGACCAATGTCCTCAATTGAGAGAAACTTCTGAGAGTTGTGAGGCAATATTTCCAGGACGCCCCTTTAACCAACCCTTTAGGCAAGAACCATACTATCCATCCAACCAAGGGTGGAAGGACAAACAAGCCTATAGGCAAGGGGGTATTCAAACCAACCTCAACAGCAATGGAACCAACAGGGTAATAGTAGTCATCCACCACCACCCAAAAATCCTCAACCACCCCAAGGGCCATTCCAACCACCCCCTCCAAAACCCGAGCCTATCCTAGAATATATGATGAATAAAATGGCTGCCAATAATATCCAATTCCAACAAACCACCCAAGAAGCCATACAATACCTAAAGACCCAACTAGGCCAACTTGCCAACTCGGTGGGGGAAATCCAAAGTCATGGGTCGGGTAAACTACCATCTCAACCAGTAGTAAACCCTAGGGATAAAGGAAATGTTAGTGCCATCACCCTTATGAGTGGGACACAACTCAAAAGCCAAATTACCCCTCCATTAGAGTCCTCCCATACAAAGGAAACCACCATCCCAACTGCTGAAAATGGTCCAAGAGAAGAAAACCCTTTTCCTGAGATAATCCCTTTCAAAGGAAAGACTATGGCTATTGATGAGCCACCTATCCCAACCATTCCTCTTCCATTTACTCAAAGGGCTGCCCAACCTAGGAAACAAAAAGAAACCAAATTTGATAAAGAAATCTTGGAAACTTTCAAGAAAGTACAGTTTAACATTCCTTTGATTGATGTTGTGAAGCAAATTCCAAGATATGCCATGTTTCTGAAGGATATGTGTACACACCGAATGAGGATTCATGTTAATGAGAAGGTGAGACTAGGGAGGAATGTGTCAGAATTGATAGATCCATCACTTCCTACCATGTGTAATGATCCTGGGACTTTCTCGATTTCGTGCACCATAGGGGAGTATTCATGTTCCAACGCTATGCTTGATTTGGGTGCTTCTATTAATGTGATGCCTCACTCGATTTACTCTTCATTGCAGGTCGGTGAATTGAAGCCCACTGGTATTGTGGTTCAAATAGCAAATCTGAGTACAACACACCCCTCTGGTCTGTTAGAGGATGTTCTTGTGAGGGTGCAAAATTTAATTTTTCCTGCTGATTTTTACGTGCTTAAAATGGAAGATGATAGGATGAATGGACATGCCCCAATTATATTGGGGAGATCTTTCTTGAAAACCTCCAAAACCATAATTAATGTCCATAATGGTACATTATATATAGATTTTGGTGGTAATACTATCCACTTCAATATCCTTGATGCCATGAATCACCCCTCAGAAGAACACTCCTCTCTCTCTCTCTTTCAATTCAATTGATGTTCTCCCTTCCCATGAAATAACTTATTTTCATTCACCTGATCCCCTTTCTGAGTTTTCTTCCTTGATTGAAATGTTAGGTAATGAATCATGCATTGATTGTTGTAGCGGTCTAGAGAAATGCCATGCATGTTTGTTAATTGATGGTTTCTTGAACATAGAGGATCACATGACCATCGATGATACTGGTAAGCTTGTAAAAGATCATTCTTCATCTAGGGATGTTACCATTGAGAAGTTAGATGAGATCAGTGACTTCTCACCTTCACACACACTTCCGTTAATCCAAAATCCCCCATAATTAGAACTGAAACCACTGCCTCAAGATTTAAAATACTCATATCTTGAGAATGCAATCAAGTTTCCCATCATCATTGCTAGTTCACTCCCTCCTGAGCATGAATTGTGACTGCTTGATATTTTGAGTAAGTATAAACAAGCTTTGGGATGTACACTTGCTGAAATTCCTGGAATTAGCCCATAAATCTGTACACATCATATTTTATTAAATGATGAGGCTAAACCAGTGAGGCAGTCACAACATCGACTGAACCCAAACCTACTTGATGTTGTTAAAAAAGTAACAAAATTGTTGGCTGCTGGAATCTTTTACCCTATCTCTGGAAGCCAATAGGTCAGTCTCGTTCAAGTAGTTCCTAAAAAAACTGGCCTTACTGTAGTTAAAAATGAAAACAATGAATTGGTTCCAAATCATGTGAAGAATAGTTGGCGTGTCTATATAGACTGTCACCGACTAAACCAACACACTAGGAAGGACCATTTCCCATTGTTATTCATTGACCAGATGCTAGAGAGGCTAGCAGGGAGGTCCCATTACTGTTTCCTTTATGGGTATTCTGGATACTTTCAGATCTATATTGCCCCTGAGGATCAGTAAAAGACAATCTTTACTTGCCCTTTTGGTACATTTGCTTATAGAAGGATGCCATTTGGTCTGTGCAATGCTCCAGGTACCTTCCAATGATGTATGGTTGGTATTTTTTCAGATTACCTGGAGAATTTCATGGAGGTTTTTATGGATGATTTTACTATTTATGGATCCTCTTTTGATTAATGTTTGATTAGTCTTGATTTTATCCTACGTCGTTGTATTGAAAATAATCTCATATTAAATTATGAGAAATGCCATTTCATGGTGCGAAAAGGCATAATTTTGGGACATGTCATTTCTAGGGAAGGTATCCAAGTAGACAAATCAAAAATAGATATCATTTCCTCCCTACCATTCCCTAAAAATGTTCAGGATGTGCGGTCTTTCCTAGGTCATGCTGGATTTTATCGTCGTTTCATTCGTGACTTTAGTAAAATTGCACTCCCCCTCTCCCGATTACTCCAAAAAGAAAAAGAATTTGTTTTTGATAAAAAAATCTGAGGAAGCTTTCAATAAGTTAAAATGGAGTCTCACTTCACCCCCGATAATCCAAGCACCTCGGTGGGATTTACCATTTGAGCTCATGTGTGATCCCTCTAACTATGCAGTTGGGGCAGTCTTATTACAAAGGGTCGACTGAGCTCCACATGTCATAGATTATGCCTCATGTACTCTGGACCCTACCCAAGGAAACTATAGCACAACTGAAAATAAATTTCTTGCCATTGTGTTTTCCTTGGATAAATTCAGGTCATACCTTCTAGGGTCCAAAGTCATTGTGTTCTCAGACCATGCATCCCTCCGGTATATCCTTAAGAAACCGGAAGCCAAACCATATCTCATTCATTGGATGCTCCTCCTTCAAGAATTTGATCTAGAAATTAGGGATAAAAAAGGAGCAGAGAATGTGGTTGCTGACCATATGAGTAGGATTCTCCCATCCATGGACATTGAATCATCCCCCTGTATTCCCATAAATGAATTGTTTCCTGATGAGCAATTGTACCGAGTGCAAGATGTTATTCCTTGTTATGCTGAAATTGTAAATTATTAGGCAGCGTCTTGCATTCCTGCTGATTTCACCAAAAACCAGGCTGACCGTCTAAAACATGAGTCCCGTTGGTATATTTGGGATGAACCCTACCTATGGCACACATGTAGTGATCAAGTTATTAGTCATTGTGTTCCCGATAGTGAGTTTCAGTCTGTCCTTAGGTTCTTCCACACACTTGCTTGTGGGGGCCACTTTGGTCCCCAACGGACTGCTCGCAAGGTCTTAGATTCTGGTCTCTTTTGGCCCACATTGTTTAGGGATGCCCATTAATTCTGTAAATCTTGTCCTCGCTGTCAACGAATGGGGAATGTCTATAAAAGAAATGAGATTCCCCAACAACCCTTGCTCTTCCATGACATTTTTGATGTTTGGGGCATTGACTTTATGGGACCATTCCCCAATTCATTTGGGAACCTTTACATTCTTCTGGAAGTGGATTATGTTTCAAAGTGGGTAGAGGCACGAGCCATGAGGATAGATGATTCCAAGACAGTTGTTGAATTTTTGAGAAACCAAATATTATGTAGGTTTGTATTACCTAGGTTTATCATCAGTGATCAGGTTTCTCATTTCTGCAACCGCACAACGCAATCTCTTTTGCGCGTGTATGGGGTTGGGCATCGAGTGTTTGCTGCTTATCACCCACGAACAAATGGTTAAGCCGAAGTGTCAAATAGAGTGGTAAAACAGATTTTTGAGAAAACGGTTCAGCCAAACAGAAAAGACTGGAGTCTTAGACTCGATGATTCATTATGGGCTTACTATACTGCATTCAAAACTCTAATTGGCATGTAACCATATCGGCTAGTTTTTGGGAAGAGTTGTCACCTCCCTGTTGAGGTAGAGCACCGAGACTACTGGGCCATTAAACAATGCAATTCTAATCTTTCTGGAGCAGTTATTCAAAGGAAGTTGCAGATTTAGGAGTTAGAGGAAATGAGAAGAGATTCATATGAGAACTCCCGGATTTATAAGGAGCGAACCAAGGCTACCCACGACCGTCTCATCCTTCATCGTCAATTCCACATCAGGCAGAAGGTCCTCCTCTACAATGCAAGGCTGAAGTTACACCCTGGTAAGCTTCATTCCCGTTGGTTTGGACCTTACATTGTTACTAATGTCTCTTCATTTGGTGTTGTCTAGGTTCAAAATGAAGACACCAAGCAAACCTTCACTGTCAATGGGCAGCAGTTGAAGCATTTCCATGAAGCCATTCCGGAGTCCCCAATGGAGGAACTCCATGTTCAAGAAGCGGTCTATGAATAACACTCACCAGGTTTAATCCTTCCTTCCCATAGTCGCCTTTATTAAAGTAAGGACACTGTATTCTCTAGGTGTGGGGGGTGGGTACATTCCCGGGTTAGTTAGGAATTTTTTATTATCTTTCCTTCTTCTTCTCTTTTTCGCGTGTTTCATGGTATTGTCACTTCCCCCCTCCCCTCATGGGTACATCCCTATGTTTGTTAGGAATTTTTCATTGTCTCTCTTCTTTGGTCTCTTTTTCGCTTGTTGCATGGTATTGTCACTTTCCCCCTATTTCCCCCCTCACTTCTGTGCTAAAATGATAATTTTTTATGCCTAATTTATCATGGAAAATGATGCCCGTTTTATCATTGAATTTTTTGAAAATACATGAGGAATTTCCCATTTTCAAGTTGTTTTAACATTAAAAAAAACATTTTCTGATGAAATGTGCATTTCAGCATGAATTCAACATTGTGGTGTGAATTTCTCTTGAAAATTGGTTGTTGGTCGATGATATGAATGGTTCGATCATTTTGAATCCATTGAGAAGAGTGGTACCCTTTTTTGTGAATAGTTTAAGGGAAAATTATTTCATTTAATCTCTCCACAAATTTTTTCACCCAACCATGAAGTGTGAATATTTCTTACTTTATTGAAGGTAAATGTAAGTTAGGTTAATTTTTCTCTACTTTCCAAATGATCTTTACATACGTTCGTTCCTTATCCGATCTATTTCATTACTGTACCAGATTGACCTATGTGTGTGTACCTGTTATCTGACTTTTGTACGCCCTAAAAAAACAAAAAAATGGGGTTGTATTTTGGGCAGGTCAAAAACCACCCTTTCTTGACTTTTGATGTTGTTATAACTATTACAATTAGTGTCGTGAGGACATCAAACATGGGTTCAGATAAGAGTGTGAGATTTATTCCAAGTGAAACTTTTGAAAAAAAAATATTGAGGGGAGTGATGAAATGTACAGCATATGGGGATATCTAGGTCGGGAGCTTTAGTTTTGACTTCTGGTAATGCTTAATTGAGTGGGTCTTGGAATTTGATTGCAAAGGATCTAGGGTAGGTTCGGTGGAAAGAATCAAGTCAGTAGACTAATTTTAAAATAACTTATATTTATTTAATAGAAAGTGGAAAGAATAGAATGAAATGGTTTTCACACACACACATGGAGAATTGGTGACATGATTAACTTTTGAATTATTTTCTTTGATTGGTATCATTAGTCTCTTTGAATTTCATTTGGATACAATTTTTGAGACAACTTTTTCCATGATCACTGAGAATAACTCCTCGGTGTGATTTGTGCTTTGATCACAATTCTATCAGAAATTAATTTCTCAAGAATGTTAAATCTTCATAAATTTGGGAATATCTACATGCATAATTTTTAGAAATGTGAATTAGCCCAGGAGTGCAAATGTTTAGGTGTGGGGGTGTGATCGTACCACGATTCACTGTTTCATTTTCACCCTTACACCGCTGTGCTAAACATATTTTGTATTAAAAATTATAAAAATATTATCAAATTTTGCTTCATGTTTGATTCAATAATTTTGTTTTTATCACAGTTAAATAGGGAAATGATACTTGTTTTGAAAATTACAATGTAGGTGGAGGTGATTTGGAGGGCTCATGATGAAGTCCTTGAAAATGGGCCAAACTGCGTAGGATCCAAGAAGTTCAGTGGACTCAAATTCATTCTGATACTCCACCGTGCATCCAAATGGGCTGATATTTTGTGTTCTTATCCAAACTCATTTTTCTACAGCTTTCATTTAATAACCCAAGAGAGATTCTGCCATTAAGGGGCCCAGCCGACCTGATCTGTCCAGCACACCCAATCTGCTCGAGGTCAAAAGTTGTGTGCTCTGATCCGTCCATATTTAGCTCTCCACTTGTTGAAATGATGCCAAAAGTTCTGTGGAGATAATCAATATGTGGGTCTACAACTTTTTAGTTTTCCAAAAAACGTTTTAATATTGTCTGGTAGGATAGAACAATGTGCCAAGCGGTTTTAGTAAATCTGTGTGCCCAAAACCACCTCCCACATTTCCTATAAAAGGGCACCTTGGGCTACTCATTTGTAAGTTCGACGAGGAGGAAATGCTCTGGTATTTTGGAGACCCAAGGGAGTACTCTCATCATCCAAGAATTTCTGGAGTCCCCTATCCTCATAGGGGGATCAAGGATGAAGAATGAGTTTCACCCGAGCCTCCTCCTCCTCACGATGGCGAGCTAAATGGTGGGCGATCATTTCGAGGGAGCTACACTTACCTGGGAGGGAGTTCCAGCACTTTTTCTTCCACTGGTTTTGTATAATATGTGTGTTAAATATTTCACTTATGATTAATTTCTATGCTCTTCTATTCTGAATGTATTTGTGTGGTTTAATTTAAGTGAAACATTTTTTATCTCAACACCAATTGGGTTGAGATTTCAAGTGGGGATCTTGGTTTGTTCCGATAGGAAAAGACAAGAACCCTATTAATATCATACATACATAAGATTTGAGTATTTTCTGGTAGCCTTAACTCTATTATTGAGATCCAAACCTTGACAACACGATTGTTTTGTCAAGGGTTGGTTCTTTGTGCAACATTTTAAGAGGCAATAGGGGAATCAAGATCTTGACAACCCTAAACCAAAGAATTGAACAAAACCATGTCAATATTTTCAGAACAATGAACTATCCAAGTTGTGTAGTGAACCTGAAATGATCTCCTTTATCACATAATTGTAAAACACCTCTTTTATTTTTCAATTATTAAACTCTTTAAATCAATTCATTTTCTTTAAACTGTTTTCAAAAATACCCCCCTTTTTAGTCCCTTTTATTAAGAACACATACTCTAAACCTACCAACGCTCCTTGAGAGATGACATAGGGTCTTCCCTAGACTATATATCATCCTCAAAAACATAATCAATTTTACGTGTCACGAAATCACGGTCAACAATCGTCCAAGTTAAATCTTAACATTTATCTCCAAATAATATCATTTACTATTAAAGTCTCATATTGAAAAGTAATTAACCTAATCACATATCCTCCCTGATAGGTTAATCATTTCCATAGATAACCCAAAATCAACTTATTTGTAATTCATAAAATCATCTAACTAAAAAGAATTAGTCAAATTAACCAGGGACTTCATGTAGTCCAGTGGTAGGTGAAAAATACCAGTTTCACTTTGGTTGTGGGTTCGATTCCCACAGCTTCGTCCGATACGACGGGTTGTCACATGGTCTACGTGTTGTCCTTTTTCCAAAACTATATAATTTTTAAAACATTCCCCAAAATGATATAAAATATTCAAAAATAACCATAACATAATTAACCTCAAGTTTATCTCTTTCCTTTCATTTTCCATCATAACATATAGTAACCCATAATTACCTCAAAATTAAGGATCATATAAACCCTAATGGTTACCATTTTAATTATTACCTGAACTTCCACATTGAGTGGGTTCTCTCGTACATGATGCATCATAGAACTCACCAAGGTTCAAGTGGATAATCAAGACTCCTTGATAGTTGGTTTAGAATAACCATGAGATTCCTCATTGAATCCCCCATTTCATCTAGTCTCTTAATCAGAGAACCACAACAGTTTCCTTCAAACCCATTGTCAGTTTGGTGCCTGCTAGATCCATCTATTTACTAAAACCAAAAATTTCAATGTGTATATAAAAACAGAATCATCATGTACAAATGAGGAAGATAAAAACTAAGATATACTTACTCATTCGCTTTATCTAAAAACTATGAATCTTTCTGAAATCCTAACCATTATGGTAATGTCACTTATGCATAAAGAATACCCTAATCTCTAAAGTTATCTAAACTAACCTTTAATACCAACTATAAGGACCCATCCTTAAAACATTACATAATATTGAATTAAATTAATAATTCACATTGAGTATCTTTTCAGGTTTAGAGTTTTAGAGAATTAGGACATAACTATTACATCTCAAAGATTACAAAGAAGACACATCTACTCAGTTACCATTCTTTCACAAAATATAAACTCTTGAAAAAAATAGATAAGTATAGATCAATGTTTTAGACATCATGACATTTCCTTGATCCCATCCTTGACCGTATTCCACTTTAAGTCTTGTGGAAAACATTTCAAAAAAAGTTGGGATGAGCACAAAAATCTCAGTAAGGGATATAACAATACAGAAAGAAAACATTAGACCATGCATACATAAGAATCAATGAAATCATACTTTACTCATAAAACATAAGCACTTTAACATACCTCAGTAAATCATAAGATTTATGAATAACTCATAGAAATCATAAGACATAAAGGTAACTTGAGGCATTCATAAAATTATTACATAGGGAGTAACCCTCGTGGTTACGTTTGGAATACCCATCACAGTATATTCCACAATCCTCTTCGTAGAAACCTTAGAATTTAATTCCTTCATGTTACCCAATGCATTGGAGAGCTATATCGGGCTCACCCTCCCTTAGTTTATCACAGAACCACCCGTCTTCATAACCATTTCCCAAGAACCATAACATAATCATAACACTTAAAACATGCATAAAAGAAACTTAAAATTTCCACATTTCAATCACAAGAGATCGCATCATGATATTAAAATAAATAAAAACATCTAATAAAATCATTAAAACTCTATGAGAGAAATATCCCTTTATACTTTAAAAATATTAAAAGAATACATTTAAAAGAGATTTTAGAATCAAAGTTTCCCATACCACTTCAAAACTTTTGAAAAGGTTTTCAAAAATTCATGTCCATATAAATAAATCCTTAAAATAATTTTTAAAACATGTACATGGATGATAAATGTTTAAAAGAATAAATCTTTAAAACCATTTAAAACAATGTTTTAATAAAAGAGTCATTTTCCATTTTGAACATTTAAATTATAAGACACATGAAAGTAGAAAATTTTCAAAACATTTAAATGACTTGATTATAGACATAATATGGATGTGTAATGTCAAAGGGTCTGTATATACACTTTAAAAAGAATAAAACTACATATCATCAAGAAGTGTCTCAAGGAAGAGAAATTGAGACGTAATCCCATTCAAAGATCATGTTGTTAGTGCAAGGATAAATCAATGACATAATTATGTGTGAAAAGTATAAATACACCCAATATAAGTGGATATCAAGTGTAAAACAATCAGAGGTCATTCACACATACTCTTTGAAAACAAAACCAAAGACATAGATATTTAACTCAAGGAAATGAGATTGAGTTATGATTTCCCATACAAGTTCGTATAAATGACGTAAGAATTTATCAATGAGATGATTATGTGTAGAAATAGTATATCCACACAAAGGTTTGTGGAGGTTACAACATAGATATTCCACACATAATCTTGGCCTAATAAAATCAAGAAGTAGTGGTTTAACCCAAAGAATTGAAAGTGGGTTAAGAAGTTCCCTTATAGAAATCTGAGAGCCTAAAGGCGTCACTTTAGAATTCATAAAATGAGATGATGAGAGATAAAAAGGGTATCTCATCACATGGACATAACATTTACAGAAATAAGGATATATAATAACATATCCTAACATAAGAATATATATTTTAAAAGACCTAAAAAAATAAGTCTTTTAAAAGTAAGAGGGTGAAAGGTTCCCTTACCGATTTGGGTAACTTTCGAAACGTACACCCCGTGAAAGAAGGACTAAACAACGTTGATGTAAATACCCATAAATGAAATTATATTACACAAAGAGTAGAATAATGGTCAGTACATACACCACTCAAAGGAAATAGTGTCAAATGTAGCATAAAATCTCACGGGAATAAAAGTGAGATGAAAAATCCCTTAAGAAAACTCGGCAGCCTAACGGCGCCACTTAAAACTTCCAAAAAATGGGTTGATGAAATAAAATAGGGTATATCATCATGTGAAAATAAAATGTACAGTAAGAGGAATATAAAATAACATCCCCAAACATAAGAAATAGAAGCTTAAAATAAGTGACATAAAAGAGAGTACTTAAAAAGAAAGAGAGAGGTTGGATCCCTTACCTCGTGTCCGACTTGACTTGATCATTCTTTAATCTTCTGAATAATAAACTAGAGTTAATTTCTACTTACTTAAGAACATTTTCTAAGTTCATTATTCCTTTTATATCAGTTATTACCATTTTATGAACATCATGTAATTATTTAAGTTAATAACGGTCTTTTTGTCAATCATTGGTACTTGAGTCAAAAATAAACTTCTTATAATTACAAGTTGTTCATGTGGTAAAATATCCATTATATCCAGAATTATATTAATGATTTATATGTCATATATATCATATATATCTAGTATATACTTTCATTTATAATATTACATAACATTTAATGGTAAGAAATGAAATGCACCGTTCATGGAGATGGTAAGCCGTACGTACGCATGAATGCTACTTTCATTTCTATTTTGTATTTAATGGAATTAAAACTAAATGAGATATATATATATATATATATATATATATATTATAATTATAGTATAATATATATGTTATATAGGTCACATAATTTCATTAATTTCATTCTTTATACATTCCACGTATTGCATGAACGAGTCACATCACTTGAGGGGGTGGTAGTCTACACTTCCTCAAATCAAATTATCGCATTTACACAACATGAAAAGCATAAAGGTATGTTTTAAATGTAAAATACAGAAGAATATATAGGAAATTAATATAATATATATCATAAATAAATATAGTTCCATCATAATGGCCACCATGAGAGGTGGTAGGAGAAGATAGAACATTCATCGTTTCGTGAGGCAGTAATTCGCCATCCACGAAAACAGTATGTTCTTTAACCATTAGACGGAGGTGTGTATAAGTGTGGATCGATTCCATAACATAAAAACATCCAATTATATTGAATATACTATTTTTGTTACAAAATAAAGAAATAAAAAGAGTTTAGGGGGTTGGATAAGCAAAATAAAACAAAAGAACATAAGAGAGGACATTACCTTTAAATCGGGTAACTCCCTTTGGTTTGAACCAAAAAGGGTTTCTTGAAGAGATTTCTGCCTTAAGTAAGGATTATAGGATGAATAGAAGGATGTGGAGAGATAAAATGAGAAGAGTTTGGTCGATCCAAAGTCTTGAGAGGTGTGGGTAAGGTGGTAGAGGTGAGGGCCTTTTATAAGAGTGAGAAGGGGCGCTCTTGGAAAGTCAAGAAATGTTACTTTATTAGACAATGATTTTCGGATATCAAAGGTCCCAAAATTATATATTTATAGGATAAGGTGATAAGGGTTAGAAATCCACCCATCAAATAGGTTTTTGAAAAGTTTAATGCTTAGATTTTATATTATCTTTTCATTTTATTTAAATCGTTTATTAATGATGTAATCGCTGCATCATCATGGTGTCACAAATAAATTAATTTATTTAATGTCTAAAATTTATAAAAAAATACAATGATGTAGGAAATATTTTTAGATTTAAAATGAATATTTATAGTCTAATAGATCATTTATTCAGAAAATACTAAAATTGTTTTACTTGGGTGATACATACTTTTGTTATACTTTCCTTTTAAAAAAATAAAATGATAAAGTGTCACTATCACACAAAAGTGATTCCATGGGGTCCCAAAGTTTGGCACGATGAATCCCATGGTCGTCCATGACACAACCAGTAGAATTTGGACACATATTGGGGTTATTTGTTATCATTATGATATTATTTTATTACCCTTAACTACCCGATTACTAATTAATCACGATAATTAAAGATAATTATCATCGTTACTATTCATAATGTTCAAAAACAAAAGTGTCTTAATTACATAATTTGGACCTTATGACTAAAAATATGGAATCTATTTTACCAAATTCCAAACACAAAAATTGTAGTAATTAATTTAAAAATAATTCTCGTTGTCAAAACAAATAGCGGGTCTTTTAGAAACAATATCCATTAGAAGTTTGACAATTGTTTATGTCCAATTTCAAAGTGTAATTAATTAAAATTACCACCATTAGATTAAATGGTAAAAATATATTCTATTTACACTTTAAAACAAATTAAAAATATAATATATCCATATAATTAAATTATATGAAAAAGCTATTTTGAAGTAAAATGTAGTATTTTTCACTATTCATATAAAAAATGAACATTGTCAGAAAAATACCAAAAATTTATCCAAAGTAAATTTCAATGTCCCAATACAAAAGAATAAGTTTATTTTGACAAATAGAGCTTATAGAATTGTCAAAATATAGATTTAAAAATGTTTTTCCGTCAAAAGGTGGTAAAACAATCTTTTAAAAATATTAGAAAATTCAATGCTTAAAATTGGATTCATTTTCATTTTTAAGCCTCTAACATTTATTGGATAAAAGTAAAAATATTTGAAAAACATATATAATAACTTTGTAGTTATTTCTGTTCATTCCCGCTATTACAATGGCTAGGTGTTAACTACCATTTAAAATATTATTATATTATTAGTGAGCAAAGTAGGATTTCAAAGAAACTAGTTGTTGCGTGTTGGGTACGCCATCGAACATATCATTCCCTTTAGAGTAATATTAATATTTTATTCAAAAATATTATTAAATATGAAAATTTCATATTCTTTATTTACCTGGGATGTTACATCCTTCCCCCCTTTGGGAATTGTGTCCTCGCAATTTTAAAATTGGGTGTGGAAACTTCATTGAAAGTCCCACATCAGAACAAGAGTCAGTAAAACTATCACTTTAAAATAAAGAGAGAGAAGTACAAAGTTCACCTGAGTTAACCCATAATAGGATTACATGTAGGAAAACATGGACATGGAAGAGAAAAAAAGGGTCATGTTCTGATGGAGACTGATAGAAAACATTTTTAGGAGAAAGTTAACCACCAGAAAATCACAAACTTGTGATGGGTTAAACGATATTTGATTCCCTAGTAGGAAAAATTAACAGAAAACATTTTTGTTTTAAGTTACTTTTCATTGAGGAATTTATTTATGATCTTAACTGAAAAATAAGTAAATATACTTACTTGTCATGTTAACTTTCAACTTTTACTAGATTTCTTATTCAAACTCATATTTTCTCCAAAAGGTGAGTATTTAGGAAGACTTTCTCACATTAAGAGTACTATAATCAACTTCTTGAGAATCACCTAATCCACAAAAGAGAACTATATATTTCCCATGTATTTATACCTTAACCAAAACCAAAACCAAAAAGGTTAGTATAAGATCAAATAATCCCCAAAATGGATAATCCTTTCTAAAAAAAATCTATTCTTAATCTCCAAAATTTGTCCAAAAAAACCCAAAGTTCAACAAAGACCATTCTATAAACAATTGTCCATAAAATTATTCAAATTAAACCACACTAAGATTGAAACCCAAATATTTGAAGGATTTAATCACATTGTCTTCCAAGGTAAATCTTGACATTTATCTCCAAATAACATCAGTTACTATTAAAGTCTCATATTGAAAAGTAATTAACCTAATCACATATCCTCCCTGATGGGTTAATCATTTCCATAGATAACCCAAAGTCAACTTATTCTTAATTCATAAAATCATATAACTAAAAAGAATTATTAAAACTAACCAGGGACTTCATGTAGTCCAGTGGTAGGCGAAAAATATCAGTTACACTTTGGTTGTGGGTTCGATTCCCACAGCTTCGTCCGACGCGACAAGTTGTCACACGGTCTGCGTGTTGTCCTTTTTCCAAAAATATATAATTCTTAAAACATTCCACAAAAAGATATAAAATCTTCAAAAATAACCATAACATAATTAACCACAAATTTATCTCTTTCCTTTAATTTTCCATCATAACATATAGTAACCCATAATTACTTCAAAATTAAGGATCATATAAACCCCAATGGTTACCATTATAATTATTACCTGAACTTCCACATCGAGTTGGTTCTCTCATACATGATGCATCAGAGAACTCACCAAGGTTCAAGTGGTTAATCAAGGCTCCTTGATAGTTGGTTTAGAATAACCATGATATTCTTCATTGAATCCCCCATTTCATCTAGTCTCTTAATCAGAGAACCACCACAGTTTCCTTCAAACCCATTGTCACTTTGGTGCCTGCTAGATCCATCCATTTACTAAAACCAAAAATGTCACTTTGAGTATATCAACAGAATCATCATGTAATAATGCGGAAGATAAACACTAAGATATACTTACTCATTCTCTTTATCTAAAAACTATGAATCTTTCTGAAATCCTATCTATTATGGTAATGTCACTTATGCTTAAAGAATACCCTAACCTCTAAAGTTATCTAAACCGACCTTTGATACCAACTATAAGGACCCGGCCTTAAAACATTACATAATATTGAATTAAATGAATAATTTACATTGAGGATATTTTCAGGTTTAGAGTTTTATAGAATTAGGACACAACTATTACATCTCAAAGATTACATGGTAGACACATCTACTCAGTTTCCATTTTTTTCACAAAATATAAATTCTTGAACAAAAGAGTCATGTATAGTTCCATGTTTTAGACATCATGACATTTCCTTGATCCCATCCTTGACCGTATTCCACTTTAAGTCCTATGGAAAACATTTCAAAAAAACTTGGGATGAGCACAAAAAGATCAGTAAGGGATATAATAATACGGAAAGAAAACATTATACCATGCATACATAAGAATCAATGAAATCATAATTTAATCATAAAACATAAGCACATTAACATACCTCAGTAAATCATAAGATTTATGAATAACACATAGAAATCATAAGACATAAAGGTAACTTGAGGCATTCATAACATTCTTAGATAGGGAGTAACCCTCATGGTTACGTTTGGAATACCCATCACAGTATATTCCCTAAATATCTTCGGGGAAACCTTAGCATTTAACTCCTTCAAGTTACCCAATGCATTGGAGAGCTATATCGGGCTCACACTCACTTAGTTTATCATGGAACCACCAGTCTTCATAAGCATTTCCCAAGAACCATAACATAATCATAACACTTAAAACATGCATAAAAGAAACATAAAATTTCCACATTTCAATCACAAGAGATCGCATCATGATATTAACATAAATAAAAAAATCTAATAAAATCATTAAAACTTTATGAGAGAAATATCCCTTTATACTTTGAAAATATTAAAAGAAGACATTTAAAAGAGATTTTAGAATCAAAGTGTCCCATACCACTTCAAAACTTTTGAAAAGGTTTTAAAACATTCATGTCCATATAAATAAATCCTTAAAATAATTTTTAAAACATGGACATGGATGATAAATGTTTAAAATAATAAATCCTTAAAACCATTTAAAACAATGTTTTAATAAAAGAGTCCTTTTCCATTTTGAACATTTAAATTATAAGCCACATGAAAGTAGACCATTTAAAATACTTTTATGTGACTCGAGTATAGACATAATATGGATATGGAATGTCAAAGTGGATGTATATACACTTTAAAAAGAATAAAAGTTCATATCATCAAGAAGTGTCTCAAGGAAGAGAAATTGAGACGTAATCCCATTCAAAGATCATGTCGTTAGTTCAAGGTTAAATAAATGACATAATTTTGTGTGACAAGTATAAATACACCCAATATAAGTGGATATAAAGTGTAAAAAAATCATAGGTCATTCAGACAAACTCTTGGAAAACAAAACCAATGACATAGATATTTAACTCAATCAAATGAGATTGAGTTGTGATTTCCAATACAAGTTCGTATAAATGACGTAAGAATTTATAAATGAGATGATTATGTGTAGAAATAGTATATCCACAAAAAGGTTTTTGGAAGTTACAACATATATATTCCACACATAATCTTGGCCTAATAAAATCAATAAGTAGTGGTTTAACCCAAAGAATTGAAAGTGGGTTAAGAAGTTCCCTTACAGAAATCCGACAGCCTAACGATGTCACTTTAGAATTCATAAAATTATATGATGAGAGATAAAAGGGTATCTCATCACTTGGACATAACATTTACAGCAATAAGGATATATAAGAACATATACCAACATAATAATATGTAAATTAAAATACCTAACAAAAAGATGTCTTTTAAAAATAAGAGGGTTAAAGGTTCCCTTACCGATTTGGGTAACTTTCGGAACATACACCCCATTAAAGAATGACTATACAACATTGATTTAAATACCCATAAGTGAAAGTATATTACACAAATAGTTTAATAATGGGCATTACATACACCACTCAAAGGAAATTGTGGCAAATGTAGCATAAAATCTCATGGGAATAAAAGTGAGATGAAAAATCCCTTATGAAAACTCGGTATCCTAACGGTGCCACTTAAAACTTCCAAAAAATGGATTGATGAAATAAAATAGGGTCTCTCATAAAGTGAACATAAAATTTACAGTAATAGGAATATAAAATAACGTCCCCCAACATAAGAAATAGGAGCTTAAAATAGGTGACATAAAAGAGAGTACTTAAAAAGAAAGAGAGAGGTTGGATCCCTTACCTCGTGTCCGACTTGACTCGATCGTTCTTTAATCTCCCAAATAATAAACTAGAGTTAATTTATACTTTATTAATAACCTTTAATAATTTAATTATTCCTTTTATATTATTTATTACCATTTTATGAACATCATGTAATTATTTATGTTAATAACGGTCTTTTTGTCGATCATTGGTACTTGAGTCAAAAATAAACTTCTTATAATTACAAGTTGTTCTTGTGGTAAAATATCCATTATATCCAGAATTATATTCATGATTTAGATGTAATATATATAATATATATATATTATATACTTGCATTTATAATTTTACATAACATTTAATGGTAAGAAATGGAATGCACCGTTCATGGAGACGGTAAGCAGTACCTATGCATGAACGCTGCTTTCATTTCTATTTCGTATTTAATGGAATTAAAAATAAATGAGATATATATATTATAATTAAATTATAATATATATGTTATATATGTCACATAATTTCATTAATTTCATTATTTATACATTCCATGTATTGCATGAACGAGTCACATCACTTGAGGGGGCGGTAGTCCACACTTCCTCAAATGAAATTATCGCATTTGCACAACATGCAAAGCATAAAGGTATGTTTTAAATGTAAAATACATAAGAATAGAGAGGAAATAAATATAATATATATCATAAATAAATATATTTCCATCATAATGGCCACCATTAGAGGTTGTTGGAAAAGATAGAACATTTATCGTTTCGTGAGGCAGTAATTCGCCATCCACGGAAACAGTATATTCTTTAACCATTAGACGAAGGTGTGTGTAAGTGTGGCTCGAATAATTATCATAAAAACATCCTAGTATATTTATTATACTGGTTTTGTTACAAAATAAAGGAATAAAAAGAGTTTAGGGGGTTGGAGAAGAAAAATAAAACAAAAGAACATAAGAGAGGACATTACCTTTAAATCGGGTAACTCCCTTTGATTTGAACCAAAAAGGGTTTCTTGAAGAGATTTCTGCCTAAGGTAAGGCTTATAATATGAATATAGGGATGTGGAGAGATAAAATGAGCAGATTTTTGTCAAGACAAAGGCTTGAGAGGTGTGGGTAAGGTGGTAGAGGTGGAGGCCTTTTATAAGAGTGATAAGGGGCACTCTTGGAAAGTCAAGAAATGTTACTTTATTATATAATGATTTTCGGATACTAAAGGTCCCACAATTATATATTTCGACGATAAAGTGATAAGGGTTCTAAATACACCCATAAAATAGGTTTTTGAAAAGTTTAAGTCTTAGATTTTACATTATCTTTTCATTTTATTTAAATCGTTCATTAATGATGTCATCGCTGCATCATCATGGTGTCATAAATAAATTAATTTATTTAATGTCTAAAAATTATAAAAAAAATACTATGATATAGAAAATCTTTTTAGATTTCCAATTACTATTTATATACTAATATATCATTTATGTAGAAAAAACTAAAATTGTTTTACTTGGGTGATACATACTTTTGTTATACTTTCCTTTTAAAAAAAATAAAATGATAAAGTGTCACTATCACCCAAAAGTGATTCCATGGGGTCCCAAAGTTTGGCACAAAGAATACCATGGTCTTCCATGACACAACCAGTAGCATTAGGACACATATTTGGGACATTTATTATTATTATGATATTATTTTATTACCCTTAACTACCCGATTACTAATTAATCATGATAATTAAAGAAAATTACCGTCGTTACTATTCATAATGTCCAAAAAACAAAAGTGTATTAATTACATAATTTGGGACTTATTATTACAAATATGGAATCAATTTTACCAAATTACAAACACAAAAATTGTAGTAATTAATTTAAAAATAATTCCCGTTGTCAAAACAAATAGAGGGTTTTTTAGAAACAATATCTATCAAAAGTTTGACAATTGTTTATGTCCAATTTCAAAGTGTAATTAATTGAAATGAACACAATTGGATTAAATGGTAAAAATATATTCTATTTACACTTTAAAACTAATAAAAAATATAATCTATACATATAATTAAATTAGATTAAAAAGTAGTTTTGAAGTAAAATGCAGTATTTTTCACTATTCATTAAAAAAATGAACATTGTCAGAAAAATACCAAAAATTCATGCCAAGTAAATTTCAATGTCCCAATACAAAATAATAGGTTTATTTTGACAAATATAGCTTATAAAATTGTCAAAATATAGCTTTAAAAATGTTTCGCTATCTAAAGGTGGTAAAACAATCTTTTAAAAATATTAGAAAATCCAATGCTTAAAATTGGATTCATTTGAATTTTTAAGCCTCTAAAATTTATTGGATAAAAGTAAAAATATTTTAAAGACATATATAATCACTTTGTAGTTAGTTATGTTAATTCTCTCCATTACAATGGCTAGGTGTTAACTACCATTTAAAATATTATTATATTATTAGTGTGCAACGTAAGATTTCAAAGAAACTAGTTGTTCCGTGTTTGGTACGCCATCGAACATAGCATTCCCTTTAGAGTAATATTAATTTTTTATTAAAAAATATTAATAAATATGAAAATTTCATATTCTTTATTTACATGGGATGTTACATATATACATTTAAAACAATATTTTTTATAATTACATTTTTAATTACTATCCACAAAAATTTAAAATATCAATGTTTCATTGTCTTTGGAACCCATAACCCCCTCAAAAAAATATGGATCATGGTTTCAGTTACTGAAAAAACCACCCCAACTCAAGAAAAATAATACACCTATATAAGAAAAAAACTCTTCTATTTGTAATACTATCAAGAAATAAATTAAACATAAATATGAAAAAAAAAATTAATAAAATGTCAATTTTAAATAAAAGGACACACTTGGAGTCATATTGGCCACACCATGCATCATATTGAGGTGGGGATGATTCATACATGTCATAAATGACTTATAGATCATTTTCTTAAAGTATCAAAACAATATGAATCTATTTTCTCAATTTTGAGTATATGTCACTTGCCTTTTTATTTACTAAAATGTCATTTTAAACTGAAAACATGCACTTTGAGTCATACCGATCACATTGTATGTTAGTTTGATGTGGTAATTACTTTTACACATAAAAAATGACTTAACGATCATTTTCCTAAAGTAACATGACAAACCAAGTGCATTTTCTTGGTTTTTAGTGACTGACATATATGTTCAACTAAAATGAAAATTTAGACTGATAACAGACACTTTGAGTCATATCAGGAACACTGTGTATTATATTGAGGTGTGTCTAATTTATACACTTCAAAAATGACTTACGGATCATTTTATAAATTATTAAAACAATCTATATTTTTTTCTCAGTTTGGAGTATGTCACTTGTGGTTTTCACTAAAATGTCAATTTTAAATTAAAAGACACTCTTGGAGTCATACTAGTCACATCTTGAATTGGATTAATATGCATTGGATTACTACACATCACAAATGACTTATGTATAGTTTTACAAAAGTATCAAAACAATCCAAATTTTTTTGATCATTTTTGTGTATGTAACATTTGTTTTTTACTAAAATGTCATTTTAAACAAGAACCATGCACTTTGAGTCATACTGGTCACATCGTGCATTAGTTTGATGTGATAATGATTCTTACAAGTCAAAAATGAGTTATGAATCATTTTAATAAAGTATAAATATAGTGGGAGTTCATTTTCTTGATTTTCAATTAGTGACAAATGTTTTGAACTAAAATGTCAATTTTAAACTGATAACAGATACATTGAGTCATACCGAGAACATGGTGTATTGGATTGAGGTGAGACTAAGTCATGAATTTCAAAAATGACTTATGGATCATTTTAATAAAGTATCAAAACAATTTGAATTATTTTTTTCAGTCTTGAGTATATCACTTGTACTTTTTACTAAAATTAATGTCAATTTTAAATAAAATGACACCTTTGGATTCAAATAGTAATATCATTTTTCGTATTTAGGTATAGATGATTCCTACTTGTCAAAAATGACTTATAGATCATTTTACTAAATTATCAAAAAAAATATTAATTTTTTTTCTTGGTTTTGAGTATGTCACTTGTGTTTTTTACTAAAATGTCATTTTAAATTGAAAACACGCACTTTGAGTCATATTGGTCACATTGTGTGTCCATTTAATGTGAGAATAATTCCTACACCTCAAAAATAAATTATGAATCATTTTACTAAATTATCAGGACAATCAGAGAACATTTTTTTGGTTTTCATTGAGTGACACAATTTTTGAAAAAAAATGTCAATTTTAGACTGATAATTCACACTTCGAGTTATACCGAGTACACCATGTATCATATTGAGGTGCAGCTGATTCCTACACATAAAAATGACTTACATATTATTTTAATAAAGTATCCAAAAATATTATTATTTTTTTATCAGTTTTGAGTATGACACGTATCCTTTTTACTAAAAATAATGTCAATTTTAAATAAAAAGACACACTTGTTGTCATACCAAGTACAAAGTGGTTTGTATTGAGGTGAGGTTGATTCCTACACATCACAAATTACTTATGGATCATTTTCCAAAAGTATCAAAACAATATTAATGTGTTTTATTAGTCTTGAGTATTTCATGTTTCATTTTTACTAAAATTAATGTCAATTTAAAACAAAAAGACACACTTGGATCCATATCGGTAACACCATGAATCATATTGATATGAATATGAATCCTACACATTAAATATGGATTACGGATCATTTTATTAAAGTATCAAAACAATAAAAATCAATTTTATAAATTTTGAGTATGTCACTTGTGTTTTTTACTAAAAAGTCAATTTTAAATAAAAAGACACACTTGTAGTCATACCGGTAACACCAAGAATCGAATTGAGGTGAGGTTGATTTTTAAACTTCAAAAATTAATTACGTATAATTTTCTTAAATTATCAAAGAAATGTGAATGTATTTTCTCGGTTTTGAGTACGTGACTTGTGTTTTCGCAAAAATATTATTTTAAATTGGAAACACACACTTTGAGTCATACCGGTCACATCATGTATAGGTTTGATGTGATATTGATTCATACACATCAAAAATGAATTATAAATCTTTTTTCGAAATTATAATGAAAATTGGAGTGCATTTTCTTAGGTTTAAGTGAGTGGAAAACTTTTTGAACTAAAATGTCAATTTTAAACTAACAACGGATGCTTTGAGTCATATCAGGCACACCATGTATCTTATTTAGGTACAAGTGATTAATAAACATCAAAAATGACTTATGGATCATTTTTATAAATTATTAAAACAATCATAATGTGTTTTATCAGTTTTAAGTTTGTCACTTGTCTTTTTTACTAAATTTAATGTCAATTTTAAATAAAAAACACACACTTGGAGTTATACTGATAAAACCATGTGTCAAATTGAGGTGTGTCTAATTACTATATGTCAAAAATGACCTATATATCATTTTCCTAAAATATCAAAAAAAAATTAATGTTTATTCTTAGTTTTGAGTATGTTACTTTTTTTTGCTAAAATGTCATTTTAAACTAAAAACACATACATGGAGTCATACCATTCACATCCTATGTCGTTTTGATGTGAGACTAATTCCTACAGGTCAAAAATGACTTATGAACCATTTTCATAAAGTATGATGATAATTGAAGCATGATTTATTTATTTAAATGACTGACACACTTTTTGAACTAAAATGTCAATTTTAAATAGATAATAGACACTTTGGGTTATACTAGGAACACTGTGTATCAAATTGAGTTGTGGATGATTCCTACACATCAAAAATGAATTATGGATCATTTTCTAAAAGTATCAAAACAATATTAATATGTTTTCTTAGTTTTTAGTATGTGATGTGTGTTTTGAACTAAAATGTAAATTATAATCTAAATACATACAGTTCGAGTCACACCAAGAACAATGTGTATCATATTTAGATGTGTATGATTGATTATATGATGTGTTATTTTCTTTCAACTATATGAAATAATCTAGAAAATAGAGAACATGTTCAATTTAGATGGAATAGAAAATCCCATGCTACCTAAAACACCCCATTTAAAAGTACCATGTTCTCTCTTTTTTGGATTTTTGTACGTAGTTGAAATAAAATATTACTTCCCAAAATATTTATAAAAACTAAATAATTATAAGATAAAAATGAAAATGAAGTTAACTTAAAAATAATATAAAAAATGGTGAAAAAATAACTAAATAAGTAGTAAGAAATCACATTTTCATGATTTCTTTATACATTCTTGAACCATTTCCTTGTTTTCATTACCTCAGTTGTAACCTCTAAGTATAATATCTCATGAGAATGAGCATCTTATAAAAAACTATTGTGACTAGATAAAAATAACCCACCTGTATAATAAAATAATTATTATTGCAGTAATACTATAAATAAATAAATTAAACATAAATATGAAACAATACATTAATAAAATTTTATTTTTAACTAAAACCACACAATTTGAGTCATATTGGACACACCATGTATCATATTGAGGTATGGTTCATTCCACCATATCTTTTTATCATACAGTGAATGATCATAGTATAGGATTGAATCATCCTTGTTGATGAAGACATTTGTTCATGATCTCTTTTAAAATTAATAAAATAAGAATTAGATAAAAATGATGGGGAAATTAACTTAAAATGAGATTAAATGATGATAAAATCAACTAAATATGTAGTAAGAAGTCACATCTTCATGATATATGTGTACATTCTGACACTAGGTATACCACCCAATCATTTCTAAAAAAATATATTTAATCTTGTCAATATGAGGACTTCTGACAGTCATGGTAGTTCTAGAAAAATATAAATACAAAAAGGATTAATAAATATTTTAAATGAAACACTAATTATCTTCAAAAATACCTCTTTTGAGATTCTATTTTGTTGATGGTATATGATATATCTCATAAATTTGCAAACTTAACAACCAAAATCTTTTCCATGGCTTTATTTTGGACACTGTGAAAGCATTGAAAAATAATAATTATTTTTTTATGTGTGTTTTGATATTGAAATCTTATTATATATACCCTAATACTGATCCACTTTTATAAGTTAAAAGGTTCCTTATACACATGAACTGTACTCATGCCATGATTTTTATGATATTTAGACACCTCCTTATCATAACAGAATTCTCATTAAAACATAATATAAAATATATAACTTAAAGTTTATTTCTAAAATTGTGGATCTATTTTATTTTAAATTAAAAAACATCATATGAGTGGTCTTTTTTTGGGAATCCATGCTATGAAACCAAAAACTAAATCCTTGGACTATCTAAAATGACTGCAATAGGTATCCAATGTTTCCTAAAAAAGGAATAAGTATTGAAAGAAATAAAAATATATTGGTTGTAATTAAATTCAGAGTTTTACCCCTACATCTTTGGTAATAATAAGAGTATGTCATCTATAAGTTTGATTTCAAACACTATAGCTAGTTTTTCCACTATTGCATCAATTTGATTTGAATCCAATGAGTTTTGTTGTATAGAAGATATGTGAGGACTAATGAGTCCATATTTATGTTCATAGGGTTTTCCCTTCAAATGGTATTGATATAGACACATTTAAAAATGTGAATTTTATTTAGTCATAATTAACATAATAGATCAGATATTGGAAAAAATCATGAAAACACACTTCATGTACACATTTACAACTGAGAATTGTAGCCATCCATCCTTGAGGATTTCATTTACATTTGATATATCAATGTAGTCTATAATGTTGTAGATGCTGAAATGTGCTTAAGGCCAAAAGAGGGAAATGACAGATAAAGTGAAGACATATTTCGAGTCGGTGATCAATTTTGGGAGGAACAGAAGGGCCGTGTGAAAAATCCTAAAGGGCGCGCGAAAAACCATGGGATCTGAAGGCATTTTATACGCAGTGTGGAAACTTACGTGTAGCCAACACTGGGCGTGGAATCTTTTATGTCGCTCAACTTCCACGTGGACCCACTGACCCTGAGCGCCTATAAATAGAAGGGTGCCCCTTCAGCTTCTGGGGGAAAAAGAATCTGAACCATCTCTCTTGCGTGAAATCCACCTCTTCATCATGTGAAATATGGCTTTCAGGTATGGTATTTTTTGTGATAGGTCTCCCCAGGGTCCACCTTTGCGCGAGACTACTCTGTCATGACCCTCTCCCAAGTCCCAAAAAGTTGCGGCCCTTGCGTGCATTCCCTTTCACTTTCACACAAAACCTCATCCACCCCTTTCAAGCAATACCTTTCCCCTGTGTGAAAAACCTTGGCCAACCCATTACATTAAAACGTCCTCAATTGCACACACACCGGGAATTTTACGCATCGCAGTTCTAATTTCATGCCAATTGTGCGCAACCCCCTCCTATTGCGTGCAAACCTCCGAGTCTGGTCAACCCAACCTTTTCTGCATAGCTGTTCCATTTACGTGCAAGCCTCCCAACTTGTGCATACCCTTTCGCTTCAATGTCCCTCTTCTGGACATCATTTTTGGGTGCTTCTTACACCCAAAACATCTATGTTACCCACCCTTCTCTCATACGACCTTCTAGGCTCGTACGAAATAGCTTCAAAGTCCCTTGGGTGGTGCTTCCCAATGCATTGCTTCGCCTCATGCTTCTTCGCATAGGCATGCTGATGGATATTGCTTCTTCGCATAGCCACGCTAATATGGGCCTCTCAATGGATCACTCCACAACACCCCTTCACCACAACATTGCTAATGCCTTCCCTTCCCCAAGGTGTGGGAGGTACTAGTCATGTAAGTCCTAGGGGGCACGGAGTGAACCTGCCTCATTCGAGCTGCAGGACGCTAAACATCCAAGCACCATCATCCTTAACACATCACATTAAACTGTGGCCTCGCCCCATGCATCACACATGGGGTCACCAACCTTGGAAATTCTACACGCCCACTGATCTCTATGAGAGTGTAATCTTCCTCACATGGAATGAGATACTCTTTCCTAGAGCGGCGTCTATCTGTAGGGAAAGGGCAACCACCTTGGTGTAATCCCCTAGCCTTTCTTGCAGGAGGAATCACCCCTACTCCTCCATTCTTCTTCGATGCCAAAGACTAAGAGTAGATATGGGGATAGAAATTTTGTTACCTTGTCCCTCTCCCTCTTGGCTTTGTCACCATCTGGGCCTCTATCTTGGAGTAAGTCCCAATATTCATCTCCTTGGGCTACTAACCATGCGTAAGCCCCTGTTTCCTTTTTGGGATGATAACCATGCATACGACCCTGTTTCCTTTTTTGGGCTACTAACCACGTGTAATCCCCATTCCACTTCCCACAGACGCACCTTTCGCAACGTGGTCATCAGGTCTTTGCTGTCTCTTGTTTCTCACATTGAGCATGACTCACATGGGCTTAGAGTAAGCGCCAACCATGAAATCCTACCTTGGAAATCCTAGAGTGTAAGACCCACACCACCATCCTGAACTACATATAATTTTATCCCTACCAAGGTAGAGTACGTAGGAGGCCTCCCTGAGGTTCAATCCTAACACCCGGTTGTTCCAACCCACTTCATGTTGGTTCACCAAACCATCCCTAACTACTTGGACTTTGATCCCTGCCAAGGCAGAGTACGTAAGAAGCCTCTCTGAGGTTCAAGCCCAAGAACTATTGGTCTCGACCACTCTATGTCTGTCTTCCATCGTCCCACATGACATTAAACTTCACACCTCCCTTATAAATAGTAATTCGTTATCCACCGATCAGTGGTAGGCCGGTGTGCCCCAATCAACGGTAAGCCATTTTTACACTATCCTGTAGTAATCCGTTTTGATCCCCATCGACGGTAAGTCGTTGTAGTCCCCATGATGAGACCCACATCTCTAGTCTGCCCCTCGAGCGTCTGACCACCCCGGGTTGCTAATCACGTGTAAGCCCTCAACATGCCATCAGGCTGCTATCCTCTGCGTGATCCCCATTTTCATGCCCAACCTAGAGGTTCAACTTACTCTGGGTCCCATCCATATGGGTTGTCTCCTAAGGTGTCCCATCATTCACCGAACTACGTAGACTTTGATTCCCTGCCACGAGTATACGTAGGAAGTCTCTTCGAGGCCCAAGCCCAATACCACCATCACCCTCATGTCGGTTCCATCTCATTCACCACCCACTTCACTCAACCATCCATGTCTATCTTGATTCTTACCTAGACCTCCACATCTCGGTGAGATCATGTCATCCACATCCTCGCTAATCCTAGCTGCAATCGGGTAACTAGCCATGCGTTAGCCTCGACATCAGTGTTCCCTCCATGGGTTGCACCCAGTCTGATCCACTCCAGTCAGTGTTCTGATCAGTCTGATCCATCTCTTCTTGATGTTAAACTCGCGGAATACCCTATGTTAAACATGGGAAGCTGAGGAAAACCTCAGATACATTCCCTTGCCATATAATTCCCCACATTAGACATGGGATTCCACGGGCTTCCGCGCCCTTGAGAAGCCCTATCATAAGTGGAAGAAACCCATACAATCCAGTGTTCCAACGTCCAGATAGGCCAGTGATGTCCAACTTGACTACTCTCCTGACTAAAGGTTGTTTCCCTGACTGGACCCCTTGAATATCCTGACAGAAGCAGTGTAATTAACTGGTGTCCATGAAGATATAGCACTGGGAAGAGTTTCACGAACAACATCTTAAGTCTATGAGGGAGACCCAAACTAGGTAATGATCTCCAATTAGAAATCCTCAGAAGGAAGAACCTACATCCCATCATCCTTTTTCGATCAAGGAGAAAAATTACCTGAATAAGCGATGGGTGTTGCCCACCTTTGGATAGCGGGAATGCGGGGCAACAACTGCGCGTCCTTGACGGACGGATGCACGCCCTGAAGAAAGTGTCGGAAACAGAAATGGTGAACCCGATGTGAATTTTTTCTCCTCAATACGGAGATTAGTAGAATTCGATACATCAGTGGAATAACATGTTACCAGATCCAGTTATCCGGCATTGGGTCCTGCCAAGAAAATAGTGGGCCTAGCGTGAAACTCACCAGAATATGGGGTAGTTGAAATTTGGGAATCTCGGTCTATGACATTATTAGTGTGGATCCTCTTACCAACCATGGAATACGGAATGGAACTGGGGCATTGGATGTCGATTTCCTTGTTTTATCACTAATGGTTTAATCTCTCTACCTTTCAGGACCCAAGATGCCATGATAGGAAACTGATCACCACCCACCCACCGACGCAGGGGTTGGGGAAGCACCAATGCAAAAATCCCACATGGCTCCACCACTTCTGTGACAGCTTCCACACCCATAGTTTTTGGGCGCCCACGCCCCATTTCCACTTTCGAATTCGTTCAGCGAAGGGTAATAAACGACCTCATCTTCCGATACGAGGAGTTAGGGATTATCCCAACTCGGGACAGGGCCCATCAGGATTTGGAGGTTTCTGTGCCTCATCACCACTGCCACCCCCAAGGGATGTGTAGGGAGCCACTACTCCCCACTCTGACACACAACTTTTTCAAGAGCCTCTCCCCATAATTCTTCGATGACTCCCTCCCCTACCCCGATGAGGTGGGGGATGTCTGGGATAGCCCGGATGGGATCCCATTTCAGGGGCCTCCAGGAGGTCCCCCACTAGTCTATGCCAGTGCCACCACTAGGCCCCATGGGTGGTGGAGAAGATAGGCTATGTGCTTCCACCACCGGCCCCAGTCCGGCTGACCCGACATCAGTGTCGAGCATAGGCTAAGGAGCACACCCACCAAGGGGTGTCAACTTCAACAACTACTGTGGACTGTTCCACCACTAATTTATACCATCAGCTCCCTTCGTATGCTATGTAGGGTAACTATATACCTAACTTGGATCAAGGCCCCAATTTCCCCATGGGAAGGCTGGATCGACTCTCTCAGTCTTCGGCATAGGTAGTGCTCACCGCGGGCTGACCCGTGGCAACGACACCCAGTATGGAGGTCCTCCCCATACCATCACCGATGAGAGTGTAGGTTTGTCCCACTCCCAAGTTTGGCATGGAGGTCTTCCCCATGACACCTTCAACCCAAACAAGGGTCCTCCCTATGGTAGTGACACCCAATATCAAAGCCTCTCCTGTGCTCATTACCTAAGGTATGGATTCATCCCTCCTACCACAGGCCTCCAATATAAAGATGTTATGCATCCAGTCAATCTCCAGTGTGGGGGCCTCCCTCATGCCCTTGCAGCAGTTGGTGAAGGTCCTCCTTACCTCAGCAGTCAAAGGAGTTAAGGTCATCCTCTCTTCATCGGTACACATCATAGAGGTCGTACCCATGTTCAACTTAACCAGTACGAGGACCGTCCTTGCAATAATGCTGCCAGGGAGAACAAGCATGGAGGTCAAACCCATGCTCATATCATCTCTAGTGGTTTTCCTACCCACTCTATCATTTCTCTTGGAGATTCCATCTGCACATCAATCAGTGGGCATGATGGTCCTCCCTATGTTCCCTTTGACATATGTCCAGGTGCTCTTCGCACACTAGCTCACTCTGGCAGAAACTCTCTCCGCCCCCGCACTAGTACGGCCGAAGGTCCTCCTCATGTCGTAAATCTACTCTGTCCTAAAGAACCATTTTGGGGTAGGAGGGAGGTTCTTCACCACCATAAAAAGAATTCTGGGAAGATTCATACTGAGATCAAACCCGTCTACTTGTCATATTTGAAGGCGGAATGTGACTCAGCGATGGAACCCTCACCTCGATCCTCCGTGTCTTAGATCGGAACGGGAACGAGGAACATTATCCTCGTACTCCCAGAATGTGAGGTCCACTGGATTCCCACCTCCCTTCATAGATACATCCAAGCGGAGGAGGATTTTTCGTCTCCCTAGAGTTTGGTCGTGCAGTCGCCACCATCATCACCAGAAGTACCCTCTCCTAGACTAGAGATCATGGAGTGATATTTTGGGGACCCATAGTGGACGAGCAGCAGCATGGTCCATTTCCAGCAGCCATATTCCCAACGTTAGAAGTTACGGTCATTATCCCATATTACCATGATGTGGAGGATAAGTCACTACACTCTTCGGAAGATAGTCCAAGATTCGGTGGTTTTTCAGCCCGCTCACCGTATTCCCCATCGGTCAGCCTTCCATCTCTGTGGTCTACTTTGGCACCACTACCGGTTCCCCAGCTACCTCCGGTTGACGAATGGGGAAATGAAGGGTTAAACACTGAATATATACCGAAAAGCGTGTGGGATATTCTCGAGGTGGAACATTTCCCAGAGATGTTTTGGCTGGTTGCAACACTGAATTTCTGGGCGCCGGAATCACTCACCCAAGAGGAGGTTGGATGCTTTCTCTAAACCCTCTAGGAAACTCATTTTCGTCTTCATCATCGATGAGTGGCCTACCCCAAGAGTTAGGTGCACTTATAAGACATCGTCCAACAATGTCGTTTTGTTGATTTGGCCGCACTCCCCATGGCCCAGCGCCCTAAGTCACCAGGTCGCCATAGGACCCTCCAACAATGATGCGTACAGAGCTACAAAGTGCTCCGCAATATAATTAAGGATGCTTCACCCCATGTGCAGATTCGTGTCTGGGGGAAGTATTCTGCCCTCCACTTTGGTTCTATCCAGTGCCAGCCCGACTTTCCTGGCGATATTGAGGACATGACCCCAGGAAGAGTCACGGTTAACATAGTCGACCCATCAGGGGGGGAGAATTAGATGTAGCTCCTTGATGGAGACCTACCCCCTGAGGGGGTCTCACTCCTATTGGATCCATTGGGAAGTATCACCCACCAGTAGAGAAATCTACTGGGTCTTCCCAATCCCACTAATTCATTAACTCTCATCTAGAATCCAAATAACAGCAAAGAGCAAATTGGGTCCATCAAACCCGTGGACCCATCCGGATCAGTCCAGAAGGTGGAAAAAGATCCTGAAAAGGTTGCGTTGTGTCATAAGCTTGTAGGTCCCAAGAATATGGTTGTTGAATTCCTTTCTGAATGTGTCGTGGAGTGATAGCTAGACTATGGTGATCCTCTTTCGGGTCTGCAGGGGTAGATACAACACCCCCATGGAGAATTACCCACAAGTGACCCTGATCGTCCTACCCCCATAGACAGCTCCGAAGCTGGGACTTACAACAAAATGGCATGGTATGTATCACCAAACCCACCGGACTGGCATGGCAATCCTTGGGACCCAGCTTAGGCTCCCCAATCCACTCCACAGGTCCTACCGCCTGCCGCTCCACAAGCTGTTGGGCCCGTTTATCATGTTGAAGAACCTAGCAACGCACTGGTGGTTCGGGATCCCCACCAAGACAAAAATACTCAGCTAGATGATCCAATGGTAACACTCATTTCCCACATCGAGGAATTAGAAACTCGATAGGTGGCAATCCCGCTTGATGGAAATCCATATCCGGCATGGTTGGATGATATTCCAGCACCCCTGGGATTCGGAAATCCTACCTTTTCCCCATTAATTGGAACATGTGACCCACTGTAGCATCTGACCCACTTCATCTCAAGGTGTAGACCCATGCTGGGGACTCTAGCACAAAAAGAAGCCTCCAAACTCTGATGCTTCGTACAGACATTGGAGGGGCCGACATTCCTTTAGTACAACCAGCTCCCCATTGGATCTATAGCCTACTGGGAAGACATCCCTAGGAAATTTCTCTACCAGTTCAGTTCCACCACCCGAAAGGCAAGTATCACGGAACTCTTCAAGTACAAGAAGAGGCCTGATGAGCATGTCACAGACTTCGTCACCTGGTGGAAGGGCCTCATGTATTCCCTAGATATATCATTGACTAAGAAGAAACTGTTGACAATGTGCATAAGGAATGTCCAAAATGAACTGGTCCCCTCCCTCATCACTCAGAATTACCCCAGGGGATTCCAAGACTTCTCTGATAAGGCCCAGTTCCTAGAAGAAACCTTGAAAAATGCCCACCAGGCATGCCCGTTGCCCCCTGCAATTCCCGTGAGAAGCACCGTCAGGGCCGAGCCCACCACAGTGGCTCAAATAGAGGCCCCCAGACAACTAGGGTTGTTAATAGTGGATCCACCTCTACAGCTTCATAGAGGGATCTGCCTCAAGCGTAGCCTCCATCCTAGCAGCTCCCACCTCATAATCGGCAGGCGCCCCCGCGCAATGCACCTCCACTGCCCAGGTGAGACAACTTGGTTCCACCCCCTCGACAGGCTCCTTCGGCCCCTCATTAGGGTGAGGCTCCCAGAGCCCCTTTCCTAGATAGGATAAACTGAACCTAATCATTAACGAGGCTCAGGTTCCCAGTTACTTTCGTAGTGCCTTGGAGGAGGGGATTGTAAATTTTACTGAGTTCTGAAGGCTAGAAGAGGTGAACATCACTGATCTCCCAAACTACTTCCCCTATCACCGGATCTTGGGGCATACCCTCAACTAGTGCTATGTGTTTAAAGACTGGCTTCAAGACCAGGTGGATAAAAACATAGTCTGGTTAGGCCCATCCTCGGCATAGGTAGCATGTGTATCTGTGATTCCAGACAATAGTAGTGATAGAGAAGGCGAGTTACATCAGGTTTATAACCATGGATCCCTGAAGTATGACAATTGGATGACTTGCAAAATAGTCTCCCATGACCATGGCATTATCCGGGAACGTCTGAATCAACCTGAGCCCTCGGAGGCCACTACATCATCCACAACCAGTACTTTTGTGATGGCATCTCAGCCATCCTACTCCCAGAAGAGTAAGCGTCGGCGACGCAAGGGAAAACAAAGTCCCCTGATGATGTCATCTCCATCCCGTACTCTCGACGACTTCATCCCCTGGAGATGGAGATTCCCCCCAGAATCTATACAGTAGTGGATAAATCTATGAGTGATAGTCAAGGGAACACCTCAGTTAATACCATAGAGCTAGTAAACCCCTACATGATTCCTAATAATGAGGAGTGCTAGACAGATCCTCCCAATGTCCCCAGTCGTCGTCAGCAACAACAGAGACGTGGCTATATGGGTCGCTAGAATG
Source organism: Viscum album (assembly GCA_963277665.1). NCBI lineage: Eukaryota > Viridiplantae > Streptophyta > Magnoliopsida > Santalales > Viscaceae > Viscum > Viscum album. The sequence continues at coordinate 1,337,500,281 of OY728145.1, forward strand.
CCTCAGATAGTATTCCTAACCAAGATGTTCATGCTAACGAAACTAGGCATTAGGCCCAGTGTAGAGCTCAGCATGTGCAACCTCCTCATCCAGTCTCATCAAGCCAGCATGCACCGCTGTTTGTGTTACTCGGTCTGGAAGAGCCATCCCATCCACGCCGTAGTTAGTCTTCTTGCCCACATTCAGCAGTTTTTCTGCAAGCATCGGCTAATGAGCAGCGGGACATTCCCAGCACCAGTCAGTTGCTGGTCCAACTGGAAGGGCCCTCTATACCTCCTGTCACAGAGCGACCTCCTGTAATCATAATTTCATGCCTAAAGAGGAAGTACGATGTCTTTAAACATCTTGAAAGAATCCTAGAAAGGCTCTCCATATTTAAGGCCCTTCGCCTATTAGAAAAAATGTGTGAAGACCTCACTGAGGCTTTAAGAAGCCCCCTCCAGATCGAGACAGAGGTAGCTACCACAGAAGCCTTTGATGCTAAGGCGGTCGAGCATACTGAATTCCAGGCCATCATATAATTTTTTGGATAAGATGAAGGATCTCCCATAAAGGGTCACATTCGCCTATTGTACATCACCGACAAATTTAAAGGCATGGAGGCTCATCACTATCTTATCGACACGGGTTCTGTAATCAACCTAATCCCGACTCAAACACTATGGAAACTAGGGTTGTTTGGGGATGATCTGAGTCCCTCTGACCTAAGAATCCAAGGATATGAAAGGATGGAATAGACACCGATAGGGAAGATCTGTTTGAAGACCCAGTTTGATGGCCTATTTTCCAGCACCAAATTTATGGTTCTCTACCATGACACTGCCTATAATGCATTGATGGGATGACCATGGCTCCACCTGCATGTTGTGGTTCCCTCATCATATCACCAGTGCCTCATGTACTCCCTCAATGGTCGAGTGGGCATGATTCACGGTGATGTGTCTCCCTTTTCCTCTTGTGAATCCCACTATCTAGATTCTGAATATTACAAGAGCAAAGACAAGTAGATTCAGGCTAACGAGGTTTGGAATGCCATGGCCACGAGTGACCCATGTACAGATCTAGATGATGCCTACATCTTTCCAATCCACTGATTGGAGGCTATGACCCCAGACATGGGACAATTCTTCATTGTTTCTGGAACAAGGGGGTACACATTCACAAGTCTAAGCGACTCCAGAAGATCACCTCATACTTTTAGGTGAATCAGGTTTTGGTGATCCCAGATCCCCCTACGCCCGTAAGGTATCGAGATGTCTGCCCCATGGCAATGACAATACACCATACTTGCTTATTCCGCCAGGCTAGGATAAACTGGCTTAAGCCAATGTGCCACTATTTCTTCAATATCATCAAGCGTGGACCCTTGGGCCAGAGACCAGATGAGATCAGATCAATATCCTTCATCGTTATGGTTTTGGCAGATTAGGAGTTCCCCGATGCAGTGTCCATCGCCGCTTAGGCTGGTCCCAGCCTCCCATCAAGATCTGTCAACTCAAAGGAAACTCCTCCCACCGAGAATCCCTCCTCTGTAAGTGAAGAAGAGGATTTAGTAGATGATACTCCCACCTTTGAAGAAAGTTTCTCCACCACATTCGACAAATTGGTGCATGTGAACCTTAGTATCAATGAAAACCCGAAACCCACATTGATCAGTGCCGCAAAGCCCCTTGAGGAGCAATAGTAGTACATATGCTTCCTCAAGAAACACTGGGATTTATTTTCCTAGAGTTATGATGAGATGCCAGGACTGGATCCTCAGGTAGTCGTCCACTGCCTCGGTCTCCTGGAAAATCATCATGGGTTCAAGAAGCCTCCTAGAAACATGCACCCTTCTCATAGTGCCATGGTTGAGGCAGAAGTCGATAAGCTTATCAGAGCCAATTTTGTTAAGGAGGTCTAGTACCCCAAATATCTAGCCAACATTGTTCTAGTCAAGAAGAATAATGGACAGATCAGAGTCTGCATCGACTTCCGGGATCTCAATTGTTAGTGTCCGAAGGATGATTTTCCCCTTCCTATGACGAAACTCTTTATTGACGCCACAAATGGGTTCCAGGCCCTCCCCTTCATGGATGGGTATTCCGGGTACAACTAAATATGAATGGCTCCTGAGGATGAGGATTGTACAGCCTTTAAGGCATCAAAAGGTACATTCTGTTACCAATTCATGCCCTTTAGTTTAAAGAATGTAGGATCCACCTATCTGCGTTCCATGCATCGCATATTTAAGGCGATTCTCAGAAAATTTGTGGAATTTTATGTGGAAAATTTGGTGGTCAAATCTCACCAGCATCAGGACCATCTTAAAGACCTTGAGAAAGTGTTTGACTTTTTCTATTCTTTCCACCTGAAGATGAACCCATTGAAGTTCACCTTTGGGGTCACCTTTGGAAATTTTCTCAGCTTCATTGTTAGATATAGGGGCATCGTGATTGACCCAGATAAGATAAATTCCATCAACCAGATTTCTCCCTTGAGCAATATCTGGGAGATTTTGGGTTTCCAAGGCTACTTGGCCAACATACACTGATTCATCGCAAATTTGGCTAGAAATTGCAATCCCTTTTCTTGACTCATGAAGAAACGCACTGTTTATTAGTGGGACAAAGAGTGCCGGTCCACTTTTGAGGAAATCAAGTCATATCTACTCCAGCATCTGATCTTAATGCCATTCATCTCTAGAAAGCCGCTGGTCCTTTTCGTGACTGCCCTAGAATGGTCTCTCAGTTCCCTTCTATCCTAGAAGAACAATGAGGGGATAGAGAATAGTCTCTACTATCTTAGCTGCATGCTCCTTGATATGGAGACCAAATACTATCCTATCGAGAAGATATTCCTTACACTTGTATTAACAGTATTGAAATTGCAGCATTACTTGTAGCACTATGAGGTACATCTAGTATCCTAGGTAGATCCTTTGAAGTACATCCTGAACCACCCCATGTTGATGGGATTTCTATCTCGGTGGGATGTAATCCTTCAGCAATTCAACATCAGGTTTGTCCCTCATAAGGCAATTAAGGGTCATGGAATGGCAGATTTCCTCACCGCTCATCCAGCTCCTAAGGACCAGTCCCCAGACCTTGATTTTCCCGATGAGACAATCCTCTCGGTGGACCAAACCATGTCATGCTGGAAAATGCACTTTGATGGTGCTTCCTGGAGCCCCACTGGATGAAGGCTCAGTGACCCCGGGATTAATAGAGTAGGCCTGAGTATTATTTTCATCACCCCAGCATAAGCCATTCTTATATATTCATTCCTGTTATAAGAAGGCTACACTAACAAAGAGGCAGAGTATCAGGCTCTCATTACTGGCCCTGAGCTAGCCCTCGAGATAGATGTTCCCCATTTTCATGTGAAAGGGGACTCAGAACTACTCATAAAGAATGTCAATTGTGACTATGTCATCAGAAAGAAAAAGCGTGTACCATTGTTGGAACACACTCTTCATCTAATGGCCCAATTCCCATCACAGCCAGAAGTCACTCATGTACCTCACTCCCAGAATGGTCAAGTTTATGCCTTTTCCATCCTGGCTGCATCACTTGCAGAGCTCGAACAGGATGATTTGATTATACATGTGGCGCACCGGAGAGTCATTGCTCCCGTCACTCCAGATGACGATGACAACCTGCAGATAAGCCACCTTACTGTTGGAACCTCCACGTCAAGACCTCCTGGTCCCCCATATGTAGTGATTGAGGTGTCTACCAACTAGAGAACATCCTTTGTCTAGTATCTCCAAAATGGTAATCTCCCGGCATATCGGGATGAGCGTGAGTGAATCCATCATCACGCGCTGCAGTTTACTCTCCAGAGCAGTCCCAGTCTTGAGCAGATCCTCTAAAAGTATGAGTTTAATGGGTTTCTCCTCCATTTCATTCAAGGGGTTGAGATTTCTAAAGTCTTGCAGGAGGTTCATGTTGGTTCTTGTGGGGCTCATCATACTAGGCCAAAATTATCTCACCAGATCCGGAGGCTGGGATATTTTTGGCCCTCTATGATCCATGATTGCATTGAGTTCTCCATAAGGTTCCATTCATGACAAATTCATTCCAACTTTATGCATCGACTGCCAAAGCCTCTCCACACTACCAAGTACTCTTAGCCCTTTGTGGTCTGGGGACTCGATGTCATGGGACCATACCCACCGGTGATGGCTCGCCAGTGCAGGTTCATCCTGACCGCTACTAATTTCTTCTCTAAGTGAGAAGAGGCAGTCCTACTCAAGTATTTCAAGTCCCATTCTATCATTGCCTTTGTGAGCTCCAATATCATCTACCAATTTGGAGTCCCTCATGTTGTCTTCAATAATAACAACACGAACTTCTGGGTAGCTGAGCTGAAGAAGTTGTACGCTAAGTAAAACATCCAATCTAACCATACCTCCCACTATCATGCGTAAGAAAATGGACAGATCGATGTGTTCAATAAAATCCTCTCTAACATTCTACAGAAAATGGTTGGTCAGAATAAGAAGAGTTGGCTGGAAAATCTCCCCAACACCCTCTGGGCTTATCGGACGACGACTCACAATTCCACCCAGGTGACCCCATATTCCCTGGTGTATGGAAGGGAGGTCGTCCTACCTATTGAGATTCAGTTTCCCTCATTTCACACAGTTGACTATGATTATAAAGTACTAGATAAAGTAGCTGAAATCTACTTGGTTGGGTTAGAAGCGCTCGACAAGAATATGCTTCATGCCCAGCACAATCTAGAAAGCCATCAGAACAAGATATCTATAGCTTTCAACAAGAAATTTTTCCTCCGCTCCTTCTTGAAAGGAGACTTGGTATTGGACTTAAAGACACCAATGATAACCGGCAGGAAACCACCCAAGTTAGAGCCCAAATGGGAAGGACCTTTCATTGTTCAAAAGGTTTACTCTAATGGAGCATCCTCACTGGTTACCATGGATTGTGAGGATATAACTCCTCCCACCAATTCCAAGTTCCTCAAGAAATAATTTGCTTGAGCCCCTTTGTATGGTCTTGCATGACCCTAAACTGCATTAGGGTTCTCCATGACCTTAAAGAGTCTAGTCCTATATGAAATTAAACTGTATGTTGTCCCACATGATATTAAACTATATTTTTTCATGAAAGACGTTAAACTACATCTCAAGAACTACATATGGATTTATTCCCATCCTCATGGGATATGTAGGAATGCTCAGATGCTTCATCTTGAGTCCTACCCCAGTTTTCTCTTTGACTATCTCCTCCTTGGAATAGTTCTTTTGGAGGATCCCACATAGCGTCGTATAGGATTATTTGGCCCCAATCATGTCAGGGTTACAATGATTGTGTCATGTTCCCCTACTCATTTTTCTAATCCTCCCACATCCTTACCACATGATGTTAAACTACATGGCCCTTTCAGAACTATGTATGGATTGATTCCCATCCTGATGGGATACGTAAGACCGCCCAGACATTTTTCCCATTGGCCCAGCCCTAAACTCTAAGGTCTCCCCTTGAGTCTCATACTTCACAGGTTACACAATCTGGATATTGTGTTATGAATCTAGTAAACAGTTATCCTTTATTGCTGACACTACCCCCATATGTCCAAAAAATGGAGTGTAGCAGTTCATTCTTCCTCGTTGTCTCTTTAAGCTTTGGTTTGCCTTGGGTGGAAGAGTGATTCCAGCTATTGGACCCTTACATGGTGGAACCCAATCCTACTCCTTGTTTCCCACACCAAGCATTGCTTACGTGGGCTTAGGAGTTATGATATGGTAATACCCTAATGAGAGGTCATATGTTTATAGTTGGCCGGGAAGCCCAGTCTCAGGTCCCTCGACCCTTTCGCCCCCCTGGTCCGAGTCCTCATCGGGGACCGTGTGGTGTGGTACGGACTCACATCCTCATTAACGTTAAGCTAGTTTTCCATGCCACACACATCCCCTTGAGACATCCCTTCTTCACTTATCATCCTTTCTTCGAGCACAGGCCCCACCACACTTCGCGAGCCCCATAATTCGGTTTTCCATCACCTTAAAAATTCAAAAGGACCCCCGAATGGAGTGGATGCATGGACCAAGGGCTCTCTTACCATTACAGTCTAATGCCCTCAGGGATTTCAAATGAAAAATTGATACAAGTCCCATATGGAAAACGTGATCAACGGTTGAGGCTCAATCGTTTCCCCCCTGACCTCTGGTCACATAGATACAAATACTGTATTGCGAACATGGTCAACAGTTATCCTCTATCGTTGTTTCCGTTTCATGGTCTTCTACAGGTGTGATGGTTTTCCCTCTCCACTTAGTTGTCCCATGCATATGGAATTAAACTAGGCATCCCTAGTTCGAGCTATATGACCATAAACTAAGAACACTCTACATCCTTACAGCAAGATGTTAAACTCCATGACATCCTCTAGAACTATGTGTGGCTTGATTCCCATCCTTATGGGATACATAGGACCACCAGAACATCTAGTATTTGGGTCCATCCCCATCCCTGAGCAACCTACCTATCATCTTGCCCCCTGGATTACTTTCTTCCAAGAGAGGGGTATATGGTGTTATACGGGCTTATCTCCCCATTCACATCGGGTTTATAACAATCACGCCACATACCTCTCTCTCTATCTTAATCACCCTTCTCTCCATTTCCCTACACTCATCTATTTGAGTCATCTTCTCTTAAGCCGGGCCCCTCGACCCTCTTCAGTAATTCTCTAATGTGCCCAAGAGTACTCTGGTTCAGAACCTGTAATGTCAGATTCTACCTGGACATGCTTTCACCCATTTTTTAGGCTTTGTGTTCCCCTTCATTTGGGCTTCCATTATCTTTCACATCCAAGGGGACCCCCAAGTGGCATGGATGCTTGGCCCAAGGGCTCTCCTACCACTACGGTCCAACATCCTAGAGGGTTTCGAACAAAAAATTGATACAAGTCCCACATTGTGAATACGGTCAGTGGTTGACGCTCATTTGTTGGTCCAATTTCAGGTCCCACGATATGGATGTTGTGTTTCAAACATGGTCAACAGTAACCCTCCATTGTCACACTAACCCCATCAAGCCTTAATTGTTAGTTACATGATTCACATCCAATTCCACCCCATTATGTCCAATTAGAATTTAGACGCTCTTAGTACTGTCCCTTAGTGCACATTTTTACGTTAGGAGAACAAAGTCATAGTAAGGTGTCATTTGGGACTTCACACCGACTTCCCCTTGCGTGTATCCCATGTATTGAAAACCTCTCTTCCACCCTTGTTTCCCACACCGGGTTTGACTCACGTGGTCTTAGGGACCGGATTGAGGTCTGTGATTACTTGGAAGAATTCCTCTTCTCCATGATATGAGCTCTAAGACCTTAAACAAAGATCTCTTTATACGTCCTCCCTCAAGAACTATGTATGGATTGATTCCCATCCTCATGGGACACATAGGAGTACCCGAACATCTTGTCTTCTGGTCCAATTCAACTGAGATCTAGTCTCTCCTGCCCCATATTATCTAAACCTTTCCTGGCCCCTCGGCCTGAGGTTTATTTCTTGGAATCATGTGTGGTGTGATGTGGACCTCATCCTCATTCACGTTGGGAATGATTTATCATGTCGTGCGCATTCTCTCTTTAACCTCATATCTCCCATATATGTTCAATCCATATGACATTAAACTATGATTTCTAGTTCCATATGACTTTAAACTATCACATTTATACTGCATGATGTTAAAGTGTAGGTTTGGTCCCATCACAGGACCCTAAAATTTGACATTATCGTCCTGGCTACACGCTGAAAAACGACACTGCATCATGGTGTCCTCACTAGAGGGGACTTCATGTTTGGTATTGGTCACACACCGTACCATTTTTCAATTCCTTCATATGGATTGATTCCTATAGCGATGCCTGAACTTTCTATCCTAGGTCCATCGCTTCATAAAAAAAACTCACATTCATCCTAAAGAACAAATAGGTTCCATCAAATGCCTCTTCTCTTGGTGCAAGGTCAAGACCCTCATGACCTTATTATCTCTAGCACTGGTATCTTACCATGCCACCCTTAGAACTACGTATGGCTTGATTCCCATCCTTATGGGATACGTAGGAACTCCTGAGCACTTTGCCTCAGGCCCATCTTAACTTTCACTTTTGGTCCCCTGACCAATAAGTTTTCCAGAGAGTGCATTGTGGTGATACGAACTCCTACTATCCTTACTCATGGTGGTTTTAGAAATTTTTTCACCACATGTCTCCCTTTTCCAGTTCCATGATGGTCTGAGCCCTATGACCATAAACTAAGACCACTCCACGTCCTTGCCACAAGACGTTAAACTGCACAACATCTCCAAGAACTATGTATGGTTTGATTCCCATCCTCATTGGATAAGTAGTCATGCCCAAAAATTTCACCTTGGGTCTAGTCCCAGGAATCTAAAATCTTGCCCCCACCACCTTTTTGGCCTCTTGGCCCAACCACTTTTTGGGAACATGTGGTGTGGAAAATACCTCATGGGTTCTCATTCATGTCGGGTTTTGTGATAGCCACACCATGTGCCTCCCATGTATTTTCCCAACCTGTTTCGAGTTCTATGGCCCTAAACTAAGATCCCCCTATGGGAACTGCGCGTCAGGTTTGGATACTTCACCACCCTGTGCACACTCCATTAAATTAGGCCCCCCTTTATGGCACATCCAACGACAATCAATTTGGAAGTGTGCAACCCCAGGACCCCTATCCTAGGAAAGGGACTTGACTCCCTCTATATGATGCATCTTATTGTCATACTAAGATGCGTTGGGACAAAGAGCCGGAAGTGTGGAGTTTTCATGGGGACATTCCCCTCATTCTATTTCCAAGCTTTGTGAGCCTGTTATTTGGATCCTCATCATCTGTCACATCTGAGGGAACCCCCTTTATGGCCTATTCTCATTCCACATTGTCTTACCTTCCATCTTGGGCCAATTTTCCTGAGGACCTCAGACAACATTTGCGACAGGTCCCGTGTTTCGAACATGGCCAATAGTCGACCCTCATTTATTTGTCCCCATTTCAGACTAACGTGAAAAATATGATGTGTTTTGAACATGGTCAATAGTTATCACCTATCATCATGCCTCCATCATTATGGTCCAGATCTTGAGCATCACGATTCACATATTTCCACTTCCATATGTTAATGTGGAATTCCAACATACTCAGATTTACCCCCTTCACGCATCTTGGTGCATCAAGTAGATGGGCCAACATTATTGGGACATCATTCACTTTTCATCCGATCACCACTAACATGTGCCTTTCTATGCTAGGAAATTCTTATCACTACTCCTTGTTTCCCACATCGATCACGAATCACATGGGATTAGCAGTTTTGGTAGGACGTGTACTGGTGCAGCCACGCCACACATGCCTTTCATCATCCCACATGATGTTAAACTACATTCTTAGAACTACGTGCGGCTTTATTCCCATCCTCATGTGGTATGTAGGAACGCCCGTGCACTTTGACTCTGGCCCAGTCTAACTTTCGTTCTCAGTCCCTCGACCTAAAACATCCTCAAGGAACACATGGTGATCTGGACTCCAGGTCCTCATTCATGTCGGGTTTTATAATTACCTCACCATGTGTCTCCCGCATTCCCTACCATTCCTAATCCAAGCTCTATGACCGTAAACTAAGGTCACTCTGTGTCCTTGCTGCAAGACATTAAAATTCACAACATCCTTCTCCAGAACTACGTATGGATTGATTCTCATCCTCATGGGATATGTAGGAATGCTCGGACATCTCATCTCTGGGTCCATCCTCAGGAATCATAAGTCATGTTCCCCCTCTTTTTCGATCCCTTGTCCTAAACTCTTTTGGGGAACCCTGTAACTATAGCTCTACCCTGAAAAAGTTCAGAATGCACCACAAAAATTCTGGGATGCATCAGCTTCCTCATCATAGAGGTCCTATCTGAAAGTAGGAATGATCCCTGATCAGATTTCCACCTAATGTGTCTCCACCACGGTGATGTAATTTCAAGAGTGTCATACTTCATTCAAACAATTCACCACTCCACCTTCTTCACTTTGTGTGCCCTCTATTCAGATCTTTATCCCCTTTCACTTCTAAAGGAACCCCTTAATAGTAAGGATGCTCAGCTTATGGCTCGCCTACTATACTAGGTCCGCATTCCGGAAGACTAATGGATAACGTTCTGAGTCAGGCCTCGTGTTTCAAACATCGTCAGTGGTCGGCCCTCGTCTTCTATCCCCATATCAGGATAATACAGTAAGGTTACAATGTTTCAAACATAGTCAACAATTATCCTTTATTGTCACACCACCCCCATATTGTTCCGAATATTGGTTATCGTAATTCACACTTTCTACTCCCCTATGTTTGGATTTATTCTAACTCCCATGACATTACCCCTCTCGTGCACTCGAGCATATTGAGGAATATAGTTCGACTATCCTGAGGAGTTTACTATCCAATCAGGTCTTCCCCTATCTTTTTGAAAGCCTGGATGGGTTTTCTCTACCCCGGGTGTCCGAAGTATGGTTGGCACTCCCACAATTAGACGAAGTAATAGTGAGAGCATCCCTTGTTTCTCATATCGGTCATGACCCACATGGCCTTAGGAATGGATTACTATTTATTTCAGGATTGTGGTCGGAGTACATTAAAATAAACAAGAAAATAGTCTAACCATGCATACAATTCAGAATTGGAAGTAGTAAAGAAGGTTAATTTTATGGGTTCAGCCAAAACAGGGCCCTTAAGGATCAGCATCTTAGATAGATCACTCTAGTGCCACTACCTTCTAGCTTGTGCCCTCCAATATTGCTTCCCGCCCCCTAAGAAGCCTCTCTTCATCAGTGGCCATAGAGTGCATTTCATTGACCCTTGCATGTGCTTTCGCCTATTCAGTTTGAAGTTCAGTCATTTGGTGACCTGCTACCACTATCTGCTCTTGGGCGTCCGCCAGTTGGGCCCTTAATTTCTCAACGAGCTCAGAGTAGTTTGCAATGAATGCCTCCATTTCTTTTGACTTCTCTTCAAGGCATTATACCTCTTACTCCACCCTCAAGAATAATTGGGTATTCCCTGACTCTTTATGGCACCTGTCGATGTCAGAGAATTGGCTGATCTCACATATATTATCATCCATGTAGTCGCAGATTAGTAGATGAAGACGGTGAGAATCAACCCCTCCATCATAGAGAAAGCGAAACCAGGTGCGGAGTGATCCCATCCGTTTTAGCCATTCTACCTGAGGCTGACTGAGGAAGTGCTTGATACACTTCCACCCTGTGTGTTTCATCATGAGGCTCTCATATTCCACCTCTGAATTAGTTTCATCTAACTCCTCAGGTTCTGCAGGCCGATAATTGGGGAAAGAATCCAAGAGATCAGCGGCAGGGTCCTTTTTTGGTATTCCTCCCAAGGGGTTGGGCTCCTCAACATGTGGGAGACCTTCTTCTCTCGCATCAGTCATAAAAACTTCTTCTTCGCCGACTTCAGTCCCCACCCCAGCGTTAATGTCACTGGTATCCATAGTCCTTTGCTCACCAAGTGCCCGGGTCAGCTAGATTTGAGAAGTGTGTCCTGAATGGTCTGGTGCATTCACCATCGAATCACTTATGGATGGTCTGGATTTGGAGGCCTATCAAGCCTCCAATACTGTGATTACTACACAGGAAATGAAAACCTGAATAAATTGGGTTCTGTAATAGAAAATACCAGTGTCTAAGTGATAAAACTTATGAGAACTCAGTGCATCGGCCTACAGCGTTTCCGTTGCCACATGAACTATCACTGTGGGGGATCCTTCAGCGCTCGTCGGCTCAATAATGGGCATTGACTCCCCACCTTGTTCTATTGGCACATCCTCCCCCCTCCAGATGGAGCTTCTTGGTCAGTTCCAATATGAACCTGATAAGGAAAATTAAAATCCCATTGAAGATTACAAGTGATGAAAAACAAAAAGGAAAAGGGCGAGTAAAGAATTAATCATACCTCGAGTAGATCATTTATGTCTATATCAGAGCTTACAATCTCTCCACTCTCCTAAAGACTCACTTGGTAGGCCTTCCTTTGAAACCCTCCACCTATGAGATCCTATTCATCTTCCCCCACTTCTTCACCTTCTCCTTCACCCTCTCCTTCTCCCTCCTCTTCTAAATCACTGCCCTCTGTCTCCTCATCGCTTTCGTCACCCTCAGATGACATTCTTTCTAGATCATGCTCTTGGTCGAGCATTACCTTCACTAGGATAGGTGGTTCCTAATGCCAACCCCACTAGAGTGCATATACATCCATGGATATCAAGTACGTGTGTCGAGGATGGAAGTTCACCTTCTCATCAATCCGAATGAGTCCGACCTCTAGCAGCTAGATTCCATCTCGTACTGTCTTTTTCCAAAGGGCTTCGGTGCCCATCGACTGCCAAAGGGTCAACTAGGCTGACCAAAATTTAGGGAAGACTGCATCATCAGAAGGTTGAAGTGGGTACTTTATCTTCTTCACATGAGCTCCCTAATAGCTCTGCGAGCCCCTCTCCCCCGGATGATGAGGGCCCAACCATGTCGTGTGATGTTCCTGCTACTGTAGTCCTAGCATGTGCTGGCCCAGTTTCCCAACTTGCTCCTAGCCTTTCCTCCCCAATGATACCCTCTCTACTGTCTCGCCGCCCATGTTCTACACTGACCACCTTGAGCTGGTGGACTCACTTCTGTAGAAGCCCTTCAGGGTATGCCACATCCCAATGTTTGGCATATTTTAATGAAAGGCCAACATCAAATCCAGTGGGGGGGAATGGTAATAACTTCACCAAATTCGTGATTTTTGAACATCAACCACATTTGGAAAATAAAAAAGGGATGCCTCCCCTTCCATATATCTATATACACTTTATTCGGCATCTACTGGAGGCATCCAAACAACCTAGAAAATCTCGATGGCACATAAGGCTCGCAAAGAATCTTCCCATCGACCCAGACCACAAGCACCCCACCTCTGATGCTTTGGAAGTATTACATTTTCTCTAGTGAGCCTTTCCCATGGTCTATCATCTAGACAGCTGAATTAGGGAATAGAATAAAAGTAAAATTGGTATGATTTCCGATCCAGATCCTTATCCCCTCTTCGTTAAGCGTCAATGGCTTGACCCCAGCAATATTCAACAAGGAAGGTCGCATGCCATTACCTGGGAGATGAATGGAATTTGGGAAGGTGTACCTACCTCAGTGAGCCGTAATACATCCATGAAGGATTTGGAAAGGGCAACAGATCCTCCTCGGTGAGCCCCCCCCCCCCCCCCCCTCGAAATACGACCTAGGATGGCGTACAGATGAGCCAACACAGGGACCCCCAAGTTAAACTTCTGATTAGCGGCCATGATTCATTCCATCACTAATATTGTTGGACAAACTCCCATACTTGTGTCCCTCACTAGAAAGATCCACCCACTCAAGAAGGTTTCAAGAAATCTGGCATACTAAACATTAGGGTCCCGACTCTCATTCACACTAAATCCCCATGATTGATATTCCCCCGCCTCCGGGATCCTCCAGTATGATCCACTTTTGATCCTCTGTTCCACGGTCAGACACCATCTTCCTCACCCCGGCATCTTGATTTCCATATCTCTTTACAGAAATAGCTTGAACCATTTCTTATAGGAAATTTCCTTCAAAAATTCCTTCACCACCAACCTCTCCTTGGCCAGCTCTATAGATTCAATGTCAGGATGGGAGTTCGTGATCTGTCTCCACAGATGTTCCTTGTCGGAAGTAATTCATCATACTGGTACCCATCCAAAGGGATACCCCTAATGCAATGAACATTGCAAAGGCTGATACCAACCTCCCCATGGTGGAGATAGAAGGTGCTTGTATCAAGGGACCACCGGGTAAATAGCTTCGACCCAAGTTCATGCTAGTGGTAGAAATGGAATTGTGACATCCACACCGCCTCAAACAACCCGATGTGTCACAATTTGTCCCCAAATGTTTCACATGTTTGGTGTACCCAACACACTTATGCCCAATAACTTGTGATATTACCTCCAGACCTCAATCCCCAATCATGCATCCAACCTTTAGTTTTATTAGTGACACTCTGTCGGAAAGTACTTGCATAATGAGCCGGAGCATTCTCTGCGATCGAATAACTTCCCAAAATGGTTCTGGTTCTGGGTTTTAGGATGTAAACATCCATGTGTCTAGTTTCTCTAGTAGGATGGCCATTGTTAGTGATATTATATCGAGGGAGATCATCTTCATGAGTCAGCCATTACCATGGGGTATCGACTTCGAATCCTGGCACACACACATCCTCTAGAATACCGAAGTCCCATATCAATAGGTTGACAGATATCAGATACTCCTTCTGGGATGGGGTCAACATATTGAAGAGAGTTGGGTTATTGGAAACAACTTTATGGGCCCTGAAAACTTCAGGGTTCGCAACCATCTTGGCCCTTCGAGTGGTGAATGTAGTTTCTCTCTCAACTTTACCCCGATCAGAAGCCATATTCTTTCAATAAAGTCTGATGGAGTTCACGTGAAAAGACTGGCACAACACGTTAAAAATCAGAAACTGGTGCAAGAAACCGAGGCAGTGGTGTGAAAAAGACCGATGTTGCACGTAAATCACGGCCGGACTCAGGGGATTATGCGCAGTGGAAGTCGGATTACGCACAAATCAAGGGAATTTTTTCATCCACAAGAGATCAGAACATATCGCGTGAGAAATATCTTATGGACTAGGTGACCTGTGATGGTTTTTATAGGTGCAGAGTGTGATTTTAAGCGCGTGCACCAAAAGTGGTTTACACGCACCTTCATAGTTTTATGTGCAACTTAAGTGTTTTGCGCACACCAACCCTAGGAGATTTGATGTCTCGGTATTTACCTTAGAATCTGACATTTGCATGCCCTCGCAGCTCTAATTCCAAGGGGGAGATTTGTAGACACCCAAATGTGCTTAAGGCCTAAAGAGGGCAATAGCAGATAAAGCGAAGACATATTTTGAGTCGGTGATCAAATCTAGGAGGAACGGAAGGTCCATCCAAAAAATCCCAAAGGGAACGTGAGAAACATCTCTATCACGCGAAAAATCGCAGGATCTGAAGGCATTTTACATGCATCACAAAAACATGCGCTAAACTGACACCGGTCATAGAATCTTTCACACTTCTTGACTTCTGGTGGACCCACCGACCCCGAGCACCTATAAATAGATGGGAGCCCCTTTGGATTATGGGGTGAAAAGAATCTGAACCGTCTCCCTTGCACGAAATATACCTCTTCAATGCGTAAAAGATGGCTTTCAAGTATGGTATTTTTCATGACAGGTCTCCCGGGGGTCCTAATTTTCATGGGACTACTCTAGCTTGACCCTCACTCAATTCTCTAAAAGTTGGGTCCCTTGTACGCAAAACATCATCCACCCCTTTCACACAATCCCTTTCCCCTGTGCGCAAAGCCTCGGCCTCTCCATTGCACACAAACATTCTCAATTTCACGCACACCCATCATTTTACGTGTGGCAGTTCCAATAGCATGCCAATTGTGTGCCAATTGCATGCAACCCCCTCCTATTGTGTGCAAAACATCGGGTCTGCTCACCCCGTCCTTTTCTGCACAGCTATTCTATTTAGGGGCAAGCCTCCCTACTTGTGCGTACCATTTTGCTTCGATGTCCCTCTTCCGTACATCATCTTCAGGCACTTCTTACGCCCAGAACATCTACATCATCCACTCTTCTCTTGTACGACCTTCTAGGCTCATATTAAGTAACTTCAAATTCCCTTGGTTGGTGCTTCCTGTTCTATTTATTCGCCTCATGATTCTTCGCATAGGCATGCTAACAGCTACTGCTTCTTTGCATAGTCACACTAACGTGGTCCCCTCAATGGATCACTCCACAACACCCTATAACCACGGAATTACTGAGGCCTTTCATTCCCCAAGGGGCAGCAGGTACTAGTCATGTGAGTCCTAGGGAGCGCGGAGCGAACCCACCTCGTCCGAGTTGCAGGACACTAAATTTCCAAGCACCATCATCCTTAACACATGATGTTAAACTCTGGCCTCACCCCACGCATCACACATGGGGTCCCCCACCTTGGACATTCTGCACACCCACTGGTCTCTACAGGAGTGAAATCTTTCTCACATGGAATGAGATCCTCTTTACTGGAGCGGTGTTTGTCCATAGGGAAAGGGAACCCACATTGGTGAAATCCCCTAGCCTTTCTTATGGGAGGTTTTATCCCTGATCCTCCTTTCTTATTCAATTCCAAAGACAAAGAGGAGATATGGGGATAAGGATTTTTTAAACTCATCCATCTCCCTCTGGGCTTTGTCATCATCTAGGCCTCCATCCTGGAGTATGTCTCAAACTTCATCTCCTTGGGTTTCTAACCACATGTAAGCCGCTATTTCCTTTTTGGGTTGCTAACCATGCATAATCCCCTGTTTCCTTTTTGGGATACTAACCACATGTAATCCCCATTCCACTTCCCATAGATGCACCTTTAGCGACATGGTCGTCAGGTCTTTGTTGCCTCTTGATTCTCACACTGAGCATGACTTACGTGGGGTTAGAGTAAGCATCGACCATGACATCCTCCCTTGAGAAGTTGAGAGCGTAATCCCCACACCACCATCCTGAACTACGTGGAATTTGATCCCTACCAAGGCGGAGTAGTAGGAAGTCTCCCTGAGGTTCAACCCCAACACCCGGTTGTTTTGACCCCCTTCTTGACGGTTCACCAAACCATCCCGAATTACGTGAACTTTGATCCCTGCCAATCCAGAGTGTGTAGGAACCCTCTCTGAGGTTCAATCCCAACAAATATTGGTCTTGACCACTCAACGTCGATCCACCCTCATCCCACATGACATTAAACTGCACACATCCCTTATCAATAGTAATATGTTATCCCCCGATCAGTGGTAGGCTGTTGTGCCCCGATCAGCAGTAAGCCATTGTGCCCCTATCCTGTGGTAAGCCATTGTGATCCTCATCAATTGTAAGTCATTGTACTCCCCCTACTGGGACCCACATCTCTGGTCTGCCCCTTGATCTTCTGACCACCCCAGGCTGTTAATCACCCATAATCCCCCAACATGTCATTGGGCCGCTTTCCTCTACGTGCACCCCATTTTCATGACCAACCCAGAGGTTCCACTTCCTCCAGGTCCCATCCATATGGGACACCTCCTAAGGTGTCACATTTTTCACCGAACTACCCAGAATTTGATTCCTTTCCATGGGGAAACATAGGCAGTCTTTTTGAGGACCAACCCCAATACCATTGTCGCCCTCACGTTAGTTCCATCTCATTCACCACCCACTTCACTCAACCATCAATGTCCATCTTGATTCTTACCCAAACCACCACATCCCAGTGAGATCATGACATTCATATCCTCGATGCTCCTAGTAGAAATTGGGTAACTAACCATGCATTAGCCTCAACATCAGTGTTCCCTCTAGGGGTTGCACCTAGTCTGATCCACTCCAGTCAGTTTTCGAACCAGTCCAATCTGTCTCAGCTAGATGTTAAACTCGTGACATACCTTGTGTTAAACATGGGAAGTTGAGGAAAACATCATATACATTCCCATGGCATATAATTCCCCACATTCGATGTGGGATGCCTCTGGATTCCGCACCCTCAAGAAGCCCTATCATAAGGGGAATAAACCTAGACACGCTAGTGTTCCAGCATCTAGACACACCAGTGATGTCCAACGTGACTACTCTCCTGACCGAAGGTTGCTGTCCTGACTGGACCCCTTGGAATGTCCTAACAGGAGCATTGTAATTAACCGGCATCCATGAAGATATGGCACTGGTAAGAGTTTCACGAACAACGTATTAAGTCTATGAGGGAGTCCCAGACTAGGTAACGAGCTCCGAGGAGGAATCCACAAAAGGAAGAACTGACATCCCATCATCTCGTTTCAATCAAGGAGAAAACACCCTTCAATAAGCGACGGGTGTCACCTGCCTTTGGAAAGTAGGAATGCGGGGAAACAGCTGCGTGTCCTCGATGGACAGATGTGCACCCCAGCGAAAGCATCAGAAACAAATATTTTATCCATACATTTGTTCTTAAAAATAAACTATGAAATTACTACCATTTTGTAACCTTGTATCCATATAAACCTTCATTATTAATAAATGTACATATTGAATGGGAAGGGTAAATTTTATTTATGGGGATATTTTTGATTAGTCGGTTGATCCTTTATATCATTTTGATTTAAAAATTCAATTCACTCCCATCCCTTTGTTTTTCCATAATAGCATTCATTAATTCAAAACTTTTTCATTAATTGTTAAGGTTTTTCATGAAAAATAAATTAGAAATGAACAAATCCTTGTCAACATGTCTTTTTAAAAGATCTGTCGGTGATTATATTAATTTTCCAACAGCTTTCTACACCATATGAATATCTTAATCATTAATTGTAAGAGGAATCTCATTGCTTGTATCAAGAGCTATGATAATCCCCACTCTCACATGACCTGTTGGAAGTTGTCTATTTTTTAGAATATCTTTTTGGATATTGAACATGGAAAATATCACAACAAGGTGATGAGTGGGTGCTTATAGATATAAATCACAATCATTTTCACCCTATATAATATAAACACAAGAAAGGTATCAGTGTCTTCCTAATTCAAATTTCATAGAAAAAATTATGAGAATATTGATTAACTTATCTAAGACAACACTTTTAAGGGAATAACTCACCACAAATATGGTGGGGGTGGGGGGATCTCACGCATTGGTTTTTCTTGATTTTTTTCTTCTCTTTGATTCAATTCCATAATATTTTATAAAAACTCTTACTTCCAAATTAAATTTTTCTTTGAGAGCAGCTAATCATGCATGCATCTATTCCATTTGTTTATCTTTATCCTACTATTATTCTCTTTTCTAAAAACATATCCAGTGTGTCACCCAAACACCCTCAACTCTGACATGGTCATACTATCTTGGTTGTTTCAAGGCCACTAATAGTAGTTTTTCATTCGATATATCTAATGATGATTCCTATGTCTATGTTAGATAAAGAATATCAGAAAATAAGAAATCATTTTTATGTAATACCAATATAAATAAAAACAAATTTTTATTATGTCATAATAACACATGGTTCCGACACTTTTTTCCTATTCTCATTTATTAGTATCTCATATTTATTTACACATTCCTCCTTCTATAGAACTTTATTTGGGATGGAAGTGGATTTGGATTTATATTCTTCAATATGAATATAAACATATGAACATAATTATTTTGTTTTTTCATGTCACATAAAAGTATTATAATAGGTTTATAATATGTACCAAATTATTTCCAGGTGAATCATACCCCATCCTTTATTTATATTATGGGTATGTTGTTTTTACTGCCCAATGATTATTTTCAGTAATCATTTTTTTTTTCATAAATTAAAAATTCTTAACCAAAGTGATTAATTCATATATCTTTAAACAATTTATTACCGCAATGTACCAGAAAATATGTCTCCTCATGATGGATAGAAAACAAATCATGCACTTATTAGCTTATAAGGTGTGAAAACATCTGTAGTTAGTGTGGGTTTATTTTCTCTTCAATATCTTTGAAAATAGACTTTGTTAGAATCATGTGAAATCCTCTATGATCCTTTACAAAAATCATTAATACAAACTTCTTTCAGGAGTAATCTACTATAGATGTACTCTACTAGGGATAATGAAGATTAATTAAATGCTTCAATATTTTTTTTATTAAAATAACGAAATTATGTCATAATTTTACACTTATATCTTCCCAAATTACTATCTTAAGCACAGACACAAAATTGTGCCATGAATTTATATCAGTCGACACATGTTGTAGGGTGGTGAGACCAATGAAACTACTAAACATGCCCTTGTTTAGGTTAATATCTTGGTTTCATGTATTCCATCCAACCTCAAATTTGATTCCTTTGTTTATCAACTTAATAATTTTTTTTGTCGCTGTCATGCTACGGTGATCCTACTCTTTCTAGGCTACCAGTTTTTCACCATCTACCATTTCCACAGGTTCAACATAATTATTATGTTCTTCCTCTGGATTGGTAGCATCGACATGTGCAGGATGTTGTTGTTCCTATAATAACCTAGGATTTTTATACATGGATATTACATCCTTTTATATGAATATTCATTTCATTACACAAACACATGCCTGGGGGACATATTAGTTTAGTGCATTTGGAAACTTAGAACACAAACTTCTAGTTTGATGGAAAATCTTCATTGTTTCCCCCAAATATCATCCCATTTTTCTAATCATAATTAAAACCTTTGTTTATAACTTGAGGGATGGAAACATAAAAAAGGGTGAGCTCAGATGCTCAGTAAGGCTAAAAAAGGGGGATATATAAGCATAAACATGAGCATAAAGGGTATAAGTACATGATCATAACATTATAAAATCATACCCTTCATATCAAAGATAATAAACATGAATCATCTCCAAAATATTGGTAGTTCATAAGACATTAATCATAAATAAATAAAAGAACACGATTCATGAGGTCATAAATTTGACATAAGACATGAAATTGTGGAATACACATAAACTTTTAACTTTTTGAACATGTATAAATAATAATAAGTTCACTCATTAAATTAAGGACATGAAATAAAGACCTTTCATAAACATATGGACATGAAAACCAAGTCCACACATAAAATTATGGACATGAAAACAAGGTCCACACATAGAATTGTGAACATGAAATCAGGTCCACACATAACATATATACCTCACGAGTTAACCATAATTATACAATGCATTAGAAAGAGATATAGGTCCCACCCATCACATAATGAAATTTTTACATATGTGTTACATAAGAATATAAATCATATCATAACCCATAAAAATAAATGATCTTCATAAACACTTCATTATAACATAAATCATTGAAATGAAATGGGTTTCAAAAATATAATTCCATTATAAACATAAACCATTAATAAGAATAAGAATAATGGTATCATTGAATCATATACCATGTAAATCATAATTAACATAAAATAATGTAATCTTATATGGAAAATAATTCTAAGATATCACATGAAAACAATTCTTGATGAAAATATCTATTTTTTTTAAAATGTTTTATTTTCTTAAAATGATGTAAAATTTTAAAATAAAACATTATCTTTGAAAATAAACCAATAATATTGTAAATTAAACTTCAAAGTATTAAGGTTTCATGATGGTATAAAATTAAATTCATTCCATATAAGTTAAAAAAACATTCCTTTCATACTTTTTCCAGAAAAGTCACAAAGTACCTTATTTGGAAAATGAAAAAAAGATTCCTTTCAAACCATGTAGTAAAAAAAATTAGCAAAAATTAATTTAAAAATCCATAGGATAATAGTAAAAACATTTTTGGAAATTTTTTTATAAAACATGGATATGAAATATAAATATTCCCCAATATATACTTAAAATCAAACAATCCCAAATATTGATGAGATTATGAAATAAATACCCAACACATTATAATTAGTAAAATCATAGGCCCCATGAAAAAATTATATAGATATGAAAATACAATGATCTTATGAATAAGACTTATAAAATACATTCATGGGTAATATATACACAATGTAGAAGAAACAAATAGTGTATAAGGCATGCATCCCACAAAAATAAAAGTGAGACATAAATCCCTTTCTACTTGAGTAACTTTTGAATCATAAGATCCATGAAATAATAATATCAATTGAAACTTATAATATCATGAAATAAAGAAAAATTCATGATAAAACATACCATTTTCCAGCATATACACCACATAAAATGATTGGTGAATATGGCATGTATCTCACATATATAAAAAGTGAGATGAAATTCCTTTACCTTAGGTATTATTTCCTTCGGACGTATCTAAAACTCCTATATAATAGATTAAATTTTTTTAATAACTTGTTAAATAATCCTATTTATATTTATTATATTATATATTATTATCTTATCACCTATTTGTTAATAAAATGTCATTATTACTCTTCTTTTGGGTGTCAACTGCTTCATTTTCTAATGCATATTTTGTCATATAAGTCCTGGTTCATGCACATAGGATATAGTTATGTAATTTACATAATGATATTAATATATTAGATGACATATTTATGCATTATAAACATTTATATAAATGTTTTTTAATTTTTATCATGTAAAATGAATTTCATTGCATCGTGGAGATGGTAGGTCGTACATACGCATGAATGATGATATCATTCACTTAATTGAGAAAAGGTAAGGAAGTTTATCGTATATATTTTGTTATAGAATAAATATCATGTTATAATCATAAAATATAACTATTATTTCCATCATTATACCCATCAAGGTAACGTGGTGATGAAAAACATATTACGTCATGGCGTGGAGATGGTAGGTTGTACGTACGCACGCGTGGTGATTTAGTTTTTCATAGGATGTATAAAATATGGAACATGGTTGTTCCATAACCATAATAACATATCATTATATAGGTGATACTTTATTTATTACTTTATAATAGAAAAAATACTTGAATGGGAAGTATAAGAAGTAATACACTTGAGAGAATCGGTAAATACGATTACCTCTTCCTTAACAAACCTCATTTGGATCTCCTCTTAAGGACACTAGGGTTGGTCTTTTGAAAAGGCCAAAACCTATAGGATGTGTCTAGGGAATTTTTTAATGTAAATGGTTCATGTATGTATGATATTGAATGCCCAACGTGTTATGAATAAGTGAGGGAGGAGGTGTCCTTTTATAATTGAGGTGAGGGGAAGTTTTGGAATCTCTAAAAATATTAATTTATAATAAAATATATCACAATCCAAACACAACCTAAATTTTATGTATTAGAATATAAGATGGGATACATTTTAAATATCATCATCTAATATAAATTTGACAAATCTTGGTATTTTTTAAACCTTATCATTTTGATTAACCCTTAGTTAACCTATTTTAATTTTAACTAAAGTAACAACTTTCTCAATATAAAAAGGTTGTAATTTTTACATATGGGGTGTCAATTAGACCATAATTTGTCAAATTATAATATATTTTACTATATTATAATTATTTTTCATTTTTAAACATTTTTTATGATTTTTAAATAATTTACTAAAACATTATTTTTATAAAATATCATTAATGTCAATTTAGATTCTATTCATTACTTGTCTTTTTAAAAATATCATAAAAACAAGATATATTTGAAAATACTCTATTAACATATCTCCAACATGTAAAATTATTCCATAAAATTTTTTTAGGACATTAATTATATCAAATTATATTTATTTTAATATTTTAAATATAATTTATTAGATATTTTCATTACTTAAACAATTATTGAATCATCATTATATAAGCATTTAAGGTAATTATTTATTTAGTAAAAATTTAAAATAAATTAACATGATAATGAAAAAAAAATGTATATTTCAAATTAATATTTTTATTTTAAAATATCCCATATATAACCCCATATTAAAATTGTTATAGTTAATAAAAACATGTCTATGACATCTTTAACTTTTCTTTAAACAAATAAAATTAATGCCATACTCTCATCCAAGTGGCTTAAAAAGGTTATAATTTCCTTAAGAGGATTATTTTGTTAAAACACACTCATCCAATTAAATTAGTACAAGTTTTAAGGTTATTTTATAATATTTATAATATCAGTTTTTACCCTTAATTACCTGATTTACCATTTACTCTGTAAATAAAAAATTACTAAAGTTTCGATTAATAATTCCCAAATAACCCTATTTTCATAATTTGGACACACTGATTCCAAATATGGAATCCATTTTTCAAAATTAAAAATATATAATTCTATGAAATTAATTTAAAATTAGTCTCATTGATGGGGTGAGAGAATGAGTTATTAAAGTAAAAATATACAAAAGATTGAAACGTTTTTATATCAAAGTTCAATGTAGATTTGATTCAAATGACCTAAATTATTTTAACTAATAAAAATTTTATTTAATTATTATTTACCCAATAAAAAATATAATTTAACACTATAAATTATTTTGATGAAAAAAGTTGTTTTCAACTAAAATTTAGTATGTTTTTACTGTTCATAAAAACATGAAACTTACTATAAAAATACCAAAAATTCAACCAAAGTTAATTTTTATATTAAAATTTTAAATAAAAAGTTTATTTTTTTCAAATATAATATATAAAACTGTAAAAAATTATATTTAAAGTGGGTTCTCTATTAAAAGTTAGTAAAATTGCCCTTTTGCAAAACATAGGTTTTTTTATGCATAAAATTGGGTTTGTTCTTATCTTATGCTTATAAAATCTAATGGATGAATATAAAAAATATTTAATTGAATATATAACATATATATTTCATTAATATAATTCATTGATTTCAAATTATTTAATTTATTAAGACAACTCGACTTTGAGATAATAATAATAATAATTTTTTTCATTATAATCAATTGGTATATATTTTTATTTATAATTAATTTTTATCCAATGAATTAATCTTATATTTTTTTAAACCATGTATTTTAATAATATAGTTAATAATATTTAAATTTTCTAATTTAACGACTATGTTATAATGGTCATTTTATTCTAATAGCATATCGCAATTTCATTTAAACTCACGGTTGACTGCAACGCTATCTAAGCCAGTGTTTCATGTAATGAAAGATACTAAAGAAATGAAATTAAAAATATATATTTCATAAAAATATTAGGGTGTTAAATTCTACACCCATTAAAATGAGTTTCTCCCTCAGAATATTTCTGGGTTGTCAATGGTTTAATACTTGAAATTTTCTTTTAGAGAAACCTACATCGTAAAATGAATACTAAAAAAGCATTTTTAAAAGGGAAAGGTGGAAACATAATGGTTACCCAAAGTAACTCATAATTATATTTCAACATAGGATAACATAAGTCTCAAGGGAAAACATGGATATGGAAGAGAAATATAACTTACATGTTCTGATGGAGAGTGATAGGAAACATGGTGAGGAGAAATTTAACAATCACAAGGCCCTAAATCTATAATGATATAAGGGACCATTCGATTCATCAGAATAGAAGATTATAAGATAAAATTTTTGGTTTCAATATCCTTTCCCTAGAGTTGAAAAATTTTCATGAGAAGATGTACTTACTTGATTTTAAGACAACCTCATCCTTTGTTGTGCCTTTATCAATTTCCACTTAATCTACTATTCTAAGAAATGAAGGTGAATTTTTCATTACTAAAGAATTAGAAGGTCATGAGATCCATAAATATAATTATATGTCATTCCATCTATTTTTATCATAATAAAAAGGCTTTCACAAGTTATCCAATATGCACAAACCCCCCTATGATGAGATAATAATTTAATCTCTAAAAATATCATTCAATGTTTATCTTAAACCATTCCAAGAATGTTTAACCATATAACCCTTCAAACAAATTAAATTCCAAAACATTATATTGAAGTTAACTAAATCAACTTAATATTTATCCCCCATATATCATATGGTATTTCTTTGTTGTTACATTCCAAACATATGAATACCTTAATCAAGTATTATCTTGAAACATGTTAATAACCTAAATTACAATAAATCCTTATTTAAAACATACATGTTTCCTTAATTGAATGTTTATTGGATATATTCTATACGTCAAAAATGTTTTAATCTTTATCCATGATAGAATAAAGCACTTTTCAACAAATCCTTAATCAGTTCCAAGGAAATCAGTACAATCCAATTTACGTATTCATATCCAACATATCATTATCCAAATATCATTATCTCAACATCATGAACAAATTAAGGGTTATCCTTCCCTTAATCAGGTGCTTTCCAAAAATATAACATTATTACCTCAATCAATTTTCATGGTAACCAATACCATTCAACATATGCTCTTAAATCCTTATGAAAAAACTACAGTGGACCAACACACATATGTTTCATTATTTAAAATTCCATAAAATCACTTATACAACAATATTCTTGAATTACAGTGGACCAATACATAGATGTTTCATTATTTCAAATACAATAAAAGAACTTGTAAAACAATATTCTTGAGTTACATTACATAAATACATTAATCCTTCCACATAAATGATTGGAATGAAATAGATCCTTCCTTTATCTTAAAGTAAATCCTTGGGTTAGGGAATTGAGTTGGATAATTCCCATGTTCCCTACACATAATAATTAAATTCCTCGATATTTTTCACTCTATGGACTTATTTTTCATATTAATAACATCTTCTCCACCATTTAAGATATTCCTCCAGGTTCTTCTTCCAACCTTCTTGACATATATGAAGCTGAATCTTATTTCCTCTATGTTCATAACCATGTTAACATTCATAAAATTCCATCTTCCTCTTATTATATGTGTTAGGAATATCACCAAGGTTCATGTTGTTAATAATGTATTGTGATATATGATTAGGAATAACTACAATATTTTTCTCTCTAGTTATCATTCAATTTTTTTGCTCATAGTCACCATACCTTCTATTAAATTTAATTTTATCATGATTCATATTTGTTCCATCCATCAACTAAAACCAAAATAATAATGTGAGAAACACTAATCATAGTGGTAAAACCACAGAATCTAGGGAAATTACTTATAAAATTTTGATCTATGACACCTTAGGTTTAATCCTAGGTTATTCATGATCATTACTAAAACACTATAATTATAAACTATACTTAGACTTATCCCAAGATACATCCCAATACATATCCTTAGAAATATCCTAAGGAATATCAAAAAAGTTTTCTCATACTATTTTCCTAAGTTTGACTAATCATTTTCTATAATACCAACTATAAAAAATCAGTTTTCTCATACATTGATATTACATATTTTTATATGAATATCCATTTCATTACATAAGCACATTTCTGAGGACCATATTAGTTTAGTCCCTTTGGAAACTTGAAAAAAAAACTTCTAGTCTAGTGGAATATCTTAAATGTTTCCCACAAAGATATTCCCCTTTATTACTCCTACTTAAAACCTTTCTTTATAACTAGAGTAATGGGAACATAAGAAATGGTGAGCTCAGATGCTCATTGAGGGAAAAAAAGGGAGATATATAAGAATAAACATGAACATAAAGGGTATAATGACGTGATAATAACACTATAAGATCATACCCTGCATATCAAAGATCATAAACATGAATCATGACATAAATATTGGTAGTTCATAAGATATAAATCATAAGGAAATCAAAGAATATAATCCATGAGATCATAACTTTGACATAAGATAAGAAATTATGGTATAAAACTAAACCTATAACTTTATGAACATGTATAAATAGTAATAGGTTCACTCAATAAATTAAGGTCATTAAATAAAGCCCTTGTATAAACATACGGACATGAAAACTAGGTCCATACATACAATTTATGGACATGAAAACCAAGTCCTCACAAAGAATTGTGAACATAAATTCAGGTTCATGTATAACATATATACCTCATATGTTATCCATATTTTCCCAATAAAATGGAGGGATTTATAGGTCATACCCATAACGTAATGAAAACCATACATATGTGTTCCTCAAGAATATAAACCATATCATAACCCATAAAAAATGATTTTCATAAACACTTCATCATAACATAACTCATGGAAAAGAAATGGGTTTCATAAATATAATTCTATCATAAAAATAAAACATTCATAAGAAGAATAAGAATGGTATCATTGAATAATATCCCCATTAAAATGTAAGTAATATCAAATAATTTTATCTTGGATGAAAAATATTTTTGATAGATCACATAAAAACAATTCTGGACGAAAATATTCATTCTTCTTTAAAAATGTTTTCTTTTCTTAAAATGATTCTCAATTTTAAAAGAAAATATTTTATTTCAAAATAACCCTAGAATATTTTAAATTAAACTTAAAATAATTAAGTCATAATGATGGTGTAAAATTCTGTTCATGCTGCATAAGTTTAAAAAACATTCCTTTTGTACTTTTTCCAGAAAAGTAACAAAGTACCTTGTTTGGAAAATGACAAAAAGATTCATTTCAAACCATGTACTAAAAAGTAAAAAATGGATAAAATTACTTTAAACATACATATTAGAATAATAGAAACTTTTTTGAAAATGTTTTTAGAAAACCTGTACATGGAAGATAAATATTCCCTAATAGAGACTTAAAACGAAACAATCACAAATATTGATGAGATTGCAAAATAAATACCCATCACTTTATAATCGGTAGAATCGTATCCCCCATGAAAGAAAGAAAATTATATAGATATGAAAATAAAATAATCATATTAGTATGACTCATAAAATACATTCATGGGAAGTATATACACCACATAGAAGAAACAGGTAGTATATAAGGCATGTGTCCGACATCAATAAAAGTAAGACATAAATCCCTTACTACTTGAGTAACTTTTGAATCATGAGATCCATGAAAGGATAAATTCTTTTGAAACTTATATTATCATTAAATAAAGTAAAATTCAGGATATTACATTCCATATGTCAGCACAAACACCACATAAAATGAGTGGTGAATATGGTATGTATCTCAAAGATATAAAAAGTGAGATGAAATCCCCTTACCTTAGGTATGATTTCCTTTGTATATATCTAAAACTCATATATAATTGATTAAATAATGTTATTAACTCATTCTAGAATATTATTTATATTTATTATATCATATATTATGATCTTATCACATATTTGTTAATAAAAGTTTATTATTACTCTTCTTTTGGGTGTTAACTGCTTCATTTTCATATGTATAATTTTTCATATACGTCCTATTTCATGCACATAGGATATCATTATATCATTTATATAATGATATTAAGGTATTATATAAAAACTTTATTCATTATATACATTTATATAATCATTATGTAATGTTGATCATGGAAAATGAATTGCATTGCGTTGTGGAGACGGTAGGACATACGTACACACGAGCAACTATATCATTCCATTAATTATGAAAAGGTAAGGAAGTGGATGGTATATATTTTGTTATAGAATAAATTTAATGTTATAATAATTATATATAATTATTATTTCCATCATTATACCCATACAAGTAAAGTGTTGATGAAAAACATATTACACCACGGTGTGGAGATGGTAGGTCGTACGGACGCACGCGTGGTGATTTAATTTTTCGTAGGATGGAAAAAAGGTGTAATATAGTTGTTACATAATAATAATAACATATCATAATGTATTGGATACTTTATTTATTACTTTATAATTGAAACCTCACATGAATGTTAAGTAGAAGAAGAAATACTCTTTAGAGAATCGGTAAAGATGATTATCTCTTCCTTAGAGAACCGCTTTTGGATCTCATCTTAGGGACACTAGGGTTTGTCTTTTGAGAAGACCAGAACCTCTAGGATGTGTATAAGGAATTTTATATGGTAAATGGTAAGGGTATGGATGAAATTGAAGGCTCAATATACTGTTAATAAGTGAGTAAGTAGGTTCCCTTTTATAATTGAGGTGAGGTCCACTTTTAGAATCTCCAAAAATATTATTTAATAATAAAATATATATCCGAAAAAATACCACCAAAATGTCATTTATTCAAATATAACATGAGATAAGGTTTTATTATCATCAAAAAATTTATTTTTGACAAATATTGTTATTTTTTTAAACCATATCATTTTGATTAACCCTTAGTATACCTATTTTAATTTTAACTAAAGTAACAACTTTTTCAATATTAAAATGTTGTAATTTTTACTTATTTGGTGTAACTTATACCATAAATTAGAGATTTATAATATATTTTACCATATTATAATTATTTTTTATTTTTATACATTTTTTATGATTTTTAAATAATTAGTAAAAGATTATTTTGATAAAATATCATTAGTGTTAATTTTGACACTTCATTACTTGTCTTTTTAAAAATATCATAACAATATAAAATCTTATAACCAACTATATTAAATTATTCCTAAAATGTAAAATTCATCCATAAAATTTGTGTATGACCTTAATTATATAAAATTTTATTTCGTTTAATATTTTAAATACCATTTATTTAATATTTCTATTACTTAAACAATTACTCCATCGTCATTATATAGGCCATTAAGGTAATTATTTATTTCCTAAAAATTTAAAATAAATTACCATGGAAAGAAAAAACATTATATTGAAAATTACTATTTATAGTCAAACATATCCCCTATATAGCTCCATAATTAAATGTTTATATCTAAGAAAAACATGAGTATGACATCTTTAATGTTTCTTTAAATAAAATATAATAAATGTTATACTCTCATTCAAGTAGCTTAAAAAGGTTATAATTTTGACCGAAGAATGATTTTGGTTGAAAAAAACTCATCTAATTAAATTATGACAAGTGTTAGGGTAATTGTTTAATATTTATAATATTAGTTTTTACCCTTAATTACCCAATTTACCTTTTACCGTGTTAATAAATAATTACTAAAGTTACTATTCATAATGCCCAAAATTAAAAAAACCCAATTTACATAATTTGGAACCACTTATTAAAAATAAGGAATCCATTTTCAAAAATTAAAAATGCATAAGTTTTATTAATTAATTTAAAATTAGTCTCATTGACAGGGTGAGAAAAAGGGTTATTAAAGTTAAATCATGAAAAAGATTGATACGTTTTTATATCTAAGTTCAATGTAAAATTGATGCCAATGACCTAAATTATATTAAATGATATAAATTTCGTATAATTATACTTTAAAACCAATCAAAAATATAATTTAACGCTACAAATTATTTTGATGAAAAAAGTTGTTTTCAATTACAATTTAGTATTATTTTTTACTATTCATCAAAACATGAAACTAATGAGAAAAATATCAAAACTTCAAGCAAAGTAAATTTTTATATTCTGATTTAAAAGAATAATTTTATTTTTTCAAATAGATTATATAAAATTTTTAAAATTATATTTAAAATGGAATCTCTATTAAAAGTGGTAAAATTACCCTTTTGAAAAATATAGGTTTTTTATGCATAAAATTGGGTTTATTCTTATATTATGCCTATAAAATATATTGGATGAATATAAAAAATATTTGATCAAATATATATAATATATATTTCATCAATATCATTCACTAATTTTAATTTATTTAATTTATTAAGACAAAACGGCTTGGGGATAATAATAATAATAATATTTTTTCACTATAATCAATTTGTATATATTTTATTTTTTAATTAATTAGTAAGAAATTAATTCATATTATATTTGTGTAAACCATGTATTTTAATAATTTAGTTAATACTATTTATAATCACTAATTTAAGAACTATGTTTTAATATTCATTTCATTCTAATAGTGTCTCGTGATTGAGTTTAAACTCACATTTGAGTGAAAATCAAGCTAAACTGGTGTTTTGTGTAATGCAAGATACTAAATAAATAAGATTAAAAAGATATATTTCATAAAAATATTTTGGTATTACAATTCCTATGTGTTAGGATCACCAGTAGGTTGAAAAATGTGTTGTTCCTTAGGATTGGAAGCATTGGCACATGCAGAAGTCATTATCTCAAGATGTGGTTGAATATTTAATTTAGATTAAATAAATGAAATAGTGAACAAATAAAAATATGAGGTAACACAATGTATATTATAAAAAAATATAACATGACTGTTGAAATCTCTTTTTTTTAAGGTTGAAGGGATTTGAACCCTCAATTTAGTATCCAACTCCCTTCATTATGGTCCCCTCTCACATGTAAGACTTCATCTACATTAGGACTGCTGTGAAATAATTGTGATGACCCAATGAAAAGGGCATACTCAATTGAATTGAAATCTAAATATTCAGTGGTTTTGGTCAATGAAAGAACAATTGAACACTTATTGTTTTCAAGATCTGGATCATAAAATATTTGTACTGCTTATGATGCCATTATAAACAGTCCGTCTTTATATCCTTCCTTATTGAAATCCACTTTGATGAATACCAATTCATATATTTTAATATCACTCCTATTATTAACCCACTTTCATTGAAAAATATTCACTTGGGAATATTTTATAATCTAAATCCTATATTTGTTTGATGATCCAAAAATATGACATATTCGCATAAATTGGATCTCTTTCCTTGGTACCAGCTATATTCATCACTTTATCCACAAGTGAAACAATACTATTATGCATGGTACTACCTTCATCATGTTCATTTGTATAGAACATATAACCATTAATTACATACCCATTATAATATAATACATGAACACTTGTTCCTCTGGCTATCCATCAAATTCGTTCTGAAATTGAATCTAAATTTTAATACGAATCTTTAAAAATATGTTCTTGAAACCATCCTATTAACTATTGATTATGTGTATTTGAATTCCATATTTTAGTCCCTAATGGATTCAAATTCCTAATAATTTCTTTATTGGTTTCAACATATGGGGAAACCTGTAAACTATTATGAAAAAACATAAAGTTGTTCTTGCTCTTGATATATAATAGTGATTGTTACAACATCTATTCTATAAATTTCATTATCTACAAGTTGACTAGTGTGATAATATTTCGATATACCAATGATTTCCACACTAAACTGATTGTTGGTATAGAATTCAACTGCTTCCTTAATAATATATCACTCTGTAATACTACCTTATGGATAACTTTGATTTTTGACATACCCTTTCATAATCTTTATATATCATTTAATGGGGTAAATACATATATAATATATAGGACCACATAGTCTAATATTTGTTACCAAGTAAACCATAAACTGAACAATTATATCAAAGAATTATGGTATGAATAAAATTTCCAATTCACATAATATAATAGTAAATTCCTTTTCAATAATTAGAAATTTCTCTGGGTCTATAACTTTGATACATATATATTTGAAATGGAAACTGATCTTGGACAATGTATTACTAACATTCTTAGTAAAAATGAAATGTAAAGCTACATGAATTAGATATTCCATCAAAATATAAAAGTCATGTGATTTAAAACCCTTTAACTTTAAATCAGTCAATGACATTATATTCTTGATATTTGATGAATACCCCTTTGGAACCTTTACATCCTTCAAGAAGTTTCAAAACTGATATCTCTCCTTTTTGGAAAGATTGTAACTAGCTAGAGGAAGAAAATTTCATTTTCACCCTTCATTGTAACCAACTCTTTTCAAATTATCATTTCAATCATGTCCAACCTAGTCTTAATTTCATCCATTATTTTATCAGTTGAATTTATTAACGTTCTAATGACACTATCACATACATTTTTTTAGCATGCATAACATCCAGAAAATTCCTAACATACAAAAAATTATAGCATGGAAATTCAAAAAAACGGATCTCCTTTTCTAACTGGTTTTTCCATGTTTTTTTTAAAAAGTTTTACCAAAAAAAGTGTCCATATCTTTTACTTTCTCAAATTTTTAATTGAATGTTACTTAATATGGTGATGTACATTATTTTTAGCTCCCATTGAATGATGTCATCCAAGTTCCGTACTTATGTCGTCGATGTAGAAATATTTGATGTCCTAGAAACATAGTCTTTGATGAATGTTTCAATATAATTGACTATGTATCTTGATTGAAAATGGGGCACCTTGAGCTCCTTTAATTCTATATCATGAACAATTTCCATAAGCAAGAAATTCATTTACCATCTCAAACAATATGCCTCTCAAAATTAAATATTCATTTATATAAGTATCATACAATGTAACACCTGAATCCCACACTAATTTCAAATATTCAATCAAAATAGGTAAATAAAAATCAATATCATTAACCGACTATTTTGGTCCTGATGTAAAAATATATAACCTAATATATATTTTTCATGCATAACCATAGTATACAGTTATAATTTTTCAACATAACATTCCATGTATTGTGAGTGATACTTTTTAAACCAAAAGGATTCACTCCATATTTAGACAGCACAGGGAGAGGGTATCTTGGATTGTTTCCAAATTCAAGATACTCATGATCAATTCTCTTTTATTGAGGAGAGTCTACTATGTGACAATGTTTCCCATATTTATTTATTATATCTTCATTCCTTGTTAATTGCCTTACAGTATCATTACTTCCATATAAGATCATAAACCATTGAATGTTTAGAAAGTACCATACAACATTCATAAGACCTGATTCATCTTTCTTGTTTCAAGAAGCACCACACTTTGGGTGTTCTTTAAGTGATTTATTATCCTTGTGAAATAGTATACAGTAATTTGGATAGGCACACATTATTTTAGAGATCATACCCCTTAAATGTAGAATTTTTTAGCACCATATGTTCATCTAGGAAGCTCATTACATTCTAGGAGAATATCATTAAAGAGATCACGTAGTTTAGAAAAACTGGCAGCACTCCATCCATTGCCATCTTTTAAACTAAACAGCTTTAGTATGACTGGAAATATTGTATATTTAGTATAACTAGCATACTAGGGAATCTTTTTAGAACTCTTTAACTTCTCAAAAAAATTTGGATAATCCCAAAGTTCATCTTCAACTATCATTTTTATTTCCTTAGTATGGTCTTCATCATCATTCACACCTATAATCACATCCTCGATATGGTTTTCTTTATTGGATACACTTGTAATCATATTAGATGATCCATAAAACATAGTGTTATCCCATTCACTAGTTATATTCACTTTTTTCCCATGTTTAATATAAAATTTAAAACTTATATCGATTCCCTAGAAGTTCAAGTGTTATTCTAACTCCTTTGGATTTATTGATCTTGAATAAAAACAATGTAAACACGAACAAATGATTTGAGAAGGGCTATATGCATGATCTTTTTCAAACTTGAAGAACTCTTTCGCCCGATCTTTATACTCTTTTTTATACAATTGGAATCCATACTTTTTAATTAATATCTATATTATTTGATTTAGTAATATTAATATTTAGAATATAAATAAATATAAAAAACAGGCCTTTGAAATAAGGGGAACCCAACATTTAATTGTTTCAGATAATTTCAGCATGCTTTGAAGGAAATGTGTTATTGAATTTAATAAAAATATTACTCTAGTGGTGGTAGATGTTATCCTCTGTATTCATCCACAATGATCACTAGTACCTTGTATGGGAGGACTACTACTTGGGGTAGTTCAAGAAATATAGGTTCCTATCCAGAAGTGACAGGAGATGAGTCTGAGGAAACAAAATGCAATAATAATTATTTGGGAGATGAATCTAACAAGGATGATAGTTGTCTCCTTAAATATAAATATTCCCAAGATGGGGATTTAGAAAAGCACTAGAAAACATATATTAGTTTTTGTCTAAATTTAGAAAAATCAACAATAGTAGTATGATCCCCACAAGGGGCGCCTTGATTGGTGTGATCATGAGAAGGCTCAGTTGGATGGTCTTACACACACTCATGCTAGGATAACCATTGAAGTTTCAATATTCAAAAAAATACTTCAATTAATCCATGAAAAGAAAAAGGATTTAGGTATGAGATTGAATTTTAGTAGTTCTCAGTTTCCTTTGAGGATAAGGTTGCGGTAGTGGGGTCATTATGGATATCCTATGGGTTAGATGGAATTAGTGACATGGACTTTACACAGTGTTATTATCAATCGATATTATGTATGAGGTGAGATTATTTTTATCTTGGAGGTCTTTAAAATTTAATATGATCATATATATATAGATCCCACCATTTTTCCTTACACATTTATTCATTTATAAATATAGATACCACTCATACCGTTGCATTTATAAATATAGATACCCCTCAAATTTTTGACACATATTTTAAGGAGTGTTCAAAAAGGAAAAGGAAATTAGCTACTTTAGTTTGATCCATGGAGAAACTATTGATGTTAGTGTGAATCACTAAGGCTCTGTTTTCCATCATTTACTGTAAATGCTCATAACACTTAAATTTGAATTCATGCTTCCCAAAAAAATGTATGAAAATTTTACTTTTTATTGATGTTATCCATTATTTAACTATTTCATTTTTTTTATTTGATATATATTAAACAGAATTACATCTTATGCTATGGGAGCTTCATTATTCAAAGAGGCTATAAAAATGGGTAAAGTGTACCACTGTTTGAAGGTTAGTTTTGATTTATTTTTATTTTCATTTTAATAATGATAATTTTATTAAACTTTTGAGTTTTAAAATTTAGTTATTCATATTTCCATTTATCTTTTGATTTTAAAATTTTAGTTATAAATATATTATTTCATATTATGTATTCATACAAAAAATTAGTCATTCATATTTCCATAGAGACTTAAGAATCACTATAATTTATGTATTTTTATATTTTAACATATTTCAAATCTTTTCAATCTAAATACATATTTTATGTCTCTAAATATATGCAATATGAATTTTCAGTCAGAACTTATATAGTTTTTTATGAATTTTTATATTTTTAAGAGTAAATACATATATTCCATATGTAGCATTTATTTGTTATTTTAATTTTTTAAATATGAATGTGAAGTATTAAAGTCAAAAAAAATTCTTTTAAAAACCCAATTTGATATCCTCCCCTCAATCCATGGAAAGATATTAAAATTAAATCCTTTTCATGATAGTTTTAAAATTAACTATGAAAGTTATATGTTATTTTTCATAAAATAAGTCACAAAAGGTCATCATTTAAATTTATTTTTTCCCAATGTAAATAATCCACTCATTAAAGGAAACCATGATTTAAAACATTTTCTGATTTGATTCTATTTATAAAAAAAATTGTTTCTAGGCCAAGATTTACAGTACACTTAGATTTAACTTAGGGAAGAAAATAAAGATTTTGAACAAAGTTAAAGAAAAAATTATAATAATAAAAAAGTACTTTTAAAATTAGGGAAAAACTCTAATGATAGTGAAACTAATACACAAAATACATGAAAAAATATAGATAATAATAGTTTCCACTAAAGTATATGAGAAATAGGAAATTATAGGTTTCAATAACAACCAATAAAGTAGTAGAAAATTAGTAAAATATAGTTTGAAAAAGTAATAACTCAAGAATAAAATAATAATAAAATATAGGCTTTGTGACACACTAAACTAGTAAAAAGAAATAGCATCATATCACTAGTCAAAACAACATAATGGACTATTAGAGAGGAGTAATATCAGGTTTCTAGTCTGAATGATAAGTAAACTAGTAGAGGGGAGTTGTCTCACGTCACTAGTTAGGAAGAAAAACTAAACTTGTAGAGAAGTGAATTATCATGTTGTTATTAAAGATGATTCCTAAACCTAGTGGAGAGATGTAATATCACATCACTAGTTAAAACAACACACTGAACTAGATAGATTAAAAGGTCATATTTCAAGAGAAATATTATCTTAAGATAACCCCATTTTCAAAGTTCCAACTGAGCATTTGGAAACATCTCTCACTACTGCAAATATGGCCTTTATCAGCACTAGAAAAGCGCATTTACAGCGATAATAATCGAGGCGAAGATAAAGGGGGTTCCCTTTAATAGTGCTAAAAAAATCACTGATAAATACCCCTTTTATCTGCGCTAAAAAAAGTGCTGATAAATGGGTCCTTTATCAATGCTTTTTGTAGCATTGTTAAAGGACCCCTTTTATGAGAACTTTTTTAAAAGTGCTGATAAAAGTTAGAAAACATAAAAAAAATAAAAAAAAAATATTTTTTTCATATTGGGGAGGGGCTTCAACAGCGCTTGAAGACCCCTTTAATAGTGCCCCCACCTCTAGCCTACATGCCCCAGCCACCCCC
Organism: Viscum album; assembly: GCA_963277665.1. Taxonomy (NCBI): domain Eukaryota; kingdom Viridiplantae; phylum Streptophyta; class Magnoliopsida; order Santalales; family Viscaceae; genus Viscum; species Viscum album. Next base: position 1,337,538,137 of record OY728145.1, read on the forward strand.
CAGCCCACACGCCCCAGCCCCCACCCCACCCCCTTTAACTGCGCTAGCCATTATTCCACCCATGTGCGTGACCTGCCTCTCCCTAGATTCGAACTCCGCACCTGTTGCCTACGCACCTAAGCCTTTACCACTCCACCATATTTATTTTCTCTTAATTTATTAATATATCTATTTATTTATATATATATTTAGTTATATTTACTCGTATAATAATACATATTTATATTAAGAGATATATATTTATATTAATATATATATATTTAGTTATATATATATATCTGTATCTTAATATATATACATATATATACATATATATACATATATAGTTACATTTATATATTAATATCTATTTATATATATTTATTTATATATTTTTATATTTTTTATCCATGTATTTATTCATATATTAATATATATTTATTTATAAGATCTGTTTTAAATACATTTATAAAATATGATTTTTTGTGTGTGTTTATAAATAAATAAATACATATATACAACACACACATATATATATATATTATATGTGTATTTGTAAGTATAATTATAAATATTTATATATATTTACAAATATTATATATTAATATGTATAAACATATGTTTAGAATATATAGATAATATATATCAGTTTGTCAATACAGACACACAAAAATATATATATATACACACACACACACATAATATAAGTATATAAATATTAATATATTAGTATTTTAAATAAAATGGATATTAGTTTTTTTTATATAAGCCTTATATATTGATAAATATACTTTATATGTAAATATGTTTAATTATTTATTTACAAAATTAAATTTTTATGGGTGAATATATATAAAAAATATGTATATATTATTATATAATTGATTATAAATAACATTACATTGTGAAAAATGATAAATTTTCAAAGCCATATTATCAATATAAATGTAACCCCTCAAGATTAAATTCAGTCCCTAGTGAAAAAGGTCAAAAAGACCCCCTAAAACGAGGCTAAAATTTTATTGAATGTTAAAAAAATTGGGTATCCTGACTAAAAACTCAGTTTTGGAGGACTTATGGGTCTTTTTTGCCTCGAAAAATGTGACATAAGGTTCCCTTAGGTCTTTAGCGCGTAGATCTCATCATAAGATTATATTTGATATGTTGTAGAGCTCAAACGGACACCCAGATCAATAGTTATGGTTGTTTGAAGTTTGAGTTACATTTTAAACTTATTTTAGATATTTTATTGATTTTTTAATTTTTTGTGTCTTAAAATTGTTATTAAATGATTATTAGTCAATGATAATTAGAAAAATATTAATTAATAATTTTTTAAGATATTTTATAATCCATTTTCACTACATATCTTTTATATTTAGTGAAAATATTTATTTATACTTATTTAAAACATATTTAAAATATATATATTATATTTATATTAATATAAATATACTTATATATTTATATATCAATATATTATTTTTTATGAAATATATATTACTTATTAAAATATTACCTTTATCAATTCTAGGGAAAAAAGTGTTGATAAAGCCCCCTATCAGTGCTATTAAAAAAGCATTGATAAATAGAGCCCATTTAACAGCACTAAAAAAACCACTGATAAAGGGAGTGCCTTTATCAGCACTTAAAAAGCATTGAAAAAGGAACCCCCTTTATCAACACTTATTTTTAGCGTTGTTTAAGGGTGGCACTGCGGAAACCCAGTTTTGTGGTAGTGTCTTGAAAATAACATCACATAAAAATACATTAAAAATCCTTTAAAACATTACACTATATCATAAACTAATCTCAACTATATCCAAATCCAAATAGCGAACAAAATATTCATAAAACACCTCAAGAAAACATTTACCCTTCATTGTATAATAAAAAAGAAAATCTCATCTTTCTATTCTAAGAGATTTTCCTAAAAACATGAGTCTCCTACCTTTAAGATCATAAAGAGCCAAAAAATATTTATAATTTAGAAAAACAATCTTAAAGAGCCAATAACCCATTTAATCAAGAAATCGAGGTTTATAGTATTTGAAAACTAGTTTTATAACTTAAAACATGAGTGGAAAACCCTTTAATATAAAATGATAACTCAAGGACAATTATCATCATAGGGTGAAATCTACTAATTAATCATGATATAATTCATAAAATAATTTAAAAAATTATCAGAAACCATAATAAATCATGGTTTTAAATTTAAAAAGTCATTCACGGAGCAACCTACCGTAAATCCATCTCTTTCACAAGGTATCACACTAAACCACCAAATCAAGTCTAGAGAAACCCTTTTAATGCCATTAAAATCCATTAAATAAGAAAAATCATGTTAAAATCCAACTAGACGGGGTTATAGGTTACCAAATCCATACTAGGTAAAGGAAAAAAGGAAGGTAAGGAAAAAGGATAGAAGGGGGAAGTGCATTGATGTGTTTTATGTAGAAGTTGAGTATTGTGGAAGTCGTGATGGGTAGTGTGATGTGGTGTAGGGGGCAGTGCATTGATACACGGCACACAAAAATAGGAGAAAACTCCATCAATAGTTAGGGAACAGATCCAGAGGAAATAAAAAAATAAATTGGCACATACCTTAGATTTGGAGATGATCGATCTGTCAAAAAAGTCGTTAAATATCGAGTGTGGAAATGACGGTAAGGTTCGAAGAGAGTAGGGAAAATAGTAGGGTTCTGAAGGAGCTTGAAGTAGTGAGAGATATGACTCTATTATGGTTCATTTTATAAGATCAGATATGGATTTTATCATCACTTTCAAGAAAGCACTGATAAAGAGTAGTTTTTTCAATGCTAAAACAGTAAGGGAAGATAAAACTACTTTTTATCAGCACTGATAAAACGAGTCTTTATCAAACCTAAAATTCAAGCACTGATAATGAGTAGTTTTATTAGCATTAGAAATATCTCTGATAAAGATCTAATTTTAATAATATATTTATTTATTGATAATTAAAATTATAAATAAATATATTGAAAAATATTTCTATATATTTATAAATACATTTATGTAATTATATATTTTTATATTATTATATATATTTATGAAATTATAAATATAATAAATATATTTAATATTTAAATATATTTATTATAATCTAATAATTATTTAAATAAATAAATTTATTTATAATTATAATTATAAATAAATATATTTATAAATATTTGAATATAATTATAAATATAAATATATTATATATATATAATTATATATATATATATATATAAATACATATATTTATGAAATTAAAATAAATTTATTTATTCTGATTTTATAATTATTTAAATATATATATATTTCTAATTATAATTAAAAATCAATATATTTAAGAATATTTCTATATAATTCTAAATATATTTATATATTTATATATATTTAAATCAATATATAAATATATATAATTTAAATATAATAACTATATTTATTATTTAAATATATTTATTATAACTTTATAATTATTTAAATATATATATATATATATAAGTATAATTATAAAATAAATATATTTAAAAAGTATTCATATATAATTATAAATATATAATTATAAATATAATAAATATATTTATTATAATTTTATAATTATTTAAATATGTATTTATTTATTTAAAATTATAATTAGAAATAAATATATTTAAAAAGTACTTATAAATAATTATAAATATATATATTTATATTTATATTTATTAAAATATAATTATAAATATAATAAATATATTTTTTTATAATTTTAAAATTATTTAAATATATATACATTTATTTATAATTTGATAACTATTTTTTTATAAAAATTATATATATTTATAACTTTATAATTAAATATTTAAATTATAAAATTATTAAAAATAATTAAATAGATTAATTATATAAATTTCAAACATATTTTAAATGTTAAAAATTAAATACAACATATTTATATTAATTATATACATACATTTTTTAATTAATGTAGATAAATAAACATTTTTTTATTATAAATATGCTAATTATATGTATATTAATAATATTTTTTATTAAAGGTTTTTACCAGTGCTATGAATAGCACTGCTAATGATCAATCTATATCATCGCTAAAAAAATGCTAATAAAAGGTACACCTTTATCTGCGTTTCTTTAGAGCTAATAAAAGTTATCTTTATCGGTACATTTAATTAATACTGATAAAGGTAACCCATTTATCAATGTTTTCTATTTATTGTTAATAAAAGTCCGCACTGCATAATTTAAGATCTGTGGTAGAGGAAATTGGGGAAATATGTAACAACCACCAAATAGTGGTCATCCAAATTTTCCCCATGGAAAAACATAAAATTCCAGTATCATGTGTTTGATAAAAACATGGGTATCCTCATTTAAACAAAATGAGAATGATTAGTCACATTTAAAAACACATCTAATCTACTCACACTCAGTTTCCATGCATTTTTATAAAACATAAGTAAATGTGTTAATCGCATTTATAAATCCTAATAAATGCAATTTTTTAGTGTTGTATTATACGATTCATCTATATGAAATCCTATATGTGTCTATGATGCATATTGTAGACTGTGATTTGAAGAAATTATATATGGTCTAGATATTCCAATCTCATATGGTATGATACATTGAATAGCCTATGATATGTGATATCGAGTGCATGGGTACTACCACATATTCTAAACAATTTTATCATCAATTATTAATCATATAGATTATTTCACTACTAGATAAATGGGAAAATGAGGTGAGGGAAATCGGTGGACACTTTTGGCAGTCGTAGATCTATCATGACCCACCACACCCATGAACATCCTCCAATAAAGCTTTATTCACTATCCTCTACTTCCCATACCCTTGTACCTACTACCTGTAGGGTCTACATTGGGGTTTTAGGACACAACATCACAATATTGCCTGCTTTGGTTCACTACCTCACAGGTTTTTTCTTCTGCATAGCTCACTACCCACCAGGGTGGCTCACTGCCATCCCCTTCTAAAAAGTACATGTGATGGGAGGAGGGATTGGTGGGGATTATGTATGATTCTCAATGCCCCTCTAGTCTATGATGTGGGATAAGGCCCATGAACCCAACAACTTTGACCCATAGGGTCTCACTACATTTATTTGGGATTCCAAGAATCCCCCCCCCCCAATGCTTTCCCTATGATCAGAGGCTTTAATACCTATATCTTATACCAATTATAGGATCTACATTGGGGATTCAAGACCCTACATCACAATATTGTCCTGTTTGGTTCACTACCTCATGGGTTTTTCCTTCAGCATGTCTCATTACCCACCAGGGTGTCTCACTTCCACCCCCTTCTAAAAAGGCCTTGTGATGGGAGGGGGTGGCTGGGGCTTATATATGATGCTCAGTGCCCCTCCAATCTCCGACATGGGATAGGGACCCTACACATAACAACCTTGACTAATAGGGTTACACTGAATTTATTTTAGATTCCAACACTACCCATGCAAATCACCTAGATCAGTTTATATTGTTACTATTTAATGTTACCCACCATTGACTCCCACATACCCATTATCACTGACCATATTCATCACCCACACTGCATCTGTGTTCAATTCAACATAATAAGGTTTTTAGAGTTTTCATATTTTTTAAAAAAAATCTATCACTGTTTATATTTTGATTCAGTTTATCATGGATTATTTAATCTAAAATATCTATTAGTTTTCATCAATCAGGATCCTTTGATCCATTGAATTCCAAAATACCTGTATTAGAATTTTTATGATGTTTTTTCTTGATAAATATGGATTATCGATACTCATCACCCACATATTATTTCACCAAATTATCATTCACACTCATCAACATAATACCATTGATTCCCTTTGATTTCTACTCCACTACCATCTTAATGAATTCTCCGTGCAGCAAGTTGGTGTGATGATGCTTGAGACTATAAAGAGTATGAAATTTTTGCTTGCAGTAAGGTAGTGAACAAGCATAGTTTGGATATTCTTGTTAGAGTTATGAGAGTTATCAAGGCTGAAATCATTGAAACTTAACAAATCCAGGACCAATACCACAACAAAAATCATTTTTATATAATTTTTTTTAAGAAGAAAAAAAAATAAACCTAGGATAAATTTTAAAAAAATATAAGATGCAAAGGCACTATCCACCTTAGCTCCTTTCAGATAAATCCAAAATGTGTTATTTTCCAAAACATCTTTCACCCCATCCCCTTATAAAATACACCCCCACCCCATTCCCTTCACTTGATTTTGGTCTCTCTATCTCAAAACACCACTCCCTATCTCTCTAAGTTTTGTTCAGTTTTTTTCTCCCTTGTGTGAAACTTTTTTTGGTGGCCTTAAATGAGTGGAATTTTTGAAGGATCATTTAAAGTTATTTTTCTAATTTATTTTATATTTAATTAATTATTTGGTTATTTATTTTTAATTAGATTTAATTTTTTTACTTGGTCTTTTAGTTAGATATAATTTATAAATAATATTTAATTTTAGTAAGTACATTATTATTATTTAATTATGACTATTTAGTAATTTATTTATAATTAGTATTTGTAATGGAATTATTATTATAAAAATATTATTATTTAGTATAAATTAGTAGATTTTCAATATCAGAGACATAATTATTAACTGATTGATAATTAATGAAGTAATCATTATGAACATAAAATTAACTAAAAAATAACTAATAAGTAATTATGTAGTAATTAATAATTAAGATCAATTATATGAAGAATAAATATTAATGAAATAATGATTAACTATTAGTTAAATAACAATTAACAAATGATTAACTAATTATTAACTTATTATTTGATAATAATTAAATAATGATTAACATAGGATTTAATAATGAAAAAATAATGATTAACTAAGAACCAAACCATGATTAACTTGTGATTTACTAATAAGGAACTAATTATTAAGTAATTATTAAACAATATTTAAATAATGATTAACTGATAATTAACAATTAATTAACTATTAATTAACAATTAATTACATATAAATTTACTACTTAATAACAATTAAATATTGAATGATTAAATAATGATTAACTAATGATATAGTAATTATTAAGTATTGATTAATAAATGATTTAATAAGGATTAACTTCGGAATAAATAATGATTAGATAATGACTAACATAAGATTGAATTAGGATCAAATAATGATTAAATAATGGTGGACTAATGATTAACTAATAATTAATTAATGATTTACTATTAATTAACTAATAATTAACTATAAAGTAACTACTTAGTGACTATTAATTAACTAATTATTAATGAGTGAATAACGAATTATTAAGTCATTATTAACTAATGTTTGACTAATTATTGAGTAATAATTAACTAATTATTAACTAATGATTAACTAATAATTACTTAATGAATAAATAATAATTATATATAAATTAACCACTTAATAACTATTAATTAATTAATTATTAATGAATGATTACCTAATGATTGACGAGTGATTAAAGAATTATTAATCAATGAATAAGGAATGGTTAACATAGGATTAATTAATAATGAAGTAATGATTAACTAATGATTAATTAATTATTAACTATTAATTAATTATAAACTAACTACTTAATAACTATTAATTAATGAATGTTTAATGAATGATTCATGAATGATAAATGATTCATTACCAAATTATTAAGGAATAATTAACTTAGGATTAAGTAATGCTTAACCGGTATTTAAGTAATGATTAATTAAAGATTAACTAAGAATTAACTAATGAATAACTAATGATTAACTAATGATTAAACAATAATTATTTAATTATTACCTATTAATTAACTATTATTTAACTATTAATTAAATATAAACTAATTATTTAACAATTATTAACTAATTAATGATTAATGAACAATTAACTAATGATTAATGTGTGATTATAGAATGATTAATAAATTATTAAGGAATGTTTAAACTTAGGATTAACTAATTCTTAATTAATGACTATTTAATTATAATTAATGATTAACTATGGATTAAATGAGGATTAAATAATGATTTTCTATTTATTAACTTCAGCTTAACATATGAATAACTTTGGATCAAAGTGGGTAATTGCATGACAAAGAGGCCCAACTGTACTCATGATTTGTCACTTTGGTGGGATCTATTTTAGAAGATTAATACCTTAGTTTACAAGGTCATACTTGCTACCCCTCAAGATGAAATAAATTTTATAATTATTTATGAAATAATGCCTTATTTTTGTTATTTTTGTTCTATTGTTGGTCATGAAAGGACTAATTGCAGAAAGAACCTTGTCTTTTCGAAATTTCATTTAAGGGTCCATGTTCTGTCTCAATGAAATAAGAAAGAGGATATTAGATTTGGTCAAACCCAATCTAAGAACCATACCTTGAATGAGTTTAAACATGTTTCTCCTCATAGTCAAAAAAATGATACACAGATGAATGTTCATGTAGGGGAATCTTCTGCTCAGGCAGATTTGTATGGTGCTAAGAATAATTCTCAAAATGTTGCAAACCCAGATAGACCTAAAGTTAGACCCCCTTCATCTCCTTGTATGTCAATTGAGAATTTTACCTCCCCCTAGTTGAATATTAGGCTTGTCTCCTTGGTGTACATGGTAGAGTAAAATGAAATGTATGGTGTAAGAACCTCTTTCAAATATATCCTTGTTCGAATTTCACGTGAGGACAAGAAAGGAGAGGATTCAGATGACGGTTAAGTGGGTAGTGAACTTTCTAAATAGGCAGAAGTGGATTGTAATATTTAGTAGGAATAAGTCATTGTATCTACTAACTACCAAAAATGGGAAACAAAGGTTGAGTCCACAACACCAAAGAAATCCAACATCAAAAAAATCATACCTCTGATTACCCAGAATGGGATAAACTTGCTCCTATAAAATAATTGGATAAATCCTTGGTTTTTGTTCCTATATCTGATGTAAACATTCCCATTATTAAAGAAATAAATCCAACCCTCAAGATGGATAGAGCTTCATATAGTATTTTTGTTGAATCTCCTCAACTGCCTCCTGGAACTACTCAAAGAAAGGAAAGCCATGATACTTCTCGGGCAAAAAAAATTGTTCCATTTGAAAAGAATGTAACCTCTAAGAAGGAAGGTCCTAGAAACCATCATGTATTGAATGATAATATAAGATACCCAAGTATTAATCCTACTGTAGTAATTGGATCATGTTCTATGACTACATTCAAGTAGGTTGGCTTGGAACACAGACTCGAGAGGACTTCTACAGTGGAGGAGACTTCTATGTTTGACAAAACTATGAGTATGATAAATGTAGCTTCTTGTAATAAAAATCTAGATGATACATATGCAGCCATAGGGTATCAAATCAAGGTGGCTAAGACTTATATTGATCTATCCAATAGAACACAATCTTTGATTAAACAGGTGCCTCTAATTGGTGGCCTTAAACCTACACAGTCCCTTAGTGATCAGTTGTTGGTGGAGTCTGATGAATACAACCCAAATGGGGTTGGGTGCCCAAGTTTAAGCACCCAGTCTCAGTCGGGGACGGTTAAAATTAATGTTGACATTTATAATTAATTTTATTTCCTAACTTCCAATAGTAGTGATGATGATGTGAAAAATAATGATGGTGTATCTAGAGCTGAAAGCATGAAGACTGATGATATGGAAGACCCCTTAGAGGATAGTGATGGCCCATAAATGCAAGTTAAGTCTTGGAGGAGGGGGATACATACTTGGGGTAGGGTTGGACACCTTTTTCATCACACTATGAGCACTCTCTCTTTGAAGGGATAATATTTTTTTTCACCTTGTGGTTTTAATTTTTTTGTTTCCTCTATCTGTAAGATTTCTTATTTTCAATAAATAGGCCTTTTGAGCCTCAGCCTTTTAAAAAATTATACAAGATAACATTCTAAAATTTTGATGAAGTAAAGATTATGTGGTTATATGAGCACTAAAATACCTATATAGATACTATATGTGGATGTGACACTAATACTGTCGTACCTTGGGTTAATAACATAAAAAATGACACATTAGTATTTGAATTGATTGTCACCTAGTGCACGACAATGGGACTTGAAGAAAACATGGCCTAACACTCCCGAGGGATATAATTTAAATGATTCACATTCTATTTATAAACTGGTAAACATACCTTTAGTAATATTATTATTTTCATCATTAAGGATATAAGATAATGCTCTAAATTTTTAGTAAAGTAAAGATTTTTTTTGTTATATGAGTAATCAAATCCTCGGCTGGATACTACAAGTGGATTTGTCTTTAGAACAGTTTTACCAAGGGGTAATAACCCCAAAAATAGCATATTGGGATTTGACTCAAATGCCACCTGATTCACAATAACAGGCCTTTCTATACACCTATTTTGACACTCTAGGAGGATATGCTTTAAATTATGCATGTTCTCTATGTAAAATAATTAAAATGACTTTTATAAATATTAAAATATGTACTATAAACCATTAGTTTCATCCATGAGGATATAATATAACATTTTAAATTTTTGGTAAAGTAAATATTGTGTGGTTAATGCTACACGATTATTCCTCATTATCAATATTATTTACACTATTGGAATCTTGATTATAAAGAATTTTTCATGTATAAAATCTTGTTTAATAGTGTCTACAACTATGGGGAAGTTATTCAAACGGAGTAAAAAACTTAATATAGTACACAACTAACAAAAATGTTCAAGACATCTGATTATTTTAACTTCATAAATCTTTAAGAAATAATCCATGGTCATTTAAAATGAGAGATGATTAAGAGATCCAGTCCATTAGCTATAAACATTTGCAGTTCTAGGATAGGTTATGGAATCTATCTTTTCCAATCTTTGATGATGAGGACTTAGTCAAAGAAAAAAACTTTATTTAACCAACAGTCTGATAATGAAATGATGGAGTTATATGTGTAGGTTTCTATTATCCAGAAGCAATGTCCAATTATATGAGGAAATAGGCATACATTACTCATATAAGAAGTTTAGTCCCAAGAATATGCAACTATTTCCTATCATGAGAAAAAGGATAACCAAAATGATCACCCAAATATGTTTCAAGACTATTTTTATGATGATGAAGTTTCTAATTATTTAAAATATAGATAAAAAAGTGATAAGGAGGATGAATCTATCGAATATTTGGAGGAAATTTCTTGAAATTCAATAGTATTAAACCTTCATTGATGCTCAATAAATCATCCACCACTCTTCACATCTTGGTCAAAAGCAATGAAACATTTTCCTGAAATTGAGTTGAATATTATCACACATGAAACTAAGTTTTTTGGAGTTACTGAGGATAGATTTGGTGAACTGGACAAAAAATTATACATTGGAAGAGATTTTAAAAGAAAATATTTCATGGAAAATATACTAAAAATATTTTATATTGAGATATGCTATAAATTTTTAGTTCAGGAGTAAAAAAATACATCATACTGTATGAGAAATATGGTGATGATTGTAGATTTCTCTTGATGAAAATTCATGATATTTCTCTTGGAGTGTGGAGAATTTCTAAGATTGAGGCATCTCATAAATGCATGCATCCAAACTTTACAGGATATCATACATCATTGGATGCTTAATTTATTTCATATATTATTGTTGAGATGATCAAGACCTGCCAAGATATACCTGTATCCCTTTTGCAAGAGTGGATATAATAAAATTTTGGTGATAATATTTCTTATGGAAAGGTGTGAATAGAAAAACATAAGGTAATTGGAAAGGAGTATGTTGATTGGGATGACTCATATCGAGTGTTTACAAAATTACTATCCATACTAAGAAAAAATAAACAACATGAATTATTCCTTGATTGAATTAACATGTGTCTCAAGATAGAAAACTTGATCCATCTTAACTTAAATTTATTAAGTTGTTCTGAGAATTCATTCCATGTATTTTCACATTTCATTTCGGAAAATAGTTTACACAAATTGACATAAAGTTTTTATATGGAAAGTACTTGGGTACATTTCTAATTGATCCAACCCAATATGGTAATGGTTCACCTCTACCACTTTCATTTTCTATTGTGTAAAAGAAAATTATGAATCACTGAGTTGGTTTTTATCATGTATTAAAAACCATTTCACCCACATTTAGGGTGTATGTTTGATATCTAATCATCATCAAGAAAACAATAAGGTAATCAATGCAGATCATGTTATATGGATATCCTCAAATTCATATCATTGATACTATATCAGACACATTTCCAAATAAATTGTGAATGACTTTTCATGAAGAAGATATGAAGTATATTATCACTAATCTTAGTATACAATCTCTTTCTTATCTTTTACTATTTCAATGTAATGATAAAATTAATTTATGTGAAATATGATCACTTTCATGCAATATATGAGCTAGATTAGTGATTATTTGAGCAACAATTGGAATAAATTCATAGGGCTTATCAGAAAGTATAAGATTACATGATGTAGATTCCAAAAGAGAAATGGACATTAGAATATGATTGGGGGAAGAGGTACTTACACATGAACACAAAAAAAATGTGGAGTTCATTAATGTTGTATTAAAGGGGATTCACAAGTTACCTATAACTAGCATAGTTCAGGAGACATTTTATCATTGTTTACAGTACTTAGTAGAAAGATAAAAACAAGCAGGTGATGGGATTTAGTAGTGGTTGTGGTATGGAAGACACTTTCAATGAGAGATTTAAAAGAACATTGAAGAATATTTTTCTTATCTAGTGTGACTTTTCAACTAAGAAGATATTATATTTGAAGTGAAAGAGTTTTAGGACCCTATCATAGGTAGCAGTGGTGGAATGTGGGGTTTATTACTAAATGTGACACGTTTTCACTATAGAAACTTCCAGGAATTTTGGTTTCTATGCACACACACCATTCCAGAATGTGACTCTGTGAATATATCATGGAAACCATATGTTGTTCCAATGTACCAGTTTGCACCACTGATAACTGCTATGGTTCACCATGGACACCTATTGGGCGGTTTTGACATTTCACAATGATCAAAGACCAGCTTACATTGATACTTGAAATCAATAGATTGTGACTGTGAGGGATACTTAAGTCTGGTAGGATTAACAAAGAGATTTACTAGCCTCAAGAATAAGGGAAGCATTTTAGATGAAGAATATTTGATAGAGAAGGTCATAATAGGAAATGATTACCTAAAATTACATTAATGAGTTCTAAATATCATCTATGATGATGTATTTACTCCAATGTTAACTTTTCATATTATCATTTTCATAGTTTTAATATAATCTCATTGATTTTTTATAAATTTTTTAAATTTACGAATAATTTTATTATCAAATAATTAATATTTCAAAAAGTATAAAACCATTTACATAAATCACACACAAGATAAAAATGCCCCAATTTTACATCTTTTTAATAAATAAAACATTATATGTCATAACTAATCTCACAATACTGGTATCAAAAGGTTTATTTTATTTCAAAATTTCTACATAAAATATCTTTTTACACTTTATTACATCAACATTTCCTACAAAAATTTTATATTAAACTTTCTTCTACTCATAATTTTGTATATAATTTCCTATGGAAGTGGGAAAACAAATGGAGTGACATCAAAAGCTCAATAAGGGAAAACTTAACAATGAGTCATAAACATTTATATTATAAGAATGAGAGATTAAATGAGAAAGGGATATCTATCTCATTAAAACGATTAATAAATCACAATATATGACCATCATGACACGTGATCAAAGAGTCATAAGAGGACTATAATATATGTATATAATATATACCATGGATTAGAAACATGTGAAAATAATAATAAATTATGGAAATAATATTATGATTTAAAAAACATGAATAAATTCTATTTTCATTTGGTAACAATATAATCATAAAATAATTGTAATATGCATGTTATATCCTACATTCTACTAGTGATAACATTCTGTTGGCCAAAAAATATTTATATTTTACAATTATAAAATTTATTTCATTTTTATACATAGAGATAGAGAATACAACTTTACTCACTGAAAAATATATACATGTTTCATGTGAGGTGATAGTAGGTCATGAGGTTCGATGGATTAGGGTGCGTAGAGAACACCATTATCATCAAATTTTACCTCCAACTACTATTATACCTCGCCTACACTATGTTAAATTATATAGAATCACTATATCTCATTATACATTTGTTGATTATAACCTCCTTACTACTATCATTGAGAGTTGGAGACTTGAGACTCAAACATTCCACTTTCTTGAGGGAGATATGACCATCACCCTTGAGGATGTGGCAATTATGCATGGTCTTCCTATCTAGGGTGCTGCAGCTATAGGATCCACCTATAGAGATTGACCTAAGCTTGTATAATGATTTCTTGGTATCAAAATTATGGGGGATGATACTTATATAGATGTATTTTCTTGTTCTATAATATGGTTGGACAAGCACTTTGAACATTTACCCCTTGATGCTAACAAGAAGACTGTCATCTATCATGATCATGCATATATCTTGCACCTCATTATAGGGAAATTGTGTCACATTCATGAATTTATTTTTAGGTTCTTATTATATTTAGTTTTGATCCTATGATTATCCTTGAGTTTCCCTTGGATATTTGGTGAAAATAGAAGTTTTTGGGTTAACATTATGAGGTGCACGGTTAGTGCATGTTATTTTCAGACCATGCACCATTTCCCAGGAAACCGTGCATCTAGGTTCCATTTTTGGATAGAGGTGAACCATAAGGTTTGTGTATAGTTTGGTAACCATGTGGGAAAATCATGCGACGTGTTCCTCTTGGATAGTGAGGGGTGAATGGTTTCTGGACGGTTTAGAAAACCATGTAGGAATACCGTGTGCCATGTCTAAGTTATTAAAAATTTAGAAATGAAGGAATTTTCATCTTAGGATTTAACCCCAAATCACCCATTTTTTTAACCACTTAGGATTTATATCCCCAGTTCCCTCCAACCCTCCTCCTTACTCCCCAGTACCTCTATTTTGGAGGTGATTTTGGTGTGGTTTCCCCTTGATTCTCTAAGTAAGTCCCTCATTTATTGATTTCTTCCTCTTTTCTAGGTTGTATCTTCTTCCTTCTTGGGGATTCAATTTTCCAATAGGTTGGGTGACCTATTTAGGGTTGGATATTTTTCTTTAGGGTTAAATATTTCTATTTATGATTGATATTTCCTTTATAAGGTTTTCTTAACGTGTGGTTGTTGTTTTGACCTTATTGTTTGAAGTTACTACACTTTAGTTTAGTGGTTACATGCTCAAACATTGTTGGGTGAATTTGATATTCTTTCTTTGCTTCTTGGTTATGTCCTATAAATTTTTTATGAGGTGTGAAATGTGTTTTAAAAAGGATTCAGGGTTTTTTTGGGTTAAAAAGTGTATTTTAAAAGGGAATGAGTTTTGATTCATGTGTGTTTCATCAGTGTTTTCTTGTCTCTATACTTAAAGGTGTTTGATAAAATGTGTAATTGGTGTGAATCATGTTTTAAAATTGTTTTGGTGTGCATTTAAATTTAAAAGTGGTTTTGGTTGTGGAAATAGAGATTTATAAAGTGTGTTTATATTTTTTTTGAATGTTTTTATGTAAATGTAGTGATTTATGTGACATGTGAAATGAAAATTGAGCATGAAGGGAAACCATGGTATCTAGGTGGGAAGACTAGGTATAAGAACCCAGCCTTATAATATTACATAATCTTGAATTAAACAAATAATTCACATTGATGATCCTTTCATGTTTAGATTTTTATAGAATTAGGCCATAACTATTACATAAGAACTTTAATAATACATGCAGACACATCTGCTCAGTTTCTATTTTTTTCACAAAATAAAAACTCTTGAAAAAAGAGAGTCATGTCTAGTTCCATGTTTTAGACAGCATGATATTTCATTAATCCCATCCTTGAACCTATTCCACTTTACATCCTATGAAAAACATTTCAAAAACTTGGGATGATCATAAAAATCTCAGTAAAGGGATATACAAGAAGGAAAACTATTAGTTTTTTAAAACAATAAGTAAACCATGAATACTTTATCATAAGTAATAATTTTTACCATTATGAAGTAGTAAATACACTTAACTGAATAAAAGATCATTTTTTACCCTATTGTAACCAAAAGATTACCATAAAACCCTTAAAAACACATAACATATAAAGGTTACTTGGGACATAAACATTCTTATGTGGAATAACCATACAGTCGACTTCCACACATATCACTAAATGGAATAGCCATATGGCCGACTTCCATACCCAATGCATTGTAGGTTATAACGTAACCACCCGTCCTAGTTTATCACAACACTACACTTCATTTGAAAATATAAAATCATAACACATAAAATATCCAAGAATCGTCAAATGTCACTAACACATAAAATATTGAAAATATTTTACCACCTGTCAAATGTCCAAGAACCGTTATAAAATCATAACACATAAAATATTGAAAATATAAACATTTCACTAATAACATTTAATTTTCAATCACAAGAAATAATTTCAAGATATTGAAATAATCAATCCATTTCAAAAACCATTTTCAATACCAAAACACCCAAAAACAGAATAATGGATTTCCTTTTCATTTTAGAAAACATTAAGGCTTATAGAGGAATCCAAATAACGATTACGGCAGCAGAGAGGTCATTGTCACCACAAATGTTAAAAACATTCTATTTGTCATTTAGTAAAATGATTTGTAGAAAGAAGATTACCTTTTAATGAAAGTAAAAGTCAAAGGTTTTTATTATACACCGTGTAAAAGAAGAAGGTATATATTATCGAAATATTCCTCAATGAAAGGATATTGAGATGAAGTCCCTTATAAATATGATATCCTTTGATTAAGGATAAATCAATTGCATAATTATGTGTGACAAATAAAAATACACCCAATATAAGTAGATATTAAGTGTAAAACAATCAGAGGTCATTCACACATATTCATAGGATGACATATTCAATAAGTATAAGTTTAACCCAAATAATTGAAATTGGATTAAGAAATTCCCTTAAAAAATTTGACAGCCTAACAGCGTCACTTTAAAATTCAGAAAATGAGTTGATGAGATAAAAAAGGTTATCTCATCACTTAAACATAAAATTTACATCAATAAGGATATATAATAACATATCCCAACAAAATAATATGTAAATTAAAAGACATAACAAAAAGAAGTCTCTTAAAAAGAGGAGGGTGAAAGGTTCCCTTACCGATTTGGTAACTTTTGAAACGTACACCTCATGAAAGAAGGATCATACAATGAAGATGTAAATACCCATAAATGGAAGTATATTACACAAAGAGTATAATCATGGGAAATACATACACCACACAAAAGGAAGTAGTGGAAAATATTGCATGAATCTCATAGGAATAAAAAGTGAGATGAAACCCTTTACCATGTTGTAATCAATTGATTCGTATGACAAAAAGTTAATAACCACCAAATGAATCATAGAATACCATGAATATAATGATAATCATGATAATATATATCAAAAGACAGTACACAATACACCACATTCAATAAATAAGTGGCGAACAATGGAAATCTCACGGAATCACAAGTGTAATAAGAAATCCCTTACCTCGTGTCTGACTTGACTCGTTCGTTCTTTAATCTCCTAAATAATAAACTAAAGTTAATTTCTACTTGATTAAGAACCTTTTTCAAGTTTATTATTCATTTTATATCACTTATTACCATGTAATAATCATTATGTAATCATTTAACTTAATAACGTTCATTTTGTCGATATTTGGTACTTGAGTCAAAAATGGACTTCTTATAATAACAAGTTGTTCGCATGGTCAAAATTTTATTATATCTAGAATGATATTCATGATTTAGATATCATATATATCATATATATCTAGTATATATATATTTATAATAGTACATATCATTTGGAGGTGAGAAATGAAATGCACCGTTCATGGAGACGGTAAGTTGTACGTACGCATGAACACTACTTTCATTTATATTTATTAATTTAATAGAGTTAAAACATAATTATATATAGGAATATTATAATTCCAGTATAATATCATGTATAATATCATTAACTCTATCCTTTATACGTCCCATGTTTGGCATGAATGAGTCATATCACTTTGAGGGGGTGGTAGTCCGCAGTTCCTCAAATTAAATTATCGTGTTTACCCATAATGAAAACCATAAAGTTATGATTTAAAATAAAAATAAAGAAGCATAAAAAAACTTAAACATAATATATATCATATATAAATATAGTTCTATCTTAATTTCCACCATGATAGGTGGTAGGAGATATTCAAACAATCATCGTTTCGTGAGGCCTTAGTTTGTCATCCACAGAAACAGTATGTTCTTCACCCATTAGTTGAAGGTGTGTGTAAGTGTAGTTTGAACCCTTCTCATAAAAAATCCTAGTATATTTAGAATACTGGTGTTGTTATAAAAGAAAGTAATAAAATGATTTTAGGGGTTGGAGAATTAAAATAAAAGAAAAGAATTTAAGAGAAACGGTTACCTTTAATTTGGGTAACTTCCTTTGGTTTGAACCAAAAAGACTTCTTGAAGCGCCTTTTGCCTAATGTAAGGATTCTAGGAGGAGGATAGGGATGTAGGTAGATTAATTTGGCAGAGGTTTGATGATCCAAGAGGTTTGGGATGTGTGAGGAATTGGTTATAAATGAGGGCTTTTTATATTGGGGAGGAGGGGATCTTTAGGAAAGTGTGGAAATATTATTTTATTATATAATGATTTTCGGTTTCTAAATATAAAAAACTTATTAAAGTCGAATATAAGATGACTCATGGTCTAAATAAAATCATCCAATAATAATTGGACAGGTTTTAGATATTATTTTAGTCTTTATAATCTTGTTTATTTAAATCATTTATTAACGAGGTAAACATTGCATCATTATTGTGTCATATATAATTTAATTTACTTGATGTTTAAAAATTAAAAAAAAATACCATGATATAGGAAATATTTTTAGATTTATAATGAATATTTATAGTCAAATATATCAATTATATAACCCCACGTTAAAATTGTTTTATCAAAACAATACATGTTTATGATATTTTTATTTTTACTTTAAAAAAAGTTATTAATATCATTATATTACCCAGTGGCTTTAAAAGGCCAAAAGTCTCACCCAATAATTTTCTTGTTCTTACATTACTCATCTAATAAAGTTTGGACAAGTGTTAAGGTAATTTTATATTAATTTAATATTATATTTACCTTGAATTACCCTATTTACCTTTAACAACGGTAAATAAAAGTAAAAAGTTACTATTCACTAAAAAAATATTTTCATCTTATTGAACCACATTTTACTTATTAATAACAACCATGTATGTCGGATTTTTTAAATTCAATTCAGATAAACGGTAAAATTTCATTTAAATGAAAAAGTCTGATTTTTAACTACCACTTAATGGTTTCACTATTCATCAAAAATTGAAGTTCATCAGAAAAATACCAAAAAAATAAGCCTAAGCTATATTTGATATTCCGAATTCAAAAATGATGTCTATTTTACCAAATTCAAAATATAGAAGTTGGATTAATTAATTTAATATTAATTCCCGTTGTAAAAACAAAAGGCGTGTTTTTAAGAAATAATAACTATCAAAAAATTGACATTTGATTATGTCCAATTTCAAAGTGAAATTGCTTCTAATGACCAAAATTGGATTATATGGTAAAAATATAATCTATTTAAACTTTAAAACCAATTAAAAAATAATCTAACCATATAAATAAATTATATTAAAAGGCATATTTGAATTAAAATACAGTATTTTTCACTATTCATTAAAAATGAATCTTATCAGAAAAATACCAAAAAATTACCCAAAGTAAATTTTGATGTCCCAATTCTAAATAAGAATTTTATTTTCTCTAATAAAACATATAAAAGTGACCAAAACTAGATTTAAAGAGGGTTCGCCATTAAAAGGTGGTAAATCTACCTTTTAATGTAAATTATAATTAAAATTAGATTCGTTCCCATTTTAAGCCTCTAACTTTTATTGTATAAATGTAAAAACATTTAAAAAATATGTATAATCATATTTTAGTTAGTTCTATTAATTCCTACCAATAGAACGGCTAGGCATTAACTACCATTTAAAATAATAATAATAAATTATTAGTGTGCAACGTAAGATTTCAAAGAAACCTATTGTTGCGTATTGGGTATGTCATCGAATATAGCATCCCCATTAAAGTAAAATTAATATTTAAGGCACAAATATTAGTAAATATGAAAATGTTATATTATTTATTTACCTGGGATTTTACATCCTTCCCCCCTTTTGGTAATTTTGTCCTTGCAATTTTAAAATTGGGCTCGGAAAATTAATTGAAAGCCCCACATCAGAAAAATATTCAATAAAAATAACACATTAAAATAAAGGAAGAGAAGTAAAAAGGTCACCCAAGACAATAGATACTAGTATTCCATGAAAACATGGATATGGAATAGAAACTAACTCTCGTTGATTAATAAAGAGTGATAAAGAACTTGATCATAGAAAGTTAACCACCACAATACCATAAATTTGTGGTTGGGTAAAAGTATGATGATAAAAGAGAGATTATAACATTTTTTCTTCAAGATCTTTTTCATAGAGTTGAAGAAATTTATTAATAACTAGACTAAGATCGTAAGTAAATATACTTACTTGTCATGTAGATTGTCATCCTTTAATAAAATTCTATCACAAACACATCTTTCTTCCAATCTATGAATATTCAAGATGACATTTTCACATTAGAACTGTTATAATCAACTTATAGAGAATTAAATAATCCACAAAATATGAAGTATATATTTTCCATGTATTTAGACATTAAACAAAACCAAAATGGTTAGTACAATATTAGATAATCCCCAAAAAGGATAATATTTTACAAAAAGAAAAACTACTCTTAATCTCCGAAATTTGTCAAACAAAACCTGAAGTTCAACCAAGACTGTTCAATAAACAACTGTCTATAAAATTCTTCAAAGTAATCCAAACTATGATTGAAACCCAAATCTTAGAAGTATTTAATCACATAGTCTTCCAAGATAAATCTTATCATTTATCTACAAATAACATCAATTACTCTTCAAGTCCCATACTGAGAAGTAATTAACCTAATCACATATTCTCTATGATAGGTTAATCATTTCCATAAATAAACCAAATCACCTTATATCCACAATAAAAACATATATTCTTCCTAGATAAAATTTCGACCATTTCTCTTTAAATTAGATCCCATAATATTCTATTTCCCTTAATCATATAATGTTCCTCAAAAGAGAGAACATCTTCCAAATATAACATTTATCACTTAATCACCAAATTATTTTCCTATATTAAGGATATCCATTTGAAAAAACTTAAGTTCCCTAAATAAACTTATTCTAGATCCATAAAATCATTTAACTAGAAATAATAAGTCATACTAAATAGGGACTTCACGTATGATAGTGGTAGGCGATGCGCCCTTGTCGCCCTTCAGTTGTGGGTTTGATTCCTACGGCCTTGCTGGATACGACGGGTTGTCACCTATCTTACAGGTTGTCCTTTTTATAAAACTTAAAAATAACCCTAACATGTTTTAACCTCAAAGGTTTTCTTATACCTTTCATTTTCATCACAATACATTAAGTCCTCAACATCTTATATATTGTCATTTTTTTCACCTCCATGTTATAAAATAAAATTATTCCCAAAATAAAGAACATCATACCTTGATCATGGTGTTCATATGGTTTCATCATCATCTTGTTCATGTAGGTATAAGGTCCATGCATTGCAACAATGATTTATAGATCCTTCAAAATCATTTTCTTCCTTAATCCTAATACACCTTGTACAACATGGGTCATATGGTTGTTCACAAAAAAATAGTTTCGGAAAATAATCATGTATAACATATAATTTCAAAATATCTGATTAAAATTTGTTTTTATAAAATAGTTAGACTGTGTTTGAGTTGAAACATTAAATCAATGGTCCTTTTAAAATACTATAAGTATGTGCTGAAAGACTATAATTTAAAATCAAATATAAATAGGTTGAGCAAGGGTATCCTTCTTCAGCACCTTTTTCAAAATCATAATATGTTTCAAAATCTTTTGATAAGGTAAAACATTTGAAAATTCCTTGATAATATTTACCTTTATTGAAAATATTAGAGTATTGTGAAAATAGGAGTTGATTAAATATAACCAATGATCCACGATGATATTGATGTATAGTGTAGGTGTTTTATATCTCAAACAACTTCTTACAAGTGAGTTGTATGCTAGAGAAAGTTTCACAATCATCCGAACATGACTTTAAAATAATTATTGAAAGCATGTCATCAGGAAGAGATACAATTGTAGTTTGAGATCCTTCTCCTTCAATTTCTAACCAACTTTACTTGATCTGAAAAAGTTATAAAACAAGGATTTAATAGAAATAATAGACATAGGGACTAACCAAGTGTTTAACAAAAACTCATAATCTCTAAAGTTGTCTAAACCGACCTATGATACCAACTATAAGGACCCGACCTTATAACATTACATAATATTGAATTAAAAGAATAATTCACATCTAGAATCCTTTCAGGTTTAGAGTTTTGGAGAATTAGGCCATAACTATTACATAAAAACTTGAATAATACACGTAGACACATCCACTCAGTTTCCATTATTTCACAAAATAAAAACTATTGAAAAAAAGTGTCATGTCTAGTTTCATGTTTTAGACAGCATGACATTTCCTTGGTCCCATCCTTGACCCTATTCCACTTTACATCCCATGAAAAACTTTTCAAAAACATGGGATGATCATAAAAAACTCAGTAAAGGGATACAAAAGGAAGGCAAACTATTAGTTTTTCAAAACAACAAGTAAACCATGAATACTTTATCATAAGTAACACTTTTCACCTTTATGAAGTAGTAAATACTATTCACTAAATAAAAGATCATTTATTACCCTTTTGTAACCAAAATATTACCATAAAACCCTTAAAAACGCATAACATATAAATGTAACTTGTGACATAAACACTCTTATCTGAAATAACCATACGTTCGACTTCCACACATATCACTAAATGGAATAGACATATGGCCGACTTCCATACCCAATGCATTGGAGGTTATAATGTAACCACTTTTCCTGGTTTATCACAGCACCACCCGTCATTTGGTTTATCACGTAACCACCCGTCAAATGTCCAAGTACCATTATAAAATCATAACACATAAAATATTTCAAATATAAAAATTTCACTAATAACATTTAATTTGAAATCACAAGAAATAATTTCAAGATATTGAAATAATCAATCCATTTTAAAAACCATTTTCAACAAAAAAAACACCCAAAAACAGAATAACAATTTCCTTTTCATTTTAGAAAACATTAACGCTCATAGAGGAAGCCAAATAACGATTACGGCAACAGAGAGGTCATTATCGCCGCAAATGTTAAAAACATTACGTTTTCCATTTAGTAAAATGCTTCGTAGAAAGAATATTATCTTTGAATGAAAGTAAAATTCAAAGGGTTTTATTATACACCTTGTAAAAGAAGAAGGTATATATTATCGAAATATGCCTCAATGAAAGGAGATTGAGATGAAGTCCCTTATAAATATGGTATCCTTTGATTAAGGATAAATAAATTCCATAATTATGTGTGAAAAATAAAAATACACCCAATATAATTGGATATTAAGTTTAAAACATCCAAAGGTCATTCACACATATTTATAGGATGACATATTCAAGAAGTATAAGTTTTAACCAAATAATTGAAATTCGGTTAAGAAGTTCCCTTAAAAAATTCGATAGTCTAACGACGTCGCTTTAAAATCTAGAAAATGAGTTGATGAGATAAAAAAGGTTATCCCATCACTTGGACATAAAATTTACATCAATAATTATATATAAGAACATATCCCAACATAATAAGATGTAAATTAAAATACATAACAAAAAGAAGTCTTTTAAAAAGAGGAGGGTGAAAAGTTCCCTTACCGATTTGGTAACTTTTGAAACGTACACCACATGAAAGAAGGGTAATACAATGAAGATGTAAATACTCATAAATGAAAGTATATTACACAAATATTATAATCATGTTCAGTACATACACCACACAAAAGGAAGTAGTGGAAAATATTGAATGAATCTCACGAGAATAAAAAGTGATATGAAACCCTTTACCACGTTGAAATCAATTGAGTCATATGACCAAAAGTTAATAATCACCGAATTAATCATAGAATACCATGAATATGATGAGAATCAGGATAATATATATCAAAAGGCAGTACAAAATACGCATGTAATAAATAAGTGGTGAACAATGGAAATCTCACAGAATTAAAAGTGAGATAAGAAATCCCTTACCTTGTGTTCGACTTGACTCGTTCATTCTTTAATCTTATGAATAATGAACTAAAGTTAATTTAGACTTTATTAAGAACCTATTTCAGGTTTATTATTCCTATTATATCACTTATTACCATGTTACAATCATTATGTAATCATTTAATTTAATAACGTTCGTTTTGTCGATATTTGGTACTTGAGTCAAAAATGGACTTCTTACAATTACAAGTTGTTCACATGGTCAAAATTTCATTATATCCAAAATTATATTCATTATTTAGATATCATATATATCCAGTATATATATATATATTTATAAAAGTACATATCATTTGGAGGTAAGAAATGAAATGCATTGTTCATGGAGACGGTAAGCCGTACGTACGCAGGAACGCTACTTTCATTTATATTTATTATTTTAATGGAATTAAAACATAATGATACATAGGTATATTATAATTCCAGTATAATATAATATATAATATCATTAACTATATCCTTTATACATCCCACGTATGGCATGAACGAGTCATATCACTTTGAGGGGGCGGTAGTCCGCACTTCCTCAAATGAAATTATCACGTTTACCCATAATGGAAACCATAAAGGTATTCTTTAAAAAAATACAGAAGCATAAAGAAAATGTAAAAATAATATATAAATATATTTCCAACTTAATGTCCACCATGATAGGTGGTAGGATATAGTGGAACAATCATCGTTTTGTGAGGCGTTAGTTTGTCATCCACAGAAATAGTATGTTCTTCACACATTAGATAGAGGTGTGTGTAAGTGTAGTTTAAATCCTTCTAATAAAAACATCCTATTATATTGAAAATATTGGTTTTTTTATAAAATAAATTAATAAAAAAAAATTAGGGGTTGGAGAAGTAAAATAAAAGAAAATAATTTAAGAGAAACGTTACCTTTAATTTGGTTAACTTCCTTTGGTTTGAACCAAAAGGACTTCTTGAAGTGACTTCTGCCTAATGTAAGGCTTCTAGGAGGAGGAGGAAAATGTGGGGATATTAATTAGGTAGATTTTGGGTGAGATAATAGGTTTGGAAGGTGTTCTGAATTGGTTGGAAGTGAGGTCTTTTTATAAGGGGAGGAGGGGCTCTTTAGAAAAGTGTAAAAATATTATTTTATTATATAATGATTTTCGGTTTCTAAATGTCCAAAACTTATTAAAGTAGAATATAAGATGAATCATGGTCAAAATAAAATCATCCAATAAGAATTGGACAGGTTTTTTATATTATTTTAGTCTTTATAATCTTATTTATTTAAATCATTTATTAATGAGGTAAACACTGCATCATTATTGTGTCATATATAATTTAATTTATTTGATGTCTAAAAATTAAAAACAAAATACCATGATTTATTAAATATTTTTATCTTTATAATAAATATTTTTAGTCAAATATATCAATTATATAACCCCACATTAAATTTTTTTAGCAAAACAATACATGTTTATGATATTTTTATTTTTACTTTAAAAAAACGTTATTAATATCATTATCTTACCCAAGTGGCTTTAAAAAGACAAAAGTCTCGCCCAAGGATTTTATTGGTCATCCATTACTCATAAAATAATGTTATGACAAGTGTAAAGGTAATTTTATATTAATTTAATATTATTTTTACCTTGAATTACCATATTTACCTTTAACCGCGGTAAATAAAAGTAAAAAGTTACTATTCGGCAAATATATTTTCATCTTATTGAACCAAATTTTACTTATTAATAAAAATCATGTATGTTTGATTTTTGAAATTCAATTCACAAAAGCAGTAAAGTTTCATTTAAATGAAAAAGTCATATTTTTAACTACCACTTAGTGGTTTCACTATTTATCAAAAATTGAAGTTTATCAGAAAAATACAAAAAATTTAGCCTAAGCTATATTTGATATTACAAATTCAAAAATGATGTCTATTTTACCAAATTAAAAATATAGAAGTTGGATTAATTAATTTAATATTAATTCCCGTTGTAAAAACAAAAAACGTGTTTTTAAGAAATAATTATTATCAAAAGATTAACAGTTGATTATGTAAAATGTCATTGTGAAATTTATTCCAATGAAAAACATTGGATTAAATTGTAAAAATATAATCTATTTACACTTTAAAACCAACAAAAATTATAATCTAACCATATAAATAAATTATATTAAAAGGCATTTTGAATTAAAATACAGTATTTTTCACTATTCGTTAAAAAATGAATCTTATCAGAAAAATACCAAAAAATTACCCAAAGTAAATTTTGATGTCCCAATTCTAAAGAAGAATTTTATTTTCTCAAATAGAACATATAAAAGTGACCAAAACTATATTTAAATAGGGTTCACTATTAAAAGGTGGTAAATCGACCTTTTAACGTAAATTATGCTTAAAATTAGATTCATTCCCATTTTATGCATTTAACTTTTATTGGATAAATGTAAAAACATTTAAAAAATATGTATAATAATATTTTAGTTAGTTCTATTCATTCCTACCAATACAATAGCTAGGCATTAACTACCATTTAAAATAATAACAATAAATTATTAGTGTCCAACGTAAGATTTTAAAGAAACACATTGTTGGGTATTGGGTATGCCATCGAACATAGCATCCCCTTTAAAGTAAAATTAATATTTAATTCACAAATATTATTAAATATGAAAATGTTATATTCTTTATTTACCTAGGATGTTACACTAGGACTAGTATACTAGTTGACTCGAAAGTGACTTCGTCCGGATTCATATAGCAGGATTAAAGATTACAACACTAACTAAATTATGATGATTATTGGAGACCACTAGGACCTTGGTATGTTCCCCCCAATTGTATCGTGCATGATAATGTTTTGGGTTATGGTTGTTTTACCATGTTTCACTAAGATACGAAGTTCCTAGAGTCCCATTTTTTCTAGTGCATATAGGGTTTTCCCGCAACATTGTGCTCTCTTGCAGTATTGTACTTGCTGTCAGCATACAGTACACATTGTGTTTTATTTTAGAATAAAATCATGTTCTTCCTTTAAAAAGGTTATTATTTTGAAATTTTTTCCTTAAAATTGTTTTCTATAAAAAAAATTCCAGCTTTCCTTTTATAAAACTTTCATGTTAATTTGTCTTATAATGTTTTAACATGGAAACTATTTTATTGGGTGGAATTATACTGGGCGTTGTCTCACACCCTACATATAACTTTGGGTGTATATATACTTGGTTATGTTTGACTTAGGTAAAGGAAATAAGTATCATGATTTTGGTTCAGGTTTCCAGTGGTCTTCTTTTACAGGTTGTGGTGGTGGCTTGCCAATGATGCTCCTCTTTTTTCATGGAGGTTTTTAGGATAGGGTCGTTGTTCCCAAATTTTTGTAGACCCTTTGGGTTTTGTTTAATGTTGAAAACCTTGAATCTAAAAAACTATTGTATCTTTCTTGGTTATGTTATCCAACTGAATTTTATTTATTTTTGTTGGTTGTTCATGATTATTTCTATGGGTGAAATCATTACCAAAGCATAATGTTGATATCCAAGCACTAGTCACCTACCCTTGGGTATCGGGAATTCCCTTCGGGCCATGCCACTAGCTAGGTCGGGTGTTGTGTTGGATGGAACTCCAGCATAGTTCAAGACAAAATACTATCAGATCAGATCATGCTCTTTTAGGTCAAGTTATTCAGGATGAGTTTGGATAGACAAGATCTAGGACTGTCAGGGTTTGAGGTCCTAGTTTCGAGTGGGGTTCCTGGATAGAACACCTCGTGAAAAGACTCGATTCACTAAGGGATGTTGGGATTTTGTTTGACTTCTCCTCTATGTGAGACATAAAAGCTGCAGAATGTATATTGACATTGGGTGGTGTTGGAGTGGTTTGGTTTTGTTATTGCTAGTGTGATGGATTTAATTGTGTTTTGATTTGTGAAAGTGTTTGAGAATTATTATTGTTGCTGATAATTTTTGGAATATGTGTTGATGTTTATATTGATGATTTTATTTTTGGTTATTGCTTGTGTAGTAAAATTCTTCCTAAGAGAATTCGTTTGCAACAAAGGGAGGAGGCCAGAGAGATTTTTCCCTCACCTATTGATCAAATACTAGTGGAAGATATGGTTTGAGATGTCTAGGATTTGGGAAAGGGAGTGGGTTTTGGTCCTTCTCTAGTTAGAGAAGCTGAACCAGGTCATGGGAAAGAAAATACTCAAGATTTTCTCAAGAACATGTCTCCTTCTTTCCAGGGCAATGTAGAACCTTAGGAATCATATGAGTGGATTGAGAATATAGAGACGATGTTTGAGTTTATTGACACTCCAAAGTCTATTAGAGTGAAATGTGTTTTGTTTCTATTATAAGGCCCTAGTCGGAGGTGGTGGGACTCGGTGGTTCAACCTGGGAAGCATGAGCAGACGAGTTGTAAAGATTTCAAGATCATTCTCATAGAGTAGTATTGTCCTAAGGTATTGGCCTATGTTAGGTACCAGGAGTTCATAAACCTTACCCAAGGAGACTAGATAGTGATGGAGTATTCTAATCGCTTCATGGACTTGGTACGGTATACACCCAATATTGTTTCTAATGAGTAGGTGAAGGATCAGAGGTTCGAAAGGGGGTTTCGGTCAGAGATTTATTCTCAGGTATTTTTGGTTAAGTTTAGGAACTATGTTGAGGTGGTTGATCATGCTTGTATGGAATAGATTGATCAAAAAGTAAAGTCTAGATTCCCTAGAGTAGTGTCTGTAGTGGGTAGTGGAATTTCTTCAGAGAAAAAGAGGAAGCAGAAAATGTAGGGAAATATGGGTGGGGCAGCTCAAGACATCCTTCCTGGCTATCATCATCAGTATTTTGAAACACATGATCAGTTGTGTACCACGAGTGTGGGATGTTGGGGCATGTGTGGTCAACCTGTCCAGTCCCACCCAAATCTTTCCATCGGTGTATCCGTATGGGTAACTTGCAACAATTTTTAGGGTCACACATTCCTATCTGGGTAGTGTAGGATATGTATCTTCTAGGGTAATTTCTACCATGTTAGAGCCATCAAGAATGGTTGGATCTTGGTTTAGTGGTCATAGAGGTAGGACTGGATTCTCTTCCATTCAGATTTAGTTCAAGTAAGATCTGAAGACTAATGGTCATTCTTAGGCATGTGCGGAGACCAAATATCTCCATTTTGTGGACCAAACACCAGTAGGATTAGATGTAGTGCATGTGACAGTCTGAGTTACCATTCTTATTGGTCCTTAATAGTTGTTTTGTTTGATACTGGTGCCTCTATTTGTTTCATTTATTCCTTCTTTATTGATGTGTTATAGTTTTCATCTTAGTTTATTCCATATGTGATGGATTTGGTAACACCTCTTAGTAATAAGAGAGAGAAGGGTTTTAGGTTTCCTTGTGCATTAAATGTTTCATGGGTTGATCTAGAATGGGATTTTATGATTTTAAAAATGTATCACTTTAATGTAATCCTTTATATGGATTATATGGTGTGCTTTCAAGCACATATCGATTGTTATAGGTGGCGACTGATCTTTGTGTATTCTGATGGAACTACCTAGGTTTTTCTTGGTGAATGGGATTATTGGACAAGTCATGTTGGACATCCATTTCCAGAATTGGGTAATCTCGTTTTTTAGTTATATTCTCTCATGTTGGAGGGTGGTGGTGGTGATCCTAATGGTGGATTACCTCTTGTAGTTGATGAATTCCCCATGGATTTTCCAGGGTATTTTTTGAGTTTTCCTCCAAAGTGAGATGTGTATTTTTCCATCAATTTGGCACCAGGAACACATCTGATATCTATTCCCTTATATCATATGGTCCCCACCAAATGTATGGAATTAAAGGTACAGATGAATGATTTGGAATCTAAAGGATCCATTCACCCAAGAATCTTGCCTTGGGCCACCCCATTTTTATTTGTGAAGAATGATGATAGATATCTCCTGTTGTACATTGATTACAGAAAGTTAAACAAGGTGACCATCAAGAATATGTATCCCTTTCCTTGTATTGATAACTATTTCTATTAGATTAAGGGGTTGAGGTGCTTTTCCAAGATTTACTTTCATTATAGTTATCACCAAGTCAGAGTTAGAGAGGCCGATATTTTGAAAATGACCTTCTGAAGTAGGTACTTTCATATTGAATATTTTTTTCATGCCTTTCTAGCTGATGAATGCTCTAGAGGTCTTCATGGTTCTTATAAAAGGGGTGTTTCACTAGAATCTCGATTCCTTTGTTGTGGTATTTGTGGACGACATCCTGGTTTATTCTAGGATTGAGTAGAAGCATGAGAATCATTTTAGAATTATTTTTTGAACTCTTTGGGACAATCACCTCTATGCTGAGTTTTTTTAGTTCACATTTGTGATCTGTTAAGTGAAGCTTCTAGATCATGTGACCTTATAATGAGAGGTTTTGGTGCACCCAAAAAATATTTTTTCATTAATTTCATGGGAGAAACCAAAGAATGTGTTTGAGATCAGATGTTTTCTAGGAATGTAACAGTATTATAGGTGGTTTATTATATATTTCTCTCGACTTGCTTCATCCATGATAGTGCTCACCTAGAAGGGGGTTAATTTGGAATGAATCCCAAACTATGAGTCTTTCTTTGAGGAGATGAAGTGGTGGTTGAATACCACACCTATTTTGATTTTTACAAAATTTGGGAAGGGGTATGTGGTTTATTGTGATTCTTTAGGAATGGTTCTTGGGTGTGTACTTATGCATAATGACCATGTGATGGCATATGGTTCTCACTAACTCTGACCAAATTAAAAGAATTAACTAACCCATGACCTGGATCTTGTAGCAGTGATGCATACCCTGAAGATTTGGAAACATTATCTTTTTTGGGAGAAATTTTTTGGTCTATTCTGATCATAAGATTTTGGCCTACATTTTCTCCTAGAAATATTTGAATTTGAGGAAACATCACTAGGTTAAGTACCTTCGGGGATTCAACTTTGATATCATGTATACCCTAGGTAAAGGGAATGTGGTGGAGGATGATTTGAGTAGGAAATTTCTAGTGTAGGTGTTGAAAGATTCTAGTGATGGATGGACTTTGATTTTGATCTTTTCTTAGATGCACCTAGAGACCAAGGAGCATAGTGGAGTTGTGTTCTTAGCCAATATCCAGTTGACTCCATCTCTTCGGGAACTGATTTAGTGGGAGAATCCTAGTGATTTGTTATTCTAGAAGTCTATGTAGTTTCTTTTTGGTGGGAGATTCCTTTTTATTGGTCTTTATCTCATGAGGGATTTTTGTGCTTCAAGGGTCACTTTGTGGTGCTGTTATCTATGAGTAAGGTTGTGATACAAGATAGCCACCAGTCTCGGTGGTCCGTTCATCCTTGTGCCACCAAGAATTTTTATGACATATGTCAGTAGTTAAAGTGGCTAGGTATGAGTTGGGAGACATCTGACTTCATATCGCAGGGTTATAAATGTCATCAGGTTAAATTAGTGAATCAAAGGCCCTCCATATTTCTTTTACCACTACCCATTCCTACCTAGAAGTGGGATGAGATCACCATGGATTTTATTGTTGGATTTCCTCGTATACCACAGTGAGGAAATTCCATCTAAGTAGTGATTGATATTCTATCCAAGTATTCTAATTTCCTTACAATCAAAGATTCATACAAGGTGGATTAATAGGGAAAGTTATATATCTGGGAGATAGTGAGGCTTCATGGTGTACCATTGGTAATCATTTTTGATAGGGAGTCCCATTTTAAATCATGGTTTTGGGAAATAATTTATAAGTAAATGGGGTCACATGTCATGTTAATCATGGCATACCATCCTCAAATGGATGGCCATACAGAGCAGTCAAATCAATGAGGGCATGCTTTGAGAAAGTGTGTTGGATTTCTGAGGTTTTCTAAATATCCACTTGGGAATGGTTGAGTTTTCATAAACAATAGTTAACAATCCTTAATTAAAATGACCCCTTTTGAGGTTCTTTATGGTCACCTGTTTCAGTCACCCATGTGTTGGGATGAGATGGGTGAGAACTCGCTATTGGGACTAAGCCTTGTGAAAGAGACTTCTTATAAAGTCAAGTTGATCGGGTATCTTTTTTTGATAGCTCAAATATTATACAAGTATTATTTAAATCAGAGGCACCAATATCTGTAGTTTTTAGTGGGTGACCGGATGTTCTTAAAGGTGGAACCTTTCTTGGGTCATCATCATTTGTGAAAACAAGGAAAGGTAACACCAAGGTATATTAGACCTTTTGAGATTATTGAGCAGATTGGTAAGGTGTAATACAAGTTGTATTTTCCTTTATAGTTGAAGTCAATTCATGAAATGTTTCATGTGTCCTAGTTGAAAAATTATAACCCAGATCTGTCTCATGTGCTAAATTGGGAAGATTTTTTGTTGGAGCCCGATTTATCTGTGTTTGAGCGGCCAGTGCAGATTATAGATTCCAAGGAGAAAGATATTCAGGGGAAGTATATTCTATTAGTCTATGTGATTTGGTAGCATGACTATGATGATAATGAGATATGGGAGTGGAAGTCTTGGGTTGAAGAAGAATATTTTTTTTTATTCTCAGATCAAGCTTCAGGTTAACTTTCTAGGGGTAGAAAGTTTTCATGCTTGGGAAAATTGTCACATACGTGAATTTATTTTTAGGTACTTATTCTATTTATTTTTTATCCTATGTTTATCCTTGAGTTTTGTTGAGTATTTTTGAGAAAATGGGAGTTTTGAGATAACTGCATGAGGTGCATGGTTGGTGCATGGTTTTTCAAACTGTGCACCTTTACCTAAGAAACTCTGTGGCTAGGTTCCATTTTTGGATAGAATTGAACTGCATGGTTTGGAAATCATGCTGGATAATCGCATGGCATGTTCCTCTTAGATAGTCAGGGTCACACAGTTTCTAAATGATTTGGAAAACCATGCACCATATCTAAGTCATTAAAATTTTAAAAATGTTGGTTGTGTCCTCTCGATATTTAACCCCAAATCACACATTTTCTTCCCCTATTGACATTCTCAGCCCTATGAGCCTCCAAATCTCTTATTTTCTCTCTTATACCTCCATTTTGGTGTGGTTTCTCATCAGAAATCCAAATAATCCCTAATTTTGTGATTTTCTTCTTCTTTTATAGTGTTTCTCTTCTTCTTTCTTGGTGTTTCACTTTTCCATTAGGTTGGTTGACCTATTTAGAGTTGTATATTGTTCTTTAGGGTTCAATATTGATGTTTATGATTGATCTTTCCTTTATAGGGTTTGTTTGAGGTTTGGTTGTGTTTTTTCTCCAATTTTCATAATTTTTTACACTTGAGGTAAGTGGTTCCATGATTAAACCTTATTAGTTGAATTTTATATTCTTTATTTGATTCTTTTTTATGTTCTATGCATTTTATATGAGGTGAGAAATGTTTTTTAAAAAGTATTCAAGGTGAATTTGGGTTAAAAAGTGGATTTTCAAACAGAATGAGTTATGATTCATGTGTGTTTCATATGTGATTTGTTATTTTGATCCTTAAATTTTTTTGATAAAATGTGTAAGTGGTGAAAAACATGTTTTGAAATGGTTTTGGTGTGAGTTTCAATTTGAAAAATGGTTTTGGTTATGTAAATGGTGATTTATCAAGTGTGTTTATATTGATTTTCTTGTGTTTATGTGAATGTAGTGATCTATATGACTTGTGAAATGAAAATTGAGCATAAAGGAAAACCTAGGTATCTAGGTGGGTGGACTGTGACTAATATGCTAGTTGAATCAGAAGTTTCTTTGCCCGAATTCATCTAGAAAGATTAAAAATTGCAATACTAAATAAATTATGATAATTATTGGAGAACATTAGGACCTTGGACTAATCCCTCCCAGTGGCTTGTCCATGAAAAAATTGTATGTTATGGTTGCTAGACTATGTTTCACTAAGATATGAGGTTCATAGTGTCTCATTTTAGCTAGTTTCTATAGGTATTTCCCATAACATAGTGCTCTCTTGTGATATTCTACTTGTTGTCAGCATCCGATGCACTCTGTGTTGTATTTTAGGAGAAACAAATGTCCTTCCTTTAAAAAGGTTATTATTTTGAAATGTTTTCCTTAAAAACATTTCTATAAAAATTTATCTATCTTTCCTTTTATAAAACTTGCATGTTAATTTTTTTATAATGTTTTGGAATGGAATATCTTCTATTGGTTGGCATCTGACTGGGATTTTTCTCGCACCCTACATAAACCTTTGTGTGTATGTAAACTTCATTATGTTTGACTTGGGTAAAGCCAATATTTATTGTGGTGGTGGTTCGAGGTACTAGTGGTCTTCTCTTGAAGGTTGTGGTGGTGGCTTGAGGATGATGCTCTTATAATTGCATGGATGTTTTTAGGATTGGTTCATTGTTCTATTTTTGTTATAGTCCCTTTGGGTTTTTTTAATGTTGTAAACCTTGAATCGAAAAATCTATTGTATCTTTCTTGGTTATGTTATCCAGCTACATTTTATTTATTTTTTTTGGTTTCTAAAGATTATTTCTATGGGTGAAATAATTCCTAAAGAATAATGTTGATATCCAGGCACTATTTTTCAGCTCATGGGGATTGGGAATGCCCTTCGATCCATGCCATAGGCCAAGTTAGGTTTCGGGTTGGATACCACTCCATATTGGTTTGTGAAACATTATGAATTTATCACTCTGATATGCATGTTCACATGATATATTTGGGGCTAATAGAGGACTTTGATAATTCTGGGAGATAAAGATAGGATTTTTCATTCTTAGCATACACGTACAAAACATTATGCATGACATGTCGATCAAATCATAGTGATCTAGTGGGATGTGTCATCCTCATTCATATGTGGGCATGGGAGCACATCCCTCTCCTAACCCCTATAGTTTCTAGTTTAGAGCTTAATATGGATGTGTTATGTGATGCTCCATATGGATGTAGGTATGAACACTTATCATTATTGTTTTCTGATTAAAATATGAGTTATTATACTCTATTTCTTAATATTTATCACTTTTGATGTTGTACGTTACATGTGGAGTAAGACACACCACTTCATTAGGAATATGAGACAAGATTAGGGTGCATATCGTCTCATGTTGAATAGTATACTACCCACCATTATAAGTTTATGAATTACTCTATTGACTAATAAATTTTATAATATTATCATTTTTGGAAATTGGTAAAAAAAATATTTTAACAAATTTCACATGTCATTCCCGATTTCGTGGCTACCTTACTAGGCTTTATTATACTAGCTTCCTGCATACTTCACTAATGGGATTCAATATTCCATGGATGCAGTGTCTCTAATTAAATTTCATATTGTTGAGTGTAACCATCCTGATAGACTCATGTGCTAGTTTGGATTTTTTTTTAAATATTCCATTTCTACCCAGATAGTCAATAGTATTTTATTCCCTGAAGCTGACGAGGAGGAAAAATGTTGACTGGCGTCGAAGACATGAAGAGTATCTCGACCTTTGGGATGTATGTGTGTAATTTCATATCGAGTGAATGTTTATGATGTGATTCCATTTATTAGAGTATCTCAAATATGATCCATGGTACAAACTGAAGTCTATACTATATCTTACGCCACAAAAAATATGGGCTTCTGGATCTGGTAAGTTAATAACTTTACATTTGTTTGTTTTTTGTACATTATTTTAATTCAATTTGAATCTATTTACATCAAACTATGCTATGGTATATTATCCACATGTTTGATCCAAAGGAGGGTGAGGTTTTTCACCAGGAAGCATACTATACTACAACGTAGGAGATGATGTTAGCATATAGTGTTCTACATGATATTATCTTTTATCTTCCACCTCAAGGAGATGATGTTCCAACCCATAGAGAGGAGGTTCCTACTCAAGAACCTCTTCTAGTAGCTTTTTATGTTGAAGAGTCACGATACCGACAATGTAGACCATGTCCTACAACATGTGAGGCCTCACCTATTCCATAGGAAGAGATCATGCCTCTAGTCGTTCATCCTCAACTGATTTTGGATGTTCTCCAGTAAGTAGGGGTTCCATTAATGTTGTCATCAAATCTATATTTTTCATCAGGTATAGAAAATATGAGCTCATATCACGATTCATTTCTCATGCCTCCATATTTTGGGACTGACCCTTCACAGGCCATATCGTACCCCCCTCTCAAATGGTTGTAGGTCCTTCTACATATGCAGTGGGATAAGGATCAGGTGCACATCAAGACATCCTGATGAAACCTCCTCCTAATGATTATTAGATATAGTATCATAAATTCTTGGTTCTAGTAGCCGAGGAAGATCCCCCTTCATCTCATTATAGTGTACCCCAGTACAGAGGTCGGTGATCTTAATACGGGTATCTAATTCGCACACCAGATTGTGGGTTGATACCACATTATAGATAGAAATTTTACTCATTCATTTATATTTTTCTTTTAACTTAATGATTTTGAAACAAAAATGTTTTCTATCATTTATATTATTTTTTATATATTATATTAATGAAATTATTTTCCAAATTTAACTATTTTTTATATGTTTATTCTTTTCTTTAATTTTCATTTATATTGTACTTATGGTTTAAATTTTATATTCATTCAAATTCAACTACTTTGAGCATAGGAAAACTTATTAAATTTCAACTAGGTAATTTTAATAGTTTATAAAATATAAACTATAAAAACAATCTAATTAAAACTCAAAACATAGCCAAAACATCTCAAAAATAGTTTAAAATAAAATGAATTTAATAAATATTATAAAAAAAAATAATTTAATGACATAAACATTATTTATTAAAAAAATAATATTTACACATTAAAAATATATGAACATAAAATATAGTATAATTAAAATCTAAATGAAATTTATAACATTGACTAACCATACAAAAAATAATTGAAAATAGAAGGAATCTCAAAAAAATTATAAATACAAATGTAATATTTTAAAATAATAATATTTTATATCATTAAAATTAATTTTCATTTATTGTTTTTATAAAATTATTTTTATTTTAAATTATTTTTTATATGTTTAGTAAGTGTGTTAGATTTCATTTATATTCTATTTATACTTTATAATTTATAGGCTTTCCAAGTCACATACTTGAAACATTATTATGTTTCATGTAGGTGAATCGAAAGCATATAAATTATAAAGTATAAATACAATTTAAATGAAATTTAACAATATCACTAAAAAAATAAAAAATAATTGAAAATTCAAAAACATTTCATAAATATAATAAAAACTAGCTAATTTATATGCCACAAAATTTATTTCTTAAGAACATTACATTTATGCTTTAAAAATTAATGCGCATAATTCATATTAAGTATTATGTTATTAATTACATTATTATGAAGTATTATTAATTAAGTTATTATAATTTAATGTAAGTAATTGTATTATTAATAAATAATAATTCTATTATTATATATTTACACTAATTAAAATAATAAATATTAATAATGATCAAAATAATATATTTATTAATGTAACTGATAAATTTGTTAATAATATAATTTTAAAATAAATGTTAATTAAATTTTTAATATAGAAAATTTAATTATTAATAATAATGGAATTAATAAAAAATTATTATAAAATTAATAATAATTTATAATAGTCATAATAGTCATGTTTATTTGTATATATATATATATATAATAGTCATGTTTTTTTGTTTAGGAAAAGGTGTTATGGCCCTTAATACCTTTGCATAAAGTTTCTAACAAATGTGTTAAGTGCATTTAAGCCTTCGGCCCGAGTGAAAAAAGGCCAAAGGCATGAAGAAACTTTAAGCCTTCCTGGTTATTTTTTAAAAAAAAAATTAATCTAAGATTATTTCGTTATTTCTTTTCAAAAAAAATTATATAAAAAAAACCAACAAATATGTCAGTACTTCAATGAGTATATTATTTAATATGACATATCCAAGGCTTATCAAATTAGACTTGATCATTATATCATGAACATTTTTTTGGTAAAATAAAATGTTCTTGTTATAAATTTTATTTTTAATATTAAATTCTTTTACAAGAGGTTTTTAGGGTCATTGATTTATTATTTTAAAATATATAAAGCATTATTTTTTACATTAAATGAATGATACATTTTTTTATTTTTAATAATAAATTTTTTATTTAAGTCTTCTACCAATATATTTTTTAAAAAAGTTTCATCATTGTTTCATATTTGATATGTATGAATAATCATTAAAACACTTTGATTCGTTAGTTTATATATCTAACTTTTATAGAAAACTATTTGTGTTTTACCTGTGATCTTAAATTTTTTTTATGAGATATGTTCTTGAGGATTAAAATGGGGATTTAGAATTCGATTATAAAATCATAGGATGTTAAGATTTGATTTTTTGTGAAATAATTTTTGAAATGTGTTTTTTTAATATTATGTATTGTTTGATTATATGTGAAATTTAATATTAATACATCTTGATGACCATTGGATAGTTTTACTTTTTTTCTTGACCATATCAATGATCTTTTGGTTTTCAAAGCGTAAAATATATGTAAAATATTATTGTTATTCTGATTTACTTTGATACCATTTTATATTTTTTTTAAATGGCAGTTGTGGTTTTCATTCCTAATTTATTTATAAACTTTTGATTCATTATAGGATTCCATTAATTGAATTGTTGATCCTATACATCATGAAAGGATAGAATTATTGAATATATAATTTTTGAAATATGTATTTTGGATGATGTTTTTTAACAGTGAAGTGATTTGGATTTAATGTATGTTTGCATTCAATTTATTTCCATGAATTTTTTGTGGTTGATTTTTTTCATCATCTATGTTAAATATTTTCTGTTGCAAATGGTACTAAGAAACATGTCACTCTTTTCTCTTGGAAATTTTCATTGAAAAGTGTTGATGTTTGATAGGTTTTCATTTACTATGAATGGTTTGTTGGTCTAGTTGGATGCATGGAAAATTGGTGTTTTTTAACTAAATTAACAAATATTATAACACGTACACACACACATACATAAACATACATCCACAAGCACATACACATATACATATGCATACACTTAAAAATTCAAATACACATACATATACACATACACATACACATAAACATACACATACACATACACATACACATACACATATACATACACATACAAATACACACACACATACACATACACATACACATACACATGCGTATACACACACATATACATACACATACACATATGTACATACATACATGCATACACATACAAGCACATGAATACTCACACATTCATATATACATGTACACATAAACATATACATATACAACACATATATATATATATATACATACACATAAATACACACACATACATGCACAAAAAAATATATCACTACTACAGATCTGACCTTTAACATCACAAAAAAAGGGATTTATCTGTGCTAAAAAAGTGTTATTATCATGATTTCCCTTAAAATATTATGACTTTTGTCATCACTAAAAATATCATTTATAAAATACCTCTTTATCAGTGATAAAAATAGAACAAATAAAGGGTGTCCTTTATCAGCACTGCTTTAGCATTGATAAAGGGGTCTCTTTATCAATGCTAGTTTAGCACTAATAAAGGCTATACTAATGTAGTGTGCTGCTAAAATTACAACACACTATAACAAAAAATATAGAATTTAATGAAAATTAAATTTAAAAAAAAATTAAAGAAAAAAAAAATACTATACACATTTCAAACATATTTGGTTTTATAATTACATTGGTAAGTAAATTTTATCACAAACATTCAAAAACATTAGTATTTCATTGTCTTTGGTCCTGATCTTCTCTCAAAAGAGCCTGATCATACTACCAGTTTTCGAACAAACCACTCAAGCTTGAGAAAAATAGTGTACTTATATAAAAAAAATTCTTATCTTAATAACAGTATAAATAAATAAATTAAACATAAATATGGAACAATTAATTAGTAAAATATCATTTTAAAATATAAATCACACATTTTGAGTATTGCCGATCACACTGGGCATTGGATTTAGGTGTATATGGTTCTTGAAAACCAAAAATGACTTATGGATCATTTTCCTAAAGTATCAAATCAATCTAAATGTGTCTTCTTGGATTTTGAGTATGTAAAATATGTTTTAAACTAAACTATTAATTTTAAACTAAAAACATATACATCAATTCATATCTGGAACACCATATATCGAATTGAGGTGAGGATTCTTCCTACATATCATAAATTAATTATGAATCATTATACAAAAATATCAAAACAATTAGAATTATTTTCTTGGGTTTGAGTATGAGATGAGTTGTTTTAACTAAAGTGTCAATTTTAAACTCAAAATAGACACTTCAAGGCATACTAAACACACCATGTATTAGATTGATGTGAAACTAATTCCTACACATAAAAAATGAATTAAAGATAATTTCCCTAAATTATCATGACAATTTGAATTTATTTTCTCAGTTTTGAGTATATCACATGTCATTTATACTAAAATGTCATTTTTAAACTAAAATCACACATTTTGAGTCATACCGATCACATCATGTGTTCATTTAATGTGATATTAATTCTTATATGTAAAAAATTACGTATGAGTAGTTTTATTAAAGTATCAAGACAACACAAGTGTGTTTTATCAATTTTTAATGAGTGACACATGTTTCAAACTAAAATTTCAATTTTAAACTGATAACATACACTTTGAGTCATATTAGGCACACCCTGTATCATATTGAGGTGCGGATAATTTCTAAATGTAAAAAATTAATTATTTATTTTAGTCCTAAATTCAAAAAAAATAGAATTTGTTTTCTTTTTTTTGAGTATGTGTTGTATTTTTTGAACTAAAACATCAATTTTAAATAAAAACACACACCTAAAGCCATATCAATCACATTGTGCATTAGGTTGATGTGTAGTTGATTCATTCACATCAAAAATGAATCAAGGAGAGTTGTAATAATGTATAAAAACAATATGAAAGTGTTTGATCAGTTTAGCGTATGTCACATGTCTTTTAAAAACATCAATTTAAATTGAAAACATGCACTTTTAGTCATATTGGTCGCATCGTATATCGATTTCTTGTGAGACTAATTTATACGTGACTAAAATTTGAATTATGAATCCTTATCCAACATTATCAATTCAACATGAGTGTGTTTTCCTAGTTTTAAATGAGTGAAACAAATTTTGAACTAAATGTTAATAGTAAACTAATAAAATACACTTTGAATCATATCGGGAACACTGTGTATCATATTGAGGTGTGTATGATTCTTACATGTAAAAAATGACTTATGGGAAATTTTCCTAAATTATAAAAACAATTTGAATTGGTTTTATTAGTTTTGAGTATGTGGTGTTTTTTTGAACTAAAATTTTGATTTAAAATAAAAACACACACTTTGAGTCATTCTGGTCACACTATGTGTGAGATTGACATGCAGCAGATTCATACACATAAAAAATTATTTATGGATAATTTTCTTAAAGTATCAGAACAATTAAAATGTGTTTTATCAATTTTGAGTATCTCACATGTATTTTTTAATAAAATGTCAATTTAAACTGAAAACATGAACTTTGAGTCATATCGATCACATTATGTGTTGATTTGATGTGATACTAATTATTACATGTCAAAAAATTACTGATAAATCATTTCCCTGAAGTATTAAGATAATCCAAGTGAATTTTCTTAATTTTCAGTGAGTGAAACGTGTTTTGAACTAAACTATCAATTTTAAACCGATAACATACACTTTGAATCATACTAGGAACATCGTGTATCAAATTATGGTGCAGATGATCCTTACACATTAAAATGACTTATGTTTTTTTTATAAAGTATCAAAACAATTCAATATTTTTCTTAGTTTTGGGTACGTGATGTTTATTTTGAACTGAAATGTAAATTTTAAATAAAAAATACATACTTTGATTCACACAAGTCATACAGTGCATCATATTGACATGAGGTTAATTCTTACACATCACAAATGGATCAAGGATAATTTTCCTAATGT
The DNA here is from genome assembly GCA_963277665.1 of Viscum album. Lineage (NCBI taxonomy): Eukaryota > Viridiplantae > Streptophyta > Magnoliopsida > Santalales > Viscaceae > Viscum > Viscum album. The sequence goes on from OY728145.1 coordinate 1,337,580,659, forward strand.
ATCAAAACTAATACAAATGTTTTTATTAGATTTTAATATTTCATGTGTCTTTTTTACTAAAATATAAATTTAAACTAAAACCATACACTTTGAGTAATACCAATCACATCATGTGTTATTTTTATGTTTGAATTATTCCTAGATATAAAAAATGACTTATGTATTTTTTTCATGAAGTATCAAGATAATCTGAGCACGTTTTCCCAGTTTTCAGTGACTGATATACGTTTTGAACTCAAATGTCAATTTTAAATAGATAACATACACTTTGAGTCATACTAGGAACACTTTTTATCATATGGAGATGTGTCTAATTCCTATATTTATTAATTTACTTATGTATTGTTTTAATAAAGTATAGAAATAATCTAAATGTTTTTACTCAATTTTGAGTATGTGGCATGTGTTTTCTAGTAAAATGTAAATTTTAAATAAAAACATGCACTTGGAATTATATGGGCCACACCATGCATCTAATTGATGTGAATTTTATTATTACATGTCATAAAATACATAAGGATCATTTTCCTAAAGTATCAAAACAATCTAAACTATTTTTCTCAGTTTTGAGTATATGATGTGTGTTTTGAAAATGAAATTGACTAAAATAATTATCTGATAAAAATGATAAGGAAATTAACTAAAAAATAGTAGATAATATGATGAGAAAATTAATTATATAAGTAGTAGTAAGTCATTTATTCATGATGTATTTTTACATTATAACACCATGTATTCTTCCCATTCATTTCTAAACAAATCTATTTCCTATTTTGAATATGAGGACTATAGATAATCCTGATATTAATAAAAAATATAAATAAAAAGGATTAATATTTTTTAGAAATTAAATTTTATTTATCATTTTAAATACCTCTTCAATGATGCTAGTTTGTTGATTGAATATGATATCGTTCAAAAATGTGGAAAAGTAATAACCACAATTTTTTTATTGGTTTGTTTTGGGTACTACAGAAACATTGATAAAAATAAGTAATTTGTTTTTATATATTCTTTTATGGTGAAATATTTTTATGTATACCCTAATACTTATCCAGTTGTATAATTATATAGTCTTCTTATGCTCATGGATTATCCTCATGCCATTATTTTGATGGTATTTAAACACCTCTTTATCATAACATAATTTTTATTAAAAAATGTTATTAAATTTATAACTTGAAGTTATTTTGTAAAATATTTCATCTATTATATTTTATATTAATAAACATCATGAAATGTGGCTGATTTTTTGGGTATCCGTACATTGAATCCAAAAAATAAATCTTTGGAGTATCCAAATTAATTATAATGAGTAACAAACGCATTATAAAAACAAAAAGGAATAAGTAATGAAAGGAATGAAAATATATTTGATATGATTAGATTAAAAAAATTCACCTCTGAATTGTGGTTATTAAGAATATTTTTTCATATAAAAGTTTTCTTTAAAACATTACATCCAGTTTTTTCGCTATTACTTAATATTCCTTTAGTTCCAATGAAAATTGTTGTGTAGAAGTGATGTGAGGACTAATGAGTCCAAAATTTTATTCACATGGTTTCCCCTTCAAATAGTATTGATATATATGCTTTCAAAAAAATATGAATAGTATTTAGTCATAATTAACATAGTAGATCAGTTATTGGAAAAAGAATTATGAAATAAACCTCATGTGTACATTTACAACTGTGACACATAGCCATTCTTGTATGAGGATTTAATTTATACTCACAAGAACAAGATAGTATTTAATGTCCTATGCATACATTTTTTCTTCAAAATCAATTATGTTTGTATCACCACTTTTTAACATTATATCCAAATGAACCTTTAATGTTAGTAAATGTGGAAGTTGAACTAGCAGGGTAAAGGTACTTTCTAATGATCTTTATTATTGATTAGTTGGTCCTTAATATCATTTTGATTCAACCTTCTGTTTCACCCTTTCTCTTTCTCCATCAGTAATAAAATCCACCAGTTCATACCTTTTTTTATTAATTGTTAAAAAAATCATAAAAAAATAAATTATAAAGTAATACCTCCTTATTGAAATGTATTTCTATAGGATTAAATATCCATTCTATGAAATTTCTAATATAAATATCGACCATATGAAAATCTAGATCATCAAGTTGAATAGGTAGTTCAGTGCTTAGTTCATTAGATACATTAATCCCCACTCTCACATGACATGTTGGAAGTTTTTTGTTATGTAGAATGACTCCTTGGATATTGTACATTGTGCCCCTCAAAAAAGGTGATGGGGTGATGATAGATATAAATCCAAATCATTTTTACCTTGTATAATATCAACACAGGACATTTCATAGAAACAATTATAAAAAAAATTGATCACCTCTTGTAAAGAAACACTTTGAGGGGAATGGATCACATCAAAGATAATGTGGGGTGGGGGATCGTCATGTAGAGGTTGTTTTTTTGTTGCTTATTCTTTTTGAGTTCTTCCCATAAAATTTCATAATAACTTATACTTACAATTAATTTTTTCTTCTAGGGAAGCTATTTATGTCTGCATCTCATCTATTTTTTTATTTGTATCCCCCTATTCATTTCATTTCTCAAAATATGTTCAGGTGAAAACCCAAAACCCACACATCTGATGAATCCATATTATTAGGACTGCTTCAAGGCCACTGATAGTAGTAATTAATTGATTATAGATCATGATATTTCAATTTCTAATCCAAATAAAAAAATATAGGAAAATAAGTAATCATTAAGATGTAATACCAATTTAAAATAAGAAAAAAATTACTATGTCATAATTACACATGACTACCATACTTTTTGTGTGTTTTCATCTATTAGTATCTCATATTTATTTACACGATCCTCCTTCCATAGTACATGATGTGAGATGGAAGTGGATTTGGATTTTTATTTATCAATCTTCATATAAATAAATAAATATAATTATATTTTTGTTTCTTGTCTAATAAATGTACTATTATAGATTTAAAATTCATACCATTTTTTCAAGTGAATCATGCCCCATAATTACTTTACGGTAGGGGTATGATGGTTTTGTTGTATGCTACTTATTTTCATCATTTAATTGCTGTTTTATAAATTTTAAATTCTAAATTAAAGTGGTTAATACACATTCAACATTCAAATTTTTATTAAAATAACACAGTAAGGGGAAAAAACTCTACAAAGGTAGACCACAAGAAAAAAAACAGGACCTATGGAGGTCTAAAAAAATGAAGGCCAAGGGAATCCCCTCTGTTCAAATTGACCCCCTCTAGATTCAAACTAAAAAGGTCATGAAAAGTAACACCATTAACATCATGATAACTCACTAAAGCTAAGTAGTCCACCACTTTATTGCCCTCCCTCTATGTATGGAAAAACTTGATGTTATCCCCCAAGATAGTACGACATTTCTTGATGATATAAATAATAGAGCAAGGAATCATACCTGCTCCTTGAATATCATTATACAGCAACATAAATTCTGTTTCAGCTTCCATAATAGCCAAACCTTTTTGTCTACAAACAATGATGTCCTCAATCATAATTCTTAATTCATCCATAAGAGCAATTCCTTGTCCAATATTGATGGAAAAAATCCAGAAAAACAGATCCATACTTTTCTCACACCACCCCTCCTCCATGAATATTTCTAGCCACACAGGAACCATCACAATTCAGCTTTATACCTTCAGCAGGAGGACACTGATACACCTAATTTCTTAGACTACAAAAATGTCCCTGAGAATAAAAATAAAATCCCTACACCATCCATTGTAAGGAATGAGCTTCCCTCCAGTTACCTAAGTCTTTAATAAGACAAAACTCATACTTTTAACCTTGGAAATAATCTGTTATCCCTCCGAGGTCACCCCTTCATAAAGCAATTTGTTTCTCACTTTCTACAAACACCAGCACCCAGCTTGGAGTATCAAGGTATGAGTGGATCTTTATAAGTTTCCTCTCCCAGAACCATGGTACCATCAATCAATAAAATATCTATCAGCCATGTTAGAATTAGACCAAGCAGTAAATTCACCAAAATAACCCTACACCTCATGCACCCATTCACTTTTGAAGAAATCGATGATCTGAACTTTCTTTCTTATACACCCAGCAACAGACTCATCTAGAGACAATACAAAAACCTCACCACTTTATATTTTCATTAGTAGGAACAACATTATATCTAATCCTCCATATAAGGAAATTAATCTTGGTTGGGAAATTCTTGACCCACAGTGTTACATTCAAAACATCCCCCTGATTCTGCATATACAGTGACCGGCGATAGTCCCTCATAGTAAAGAATTCCAAATGGAGAAGGGGTATAAACATACCTATCTATATCATTAGTTATTTCAATATGATTGCACATATCTTTTTGGTTTTTATTTAGGACTATTTTAATGAAGTTAGGATAATGGAATACCCCTTTAAAAGAAATTGAAGTAACAAAGAAAGTGGATCAGCAAGAATCTCCCCACTCCAATTATGGTTCCAGAACAATACATCCCCTTTCCCTATTATCCAATGAGATTGCTTCCTCAAACTATCAATAATAGGACCAATCTCGGACCATAGTGGAGAAGCATGTTAGTCAATATTAACATAATCCCCCAAAGAGTTACCATGTTTTGATCACCCCCATAAAGATATTTTTTCCAACACTTCCCAAGACAACTTAGCATGCATACAATGAATAGTGTCCTCAAGACTGTGAACATTAATTCCTCCCTCAATAATTAGGCAATCCATCCTATTCCCTGATACCCAATGTCTTTTCCTTTTACCCTTCAGATCCCATATAAAACTAGCAATAATTCTGTCAATGTTATTGATAACACCTTTAAGGACTTTGACCGAGGAGAGGGCATGAATTGAAGTGGCTAATAATACACTATTAACCAAGATAATTCTACCACCAAAGGTTAAGAAAATATTTTTCCAATTGAGAACACAATCTAGGATTATACTAACAAGAGTGTTAAAATCACAAATACAAAGTCTTATAGGAGAAAGGGGGACCCAAATATTCAGTGGGAAAATCGCCTATTTTCATGTCCAGAATGAGACTCACCCTGTCTATCCTGGTAACCGGACATGTGCTGGATATAAAAAAACTACTCTTACTTTTTTCACAATATGGCCACTCCAATGACAATAACTGTCCAACATCCTATTAAAACTCCTTGAATACTTACTCAAAGCATTCACGAATATCATAGTATCATCTGCAAACATGAGATGTGAGACCAATAGGGAATCCATTCTTCTACAATAAGTAATAATTTCCCTATTTAATATGTTCCTATGAATGATATGGATAAGAACGTCTTGAGCTATAATAAAAAATAGTAGGGGAAATGGGGTCTCCCTACCTTAGACCCTAGGCTGCCTTAAAAAAACCAAATGATTTACCCATGAAGGAAACAACCATCCATGTGGAGCTAAAACATCTAAAAATAATATCAACATTCCAAGGAGAGAACCCCATACCTTCAATGACTCTATTTATGAAACTCCATTCCATATTTTCATAGGATTTATTCATATTAAGCTTAATGACCATATTGGATGCACGATTTTTGAAGTTGATATCCCTACACAATTATTGAGCTAATGTTATAACCCCCTGTATAGATCTCCCCTTCACAAAACCATGTTGTTCCATAAAAATCCAATGTGGAAGAAGACCTGATAGCCTATAATTTATAACACTATAAAGAATCTTATAAGGTACATTACACATACTAATAATCTGAAATTAGAATACGGAAGTAGGATCCTTATTTTTAGGGATGAGCACCACTTGGGTGGCACAAGCAATTATGGGAATGAATCCACCTTGAAAAAAAATCCTGAACAGCTATAATCACATCTCCTTTTATAATATCCCATGAATCTCTATAAAAATAGGTAGGAAATCCATCAGGACCAAAAGAACTATCTGGTTTCAGATTTATCATAGCAGTAAAAATATCAGTATCTTGTGGTATGGCACTCAATCTTTTATTATCACTTTCTGAAACACAATTTGGAATCACATCAAAAACATCAGAAGGACCCCCTGGGTATCCAAATTAGTCAGACCATATTATGAAAAACTAGAATTTCATCCAAATGTCAAAAATATTTGAACCTCTCACTATTATCTTTTTTAGAAGCAACATTCAATAGTAGCGGGGAATGATCCGAAATAGAATGATACAAATGAACCACCTCAGAACTAGAAAACATAGAAATGGAATACATATTTCTAAAACATCTATCCAAGTGACTCTAAGAACAAAAACTATCTTTTTTATCATTACACCACGTGAAATTGTCCCCTGAAAAACCAAGATCCATAATACCTTTACCTACCATGAATTGATTAAAATATAAGCTTGCCCTTCTAAAAAAGGGCCCCTCCCCTTCCTTTCGTTCAGATCATCCACTAAATTAAAATCGCATGCTACAAACTGTTGGAGAATATTAGGATCAAATTGGTTGATATCATTCAACAAATACTTCCTCTACTGGGAATCACAACTTTCATATATAAAGGGGACACCAAAAATGAATGGAAATCACTAGTCACCCTCACTATAATAAGATGGTCACCCACCTAGATTAGATCCAACTTGAGTCTCTTGTTCCAAAATAACCAAATATGACTATTACTAGGATCCAAATGCATGCATCCATGCATTAGAACTCTCTTTGATAATTCCTCAATCATATTAGGATTCTACTTGTGCTCAAGAATACCAATAAGATATATCTTCCTATTATTAACATCAGAAGCCAAAAAAATAATTCTTAAAATGAGATCCCAAACCTTGAACATTCCATATTAGAATAGAAATCATTAGAACATAATTGGCCTGGTTTTGACCCCAAGAATCTTGGTCAGATTAGGATGTGAATACAAAAACTCATGTATAGATTGTAACTTTTCTCTTGTGCACACTCCATTTTCCAGGAATGAAGAATATTTATTAGGTGAGGCCAAAAAATAATGACTCTGCCGAGGTATCCCTCCTGCCTAGCTCAGGGGATATCAATTACCATAAACTAATTCAATAACATCACTTTTCCTAACATCATCCATTTTCTCTTTAGGAGAATACCATGCTTCGTTGTCTTTTAACATTAAATAACATGACTTATAACCACCACCTAGAACTGGTTCATCTTTAACTTCATCTTTTAAAACCTCTGTTCTAGTCAGGTTCTTCATCAAAGGAAATTTAAATAGAATCATACCATACATAAACTAATTATCCATCTCTTCTCATGTAATTTTGAAGCCTTGAACATTTAAATACACACTCGTTATACCATTCTTCCTTTTTGGCCACATAAAACCCTCCTCAAAAAGGGTACTCAGGGCCTCGGAGTGGTCATTAGTAACTGTTATAAGATCTCTGAAAGATTGTTTAGGTGATACAGGAGAGGCATCATTCAACTTCTTGATTTCCATAGGACCATCATCATATACCTCAACATGGAAGTTCATGATATCATATGTATGGCAGAAGGCATCATGATGCCTCTTCCTTCAAACTTGTATCGAATGCCCCTATAAAGAACATTGAGAAAAATACCTTGAAAACACCAGATAGACAATATCCTGGTTCTAAGTAATCAATTATTTCACTTTTAGTGAGATATTATGTAAATAGGTGTTGATAGGTCCAGGTCTAGTGATTAATACACATATTTTCAAGAAAATTATTGATAATCACAATGTAACTAAAAATATTTATCCTTATAAATAACAAAAAATGGATTCCACATTTGTTGGTTTATCAGGTATGCATACATATGTGGTGTATGAGAGTTTATTTTCCCTTCATCATCTCTAAGATTATACTTTGTAAGAATTTTCTGAAATCCTATTTGAGAATTTCCATCAAGCATTAATAAAAATTTCATCTGGCACTCATCTAGTATAAATTAACTCTATAAGTGATAATGAAGATTGAATCAACATTTGATTATTTTTATTTTTATTAAAATAAATAAATTATATCATAATGCTACCCTAATATCTTCCCAAATTAGTGTATTGAGTGTGGGAACAACATTGTTCCACATAACTACATCAACTGGAATGTTCCTTTTAGTGGTGAGCCCAATGAAACTACAAAACATTACTTCATTGGGGTTAACAATCTAGCCACATGCATTCCATCCAACCTCAAATTTGATACCTTTTTTCTCACATTAATAATTTTTTTTAACACTATCACACTATGACACTCTTGTTTTTTCTAGGACATAGATTTTTCATTGTCTACCATTTCTTTATCTTCAACATCATCAATATATTGTTCCTCTAGATTGGAAGCATCAACATGTGTAGAAACGTGTTGTTCCTCTATATTGGGATCATCAACATGTTAAGAAACCTATTGTTCCTTGTGATTGGGAGCATCAATATGTATAAAAGTCATTATCTATAGAAGTAGTTGAACATTTAATTTATCTTATGTAAATGTTGCAGTGAACATATAATAATATGAGGTAACATGATGTATATTAAAAAAATATAACATGAGTATTGAACTCTATTTATTTTAAAGGTTGAAGGGATTTGACCCCTCAATTGAGCATCCAAATCCCCTCATTGTTGTCTCCTTTTACATATAATACCTCGCCTACATTGGGACCACTGCTAAATTATAATGGTGTCCCAATGAAAGGTCCATCCTTAGTTGAATAGACATCTAAAACTTCAGTTCTTTTGGTTGATAATAAAATAATTTACCACTTTCTGATTGAAGGATATAGAATATAAAATACCTATAATACATATGATTCCATTATAAATGGTTTTTCTTTGTACCCTTCCTTACTGAAATCCACTTTCATGAATCCCAATTCATCTATTTTAACTACACCCCTCTTATCAACCCACTTGAATTGAAAAATAAGAACTTGGCATATTGTATAATCCAACTACCATATTTTTTTGATGATGGAATAGTATGATATATTCACATAAATTGGACTTTTTTTCCTTGGTAACATATATATGTATCGTTTTATCCACAAGTGTAACCCCACTATTTTTCATGGTATTTCATTCATCATGTTCATTTGTATAAAACATATAACCATTAATTATACAACCTATATAGACTCTATTTTTTCTTTGTAAGAATTTTAAATATACTAAGAAATATTTTCGGAGCCACAAACTAAGACAACACGTGATTCCGAGGCCGGATGACCCCAGAATAAATTTTAAAATAACATTAAATATATTTTATATTATGAATGAACAATTTTTTAGAAATAATGAATGATATTATGAACATATTTTTGGATAAAAAATCTAAGACCATGGTTAAATCTGGAGCATAGGGTTTACCCAAGGTGCGACCTAAAGATGGTCGGTATCAGAAGTTTAGATGAGGCAGTCGTTAGAAGGTACATTAAGTGAATTAATTAATTCATTCATTCATTCATTCATTCATTTAATGCCCAAAACCATTTTTACTCTATAAATATGTTGTTATAAAAAATAACCAGGTTTATCCACATAATCCTAGGATCATTTAGAGGAGGATTCCATCATCCTCATAGGTTAATTGAGATCAGATGATGACCGAAAAACTAATCAAGGTAAATCGAGGTGTAGAAAATGTAATGAGTCCTCTCCATCATTATAAACTATATTCTTAACCAATCATCTATCAAAATTGTGTCAGGGATCATCAATTTTTGTTTTTCACCCCTTTTGATTAAATCTTTGAAGCATGGATTGTTACTACATCTAAATATGTGTTTTCTCACCCATTACATGAGCCCCATTTATGAATAATTTGTTATTAAATTGTTTTATTTTCATTTCGTGGTTTCATACCAATTATACCCTATTTTGAAATTTTTTTCCAAGAACGCTTGGAAAATTATTGATCTTCCTTTGTTCTTGTGCTTTTCCAACATCGTTCTTTATGTTCTTCATTTTTGGCCTATGTGGCCACATTTAAAATTTTTTGGGTGGGTTCGAGCATGATCAAGCCCTTTGATTCACTATATATTCGCATGTGATGAAAAGATTGATGATTTAAGGATGGATTGGGATAGATCATGGGATGTGGGTGCTTAATCATGTGAATCTTGGATCCAAGATCAAGAAAAAACAATGGGTTGCGCATCAGGTGGCGTGTAAGATTTGAGTGGATCAACATATTTAAATTTTTGACCAATGGAGGGATGGAATTGTTGGCCGGAGGCTATTACCACCATTTTCAAGTGGTCAAATGATGGATTTCGCAGCAGGAGAGTTGGATCTGGAGACCCATGAAGAAACTGAAATTTCTATGAAAAACACCACTACACAGTGTGTATTATTATGAAAACACACTATGTAGCCCCACCCAGTAGTGTTGGATAGGATTTTGGGGAATATAATGATCATACATTGTGTTCATGGGCCACACACCATGTGACCCTCCTTAGGAATCTAGGTCGTGTGCTAGGAGCACACATTTATGACCCTATGTGGGAGGACACACTGTGTACTATGGGAGTATACATACATGGTTCAGTACCCAGGAATGGCTAGGTACATATCTAAGTAAAAAAACATGGCTAGGAGAGCATGGGAAAACCCCAGGTGACTGAGACATACCATGTAGTACCCTTACACGCCATGTAGTACTACATGGTCAGTAAGTTGTGTGCTTGCAAGGAAACTTCTATAAAGAGGAGTGGGTCCACACACAAGAATTACCCCCTTATATGTCGTGTACATATTGAGAATCTTCTACCTCTCATGTCTCTATTTTGATTCATATTTTGGCCTATGAGTAGCCTATCCTTAGTGCTTTTCAGTGTAAAATAGGATGATGGCCTTTATAGTGTATTTTAAGATATGATGTGAGATTTTCTAATTATGATGCTTCTTTTGGAAGTTCTCGATGATTGTAGTGACTGGACATGATCATTAGGGAGAGGTCGAGGTTGGAAATACCCCTATCGTATCAGTGAAAGGGTCCCCTATACACCTCTCTACTGAGTGGTGCCTCCCTTGATAAACTTGGTCACATGTTCTCTATCTTCTATGTGATACACCCCATATGAACTAGGGTGTGGGTCCTCTATCTCCTGAGTGGTACCCCATGATGAACTATTGCATCAATAGTATATCTACTAAGTGGTATCCCCTTGATAGACTATGGTGCATGTCCTCTATCTACTAAGCGGTACCCTTTTGACAGACAAGTTCATGAGTCCTCTATCTATTGAGTAACTTAACCACTGATGGACTAGGGTATAGGTCCTATATTTAGTGATTTTTACCCCCTAATATACTAGGGATATGGTCCTTTATCTACAAATTTGTACCCCATAATGCACTAGCGCATGGGTCCTCCACTTGGATATTATTCCCCCTCAACTGTGTGGCATGGTGGTGAGGTGTGGGTCCTCCACATGGTTACTTATTTAAAAAGACACGTGAGATGTTGTGGATCTATGATGGATCATTGGAACTATTGGATTACTCTTTACTGGGTTGGTATGGACTATGATATGGAGATCCCCTTTCTTTCTCTTATTACGTTTTTTTATGAGAATATATCTTCTTTGTTTTTTTTTGTTTCCCTCTTGGTTTTATTTGAGATAACTACTTCTATCATGTCTCCTATTACCCCCCACCCCATAGTTTTTGGGGAATCCTACTAGGTGTGTATATACATACCCTTTCATTGAATTTTCCCAAATTTTTCATATCTTATATAGATGAAGGAAAGGTCAGCACTGATTTTAGAGGAGCATATGGATACCCAGGTGTATTTGACCACATGTGGTGTTTGGATCTTAGAGATATGGATCCAAACTCTCTGAACTTTTATTTTCTATTTTTTGTCTGATTGGGACATATTTTCTAGTTGAGTGTGTATTTTTCTCCATTAATATTAGAATTTCATTTTCGTACTCCTTTGTATTCCCTAGAGGTTGTTACATTCATGGTTTTTACTCTAGATGTTATAGTCTTTTATTATTATTCCTATGCATTTATTCATATAGATGGTTGGGTGCATGCATAAAGGTACATTAGGAAAATACCTCTCATATTAGTTATGCATTATTAGTTATTATAGTCATCCCCTAGCCTATAGAGGAGGGCTTCAGGTAGTTTTGAATTGGCCTTCGGCTAGCCAAGAGTGCGCCGGTGGGTCGAGTCATGGAAAATTAGTATCATAGGTGGTTCGACCTCATGAAGGTGTTTGTATTTTTTTCCCTTATGATTTTTTGTTGGAAACATAGGGATACGATGTCATAGTTTATCGAGTGTGTCTTTCAGGCCAAGGAACCCAATGTTGGTGTGGAAGCCAACATATTCATTCAACAAGAATTTGACTACCTTCTTGTCAAATCATCATACTGAGACATTTGTTGTTGTGAACATTGGTACATGAATCATATAGGATTGATTCCTTTGATTTTCCTTCTTGAGTTAGCTCCCCTTATATATATTCCCATCTGGTCGTGGTATGTCTTGATTAAATTTTTAGGATACCTCCATGAATACATCCATCTAGGTTACCAATTCATGATCTTGATAATGATCTAATGAGTGATGAGGCCTCGGTTCAGGGGCCATCTTGTGAGATATTTCCACCATGTTGGCAGGTAGCATCACCCCCACCTATCAAGTAGAATATTATAGCAACAAATCATGCTAATGATATGCAGAAGCTTAGAACACTTCATGAGTTCTTGTTCCAGTGGCCACTGAGGTTCTATGGTGAGACATATCCCCATGCAGTGGAGGATTGTCTTGATTCAGTTATTCAAGTTTTCAAACTTGTGCAAACCTCAACTACTTAGATGGTTGTTCTGGCATCCAACCTTTTTTAAGGAATAGTTGGGCACTGGTGTAGTTTATTCATGTAGACGCATGGTGATTTATCACTCTCATCATCCAAATTCCAACAACTATTTCATGAGTACTACCCCTCATTCTTACTCTCCATTCAGATTCAGGAGGTTTTGGAGATATAGGAGGGAGGGATGAAAGTTTCTGAGTATTATATGAGGTTTAATAACTTTACATGGTACTCCCTTGACAATATTTGGTATGGTTACTTCTAGGCATGAAATTTCAAGTAGGGTCTCCGTAGATACATCTATGCTAGTATAGTACCCTTATGAATTCCTACATATGTTGGAGTGTTAGAGATTCTGATCATGACTAAGATATTCATATCCATAAGATTCAATGTAGCTGAAGATGGTAATGGTCATCATAGAGCTAAGTCTTCTAAAAAATCTAGCAGGTTCCAGTCGATAGGGTCTCGGTGTTGGAGACCTCCTCATAACCAAAATCAGGAACATGGTCATGTGGAACAAGGATTGTGCATATGACCAAAGAAGCCTAAAGAGGGGTGATGTTATGAATGTGAAGGTAAATGTCACATGGTACATGATTTCCCAACCTAACATGCTGAGCAGGTCAAGCATACACTAGATAGACCACCAAGGCAGAGGCAGCACCATGATCATGGATCTCCCAAGCATGGAAAGGGTGTCCCCTAGGGTGGAGAAGATAGAATATGAGTATATGGGTCTCCTAGAGGAGGATCTGTTGGTAGTGTATGATGTTATGAGCTACTTCCACCACCACCACTAGGAGGCCCATTCCAGGCTTAGGGAGATGGAAATCAGGGTTGTGGGAAGTTTCTAGAAATGGATTCTTATGACCTCGCATCTCATGAGAAGATTAGAGGTACGATCTATGTTTATTCTACTCTTGATTCAATGCTATTAGACATAGGTGTGATTCATTTTTCATTTCATTAATCCTTTTGAGAGATATGGGGATCCCAGTAGAGACTTCATCCCAACATCTTCTCCTTGAGGTTCCTATAAGAAATGATTTATTGATATCATTTATCTATTGAAAGTGAAATCTATTTCATAGTTGAGAGAGTTTCTTGTGGGAACTTTTTTCACCATGATGAGAGCTTATGACATTATCTTGGGTATAGAATAGTTGTCCATGGTCCAATCCCAGATCGACTATTACCAAAAATGAGTGATATTCCTTTGAAAAAATGAGATGAGATTATCCTTTGTCTGTGAGAGAGATCTCATAGCAGAGTGAGTGGGGATTGCAAGCAGTATTATACAAAACATCAGCCATTATTTTTCCAATTTAACCTTTAGTGTAGCAGGGTCTTCAGGGATCTATGTTTCTTTAGTTGTGGAGGATAATATGGAAATCTTCCCCAAGCACATTTTGGGACTTCCTCTAATGCATGAGATGTATTTTTTCATCGACTTTCACCCTAAGACTACTCTGATATCTTTTGAATCAAATCATATCTCCCCTACCAAACTCCAAGATATGAGGGTGAATTTGGAAGAACTTTGAGAGAAGGGTTTTATCAAACCCATTGTGACCCCTAGGAATCTTTGATTTTGTTCATGAAAATATAATATGGGGGATTACATATTTGTTTCAATTATCATCACCCAAACCAAGACATGATAAAGAAAAAGTACCCATTTCTGATGATCAATGACCACTTTGATCGGTTACGAGGTGAGAGACGGTTTTATAATATCGATATCAGGTATGGATACCACTAGTTGAGGGTTCTCAAGGATAATATTATGAATATGTAATTATGATGTCACTATAAGCACTATGAGTTCATGGTAATGCCTTTTGGTGTAATGAATTCCCCAGCTATGATTATGGCTATAATGAACCATTGTTTCCTACCATACTTGGACCGATTTCTTTGTTATTTATTGATGACATTCTCATCTACTCTGTATTAGTGGAGGAGCATACAAGGAACTTGAGGATAACCCTAAACATTCCTCAGGAGCACCAGGTTTATGGTAATCTCTTGAAGTGTCAATTTTTAATCCACAAGGTTAAATTTATAGGGAATTTCATTTCAAATAATGGATTAGTGATGGGACCAATGAAGATTGATATAGGGATTTCCAAGGATCTACACTAGATTATGTCAGAGTTGTGGATTTTTTTTGGCTTAGTGGGGTACTACAGAAGGTTAGTGGTGGACTTATATAGTATTATGGCCTCTTTGGTAGCCCCGATGTAGGAAGGGAAGGAATTTTCCTATAATAATTAGTTCCATAGATCCTTTGAGGCGTTGAGGCTGAGGTTGATGAGTACTCCTGTTTTGATATTAATGAAGGATGTTGTGGAGTATGTAGTCTATCGTGATGGCTCTGGAGATGGGATCAGTTATATGTTGATGCATAGCTGGGAAATGATCACATCTGGGTTGAGGAATTTGAGACCCCTTGAGTAGAACTACATGACTCATGGCCTAGAGTTAGCAGCGGTGGTATTCTCTTGGAGTATATGGAGACGCTATCTTCTGGGAGAGCGCTTTTTTATTTACTCAATCCATTAGAGTCTCAGGTATGTTTTCACACAGGGAGATCTAAAACTGAGACAAATATGATGGTTAGAGTTCTTATAAGACTATTTATTTAAGATATTTTATACTCCTATGAAGTGCATCATGGTGGAATATTCAATTATTTGGAAGCCTCATTATCTCCTGGTGGACAAGGCTTCTAAGCAGTTGGATTCTTTGTAGCTCACCCTAGTGGAGGATATGGGTGCAACTTATCTTTAGTCGTTGGTGTTGACTCCTCCATTTCTCTAGTGTGTGAGGGAGGATCAGTTGGAATACATTGACTGTAAGGCCCTATGTGTCCAGATATTCTCAGGAGATTCACCAGATGGATTATCTGAAGGAGGAAATCACATCATCCTTTTCCAAGTATAGATGGTGGTTCTGTTTGCATTGTAAGAGGAGGTGATGAGAGATTTTCACATTTCTTCTTTGATTGTACATCCCAGTGTAGGGAAGATGTTCAGAGACCATTAATGGATATTTTTGTTGGAGGGAATTAGGTGAAGCATGGATGAGTTTGTCTCTCAGTGTCTCACATGTCAGTAGGTGATGGATGAGCACCAGGTTCTGTTAGATTTCTTATATCCACTTGAGATCCTAGAGTGGAAATCAGACAACATATACATGGACATTGTGTTAGTGCTTCCTGAGAAAGCGAGAGGTCATGATTCTATCTAGGTTATAGTTGAATGACTTACCAAGCTGAAACAGTTCCTTTCTTTCAAGGAGCAGAGTTCTGAAGAGATTTTGGGGTAGTTGTACATGCAGGGGATCATACGCCTTCATGGGGTTATCTTGATGATTTTCTCCAACCATAATGCCTAGTTCATGTCGTGGTTATGGAGAGGCCTACAGGAGGAATTTGGGACCCAGTTGAGGATGGATACATCTTTTCACCCCAAGAAGGATGGGAAGACAGAGAAAATTATCCATATATTAGATGATATGATGAGGGATTGTGTGTTAGATTTCGATCAGAGCTCATAAGATCACTTTCCTTTTGAATAGTTTTCTTATAATAATATTTATCACTCTATCATCAGCTTGAAACATTTCAAATCCATGTAAGGGAGACCTGTTAGTTCACCCTTATATTGTATAAAGATCAGTGATACATCTCTTGTTGGGATAGAGATGGTGAAAGCGATGATAGATAAGGTCCATGTGATCTGTGAGCAAACAAGGATAGCTCGAAGCAGGTATAAATCTTATGCAGATTGATATCTTAGGACCTTGAAGTTTGAGTAGGGAGACCATGTTTTCCTAAGGGTCTCCCCATGATTAGGATTTCATAGATTTGGTCAGGGAGATAAGAAATCCCTAAGGCTCATCAGGCCATTGGAGATCCTGTAGAGGGTTGGCAAGGTTTCTTACCATCTCCCCTTATTACCATAGTTGGAGTAGGTGCATTATGTTTTCCATGTGTCATAGCTGAGGTGATATGTTCATGATCCTATGCACATTTTTTATTTTGGATAGATGGACATAATGGATAAAGCCACCTTCATAGAGTACCCAATGAAAATCAAGGATATAAAGGATAGGATCATATGTGGATGTATGATTCTCTTGGTTTGTGGGATATGGTAGCATAGAATCATGCAGGAGAGATCTGGGGAGTGGTAGATCCAGATGGAGACTCAGTATCCCCACTTTTTTACTTAGTTTTTCTATTTTTGGTGATTAAAATCTTAAAGAAGGGAATACTTTTGAGACTCTATTCTTTCCTTTTTAGACTTTGAAAAATATTAAGAAATATTTTTATATCCATGAACTGAGCCGGTGCACGATTTCAAGCCCTAGTGATTCCAGAATCAATTTTATAACTATATTAAATATATTTTGTATCATGCGCATGATTTTTTTATGAAATAATGAAATATCTCCTAAATGGAGTTCTAGATCAAAAATATGAGACCAAAGTTGAATCTATATCACGGTGTTTACTGTAGGGAAAACTAAAAGTTGGTTGGTGTCGGACGATCATATGAGGTAGCCGTTGGTGGGTATATTAATTGAATTAATTAATTCATTAATTTAATTCCCAAAACCATTTTTCCTATATAAATATGTTGTTATAGAAAATCCTCAAGGTTAGCAGCATAACCTTGGGTTTATGAGAGGAGTATTCCACCATCCTTCACTAGTGAATCAATATCGAATGATGACTAGAAGCCAAATCAAGGTGAATCAAGACACAGTGAGTGTAATTGATCCTCTCTATCTTATGCAATGCATTCTTCACCAATGATCAATCTAAATCGAGTTATGGATCATCAATTGTGGTTTTCCTATAATTTTTATTAAATATTTGAATCATGGATTCTATATGCTTTTTATTATGTGTTTTTTCACCCATCGTATAAGCCCCGTTGATGAATAATTTTCTATTCAATTTTTATATTTTTATGTCATGGTTTCACCCAAATTATCCCTGATTTTAAAATTATTGGCCAATATTGTTTGTAAAATTATTTATGTATATTTTTTATTTTGATTCCCCTTGTCATTATTCGTGTCTTTAGTTTTTGGTCTATGGGTCTATGGTTTGACTTTTCCAGGCAGGTTCGAGTGCGATCTAACCCCCAGATTTGAGGTAGATTTGTGTGTGATAAATAGATTGTTGATTTAAGGATTGATTAGGATATATCATGAGATATAGATGATGAATCATTAGGATCTGGGATTTGGGGCCAAGCGGTAGGGGAAGTTGGCATGTGGGATATGTGTAGATCAATGGATTTCGATTTCCAGCCAACAAAGAGATGAAATAAATGACCTGGTTACCGCCATTTCTAGGTGGTCAAATGATGGATTTAGTGGAAGGAGAGATGGATATAGATAATCATTAAGAAACTAGATTTTCTATGAAAAACATGACTTCCCAACATGTAGTCTAATGAGCACACACCATGTAGCCCCACCTAGCTGTCGCAGCTAGGGTTTTGGGTAAGATAAGGATCGCACACCGTGTGGAAAGCCCACATGCCATGTGACCCTCCCTAGGAATCCATACCATTATCTAGGAGAAAATTCCAAGGTCCCCATGTGGGAGGAAAAGATGTTTACTCTATGAGTACATGGTTTGGTACTTGAGCATGTCTTGGTACATGTCCAAGTACACAGACATGGCTAGGAGAGCATGGGCAGACCCCGAGTGGCCAAGACACAATGTGTAGTACCCTCACATGTCATGTAGTATTACATGTGCATGAAGCCATTTTATAGAGAGGAAACGGCCAGGAAAAAGAGTGGTTCCATGCACCATGTGGACCCCCTTAGACGTCATGTACTTCTTGAGAATATTTTACCTCTCATATCTCCTTCGTTTTTACTTATATTTTGTCCCATGAGTATCATATCCTGAGTGTTATTTCACATATAACACAATAGTTCAATTTATAGTGGATTTTTAGATATGATACAATATTTTTTGAGTGTGAGGATTCTTTAGGTGGTGCGCTACGATGGAAATGATTAGGCAGGAGCATCATAGAGAGGTTAGGGTTGGCAATCCCACTATCATGCCAGGGAAAGGGTCCCCTATACACTTATATCTACTAAGTGGTACACCCCCCTCATGGAATAGGGAATGGGTACTATATTTACCGAGTGTTACCCCCACCCCACCCCCCACCCCCTAATGGACTAAGGAATGAGTCCTCAATCTACTGAGTGGTACCCCCAAATGGACTAGGGCGTGTGTCCTCTATCTACTAAGTGATACCCCCATGACAGACTTGGGTATGGGTCCTCTATCTACTGAGTGGTACCCCTGATGGACTAGGTTATAGGTCCTCTATATACTATGTGGTACCCCTTAACAAAATAGGGTGAAGGACCTCTATCTATTGAGTGGTACCCCCTATTGGACTAGGGTGTGGGTCCTCTATCTATTGAGTGGTACCCCCCCCCCCCCCCCACTAATAGACTAGGGTGTGGGTCCTCTATATTTTGAGTGGTATTAACCTGATGGACTAGGTTGTGGGTTCTCTACATATATAGTGGTATCCCTAACTCACTAGGGTGTAGGTCCTATACTTGGAGATTTTTTTCCCTTAACTATGTGTCATAGTGGCGAGGTGTGGTTCCTCCACATGGTTACTTCTTTGGATAGACACATGAGATGTCAGGCATCGATGATGGACTTTTGAAACTATTGGAAGACTATTTCCTAGACTGGTATGTGAGATGAATATCCCTTTTCTCTCTCTTACTAGTTTTCTTTTATGAGCATATATCTTTTTTATTGGTTTTTGTTTCCATCTTACTTTGGGTTAAGCTAACTAATTTTATTGTGCCTCTTATTTCTCCTCCTAAAGAGTTTGGAGCACATTACTGGGTATGTATCTACTCACCCCTGCATGATATTTTACTAAATTTTTCATGTCTTATGTAGATAATGGATAATTCAGTGGTGATTTTAGAGAAGCATAGGGATACCCGGGTGATTTTGATAGCATACAGAGGTCAAGTCTTGGTGATTTGGAGCTAGGATATCTCATCATTTCTTTTCCAGTTGTTTTCAGGTTGGGACATATTTTTTGTTTGGATGTGTATTTTTTCCCTTTACTTTTTGGATTGCATTGTCGCGCACTTTTTTATTCCCTAGTTGTTATGACATTCATGTTTTTTACTCTATATGTTATCTTTTTTTTATTAATCCTCTATACTTTTGCATGGAGATGGTTGGGTGTGTGCGTATAGGTACATTAAGATGAGGCCTCCCATGTTAGTTATGCCTTATTTGTGCTTGTCTCCAACCCTTGTCCTATGGAGGTAGTCTTGGGGGATTTTTGGCTCAACATTCTATCAGTCAGTCCGACCCCAGTGGTTCGGGTCATGACATAACCATTATAAGATAATATATGCACACTTGGTCCTCTAGCTAAGTATTGAATACATTCTATAATTTAGCTATATTTTTATATGAATCCTTAAAAATTTCTTCATATAAACTATTTTTTATGTGTATTTGATATCAAACTTTCAGGTCTTCATGTATTCAAATTTCTAAGAATTACTTTGTGGGTTTCAAAATATAGTACAATATATAGATTGTTATGAAAAATGAAAAGGTGAGATAACTCCTACTCTGTAATAGTAATTGTGAAAACAACTATTCTGAAAATTAATTCACATACAAGCCACCCATTGTGATGATATTTTGGTTAACCAATGATTTTCACATCAAACAGGTAGTCGGTATATAATTCAATAGTTTCCTCAACAACATATCTCTACAAAATACAACCTTCTCCTTGAGTTTTATTTTTAGCATAACCTTTCAAAATATTCATATACCATTCAATGGAGGTACAACCCACTATAATGTATAGGTATACATGGTATAATCTTCTTAACCAATTGAACCATCAATTGAACCATCATATCAAAGAATAAAAGTGGGAATAACATATCTAATTCACATAATATGATAGCAATTTCTTTTTACATAGTTGGAAATTTATCAGGGTCTATAACTTTATACATATTGCTTTGAAAAATAAACAAATCTTGGTAAATGTATGATGGAAATTCATAGGAAAAATGAAACATAAATTTAAAGGAATTATATATTTGATTAAAACATGAGAGTCATTTTATTTTAGGGCCTTTAATTTTAAATCAGTTATTGAAACGATATTCTTGATATTTTATGAATACCCATGTAGAACCGTTACATCATTCAAGATGTTTAAAAACTGATATCACTCTTTCCTAGAAAGATTGTAATCATGTAGAGGAAGAAAATTTCATCTTCCACTCTTTATTAGTGCCAAATATTTCTATATCCCAATGTCAATCATGTCCAACCTAACTTTAATTCCATTATTTGTTTTTTCCTATCACATATATTAATGTTACAATGACACTATCACAAAAAAAATACCCACATGCATAAAATTTAATAAAATTTATGATGTGTAAAAAATTCAAGTATGGTAATTCAAAAAAACTAATAACTTTTTTCAACCATTTTTTGTATAGTTTTTTAAATAAGTTTTACCAAAATTAGTGTCAATATCTTTTACTTTCTCAAAAATTTGATCACCCGTTAGTGGAGATGGTGTTGTAACTTCTTTTGAAATATCATCGAATGATGTTGTCCAAGATTGGTATTTATGTCACAAGGGTATAAATCTATTATGTTCTAGAAATACATTCTTTTATGGATGTTTCAACCTAATTGAGTGTGTACCTTATTCAAAAATGGGACACCATTGAGTTCCATTAATGTTATATCCTTAAAACTTTTCATAAGTAGGAAATTCATTTATCATTATATACAACATGGTTCTCAATGTGAAATCTTTATTTCTGCAAGAATAATACAATGTGACACCTAAATCGAATAATAATTTCAAATCTTGGATCAATGGATCCAACTAAACATTAATATCATTTCCAGAGTTTTTTGGTCCTGATATAAGTCAAGATAACATAATTTATTTTTATTTCATATAGAACCATAGTAGAAAGTTATAATTTACTAATATGACTGTCCATGTACTATGAGTGCTACTTTAAAAACCAAAATGATTTACTCCATCTATACATAGTGCAAGATGATGGTTTCTCAGCTAGTTTCCAAATTCAGGATAACAGTGATCCATTTTATTCCACTTAGGAGAGTCGGTTGGGTGAAGAAGTTTCCTATCTTTATTTCATGTATCTACATGTCACATAAATTACCTTGTATTCTCCTCACTTACATATAGCTTCCTAAACCATGGAATTATTATAAATTACAATAAAACTTTCATAGGACCTAATTAATCTTTATTTTATTAAGATGTACCACAATTTAGGAATTTTTTAAGTGTTTTTTGGTCCATTTGAAATAGTATACATTACTTTGTAAAAACATGTATTCTTTCAAAGATCATAACCATTGAATGTATCATTATTTTAGCACTATATGTTTAAAAAGGAATCTCATTATCTTCTTGAAGCATATTATTCAAAGGAGAAATTATTTTAGTAAAGTTTGCGTCACTCCATTTGTTACCATATTTTATATTTTATAGCTTTAGTATTGCTAAAAATGCTTTATATTTAGTACAACCATCATAAAAGGGAATCATTTCACAACTCTTTAACTTTTGAAATAACTTTGGACAATCATGAAGTTTATCTTCAACTGTCATTTTCATTTCCTCAAAATTATCTTCATCATCATTTACACTTGTAATCATATCCTTGATATAGTCTTCATCATTATTCATGCATCTAATCATATCTAATGATCCATAAAATGTAGTGTTATCCCAATTACGAGCTATATTAAGTTTTTCCCTGTGTTTAGTTCAAAATTTATAACTTTGATTTATTCTGTGACAGATAAAGTCTTCTCCCAAATCCTTGGGACTAATTAGTCTTTAATAAAAATAGTGTAAACACATATAAAGGATTTGAGAAAGGCCATATGCATGATATTTTGCAAACTTAATGTACTCTTTCACCACATCCTCATACTCTTTTGTCATATGATTTATATCCATCGATTTTTGATTTATATCCATATTATTTGATTCAGTAACTTTAATATTTAGAAAAATAAATAAATGCACAAAATGTACAATATTAGAACCTATAAAAGGTAATTCTTAAAGAATCATTTAAGCTACATGAAGTCATTTTTCTAAGATACTAGGAGTCGAATGATGCATGTTGAGATTTTTTTAGTGGTGTAAATCATTGAAGGAAATAAATGTGTGATATCTATAAAGTTACAAAGAATCTAATTAAATTTTAATATATTGGAAAACATAGAGATCAAGGACGGTTTATGTAACTTTAATAGTTGTGAGTACAATAAGAGAGAGGATTTGATGTTGATTCATTTATTCACTTGGTACACGGTGGTCTAGGTGGTGTTTTGGTGATTGGATGATTAGGATCTGAGGTTGATTTTTTTTATTTGATAAAAATGTTGGGACCAATAAAATGGTCTTGAGAACCCAATGTTTGAAGAAAATCTTGAATTTAAAGCTAATGAACTACAAGTCTCAGACCTAGATTCTCTAGCTACTAGAAAAATCGAAGAAAATAAAATTGGGGTTTCACAAATGATTCAAATTTAAACAATTCACTTGGATGAGAGAATCCTCAAAGAATAGTAATCATAATTTTTATTAGGTATGGAAGGAACAATCAACTTAATCACAAGTTGAATAAAATGATACAACTGACATAAGATCATGAAATATTTCCTCAAGTGTTTAGTATACAACAATTTTGTTTTTAACATTTTGTTACTAACCATTTTATTGTTTATAGTTACATTTACTTTTAATGATTAAAAACTTTCAAACCACACAATTTTACCCTAATTTCTCTTTATATTTTCAACAATTTTTCCCCATCATGGGGTACGATCTTCTAATATAAATGATCTATGTTCCTCCTCCGTTAATTTCTTTTAGAAAATATTTAACACATCCTACTCCTCTGTATTTCTCTTTTTTACTAAATATTTACAATTTATAGTTTTAGTAATATTTACTTCATATTATCAATTATATAATAATATATCATCTTCATTTAAAAGATAAAATTTATTTTTTAATTCTAGATTATGCATTGAAACCTCTAGTTGAATTCTTCTATGAGTGATTGTTTTTATTTTAATTTGTAAAATCCTTGGCCACCTCAAAGAACAATGTAGATATTTTCATTCATATCTAGTGACACAATAATAATATTAATGAAATAAGTTAACTTTTGAAAAAATATAATTAAACCACTTTTTCATTTGTTATTTTTCACTAGGATATATATTGATTGAGTAACCAAGGATTCCCTAATAAAAACATTTGATTCGTGTTGTTTTGAACTGGAAATATTTTTGGATAGAAGCACCTTTTTGGAATTATGTAGCTCAATATTCATCCCCAGTGTAATGATTTCATATTTAACTTTAATTCCATCTTATTTTAGGATTCATCAAAACTCAAACAGGATTTATTTTAATATGTAATATTTTATTTCTATAAATCTATGAATTATCCTTGAGGATCCTTTAATTTTTTTGCTTTCACTTTTTCATTGGATAGAATTATAAATTTTATATATTTTATATATTTCATAAGAGGATTGGAGAATTTTATTTGATAATTATGTTTTATTCTCATCATAGTCACTTCATCCCCTAGAACTTATTTTCACATACTTGTTTTTTAACTATTTATGTCAATACATCAATGATTATATCATACTCTTATATTTTCAGTATTATTTTTATAATTTTCTTAGATTTTTTAGATTTTCATGTTTTTAATATTTCAACCTCTTATTTTAATCCAACAATCTTCTTTTTTTTATTTCATTTGTGACTTGTAATATTTAAAAATACAATTTAACTTCTTCACATGAATTATTTGTATATAAATATCTTACAAGGATAATTCTTGTAAAAAACAAAAGTATACTTAATAATTTTTTGAAACTTTCTATTATGTATACTAACTTTTTGTAACATTCTTACAATAAATAAATTTTAACTGAACATGAGGTTGGTGTTTTGTGTTGAAAATTTTTTATCGTAGATGTTCACAAAAATGAAAATATTAAAAAGAATGGGGTTATTTGTAACACATTTATATTTTTAAGAAATTTTTTCCTTTAAATAATTTTATTTATTCAATAACTTGTGTTACATGCAACACTGGGTTTAAACGAACCACATAACATTATTAAATTATTATGTGTCTATTATCGCCCAATCGTTAGATTGATGGGAATGAATATTAATTACTAAATTATAAAAAATATATGGTTTAAAAATTTATAAAATTAATTCATTAGTTATCAAATTATTATAATTTGAAACAAAAACTATTCCAAAATAAAAGTGATGTTTTTTATTGAAAATTTTTTTTATAGATGCAATATATTTTTATTTAAATAAATTAAATTAATAATTATTTGTGAATTATTTTAATGAAATTTATATATATTATTTAATTGATAAAATGTTTTAAATATTAAATAAATATTTTTTCTATACATAGGATAAGAATAAATCTAGTAGTATGGTTAAAAATGTATTTTTTCTAAAAAAGTTGTTTTATCACATTTTTTGAACTTACATTAAAATTAATTTCTTCCACTAATAGGTATTAAATTATATAAAATTAATTTTATATTTATAATCATGAGGTTCAAATTTGGTAAATATACACCTTTTATTTTTTATCAATGTTAATAGTAACAGTTGCAAAATTTATCACCTCGATAAAGGGTAAATCGGGTAAACCAAGATTAAAAATAAGTGATAAGACCATAAATTTTTATCATAATTATTATTGAATAAAATTAATTAGACCATTAAAACCTTAACCTCTAAATTTAGTTGTTCAATTGACACTTTTTTATGAAAATAACTTATATATTATTTAAGTTAAAGAAAGTTACAAAATGCCACTCTCTTTATTTTTCATATCTCTTATGTGTCAAAATAGGGAAAAAAGTAAGTTATGAACAAATATAAGTATCTATTTTGATCTCAATAAAATTATTTTCATGATATAAAATTATTTTTTATTTTTAGTGACTATAAAATGACCATAATGCTTATGCAACACCGATGAAGTATATTTCCATTTAATAAAAAATAATAAATGATTTTAAAAATATTATAAGTGATGTAATTTGAATGAGTTAATATGTACCATAAATTTTATAGATATATATGATATATTAGGAAGGTTTTAAATCGTCAAATTTGAATTAATTCTTTGTATTGATGTATTTAAATTTAAATTAAATTAATAGTGTTAAAATTGAAAATAATAATATTTTATCAAAATAATATTTTATTAAATTATTTAAAAATCATAAAAATATTAAAATAAGAAAAGGTGGATATTATATGGTCTAAAATAATTTTTTTTCAATTTATGGTCCAATTTTAACCTTATAATTAGAAAATAAAACCCTTTAATATTGAAAAATGTGTTACTGTGGTTAGAATTAAAATTGGTTAACTAAGTGTTAAACAAAATGATAAGGTTTAATATGACACCAAAACTTATCTATATTCTATTGGTTGATGCTATTACAACAATATACAACCATATATTTGAATCTCTATCCATTTGGAGGCATTTGTATTGATAATGAATTTATTATAATTTAATATTTTAGGATATTTGAAAAGTGTCACTCACCTTAATTGTAAAAGAACACATCCTTACCCACTTATTTACAACACTTTTAGAATTCTATATCAATAAAAATATAAAAATATATCTTCTAAAATTAACTATACACATTATATAGGTATTTTTATTACCAAAAGACCAATCGTAGAGCCCTTTAGAGGAGATATAAAGGATTCCTTTCAAATAAGAGGTAATCATCCTAACTGATCACTTTCTTTTATACTCTTATTTACCTCCTTTAAATATATGTTATTTATCAAAAAAGATTAAATTAAACGTCCTAATATTAAAAAATGTTATTTTATTATGAAATAACCATTATACATCATCTTTCTCTTTAAACGAGAAGTAAAAGTATTGTTTGTGTATTTGTACGGCTTACTGTCACCACGTAGAAATACAGTTCATTTTTCACCACTGTATTTTATGGACAGGTAATATGATAAATTTAATTATTATATATGATATTTATGAAATAAGTATACTTATATTATTATAATATCACATCTACATACTTATCATCCAATCCTTTGGGAAACAATAATTTCATTCATGTGTACGTGTTGACTACCTCCTCCACGGAGCAATGTGATTCATTTTTCATTTATATTTTACATGGATGGTAATTAGGAAAACATTTGTGAATATATATAATATATATGATATTATAATGATCCTAGAAATTTGAAATAGTATTTACCTTTCTTTCATTCCATCTTTTGAAAAATGAAAACAACATTCATGCGTACGTACGGCATATTGCCTCCATGAATGGTGTAATTAATTTTTCTATATATAAGTTTTATGGATAACTATAAATATGTATATAGTTGATATATATGATATTTATATCATGGTTAATATTATGGAGGTGATGTAACTAAAATAAATTTATAATGAAATGAACTACTGAACTAAAATAATAATGATAAAAAAAATAGTTAACACCTAAAAATGAATATTTTAATAAATAATTATTGATAAAAGGGGGTGTTTAAATGTTATAAAGGGATAAAATATGATATTATATGTATGAAAATTGGTCTATTATAGAAGTATTGTTTCGCTCAAAGGAGTTTTATACCCTGCATTTGGTCATTAATTTTTTTAAGTTGGGTTCACCGTTTTTGTTTTTGAAAAACATGGGTTTATGCTCATGTGGATTGATTGCATGGGGTTAACTTGTGTGAAATAAATGGTTTTGGGTATAACACCTTATAATGGTCTCCAAATGGTTTGTTTTAGGATCCAAAAATACCCAACGATTCTCACATCCATGATTCATGAACCTACATTCCAAAGGTAGGCGTTCATTGGATGATTTGGACAACGACACTTAGAAACTCACATTGGTCAAGAGGGTGGAAAATTGGGATCATCACACCCTTTTGGGTGGAAATTATTTCCAATTCTAGGACTCCCTTATAAACTTAAGTCATGTTCATATGTATGTGAATCCTTGGTTCATTCCCAAGCATGTGTCCGTAGATTACCCCTAGAGAAGCAGTTAATCATGATTACACATGGTCTTGGAGTCATCTATATATATATGTGGTTCTCCATCAATTTCACATTTTTATGGATATATCAGAGATTATATGGTCATTTTTGAATACAATGTCACCTTTAATCAATGTGGTATGGTGCTCTGAATTTTATTGTCATCTAGGGGGGATGGGAGCTATTGTGATGTTGGGATCGAACCCATGAGATGAGCTTTAGACATATCCATGTGAGAGGGATCAAAACCCACATAGTTATAACTTAATCAAACACATCACCTTTTAAGGTTGTGTGACTAGGACCCAACCATTTAGTTTAACATCATGCAGAAAGGACATTTGGGTGAAATATTTCTTGTTCATGGATAGTGAGGGACTTATGTTGAGGTGTCCTAGATACCCGGAAGAGATATGGTCTCCCTAGTGGATATGACCCTATCGGGAGGGTGGATTTGGTTATTGGTTTTGGACCTCAGTGAGGATTTATACATATCCTAGTTAGTTGGGAGTCAAAGCCCCCATAGTTCGGTGGCCTCATGCAGTTTAACTTCATGCAGTGAGGATAAGAGTGAATCACTATGAAAATGGTGGAATGAATTAGATAGGTGAAGTGTTGGGAATTAACCTCATGGAGGTTTCCTACATACCCCATTTTGTTTCAAATCAAATTCCATCTGTTCTGAATGTTTTTGCTTACATATGAAAGTTTCCCATTAAAAGGGGCATGATTAGGGATTACATATATGGAGAAGGCCCATCATATGATTTTATTGGGGCTTATACCATATGGGAGGCCCATGATATGATTTAGGATCATATGGATGTCATGATCACCACCAACCTTTATGCCTACATGAGTTATGCTTGGTGTGAGAAATAAGAAGAGGTAGTGTATCTAAAGATCACACGTCATCTATGGTGTCAAAGCCTAAAGGGGTATAGAGGGGGATTTGAGTGTGACCATTTACTCTCTTATGTTCATATCTATTATAGTCATGTTTGGTGATCTATCTAGATATTCCCCATACTGAGGTGAAGAGGAGTAAGAGTGTTGGATCCCGCAAGAAAGGCCAAGGGCTTACCTCAGGAGGAGTGACCTAGATTCGGTCCCTAGGTAAAAGGAAGAGATGTTCAAAATAGGCCCTCGTCAAAGGTAAAGGTCGGTGTCTTACCTTAATCCCTATAATAGGGAGGTTTGAATTAGCACCCCAAGGTCGAAACCCCTATTACTATGGTAATTCATACTCAAGGTCATTCAGAGGTCCTGCCTTGTTACTCGGGTAACCCACATGACTCCGCTTACCATGGGTATATAGACTCAAAAGGGAACACTAATGTTCCTAATGACCTATCATAAATTTTTGGTGGTTTTGGAAGAGGCCTTGACCTGATTTCTTTAGATTAGTTCATGGAGGGGGAAATATAGGATCTAATGATGCAACTGAAGGGCATAACTGGAGTCGGAGATGGGAACCCCCTAGGATTCCCCATTCCGTGTATCATGTTCTTAAGTGGGATGTGGTTACCTCTTTGTAGTGTGTTTCTTTGTAGGTAAGGGATACATTTTCATAACATTATGGTATGTGGTCCTGGGTTCGGTACACATAGTTCTTTGCTCCACGGGACCGGGTTTCCACATAGCATGGTGCTACGCAGGATCAAATTCCTCCCATGTAGTGATTTTCTACTCAGGGAAGGGTTCTTCCTATATACAGTTTTTCTATGCAGGATGCCTGATTGTAAAGGGGAAATTGGTTCTACACCTTGCAAGAAGTATGCCCGTAAAGGATATTGAGTTCATGGACTACCAATTGATTTTATTTTTTCCTCCTTAATGCATTGTAGTGGGGTTTTACCTGTAGGAAATTTTCGAAGGAGTGCGTCTTTTGAAAAGCTATCGATCTCTTGGCCAATCCCTCTTCGATATTTTTATGCCTCGATCTCTCAAACTATTGACCCCTCCCCCCTTGATTCCCCTTTGGTTATATTTATAGAGAATAGGATGAACGGGATACCTGTGTCAGTGGTCATATTTGGTTGGATGCAGGTGTATTTTGTGGAATCCCACAATGGAATTTCTCTACAGGGGGGTTTTCGGTCGCCAAAATCCCTACCTAGCTACACAAATGACTTCATTTCATCTGTAGGAGCAGGCATCACTGTCTTTCCCCATGAACAATTTTGTTAATAGGGTGATCATATGTGGGATCAGATATCACTTCCCCTTTCTAAAAAAACTTTATGTTATTAATAGGTGTCGCCGGATCCACCCCTTCTATGAACTATTTTTGTTTTCGGGGATTTTGCAGAGTAGAAAACTGCTATGTGGAGCATCGGCCCACAAAGGGATCCTTTCTTTACATCTTTGCTTCCTTCCATTATATTTTTCATCTTCTTCGAGAACTTTTCCTTCAACTTTTCCTTTAATTTATCTTTTTTAAATTGAAAAAAGTGTCTTCTTCTTCTATAACAAATTTTTAGGACCTAAAAAATGCCCCCATTGTAATGAGTTCTGATCAGGATGAAGAGGAGGCTATTCCAACGTAGAAAGCATTCCTGATTTAGACTATTTTTTGATACACTGATGGACCTATATAAGGGGACCATGCCTATTTATAAAGAGGATAGATCATTTGTTTTCACCATGTTTTCCAATTATTTTAGTGCTTTCGTGAATCCTCAATTGTGTATGATTTTCGCGTACTATCTCTTTTGTGGAAGCTTTTGCCCACAAATGAGGATCCTTCACCTGTGAACTGAACGAATTCAACTAAAAAGGGTGACCTCCATCTTCCACATAGCAGGAAATTCTTCCTAAACGAATAATTCCATTAACTATTTCTATGCTCACCAATATTTCATGGGCCAGTGTTTCGGGGAATGATGGTTCACATGCTGATATCTTCTGTGAACCATTTGTATACGGACCAATATTTTAGTCCTTTGCTAATTTTGTTGGAAAATAAATCCTTGGTAGATCCATTGTAAGAATGATAATGGTTATCCCACTCAATTAAATAAATGTTACCATAAGAATAATGTCCATGGTTGAAAATGTTGAAAACGATCTTTGGTCTTGTGTTATCCCTCAGGAGAGTACTTTGAAAGATCTCCTTCCAGTAGAACTTATGAACTACTCATTGTCTAGTTGATTACCATTTTATAAATTCATAATCCAAGATGATTCTCCTCTAACACTGGTTGATCGGAACATCTTTATTTTTCATATCGAGATGTCTCAGGGGAGAAATCAGGAAAATGTTTCAACTATGGGGGAGATCGTATCGAATTTGGGCAAAGAATATGTGTTCATCCTAAATGGGTCCATGCTAATGAAAAGTAATCGATATAGTCATAATAAATACTTGGAATCTATCATCCATTATTATTCTTCCATTTCCAACCTTTCACGAGGTAATCCTAATGGATGGTGGAGCTCCAAATGGGATCTTCAGTCCAGAGGGTGTTTCTCTGATGATTGGGCTTTGGCATTTTGGGTATATCAAAACTACTTGGAATTCCCCAAACTATTGGAGGCTGTTAATTTATACCAGGTAGTGTGGTTTTATCAATTTTTAGTTTATTCACTGGGTTAGATGATTCCTAAACTTCTTAGTTAATGGTGTTCAAGTACCAATACCTTCCACCTATCTCATGGTGAAGTGTGAATTAGCTTTTGGGATATCTATCAGATAGGGGGGCTTCCAATCCTTAGTAGTATTTATGAAAAATTCTTGTCATTAGCCAATAATTGGGAAAATTTTGAGAAAGTATCTCCACTGGTGAGAAATTTATTGGGTAGGAAAGAGAGGTTTCTTGTTCAACCCCTCCATGCTCGCTCCCTCATTTCATTTGATGATTGGATAAAGCATATTTTTTAGGTAAATAGACCATGACTGAAAGTCTATCATAGCCAAATGCATCCAACCCAACAATCAATGTTCCTTTCAGGCTCATACTGTACTACCCTTGAGGTGGTAAAATACACCTCATGGGGTTATAGGGTTTGATCAGACATATCATATAAGCCTAGACTAGTATTTTTCTTCACTATGTTCTTGAGAGAATGGATTTTCCACTCCTATGATATATATAATTATGATAGAGTTTTTACCTTTATGATGGAAGCTATATTGGAGAAAGGAAAACCCATCAATTTATCTATCCCCACTCTTTCCCATATTTATGAATTACTAGAAAAGATACAAGAATGAAGATCCCCACATCATCTTAGTGGGACATTTCAATTTCTGTATGGCTGGATGCCAGAGTATTTTTCTTACTATGAGTATCAGCATACTACAATAGTTCCTCATTCTAATTTTCACCCATCCCTACTCAAAATTGTTGTTTTACATCCCAAATGATTGAGTTTTGATAGAATGATTGAATTTTTGAGTGATTTTTCTTATTTTTCTTTTGGGCCTCACCCTGCACCTCATGGAGCAGTGGTAGATGATGGAAGGGGATATTCAGAAGAACCCTCCTATATCATTGTGCTATGAGACAGAATCTTGACTTATCTCATAGATAGAATAATCATTTGAGAACCTTATACTCCTTGTAGGTTTTCTATGAAATTCAGAAGCCTCAAGAAAATTGCATTTTTCCAGTTACTTAGGTTAAAAGGGAATCTCACCTAGTAATCCTTCACAAATTATGGATGATGGTGATGTGCGAAGATTCCAGCATGCACATCCTTATTCCCCCCATAGCAGCCTCAACCTACTTATCATGGGGGTACTCTCAAATTAGGGTATATTTCTATCTCGATGGAGTATTTTCAAGGTTAGTTCGATGAGTTTAGAGATTGTTGACGTCTTCTAGTCCTGTTCCAAATGCGCCATATCCCTCCATTCCTGCTGTAAGAAGGAATTTTTTTCATCGTCACATGCATTTAGAGGAGACTTTGTCTATGCACCCTATCTCTATGGAGAGTGACTCATACCATGTATCTTTGACTAACATGATATGAAGTCTTACTAAGGTCAGCCCAAGTGGAACGTCACTAGGAATCCATGAAGTTATAGTCAACCCCATATGCTTAGCTTCAGAAATTGAACTAACTATAGGGAGGGAAGTTTATCCTGATTGGGAAACTCAACCTAGGGTGACTCCGTCTACCATGATTTCACTTCCAAAGTATATACCTAATGCGGTGGAGGAGAAAAGTTGAGATTTCAATTCTACCAGGGAATACCAGTCTTTGCGGAGATGGGAATGCCATCAAATCTGTACTCTCATCACATAAAATCCCCAGGTAGAATTTTATAATGAGGGGGACACCGTTAAAATATATTTCATTGATTTTGGATTAGGTGAATTTAACTATCAGCACGTGCACCTTCTTATATACCAAATTGTCATAGCTTGAGAAGATTTAGCTTCTCACGAAGGAGACCTTACTCAGTTCAACACCTCTCATCATCAAAAAGAGGCCTTTTGGGAAATTACTAAGAAATTTAACCACTTGGTGGTTGAGAAAGAAAATTAATATGACCAAATTATTACCCAAATAGAAGATTTGCAGGAATGTGAGGCTCTTTTGGCCAGGATAAAGGTGAAAATATCCTCAAAAAATGAAATTTTTTAGGCCATTAAATCGAAAGGATGAGATCTCAGGGAATTTTTAAGAAAGTGCATCTAGTGGTCAAAGTTGAATCCAAACATAGGGATTATCTATATTAAGCCATTGATAGCCCACATCAAATAGTGGTCATTTTGCTGGCCCAAGCAATCCAGGATTTATTGTAATAATTTCATTATGTTATATGTTTCTCCTATTTTTTGTTACCATTAGGGGGAGGCTCTAGGGTGTGGATGCTTCTCTATAACCATTTAATGGAATGGAAACTTGATTTCTGTCCACTTATTATATTTTTATCTTCCCCTATGATGCTAGTTGATTTTAATTGATCACTCTTTGAATGATAATCTACATCGATTATTGATTTACATCACAATATGAGAAAATAAAGTTGAAACAGTCATATAATGATCTAATTTTGGCCTGAATCAAGGGATCCAGTGAGCATAGTTTGACTATTGCTAAGGTTACATGGAAAACCCAACAAACATTGTGTATTTTCCATTATTACCATATTTTTTTCCTAAAACCAATTTGGTGTGGGCTTAGAGGGTACACCTTGAATTTTTCTTAAGCCTCCCTTTGCAGGTTTTAAACCTAAAAAGCTTTTGTGTCTCTTTTGTTTCTCAAATTGCTTGATATTTTTCCTAAACCAATCAAATCATAGGTTTAGAGAGCAGGTACTCAACTTTTTTCTAGGGTTCCATTTGTAGGTTTTCATGCTAAAGATTTTTGTGTTTCTTTTCATGAGAAATTTATAGGTAAACGAACCAGACTAACATTACTGATGTTTTTAGTCAAACATCTTTAACCATGAACTACAGGGTGAGGGCCCTAATTAGGACTCATTGGTTGAGGATGTCCCAATATTTTTTAGACATGAATGATGTATTTTTCTTAACACTGGCTTTTTGGTTTCTCGATATAGGATATGATATGGGGCATGGATGCCATTGGGCATACAAAGGTATAAAAATCCTCTCTTGGGGATGAATTTTACTTTGGTTGATATGACTTTTTTGTGGGAAACTTATGAAAATCCACTGGGGAATATTGTTCATAGTCAACCAAAGGTTTTCTCAAGACACTGATTGCCCATTTCCGATGGCCAAGTAATTTTATGGGGATTTATATTTTTTTATTTTTTATTTTTTCAAGACCGTAGTGGGTGGACTATCAAGGGAATGATGTATGAAAATAATAGGGTCATATATCTCAGATTTGGATAAGAAACCACTCCCACATGAATTTTACTTTTGTAAAGGAGGGTTGAAGCATGGTGTAGTTTAATTTCATACAACTGAGATTTTTTAGGCTTAAAATTTAAATTTCTTTTTCTCTGAATAAGGGGTAAATGATTACCCTTTTTCACGATAGTTTCATCCAGAACATTCTATCATCTTTAGGCATGAAAGGGGGAAAACATTTAAAATGTAATCTAATGGATTTATAAAACCAGGGAGTGAGTTGGGACGTAAATGTCATAGGGGCATATGGAGGTAGGAAAACCTTTGGTTGACATGCCTTTTTTGGGTAAATTATGTAGATACACAAGGGAATATTGTGCATAGTCAGCCAAAGGTGTCTTCAAGACACTGGTCATCCATTTCTGATGGCCAAGGATTTTTATGGAGATTCAGAACTTTTTGGACACATAGTATGGTTTGTGAAAAGGGAGTGTCTGGATATGAAAGGAGTGGACAATTTTGTTTTATAATTGGACCTGAGATATGAGCTTTGGGTGTCACTAAATATCCTATTATGAGAGAAATAAAGGCATACATAGTTTTTTTAAGGTTTCTCCATATGAAGATCTGGTTCACACATAGGAATGTGGTTCTTTTATCTTGTATATTAGCTTACCAATGAGGCAGGACTCATATTGGACTTTCCTATGTGGATTTATTTCCTACATAGAAACATGGGGGGAAATTTGCTTTTCTGTTTCTAGAAATTTTCCATGTAGGTATAACCCATACATTGGGAATTGGTGTTTGAATTCTCTGTTACGGTTGGGACCATGGATGAACATTGGGTATCAATCATTATTTAGTTTTAATATCATGCAATTAGGACATTTAAATAGAAACCCTAATTAATTAGAGGATAACCAGTCTCGGATGACCTAACATGCCCAAGATGTGAGGTGGAAGGAGAGTGTAAACCATGTTTTTGGGGGTTCTCGAATTGGGATAAATGATACAGGGCATGAAATCCATTGAGGCATATAGAATTAGTAAAATCCTCTCCTAAGGAAAAAAAATTCCTTCGGTTGATAGGAATTTTTTTATGGGAAACTTATGCAGAGCCACCAGGGCATATTATGTATATTCAACCAAAGGTTTCCTCAAGACACTAACTGTCCGTTTATAATGGTCATGGGGATTTATGAAGATCCTAAATTTCTTGGGGAATAGAGTTTTATGAATTAAAAGGATGTGTATGGAGATATTAGAAACATTCAGACCATGATTACCCATGGATTTGGGGAATCCCTATATAGATCCAACTCATACATATGGGGGATTTTTTATTCCTTTTTTGCAACTGAACTCAGGTTTGAATATTCATGCGTCACTAAATATTTTTTGAGGATAGTAATTATACCACACATAGTTATTTAAATTAAACTCCTTGCATAGGTTTGGTCCATGTGTAGGGAGAGGGATGTTTTTGTTATATTTGTTTTCTTTGGGGTGGTTGGGCCTAAGATCTGTCATCCAGGTGTCACTACATATCCTGCATGTACAAGAATCAATACAAACGTAGTTCTTGGGGTACATTCTAGTTTAATGTCATGCGGTTGGGACTTTGGGTTCCATAATGTGAGGAGGAAAACCCTAAATTTACTTTTAAGGTCATTCCACCAGGACCAACTATTATGAATTGATTTTCCATGGATCTATGGGGAATCCCCTACTGAGGTCCCTAATCCCATAAGATATTTGCTTGATATGAGAAACAAGGGGATGAAAAGGTTTAATCCACCACCTAGGGATGGCATAACCAAGGATATGAGCATTTTATATTCAGGGTGACTAGATCATGATGAAATTCCGAGTGTCACTATGTATCCTACTTGCAAAGGAATCAAGCCTCACATAGTTTTGTGACATGGTATGGTGGGTGAAAAATGTTGGGGGAAATGTCCTCTCCGGTAATAACATTATGATGTCATGTAGTTTAACATCTTACAGGGAGGAAATTTTTCATTTTTTTAACATCATATGACTATGACAATTTGTCCATGTAGTTTAATGTCATGCAGTGAGGACATTGGTAGAATAGTTTAACGTCATGTTGTAGGGATGAATTTTCATAGAAACCATGAGTTAGTTGGGGATAATCGGGTTGGGATATTCTAGCATACCTCAAACATGAGAGGGTAGGAAATTGTAAACCATGATTCTGGGGGTCCTCGGATCAGGAAACAAGATACGAGGCAGAAATCCATTAAGGTGCACAGAAGTACGAAAATCCTCTTCTAAGGACAAATTTTCCTTTGGTTAACAGACCTTTTTTGTGGGAAACTTATGTAGATCCACTGAGGAATATTGTTCATAGTCAAACAAAGGTATCCTCAGAACATGAACCTTCCATTTCTGATGGATAGGTAGGTTTATGGGGATCCAAATTTTCCCAGGGCACATAGTTTATTGGATGGAATGAGTATGTCTGAGTACATAAGAAATATCTAGATCATGATTGGACATGGAATGTGAGATCCCCTACATAGATATGAGTC
The DNA here is from genome assembly GCA_963277665.1 of Viscum album. Classification (NCBI taxonomy): domain Eukaryota; kingdom Viridiplantae; phylum Streptophyta; class Magnoliopsida; order Santalales; family Viscaceae; genus Viscum; species Viscum album. The sequence continues at coordinate 1,337,618,069 of OY728145.1, forward strand.
ATACGTAAGGGAATATTTCTATTTTTTGATGGGTCCTTGAATAAGGGACCCAAATTCATGATCTCCTACATAAACTTTCATATAGGGGTATTTTGTTTATTTTTTCCTTTATTCTATGGATGGAACTATGATACAGGGCCTAGGCATCACTACGTATTATTTGAGATGAGACTCAATCCATATGTAGTTATTGATATCCCATGTAGTTTAATTTTAGGTGGTAAGGATGAAGGTGAACTGGAATGAATGAGGGGAAATGATGATGTCGAGTGTTTCTGAGGTAAGGATCGAGTTACACAATTCATAAAAAGTTTCTATGTGTAGGTCTAATCTGTACATAGGGATTGGGGGATTTTGTTCTTTTATGGTTGGGACCAAAATTGTAGATTTTTTCATCACTACGTATCTTTATAAATAAAGAATAAATCCACACGTAGTTCTTGAACATGTCAGGGTAGATGACTGAGGCCAGGGGCAATGTCTTCTTAGGTGAGGACAACCTAAAGGTGCAATGTAGTTTATCGCCATACAACTAGGATGTTGGTAGCATAGTTTAACCATCATGTTGCGAGGATGGAGGGAGAAGAAGTGTTCCAATAGAAGGTGTACAATGAAGCTGATATGAACTGACATGAATGAGGACCTAAGAGGCCCTATTCCATACCACACACTCCCAAAGGAACCTCAGGCTAAGGGGCCACACTATTGAATGGATTTTTGGTTCGGCCTATGGATAAGATGTTTGGGCATTACTATGTATCTCATTGAAATGATAGTAAATCCATTTGTAGTTCTAGAACCCCATGTAGTTTAACATAATTTAATGAGGACGTAGGTGACCTAATGTGAAAGAGGGGGAATGATACATCTGGGCTTGACATGCAGAGTCTAGGTGTCACTACATATCCCATATGGATGGGAATCAAGCCACATGTAGTTCTTAATGAAAATACTTACACATGTCTAATCCATACGTAGAGAGAAAGGTTCATTTACAACTATTATTTGTGGGTAGTTGGAATAAAATCTAAAATCTTGGTATCTCTAAATATCCTGTGTGGAATGGAATCATGTCATACACAGTTCTTTATAGGTATTCTTCATGTAGATCTGGTCTTTATACAGAGGAGATTTTTTTTAAATATTCTTCATGGTTGGGCCCAAGACATAGGGTCTAGGCATCACTATGTATCCCATATGGATGGGAATCAAGCCACAAATATTTATGGAGAGAGAGAGAGAGTTCCTGTGTGAATCTGATTCTCACATAGGAAGAAGGACATTTCATATTTCCCCATCACAGATCTGGATCTTGTGAAATGAATCATTAGTTGGAACAATGATCTCCGTATAGTTTATTATCATGTGGTTAGGATAATAAATTCCATAGAGTTAAATGTCTTACAGTGAGGACCTTAAATCTTGTATTTTAATGTCATGTGATCAAGATGTTCCACACTTTGGCTACATGAAATATTTCTTCAATAATCTTGCATTGGTAGGATCTGTAATGAGATCTCCATCCATTGAAAATAATAAATATTCTCTATTAGAGTAGACATTATTTATGACATATGGCCCTTCCCATTTTTGTCCCAATTTTGGTGGTTTCTTTCTAAGTATCATAAAATTTCTAAGGAACAACACCATTTATCCTTTAAGGAAATATTATAGGTGGACCTTTTTATTAAAGGATCATGCAATCCAATTTTGGTAAACCACAAAATGGTGCAAGTTATGCAATCTATTTTTATCAAATCGCTCCAGTTCATCCAACCATTTTTGGGATTGCTTATATATGTAAAGTTGATCACATATGGGCATGATGAGTGAGGTTAATTGAACTTTTATGGGAAAGATTGCCTCTATCATGTATACCAATTAATACAGGTTTGATTGAGTGGTGGTGTGGGTTGTGGTCTAGTAGGCCCACAGGGCGTGAAGGAGCTTGTCTGGCCATGACTTCTTATATTTATACACTATCTTTTAGATTATATTGGATATGTTCTTATTAAAGGTATCTATCTATCTATTGGCCACTGCATGATAGCAGGATGAATGGTTGGTCTTGATAATATACTCCTGATATAGTTTTTCTGAATCAATAGAATAGAAATTGGTGTTGTTTTCCATTAGTATTGTATGATGGATACCAAATCTGGTAATTGTGTTGGCTTTTACGAAGCTGAAAATGATTCTTTCCCTAACCTCTTTGAGGGATATGACTTATAATCACTTTGAAAAGAAGTCAGTTGTAGTGATAATATAATTGAATTTATTGGTTTTATCAGGAAAATATGGTCCCATGATATCCATTCTCTGCATGGAGAATAGACAGGAGTACTTGGTTGTGTGGAGTAACTCTGGGGGTTGGTGGATGAAATTGTCATGAACTTGGCAGTAATGGCACTTCTTAGTGAATTTAGTGAAATCATATGTCATAGTGAGACAATAGTATCCAAGACTCTAGATTTAATGAGAGATCTTGGATCCTAATTGATGTGAACCATATGCTCTAGTGTGCACTTCCTTCATGACAGAAGTGGTCTCTTCTCCATCAATTCACCTGAGAAGGACCCCATCAAGGATCTTCTTAAAGAAGACGTTTTTTTATTTGTGTCATAATATAGAAAAAAATTAGTTTCTCATATCCATATTTTCACCCTTCTATCCCTATCTGATGGGATCTCTCCTATTTGGAGATAGTCCACAATAGGAGTCATCTAGCTGGTGGTGGGACCAAACAGTTCAGGGATGGGGCTAGTCTCATTGATTTCTTCTATGTTGTACTAAACAAATAGCAATACCATCTAGAGGTACACAATGAAGATGATTGTTTCATCCTGGTCTGAATCATCCAGAGTTGTGGCTACATTCGCTAATGCGTCATCCTGGGAATTTTGTAACTGGGGGACATGATTTAATGTCATATTTAATGGTAATTATGCTATCAACCCTCATATGTGATCAAACAAAGGGATCGGTTATTCCTTTTCAATGTCATAATCTCCATTAATCTATTTGATGACTAGTTCTGAATCACCTTTTATCTTCAAGTGTTTTACTTGTGATTGAAGTGATGGTTATAGTCCTTCAACGAGAGATTGATATTCTGATTCATTGTTTGTGCACCCCTCTAACACCAAGGAGTGAGGTAAGAATGCCTTTGATATAGATATGATCACAACTCCCAAACCCACTTTGTTGATCCTGGGTTCTTCCAACATTTTTCCTATTAGGCTTCTAGATGCACCATCAAAATGAATCTACCATAAATAAGGATCTTTTATAACATAGAAAACCCTCTTTATCAGGTATTTTAGCATCCAATGAAGTTGTTTTTCCAATGGATTATCTTCTAGGGAATTTTCTAACACCTAGCCATTGATGGATTTCTAAGGCAGGAATCGTATGTCAAACTGATGCAGGATAACCTCCCACCATGAAAAACATCTAGTCAACATTGTATGGATAAGAATATAATTGAGTGAGTTATTTTGAGAGACCAAATGGACCTTGTGGTGTTGTAGATAGTGCCTCTACTTCTAAACTGCAAATATTGGCACCAAAAAAACTTTTCTTGGTATTTGAGTGCTGGGTCTCAGTATCGATCATGGTTTGGATGATATAATAAAGGTTTTTTTGCTTCCAACATCATTATTTTGTTCAAGGAAGCCACCCAGGGATTGCTCCAAGGCATTTACATACATAATTAGTGGTCTTACTTCATCAAGAGGCATTATTACTAGCAGGCATAAGAGATATTTCTTGATATTTTTTAATGCCTTCTCATAGTCATCAGTTCATTTATATAAAACCCCTTTTTTCATTAACCTAGTAAAGGGAAAACACTTGCCTGCAAGGTTGGCTATGAAGAGCTGAATGTAGGCCAGAAGTACTTGATGTCCTCTCAACTCAATTAAGTTATGAGGAGGTGACATGGTAAGGATATCATTTGTCTTCTTGGGGTTGACTTCTATACTATGATGGAGTATTTAAAGATAAAAAATTTACCAAAGGTAATTTTGAAATCACATTTCAAGGGGTACATTTTCTAGTTTTGTTGCCACAGTTTGTTGAAGATGACTTCAAGATATGACAGGTGGTCCGAGTATTGTCATGATTTTACCTCCAAGTCATCAAAATCGCATTCAATGAACTTTCCAAAGAAGGGTTTGATGATGTGATTCATGTAAAGTTGATATGTGGTGCCGAAATTATTTAGAACAAAGGGAATTACCTTGTATAAAAATACTCCATAGAGGGCCATGAAGGTGGTGGATTATTCATATTTTCATTCCATTAGGATTTGGTTGTATCCTGAATATCCATCCATGAAAGAGAGAACCTGATATCTGACAGTTACATCGATCAAAAATTTTATGATTGGGATCAAGAAATCATTTTTTTGATAGTACCAATTGAGATATTAGAAACTGATGCAGACTCTAATTTTTCCATTCTTCTTTTTGAAGAGGAATATATTGGCCATCTAGATAGGATATTGAACCTCTCAAATAAAGTTGGATATAATGATATTTTCGACCTCAACCTCTATTTTGGTAGCATTTTTTGGGTGTGTCTTTCTGGATGCTTACTTATAGCCCCAATGATCTTCTAGTAGGCCCAGGTGGTGAGTTCCCACCTCAAGATTGAGGCTTGACATTTTTGTGTAGTTCCAGGTGAAAACATCTTGATTTTACCTTAATAAAGAGGTGTATACCTTTTTATCTTCAGAAGACATGGTCGTACTAAACAAGGTGGGTTGCAGATCTTCCTCAGTACCTAGATTTATTTCTCTGATTTCATCAATGGTGGTAGAAATGTCCTCCTCAAATATTGGAGGGGAATCCCTATGATATTATTCCTCTTATTCTCATTCTTCCCCTTCCTAATCTTATTCTTCTTCCTCTGATGGGGAGAAAATTTCAAGGATGAGTTCTCCAGAATTGATAGAGGATTCAACACCCTACCATTTGAAATATGAATCAACTTACTTGGATCTAGCTAGCAGTATGGGATCTCTTTGAAACTCTGTAGAGGCTAGGGCAAGGTACAGGGGAGTGTTCTCACTATCTATGGGTGACCAGACATTCCCTCTTGCCTCCGTTCATAGGGGATTATTTTCCTAGAGATTTGGGGTCGTATTGATGGCATTTCCACCCAAGCTCTCACCATTGTCGGGGGGGATCATTAGATCTTGAAACACTGCTAGATTTAGCATCTATAACTAAAGTTGTGAATATTTCTAAGTGTGTGCCTACACTTGGGAAGACCTTCTCAACCTGGTTAATAAGTATAACATATTATTTATTGAGTTTCCCAAAGGGGTTGGACTTAATCATTTCCAGACCATTTGGGGTGATGACACATTCAACACCATCAACTAGGGACTGCTTCCCTTTCTCCTGATAAAATCGTACATCAATATAATGTGACTCATAAGATTAAAATGAGGCCTTATCAGCATATAATGTCCATAATTTTCCATTGGTGTAGTATTTTACGCATTGATGATATGAGGAAGGGATTGTTGCGTGTTGGTGCAACCATGGCCTTCCTAAAAAGATGTTTAAGGTTGTGTTCTATCAAACCACTAGAAATTCTAAGCAAAATATAGAGTCTCCAAATTGTGTATGGAGCTTAATTTTTTCCAATAGCTTCTACTAGATTTTTTCATAGCCTTAAAATGTCATGGAGAAAGGTGTTAGGATATTCTCATTGCTGCCCAACCAGGAGAGTGTTCATACTGGAAGGAGGTTAACTCCAAAACCATTATCAATGAAGACTTTATAAACATTGACACCCTTTATCCTATCAAACACATAGAGGGGTCGTATGTTCCATTACATAACGGCATATTCATCTTGACTTATGAAGGTGATAAGAGCATGAAATTCCATATGATCGGTCATTGTCTGATAGACTTTGGTGGTGTCAACTTTGACTTCAAACTCCTTTGGACTTAACAGAGCCTCTATGAGTCCTTACTTGAAAACTCAAGGAATCATGAATTGATAGTTTGGCTGTTACTAAGGCCAAATGCTTCAAAAATACATATTTTTGGTCTAGAGGTCGGCTCTTCCCAGTGTGGGGATGCTCTTTCACTTTCACTTTAGGGGATTGAACATTATATGAAGATGTATTGGCCATCGGGATAAGAGCTGTAGGATCTTCCATTTTTTGTGGGTTGGACTGAGTAGGTCTACCCATACACCAAAAGTGATTAGACACTTTTTCTTCTTCTGATGGATACTCCCGAATTATTGGTCCATAGTAGATTCTGGTAGGTGTAGTGGAATTTTATTATTTCTATTGGTTCCACTGAAAATCTATTCCTTGAGTTTCTGCAACATCGATGGTTTGAGCAGGGGTGTGTCCATAAGTTTGGTTTCTTTCATGGATGTGTCTTCCTTGGTGCCCTGATATTTTCTGGCCCCTTCTCCTGGCTCCCAAATCGGGTGTGTGTTACTCAAGTTCATAGCCACATTCATCATCATATAAGGGATCCATTAAGTGAATGAAATTAATGGAGCCAAAAATCAAACTCTTATTTGATGATGACTCTTCCTGAATGACTTCTTCTGGTGGTGGTGTTTGGCAGGGTGGTGCCCATTATTTCAAATTCCACGACATAAAATCTTAGAGGGTCGAGGCTAGATTTGTCTATAAAACATGTTCATATTTATTCACATGGTCAAACTAGTTTTTGGAGGTTTGTGGGGTCGAGGATATTGGATGCACTGTAGTGGGAGTTGATGGGTGCATAGTCAATTGCTTCAACTATGCTTGGAGTATACCCTGATCTCGGTTGACTATTTTTCGAGTCATTTGACTATAGAACTTCTGATCCCTTCTATTGACAACCTTTTCCACTCCTCTACTTCATCAGGGATGGTGGTGAAACCATATTCCACTTGTGCTAGTGGTGGTCCCAACTTTACTTTCCCAGAGTCTATTATTCTCTACAAGAGTTCATTGAAGATGAAACACTCATGGATGGTGTGCCCCAGTATCTGGTGGAAGGGACAATAATCTAGCTTGTCATCGAGACCGACTTCATCAGCCCTATTTGGCTTTGGTAGATGGAGAAAGTTACAGTTCATAGAGGCTATAAAATATACATAGACTTGATCATCTCATAATAAGTAAACTTTATTCCTCTATTCCTCTAACTAATTTCTCATAAGTCCCCCTATTATTCTTTTCAAGGCAGAGTTTTTTATTGATGTCCAGGGGGCCTACACAATTTGGTGTAGGATTAGGGGACAGAGAAAGTGCAGGGGTGGATTAAGCATGATGGAATCTAATTCAGCTCTTCCCACTCTTTTTTCCAGGGTCGGTGGGGTTACTTGGGACTTAATATTACTCAGTTGTATGTAATCCTCTATTCTTTGTGAAATGGTGGAGAAATCCCAAAATCCCCTTATGTATTTCACCAGGATGAGTGGTTTTGGTAGATCATCATGAAGGTTAATTATTCATATAGCAAGCGTCTCATCTTGGGGAAGTGGTCAGTTCAAAGAGTATGTCAGACCTTTCCATCTAGAAATGAAGTCTGAGACTCTTTCTTTATCCCTCTGTTTGTAGTTTATGAGGTCACTGACTATTGTCTTTGGAAAAGTTGAGATAAAATAGAAAAGGAACTTCATCTGAAGATCCTCCCAACCTTTTATCGACTGAGCTGGAAAACATGTGTACCATACGAATGTTGAACCTTACATAGTTTTCCCAAATAATATGAGTTTCAATGCTTCTTGTTGCTCTGGGGTTCCCATCATGGGATCACAATAAGATATATAATGAATCATTTTTTGATTCATGTCTCCTGAGCCATTGAATATTGGGAACATGGGGCTCTCAAAATTTGGTGATGGCGGATTGTGACTCACCCAATCGAGGTAAGGTTTCTATTTTGTATCTAACAGATCGTGTTGATCCTCTGTGGATTCAAATTGAGCTATCAGTGACTCAATGGTATTATTCATCCATTGGTTCATATCCTATTGAACCTGGGAATGGGTGGGCATAGTAGGGGGAAAGACCGGACGTTCCAGTTCTATTGGTACTTGAGGAGGATACCCAACAGGGGGTATCCTCGGAGGATTTTCCTAAACCTGTTCCATTTTCCTCCTTAATGGGTGGAAATATTGATGTCCATCGATGATTGAGTCCAGGTAAGTGTATGGCCTGGGTTCCATTTTGGGCAGATATTTGGGCCTCGCTTCATTTTTCATGATAAACCCTTTTGGTTGAGGTACACTTATTGGAAGTGTGCATTGAGTCTCTTCCTAGGGACCTTATTCTATGGGATGGATTCCTCATAGAAACTCAACATTGATTTTCCTCAATTATTTCATTTCATCCTCCTATCGAGAAAATATTTCCTATAGTGTCTAGGACTCTTTCTCATTGGGAGGAGGCAGGTCATGTGAGACCTTGTTTTTGTTCTTCTGGTTATGATGGATTCATGGAGAAGTTAATGAGGGATTGGCTGAGGGAGTGCCCAAATTTAGGGAAACTCTATGGTTATGGGTATTCACACCTTTAGGCTCGGTGTGGATCAGATTCTGGGAACAACCATCATCTCCATGTTCTTATGTATTTACATTGTTTTTGGTTTGGTCTATAGGATTGATGTCCATGACATTCACTGATACATAATGCATTATGGGTGGCATACCAAATACTGAATGGTAAGGTCATTTTTTTCCTCTATTGGATCTTCTCCTTCTATTTTGAGATCCTCTTTGTGCTTCTTGATGAAGAGTAACTTAGAGGGGACCTTTGTATGAAATTTTCATATGCTTCCCTTCTGGGGGGAATGAGTCATGATACAGGATGGAACAAGAGACCTCTTTATTTTTTGTCCCCCCTAAATAGGAAAATAATGATATCTGTTGGGTAGGTGGTTGAGGTAAAAATTACCCCAACCCTGCAGGCTGGTGTTTCTCTTGTTCCCTTTATTGGTGCCTCGGTTAGGATTTGTTGGTCTTATGGGGGAATTTTGTGTTAAAACTTCTCCCAGGCCTATGGTCTCGGTCTGATCCCATATTGTAACAGTTGCTTCCATTGTTTCCACTTTCTTAATTTTTCACATTTTCATTTTAATGTGAGATGGATATAGGGTCAGGTCTACAAATGAATTATTTTATTTTTAGGACATTAGAATTGCTTGATGATTAGATCCTATTAGCCGAAAAGCCTATTGAATGTTCTCAATTTCATGGTTCAGGAGTTTTTCAATGGCTTTCTATCATCAGGGATGACACTTTTGAGACTTACTCAATACTGGTTCTTGTCGATCATGTCACCTTTCCTAAATAAGGAATTTATTTAACTATCATCTTGGTATAATGGAATTATATGATATCATTTTAAATGGGTTCTACTGGACATGGCATGGGGTGAAGTGAAAATATCCATGGTCTTCCCATCCCCTGATATGAATGCCAGACAGGGAATCACCAATAAGACAACACAAATTATGTAGCACATTGACGTAGGTCAATTCAATATCTTTTGTTTCCTCTCTGATTGTGGTCACCACACAGACGAAAGGGCTTCCAGGTCAATTTGATAGCTAAGCTCTCCCACTATTTTGGAATGGTTTTCATACCCATTGTAGGGAAAGAATTTGGTTTTCAATTGGCGGAGAGTTGTCCAGAGATTAAGATGAATGTTATGTATGAATTCTTCTAAAAAATATCTTAGTATGTTGAACTGAGAAGAGGCTGTCAGGAAAATCATAAATGGTATTTTATCTCTGGATAATTTTCTTATCACGAGTAACATATCCTTTTTTTCTTCATCCAGAGATTCCTCTACTTGATCTTCCCAATTTGGATGCTTCTTAATGATCTTGTCATAAGTAGCAGGGCTATTAGGGATCTCATTGACATGTAAATAGTTCCAAGGTAGATTAGAAGATTCATTCTCCCTTGAGCTGTCTTCTGGATGAGAAAGGATATTGCTTATTACTGATAGAGTATCTAACATGGTTGACCCCATCTTTCCAAGAACCTCAGAATAAGAGGGATTCCTCATTCTTGACATAGTAAGGGGAGGACCTTCTTGTCAGTGTGAAATTTGGTTGAATGGAGGAACTTCGCAGTCAGTGTCATTATGGAGAGGGATACCATCGTGACTTGATGTCCGACTGCAGGGATAATTTATATAGCATATACCTTGGGGTGGAACTTCAAGGCCGACTATAGAAAGGGGAGGACCTTCTTGTTGCTTGAAGTCACTATGGGGAGGACCTTCATAGTTGATTATATCATGGAGAAGACTACCATCATAGCTTGATGTCTGATTATAAGGATAATTTATACAATGTGTACCCTGAGGAGGACTATCAGGCTGGATGATAACAAGAGAAGGACTTTCTTGTTGCTTGATGTCATTGCGGGGAGGACCTTTGCAGCGACTGCCATCATGGAGAGGACTTCCATCATAGATTTATGTCCGACTAAAGGGAGAATTTCTATAGAGTATACCCTAGGGAGGACCATCATGGAGGATGAAAACAAGGGTAGGGCCTTCTTACTGCTTGATCTTTTGGTCTTGAGTAGGGTTATCGCAATGCTCATCAGAATATAGGATCTCATTATCAATCATTTCTTAACCATGAAGTAATCCTTAGTGGTACACGCTCTAGGGAGGGCCTTCAAAGCTGATAGTAGAAATATTTCGAGGAGGGCCTTCACAACAACTACTACTAATTTTGTAATTTTTTAATGTATTGGCAAGATCCTAAGCCTCTATTGATAAGTGTTTGATGGCATTAAAAACTATAGCTTCTAGAAGAGAAGGGTCATGAATGTTCTATTCATTTTTTAATTGCCTTTAGTGTGTTTTATTTTTGGTCTCTCTCTTTTGGGTGACTGGGGCCACCCGCTATTAGTAATGGCCTACATATACGGGTTCCTATTCAAGTGGTTCCCATGTTGCCTCTGGGATATGCCGATGAGCATCGTTAGTTCTAGAAAGGATATATGTCTACCCTAGAGTGGCCACCATTGTGGACCGATGTACCCCAGTTGGAACGGGTATTTTTACCAGATTTGGTTGTCCATTTGTTATAGAATATAGCCGATGACTTTCCTAGACTAGAGTAAGGATGCAGGTATGCTCTAGGTTGACTACCTTATTTTGTGTATGTGTCACTCCATGTGGGGAGATGAGGTTATGGGCCCAACCCCTTATTATTTTCATGGATGTGATTACGCCATGGTAGGTCTAGAGGATATGATTAGGAATTGATGTCTGGTCCTCCACCATTTCAAGGATATGTTGAGATACGTCTTTGGCTAAAATTGGGATATATACCCATTCCAATGTCGAAGTAGGAACATGTGTCTGCTTAGGTCCTCCATGTTTTTCTAGTGGGTACTAGCAGTTTTCCTATGTCATGGAAGAGGAATGAGTTTTCCCCCAATTTATGGTTGGGATATACTAATTGTTTTCACTAGTTATCATTGTATTTGACTGATGGCCTTCATATTAGTGATCAAGGATTTGCTTCTGCTCATTTTTCATTGTATTTTTCTAACAGGTATGATATGAATCCACAGTAATTTGACTCATCTTGTATTTTATTACCACCAAATTTTACTTTTGGGATTGATATGAGGGAGCATTAATTTGACTCTTCTCGTATTTGATTACCACCATATTTGACTGGTGGGTTTCACATTCCTTGGTATAGATATGTGTCTACCAGTAGTTTGTCATCTTATTTGTATGGAGGGATTTTTATGTATCAGAAAATACTTTCATCTAATCATATCTTGTTATCATTCTATTTGGGTGATTGGATTTATGAATATTGGAAGGGGTTTTTATTTTCCTATAATTTTCTGCCCTATTTTCAAGGCGGCCTTGGAGAGCGTTAGTAGGAATTTGTGCTTGCTTGTAATTTACTATTGTATTTTCATGGAAACCTTTAGAATAGGGAGTAGGAATATATTCTTTGTCATAGTATGTCCTTGTATTTTCACAGTGGATCTCTTCCTCAGAAACTAAGGTGATGAACTGTTCCTGATTATACATTTGTTTCCCTTAGCGGGCATCCCGTGGGGCCTATGTTTGTTTGCCTTCAATAGGAACCCTCCGAATGATATCCTCCTTAGGGTGAGGATACTAGGCCACATGGATTTAGAAGTGATGTATTCTAGTGTTGGGGAGAATCCCGATTTTGGACTGAAATTTTCTTTCCAAAATATTATGAGAAACCCGATGAAATGTGGAAGAGATATAGGTAGAATAAATAAATTAGCATACAAGATTTTTTAACACGGAAAAAACCCTCCCATAAGGAGGATTAAAAAACCTAGGGAAATTCCAAAAATATCCACTATGAATCAGAGAATATAGATAATCCAATAAATTCCCAAACATGAGTTAAAAATGAATGAGCATAGAAAACATGTTTGAAAACCACACCCTAATACGCCTTTACCTTATCTCTAAAAAACAACTCACCAATTCCATGTATCATAAGATAAATCTGTAACAAAACGTCACCCTTCAGTCGACAAAATGTCTCTACCTCAGAGATCTTCATTAGAACATACATCATCCTCACACCATCTTGAGACACCCGAAGGATTTATCTCTCATGATATTTCTATCATGAAGTACCTTCGATCATTAACCAGAACATACCACTTTATCATCGCTATGAAGAGGACTTTTGATACATTGCCCTGATCATTGATTGTGTTGGTGCTGCTCTGAACCTATTGAACACTAACATGCTACACATGCTACTGCTGATTTGGTAACCCCCTTATTTCTCTCAGTGGATGAAATCTTGAACATATTTCCAATAACCACTTCACACATACAAGATAATTGAGTGGTCATCATTATCGTGTCACACGGGCCACCACAAACATGGAAATCCCTTCTTGATTCTATCTGTCCTACTATATCATGTTGGAACACCTTTAAAAAATATTATTGCATCCTATTATATAGAAACCAAGCCCATAACTTCAATAAATGTGGTCAACAGTCATTATTTCATCAATTGACATTGAGAATAACTCTCCATTGATGTTGGGAGAAAATCCCCAATTAATGTTGAGATAAATATCTCCATTAATAATTTATTCTCTCATCAATAAATGTGATGAATCTCAAAAATCCCCCCCTTAAACACATTAATGAATGGAAACATCCAAAAATATAGTTGGAAATAAAATAGGTCGATATCACACCAACCATCTTCATCTGTAGAAAATATGACAACGTCCTTTTGCATGTCTGGAAAAAAAGTTAGCTCCCCCTGCAAAAAGAAAACCAAATGCCAAAATCCTTATCACATATATATATACACTTTCCTTCTGAACAAGACTATATATAGAAACATTTTTCTCCCCTATAATAGTGATCACCACATTTTCTAGAGCACCTGCCAAAAATAAACTGCTCCCCTACTCAACATCTCATGAGAGGACATGTTTATCACCTCGCTCATCCTGCTCTAATTTCTATACCTTATTCTGATTTATGCATGCATCAGTGATCCTCTAAAAAACTTCCATAATTATCACATTAAATTGTAAGTAATAACATTCACCTATGATATAACTATTTGGGGAGAATCCAGATTTCGAGCCAAAAATTGACTTCCAAAATATTGTGATAAACTCGATGAAATATGGAGGCGATATAAACAGAATAAATAAATCAGCACACGGGATTTTTTTAATGTGGAAAAACCTTCCCATTAAGAGGATTAAAAATCCATGGAAATTTTTTTGAAATATCTGCTATGAATCATAGAATCCAAAGAATCCAAGTATTTCCTAAACTTGAATTAAAAATAAGAGAGTATAGAAAACCTATGTGAAAACCTCACCCCAATATGCCTTTGCCTTCTCTCTAAAAAATATCTCACCAACTCCATGTATCGAAAGATCAATCTGTGACAAAACTTCACTCTTCTATCGACAAAACGTCACTACCTCGGAGATCTTCATACGAACATGTGTCATCCTTGCATCATATTACGACACCAAAAGTATTTCTCTCTCATGATCTTTCCATAATGATGTACTACTAATCATTAACTAGGACATGCCACCTGATCAATACTATCAAGAAGATTTTCGATACATGGACATGATCATTGATTGTGTCACTACTACTCCTTACATTTTAAATGTCGACAAATCGCACATGCTATCACCAATGCGATATCCCCCTCCTTGTTCTTAGTGGATAACATCTTTAACATCTTTCTAATAACCTCTTCACATTTACAAGATAATTGTGTCATCATCATCATGTCACATAGGCCACTAAAAATGTGGAAACCACTTCCTGGTTCTCTCTTGTCTGCTACATCATATTGGCACACCTTTAAAATATGTTATCACATCCTCTTATATATACACCAAGCCTATATCTCTGATAAATGTGGTCAACATTCATTATTCCATCAATTAATATTGGGAATAACTCTCCGTTAATGTTGGGAGAAAATCCCAAATTAATGTTGAGATAATTCTCTCCATTAATAATTTTATCTCTCATAAATAAATGTGATAAATCCCAATATCCATCAAGTTCCCTTGATCAGGACCCATGTGCAGCACGGATGAAGTCATTTGAGATGAATTCATCACCTCTCTAAGATAAGGGAGGTACTCATTATCACGTTTGAGGCTAGGCTCTCGAAACGATTAGAGATGGCTAGTGGAGTCGCTTGGTTCTGGGACACCAGTCATTGTTGAGTGGGCAGATAGTGGGATTTCATCATCTGTGTCTTTCTACCTATAGTGTTGGGAGAGTACCGTTATGAGGTTACTTATAGATTATTTCATTTGAGACCCAGTGTTGGAGACACTAGGTAGGAGACAGACTCCTCTGCTTCGTGGAGGACCTGGATAGTACAGGGGTTGACATGCATGTCTATGAGAACTTCTAGGATGCCATTGGATTAAAGGAATCTCTAAATAATTTATACAATATATGTGACAAGGAAGAACAACAAAACTTCTTCAAAGTAGCATCTCATGACCACATGTGTAATTGATGATCTCGCTTGGACCTTTTCCTTTTCAGGGTGTGAAAAGGGCATGCAGAGGGGTAACACCTCCACCTTGGTTAAGTATTCATGTCGGGTTCACCATTTTTTTCTCAAATACGGTTTATACTTTTCATTTGGTTGCTAGAGTTTTTTACATCAATTTTTCTATTTTTGTTTCTAAAAAACATGTGTTCATGCTCATGTGGGTTTATTTTAGGGGGTTAACTGGTTTTCAATCACTGTTGTTGGGTATAACACCTTTGAATAGTCTCCAACATATTTTTTTTGTGGATCCAGAAACACCCAATGGTTCTCACATTCATGATTCATGGGCCTACCTTTCAAAGATAGGTTTTCTTTGGATGATTTAGCCAACAACACTTAGGAACTCACATTGGTCGATAGGATTGGAACTTGGGCTCATCACACCCTTTTGGGGGGAAATTAT
This sequence comes from Viscum album, assembly GCA_963277665.1. Classification (NCBI taxonomy): domain Eukaryota; kingdom Viridiplantae; phylum Streptophyta; class Magnoliopsida; order Santalales; family Viscaceae; genus Viscum; species Viscum album. The sequence continues at coordinate 1,337,633,560 of OY728145.1, forward strand.
TACCTATTCTATGACTCTCTTATAGACTTAAGTCATGTTCATATGTTTGTGAATTCTTGGTTCATTCCCAAGCATGTGTTTGTGGATTTCCCATAGAGTAGTAGTTAATCATGATTACACATGGGCTTGGATTCATCTATATTTATCTAAGGTTCTCCGTCAATGTCACCATTTTATGGATAGATAAGAGATTATATGTTCGTTCACTAAGACAATGATGGATTTAAGCCACACGGGATGGAGGTCTAAAGTTTATCATCATCCAGGGGGAACAGAGCTATTGTGATGTTGGGATCAAACCCATGATATGAGCTTCCATCATATCCTTGTGATAGGGATTAGAACCCACATAGTTCGTTGTTTCTTAATCAGACACATCACCTTTTAAGTTCATGTGAAGAGGTCCAAACCATGTAGTTTAACATCATACAAGAAGGACATCTGGGTGAAAGATTACCTGGTCAAGGATAGTGTGGGACTTATGTCAAGGCGGCCCGGATACCTGGAAAAGATATGGTCTCCCAATTGGATATGAAACTACCAAGAATATGTCCTAGAGAATTTTAGGGTGGATTTGGATATTAGGTTTTGACCTTAGTGAGCCTTCCTACGTATCCCAATTAGTTGGAAGTCAATGTCTTCATAGTTCGGTGGCCCCATGAAATTTAACATCATGCGGTGAGGAAAATAGTGAACCTCCATGAAAATGACGGAATTAATTAGATAGGTGACGTGTCGGGCTTGAAGCTTATGGAGGTTTCCTACATACCCTAGTTTATTGGGAATCAAATTCCACATAGTTCTGAATGTCAGGGCTTGCGTATGAAAGATGCCCATCAAAAGGGGTATGATTGGGGATTACATCTGTGGAGAATTCCCATTATATGATTTGATTGTGGTTTATACCATATGGGAGTCCCATGATATGATTTAGGATAGTATAGATGTCATAATCACCATCAACCTCTAAGCCCACATGAGTCATGCTCAGTGTGAGAAACAAGAGGAGGTAGTGGATATGAAGATCGCACGTCCCGCCTCATCCGATGGTGGATGGTGTAAGATCCTAAATGGGGAGATATGGGGGATTTGAGTGTTTCCATTTCCTATATTTTTTTCATATCTAGGATAGTCATATTTGGATATCTATCCGGATACACCTCGGGTTGTGGCAAAGAGGAGAAAGAGTGTCACCTCCTGTAATAAAGGCTAAGGGATTTCCTCCAGAGGAGTGACCTAGATTCAGTCCCTAGGGAAAAGGGAGAGTTGTTCAACATTGTCTCTCATCAAAGGAAAATGCCAATATCTCCCCTTAATCCTTAGAACTGGGAGGCTCACATTATCACCCCAAGGTCATAACCCCCATTACTGTGGGAATGTATAATCACGGTCATTCCTAGGGTCCACCTTATCATTGGGGTAACCCACGTGACTCCAATTACTATGTGTATATAGACTCAAAATGGCACGATGATGTTCCTAATGACCTATAATAAATGTATGGTACCTTTGGAAGAGTTCTTAACCTAAATCTGTTAAATTGGTTCACGAAGGGGCCAATATAGGATCTAATGATGCAATAGAAGGGAATAACTAGAGTTAGGTGGGGGAACACCCTAGGATGCCCCATTCCGCGTAGCATGTTCTTATGTGGGATGGGGTTACCTCCACGTAGCGTACTTATTTTTAGGTATGGCATTTGTCTTCATAAAATTGTGGTATTTAGGCCTAGGTTCATTCTGTATAGTGATTTGTTTCATGGGACCGGGTTCCATCTTCATAGCTTGGTGATACGCGGGATCGAGTTCCTCCAGCATAGTGATCTTCTACTTGGGTAAAGGTTCTACCCACATAGCATCTTGCGGTGCGGGATACCTCATTGAAAAGGGTACATTGGTTCTGCGCCTTGCATGAAGTTTGCCCGCAATAGATATTGAGTTTGCGGACGGCAAATTGATTTTAATTTTTCCTCCTTAATTCTATATGGTGGGGTTTTACCTACAGGGAATTGTCGAATGAGTCCATCTTTTGTGGAGTTATCAGTATATAGGTCGATCCCTCTTTGATATCTCTATACCTAAATATCTAAATATGTTGATCCCCCCATTGGTTCCCTTTAGGTTCTATTTATAGAGAAACAGTGGAACTAGATACTGGTGTACATGATCATCTCTGGTGGGTCATGGGTTTCTTTTGTGGAATCCCACAAAGGACTTGCTCAGTGGGGGCCTTTATGGTTTCCAAAATCCCATCCTGGATCTGTAGAAGACTTTGTTTAGTCTGCAGGAGTCAGCATCACCACCTTTTCCCATGAATGATTTTGTTCAGGGGTGGTTGTTACAAGAGAGGATATCATCATCCCTTTCTGAAAACAAATTTATGTCATTTTCGGGCACTTCCGGATCCACCCCTTCCGTGAACTATTTCTATTGGTGGGGATTTTGTGGAGAGAAAGTCCGCAAAGGGATCCTTGCTTTGCGTCATTGATTCCTTTGTAATTTTTATCTTCTTTGACCATTTTTTCTTCAAATTTCCCTTCAATTTATCTTTTTCAAATTGATGGAAGTGTCTTATTCTTCCATGAAGAATTTTCAAGACCCAACAAGTATAATAAATTTTAATTTATTATACAGGATTTTAGAGTGATTTCAAAGCAAGGTGAACTCGAGGTAAGAGTTTTTTGTTACAATCTCATTGTTATCGAGATTGTTTATGATTAAGTTCTGATGATGAAATATTATTACATACCTCTCGTGAAACTTATGAATTTTATTCTTCTCTAGTTATTTCTTTAAAATACATATTTTCCTTTCCTTTTATTCATCTTATGTACTCAAGAGACCAAAAAGTTTACAAGGAATGTTTTTTAACATATAAGACAGGAATGACTTTCTCATCATCATGACTAATATTTTATTTTAATATTTATTTATAAGATTACAAGGTTCTTTTCAAAGAAAATTTTTTCCTTTATAATTGAAAAGTTTTTTTTAAATGATTTTAAAATGGAAAGGTTGTTTTCCTCAAGAATTATTCCAAGTGATCTTTCAAAATCATTTTCCATCGAATATGACATCCTTTGATATTACATAATTTTTATTGGTAATATGATATAAGGATACCATCCTTATTCTTTCTCTAGATATTTTATGTTTATGATGAAAATATATTTATGAAACATGTTTCTTTTCCATGGGTTATGCTCTGATGAAATGATGAAATGTTTATGAAACTCATTTCTTTTCTATGGGTTATGCTATGATTAAATATTTGTGAAACTCATTTATTTTCATGGGTTTTGATATGATGAATGATTTATAATCTTATAGAACAAAAATGTATGATTTTCATTATGTGATAGGTGGGACCTATATATCCCTCCAATTCATTAGATAAATATTGATATCTCATGAGATAAACAAGTCTAGAATGGGTAGTGAACCCAGTTATGTAAGGAACTATGTCCACTATAATAATATTGGGAGTGAACGTTGACTACTATGATGGTTTGGGGAGTGAAATCAATCCACTATGATAGTTTTGGAAATGATATTTGACTACTAAGGATATGATTTTTTTATGCTTATTGTATGCCAAAATTCCATGTCTTGTGCCAATGTTATGCTCTCATGGTTCATTTTATTTGATTGCTTTATGATTCATGTCTTATAAACTACCAAGATTTATAACATGAATCAAGAATATGATTTATGATATGCAGGGTTTGGTTTTCAAATGTTAAGCTCATGTTCTCATACCCTTTTTCTCACATTATGCTTATATGATCATTAATATATCTCTTTTTTAACCATATTGTGCATCATAGCTCACCCTTATTTATGTTTTCTTTCCTAGGTTATGATGAAATGTTTTATGTATGATATGTCTAAGAAGGGTGATATTTATGAAGATTTAAGTGAGAGATGATGTAGAACTATAATGAACCTGTTGTTTATGTTTCCAAGTTTCCAAAAATACTAGACCTAAAATAATTTTTGTCATGGATTGAAACGTTATGTAATGAATATTCATCTACTAAGATGTAATATCTAAGTATGAAAAGTTTGGGGCCTTATATTCTTATATCTAGTAATGGAAGAAAATGGATAGAATTTTTTGATTTTAATCCATAGGAGAAGGAAGGATACATGGAAATTGGAGCATATTACCATCTTTTCACTATAAAAACTCTGTCTACTTATAATTTTAAATCACTTACTTACATGATAAGTTGGTAGGCTTTTTACAGTGCACATATGATCCTTTCATAGATGAAGGCTTTTATATCTTATCCATAACCTCATTCAGACGAGATCTCCATGCAATTGACGTGCGAAATTTTCAAAAGAAGGTATCACATGTTATTAATTTGAAGATGTCTCATATGATTAAATATGAAAACAAGATCCATAAAAAGTAGTGAGTAGGTGAATCAAAAGAAAATAGTGAGGGGGAGCAGTGACATATATAGAGATGAATCTATTGAACACTAATAAAGGAGATAATATGTGATGTTGGCTAAAGAGGATTAGAAATAATCAAATACCTTTTGTTATTAAAGGGTTGATTCGTTCGAGAAGATCGACACGAAGCAGTGTCAGAGATCAAGTTCTACAAGATATTTAAGGGTGTGAAAGAAGAGGGTTCTGTTAGGGTTAATTTATAAGATCGGGAAGGGTTTTACCAATGATTTCAAAAGAGTTTCTAAATATGAGTTTTATCCATGCTAAATCAATAAGCACTGATAAAACATATTTTTATTAGTGCTTTTTTAGCGTTGATAAATATATATCATTATCAGTGCTAGAAAATGTTGATAAGGACCTATATAATTAATATTTAATAATATAATTAATATAATTAAAATTTTAAATGTATATAATTATAAATAAATATAAATGTATATAGCTCGGATGGCCTGAAGGTCTTATTTTTATTTTATTTTGGATAATCTCCTTTTTAAGGGTTGAAGGGGAACCCTTAAATGACCCATAGGACCAAGGAACAAGGCTCATACACAACCCAATACATGACCTTAAAGGACCAAGACCTAACACACTTGAAACAGTCCCTCCCCATCATCTACATCTTGAAGGTGCCTAGCTCCCCACCTCACATGGCTGATCAGCTAGCATTGCCCTGTGCAGAGTTACATGGTGTCTGGTCCTAATGGAAATTGTCATACACTCTCATTCTTTCAATCCAGTTAGCTCTTCTCTGGTGGTTTCTATTTTTTCTCTGAATCCTCGTTCGGGCATTCTCCTGTGTGGGCTGCCCTTTGGACTTTTCTGCGGCCTGAAAGCCCTATGGCTCAAAGGCCATTGGTGGCCCGAAGGCCCTACAGCCTGAAGGCCGTGTGACCCAAAGGTCTTTGGTGGCCCGAAGGCCCAAATAAGATGAATAGTAATGCTACAGTAACCAGGAAATTCACTCTCACCTGTATTTGATCATGGGTCTTTTGGATGCCAAGTAGGAGCCTCTACCACTCGGGTACAAGCTCATTGGAAAATATAAATGTATATGATTATAAATATATTTAAAGAAGTGTAAATATGTATATATAAATACAACTAAAAATAAATAATTATTTATATAATTATAAATTCATTAAAATAATTCTAAATATTTATTTATAAATATATTTATATAATTATATATATATTAATATACAAATATATATAATTATAAATATAATGAATATATTTATTATTTAAATATATTTATTATAACTCTATAATTAGTTAAAATTATAATTATTTATTTATAATTATATAAATATTTTAATATATATATATATATATCTATAATTATAAAAATATAATTTTATAAATATAGTAAATATACATTTATAAATATATTTATATATAAATATAAATTTATTTATTCATAAATATATATTTATAAATATTTATTTAAAAATGTATTTATATAAATATATTGATAAATAAATATTTGTAAATATGTTTGGGGTAATAGAACCTTCAATTTGGGTTCAGACAGAGTTTGAATTTTAAAAATATTTTCCGAACCCATCCATATTAATACTCAATGCATTCACAGGTGTTGAAAACATGCTAAAAGTATTAAAACATAGTAAAAAATTATGTATAGTTCATAAGATTAACTATATTGGTTGTAAACACATGAAAAGATTAATAAAATATTGGGAAATGCATTTAAATAAATTAATTATATAAATTTCAAAAAAATTAAAAATATTACACCTTAATAAATTTAATTGAATAAATATTAATCATATAAATTAAAAACATATCAAGAATATTAAAAATTATTAAATAATTATGTATAAATAAATATTAATAAATTAATAAATCCCAAAAATATTAAAAATGGATAAATAATATTAAATGATATAATTTTAAAAATTAATAAATAAAATTGAATATATTACAAAAATATATAAAAAGTGAATTATCAACCCCAAATACATGAATTATAAACACACAAAAATAAATAAAAACAAATAAATAGATATTATTAATTATCTAAAATAACAAAATTATTATAAATGAATTATATTGACTACAAAAAATATTAAAATGAAAATGCATTTATAGGAATCAAATATGTAAATTTAAAGCATATTAAAAATATTAAAACTTAATAAATAAAAACCAATAAATATTGATCATATAAATTACAAACATAATGAAAGTATTAAAACTTGTTAAATAAATATATAATTTTTTAAAAAAATTAATAAATTCCAAAAATATTAAAAATTAAAAAATATCAAAAATGAAAAAAAATATTAAATGAAATAATATTAAAAATGGATAAAAATTTAAAAAAATTATAAAAATATTAACTATTTAAATTACAAAATTATTAAAAAATCATTTAAATAAATTAATTATATAAAATTCAAAAAAAATTAAGTGTTAAAACTTAATAAAAAATAAATAAATATTATTCATATAAATTGAAAATATATTGAAAATATTACATACTAAATAAATATTTGTATAAATAAATATTATAAATTGATTAATTTCCAAAAATTATTAAAATCAATAAAAATGAAAAAAGAAGAAATAGTATTAAATGAAAGAATATTAAAAATGAATAAATAAGTTTTAATAGGAAAAACTATTTAAAAAATGACGTTGCACTGGGCATTCAGGTGAGTAAATGGGTCTTTGGGCTATGTGATGGGATTCATACCCACTAGGCATTTAGGCCATCCATATAAATAAATAAGGCTCGATGGGTAGGTTATCCCCTAGGGGTGCTATATCTTGCCTTTCTGATCCTTGTGTGAGGTGTGTGTGTGTGTTTGATGTAATTGTACCCCCAAACACCTAATATATATATATAATTTTAAAAATGAATAAATTCCAAAAATATTATTTCAAAAATGAAAAAATATGCATTAAATGTGGAATAATATTAAAAATGAATAGTACATGTCATAAATGCACATATATTCATGTACTATACATACACATACACATATATGCACACTGGAGGATTGCGCAATCAGGTGATCTCGATGGGGGGGACTCAGCTGTGAGCTTGTGCATAATCTAGGAACATAGTCCGCCTATATCAATGGTTATGGGGATGGTCTTGAAGAAATATCTCTTATTGATTCTCTTATTGAGGAAGGGTTTGTGCATGTGGAAAATACTCTTCATATGAGGGAGTGCTCCAATACTCTGTATGTTTCAAGAAATCATAGTTGGCATGCCTTTAATGGTGTTTATGCAATGGACCTTTCTGGGCAAAAATCTATCAGGTCCTGGGGTGAAGTGGTGGAAGAGGGGGCTGGTTGTTGAGGAGCAATCCCCTAATGAACTAGTTGCACAAGAGTTTGTTGGTCAGCAGCTCCTTCAAGAGCAATAAATTGCTTCAAGATCCCACAAATACAAATAGAAATTGGAATATGGGGTACATTTTCATTAAAATCCTAGGAATGTCATTCAAATAAAATAATTGGATGACACTATCCTAGAGAAGGGATGGTCCAAGGATTCTGATCCCGCTGTCTTGACTTAAAGACCAGGTAAACCCTTTTTGGCTGGATTAGCTGACATGAGCACCATGTATCTAGTATATGGATATTCTCCTCTTGTTAATCAGACGGTTTTATATCCCATCTTGGAATACCCTAATGAAAGTAGCATTCCTGCTACTGATAATGTAGAGGAGATAATTGACATTAATTCTCCTAGTTTCAACAAAAGAGAATAAAACATCTAAGACATTGGTGCAGTTGGAATGCCCCTGATTGATGGATCTTTAAATGAAACATTGATGGATCCAAGTATAAATATTAATTCATGTAAGTATGGATTGTTGAATCTTGAAAACCAAAAGGACAGGCTTTCCTTGATAAGGATGAGGAGGCCTAGTCTGAATCTCAAGAGATGCAATTATCGATGAAGAAAAATAAAGGCAGCATGGATGAGGCCCAAATTTAGTTCCAGAATATTTATTATTCTTGGGATGAGGTATGGGAAGTTGAAAGTGTCTAGGATTATAAAAATTAAAATATAATAAAGGTTAATGTCTCCACCTCTAATCATTTTGGAGTTACATACTTGTCTGATGAGGTGTCCTTGGATGTAGTGAACATGGAGGGGATTTTGGAAGAGTGATGGGAATTATGACTAGTCTTTAGGTGTGGCGGCATCTTCATGAAGCAGTCTCCAATGATTTGGGTGTAGTAGAACATGTTGAACCTTCATCAGATAATGACCAGGAGCCTTGGCAGAGAGCAAATACCAGGTAGCATGGTCATCATCTGCATGGAAGAGCCCCTCTAGGTAGGGGTAGGTGGGGTCCCTCCCTAACACATACTATTGACATTGACTTTTAGTGACACTTTAGTTCTTTTGTTGATTGAATCTTTTGAAATTTCTCAATTTTGTTGTCAAGCCTTCTCTGGTGTCCCATCTCATGAGTTCCTTGTGTTGTGGCACCTCTTATTGGATGATACATATCCCATGTGTCTCTAGGACGTGGAATCTTCAATGCATGAAATCCTCCAATGCAGTTATGTAGAGGAGATTGAGAAGGTTTGGAAGTTTAATTTTCAGGAGTTCTTTGAACTGTCCTATGATTTGGCTCATAATCTTCATTATTGGGTGCACTCCTTTATGCTGAGGGTGGTGGGGTTGATTTGGATTACCGCTTGGATTGTCTGGACTGGAAGGAATGAGTTGATTTTCCAAAAGAATGCTACTCAAGATCGCATATGGTTTGAAAGGGATTTGGAATGGATAAATTTTTGTTCCGAAAATGATGTTGTCCCCTCTAATGTGCGGTTCTAGTGTGATCCATATGTTTGGAAACCTTCCCCTAAAGGTTGTGTCAATATTGATACTAATACAACCATCTATATTAGTTCAAGGGTGGGTATTGGTATCATTGCCTGCCAAAGTGATGGACAGATCATTGCGGCCCAATGCATGGGTGTTTAGGCTCACTGGAGTTCCACTATGGTGAAGGCGTCCGCTATTCTTCATAGTACTCTTCTTTCTCGCTCCAAAAGCTTAGAAAAAGTGATGGTTGAATCTGATTGTCTCTATGTGATTAATTCTTTATCCAAGCATGGTGGGGACTTGAAATATTAAGGTATTATTCTTAGAAATATATAGTCCTTATTGGATGAATTCTTATCTTTCAAATTCTCATTTATTAAAAGAGGTGGTAATAATTTTGATCATTGTCTGGCTTTGTAATACTGTCTTGACAGATTCGTGATATATTATCTCTGTTCCTTTCAAAAAAATATGGGATAAGTCCTTTAAGCCTTATCCTAGACCTGTTAAAAAAATACACATATATACACATATATTTACATCTCATATGAATATGTTCACATACACATATTTTGATATACACCCTCATACATACATATATACACATACAACATGTATATACACATACACAAAACACACATACAACATAATGCATACACATATATGCACATAGACATTGATATAAATATATAAATTCAAAAATTACATATTAACAACACACCATTTATATTTATATAATTATTTATTAATATATATATATATATATATTTCATATTTATATTAATTATATATATTCATTTTTTAATTAATGTACATAATTAAACATTATTTTTGAATATAAATATGATAATTTTTTGTATACTAATAAATATTTTTTTATTAAAATTTATAAAACTCTTTTATCTCTGCTAAGAAAAGCATCGATAAAGTAAACATTTCTCAGCTCTAAAAATTACGATGACAAAGAGTACACTTTTATAATCACTTTTTTAGCGCTAATAAAAGTATGATTCCCCTTTTATGAGCATTTTCTAATTAGAAGTGATAAATTTCAGTGTTGTGTATCGCATGATCTGTGGTAGTGTATGCACATACAACACATACAAACACATATATACACATACACATAAACATAAATACATATAGATATATATGTAAACAAACATCATGCATACATTTTTTGAGTCAAAATACATCATGCATACATACACATACAGATGTGTATATTTTAAATTTTATAATATGAATATAAATATATAAATTCAAATAAATGTATATTCATTTATATAGTTATATGATTATTATTATAATATATTAATATATTATATTTATATATACATTTTATAATTAAGTTATATAGATATATATATATTTAAACATTTTTGTTTATTAATATAAAATTTTAAATATAAGATTTTAATATATTTTTTATTATAATATTGTTATATAAATCATATTTATATATTATATTTACATATATATATATATATATACTTATTTATAAATAAATTTTATTAAGTTGTTTTATCATGCTATTTAATTTTTATGTTTTCTATCTTCATTTTGAATGATTTTTCCTTTGATTATGCATCGAGTGTTTGTTATTATGGATTATCGGCCTACTCCTCACTACACCACGACTTCCTTATGCCGTAAAATAAATATTTTTTAATAAAATTGAGGACTTATTTTAGTACTATCATGATATTAGATAATTACATAAAAAATGTAGTGAGTGATATGTGATTGATTCGAGGACAGGAGATGGATCTTCTTCAATAATTAGAATGAAGAAATGAAATTCTCATATAAGAAACATGCATGTCATATTCAAATATTCAGTAACAATTTACAATTGAACACAAAATCAAACAATTAGGCTCCCTCTAAAATATTATAATTCTTGATTTTGTGTGTTGAGAGTTCGAATATGGGTTTTCAAAACATTTTTTTCAGATGTAATCAAGACTGGTGAAAAGTTAAACCTATTATATTTTTTAGTCAAAATATTTAATAAAAATGAATAGAGTGTTTTCATTGGTCAAAATACCTTTTGTTTGGATTGATGAGGTGGAAAAAATTGGGAATCCCACATTGGAAATGTGGGTAGAATTCTCATAGCTCATCCATTATAAAAAGGGTCCTTGGGAATTGTAATTTTCATAAAAAATATATTTTTTCCCAAATGATTTTAAAGTGTTTTAAAAAATATATATTTAGTAAAATGTTTTTTGATATATATATACATATAAATATATATATATTATATTATATATAATAAAAAAATAAAAAATAAAAATAAAATATTTTATAAAAATGACTAATAATGTGATTAGTCATAACTGTTGGATTTCAGTTTTTTTGAAATCAAAATGGGTGCCCCTCATCAAGAGTTGTATCATTTTTTCTAAACCAAGGTGTTCTTTGACCAAAATGGTGAGATCAAATTGGTGTTATTCACACTGATTTTGATTTATAAATAAGTGACGACGAGATCACTTATGAATTTATCTTTCCTTTAATCTAAGAAATTATATAGATATTTTTTCCTACATTAGTGTTGCAAGGCAGTCGAAATTGGTGTTTTATTTTCCCCAAATCTTGGTGAAATCCTCAATGGAAACTTCCACCAAGAACCCTACATCATTAAAGTGGGGGTGGATCAAACCCTCTTGGATAGTGAATTAAATTCACACATCAAGATTCAATAAATATTTTCCATATGAATACATATTTTCAAAAAATAAAAAGGGGTTGAAACCAAGGTAGAACCTAGAAGATGGATTCTGAATCCCTCAAAGTGATGAACCAAGACATGGTCAAACTTTATTGTTTTGATGGAAAAAACTTCTCTTGGTGTAAATACAAGATGAAATTTCTTCTTACAGTGTTGAATATTTTTTACATTTTGGAACTAAATCTTCCTCTCATTCCCGACGAGCCTACTTCAAATCGTGATAGTGCCCGTTGAAGTGACTCAAGTCAAGCGCATTCAGGAAATCAAGAAGAAGCATGAAGACAAACAAGTTTTGTGTTGAGTACATATTCTCAACACATTATCAAATCATTTTTATGACTATTTCTGCCAAATGAAGATCACTCGAGAGATATGAAATGCACTCAAGTTTAATTATAAAGTTGAGGAAGAAGGTACCAATAAATTTCTTATTGCAAAGTATCTAAACAACAAGATGGTTGATAAAAAATTCATTGTTAGAGAGAAGTTCATGAGATACAAATTATATAAAATAAACTACTTTCCCTTAAGATTAATATACCAGAAATTTTTTAAGATGGTGGAATTATTTCTAAATTTCCACCTATGTGGAAATATTTTAGTAAATCACTTTATAAAAATACGGATGATATTTCCTTGGAACAATTTAAAATCTTCTTCATATTGAATAAGAATCCATATTGAGAGACATGGGTATGGATACACAATTTGATACCAAGATTAATACCATTGAGGGAAAGAAACTACAAAACTCTTCCTTAAATTTAAAAAATAAAAGACAACAATTCAAGAAGAAATTCAATCCTTCCAAGAAGAAAGGATAAAGCTTTATAAGTGGAAAACCAAGGCATTTTGAAAGGGAATTTCACTATCAAAAGACATTTGATAAAACCACTGCAAATATGTTTACTGAAGAGAATATAGTTATAATGATATCCTAAGTCTATATGACATTAATGAAGATAGGATGATGGATTGATTCTAGAGAAACAGTACATGTGTGCAAGGATCGTTTGATGTTCAAAATATTTGACTATTGTACTATCACGAAGGAAGTACACCATGTAAATAATGAATACATCAATGTTAGAGGACAAGAAAACATGGAAATAGACTTTACGTATGGGAAGAAGTTGACTCTTCTTAATGTTTTGTATGTACTCAAATTTTTAAAGAATTTAGTTTCTATTGATCTTTTATGTAATAAGTGATTTTGGGTTTCATTCGAATCTGAAAAGGTTATCTTGTTGAATGGAGGAATTTTGTGGGGAAAGGGTATTCAAATGACGACATGTATGAACTATCCATTTATAATATGATTGAATCTTCTTCTTAATTGATTGAGTCCTTTAATTTCGGGCATGATCATTTAACACAAGTTAATTATAATTCATTAAAAGTAATGAAGAAGTTAAACTTAATTAACTTTGGAAATGAATTTAATAAAATTGAAACATGTGTAGAATATAAAATAGTTAAGAATCCTTTTAATATTATTAAAATAAATTCTGATATATCAAAATTAGTACATGTTGATATGTGTAAATTAAATGGATTATTAACATGTGAAGGAAAATGATATTTTATTACTTTTTTTGATGATTGTGGTATATATTTACATATATATCTTATTAAAATAAAGGATGAAACCTTTAATAAGTTTAAGAAGTATAAAGAATAAGTTGAAAACCAATTAAAGAAAAATATTAAATTATTATTCTTAGATAGATGTGGTGAATACATTATGAATGAGTTTAATGAATTCTATGAATAAAATGTTATAATTCATCAATGTATTGCTCCTTACACATATTAGAAAAATGGCTTAGTTGAAAGGAAAAAATCATACTTTATATAAATGGAAAATTATATGATTAATAAATCTAAATTACCATTAAATTTATGGGGTGAAACATTATTGGTTTCATGTCATATTCATTATATGATTGCATCTAGAAAAACTTAGTTATCACCTTATAAAATTTGGAGATTTATAAGACATAATCCTTCTTATTTTAAATTGTGGGGTAGTTTAGCTTAATATAGAGTTATTGATCCTAAAAGAACTAAAATTGATCCTAGAGTAATTAAATGTGTTTTTTTATATGCAGAATATATCAAAGTATAAAGAAGTATGGATTTGAGAGCTAATATAATTATTGAATAAAGGTATGTAGAGTTTTTTGAAAATAATTTTTATAAATATGATGTAGAGGAAGTTATTCATCATGCCTCTATCTCATGTATTCCATCTAGTAAAAATATAATAGTAAATAATGATGATGATTCTCGAGTTGAACGTAAATAGATTACAAGAATTAGGTAGGAGAAACATCAACAACCAGGTTTTATTTCTCATGATTCCATTGTTTTTCTTTTTGAGGGAGATGAAAATAATCATCTGCTAAATAAGTATCATGTAATATTGACTATAGAATATTACCCTAAGACATATATAGAATCTATGACTTCTACAAATGTTTCTTTCTAGAAAGAATCAATTAATGATGAAATGAATTCCATTATGGTGAATAATACTTGGGTCATTATGGATTTACCAATATAATCAAAATCTATTGGTTTTAAATGGGTTTTCAAAAATATATATGATTCCAATGGTAACATTTAATATTTTAAAGCTAGATTGGCTTAAAAAGGTTTCAGAAAAAAAAATAAGGTATTGATTATTTTGATACTTGTTCTCCTGTAGCAGGGATTACTTCAATAAGGATTTTATTTTCTTTAGCTTCAATTAATCATTTGTATTTCCATCGAATGGATGTAAAAAATTATTTTTTAAATGGAAACTGAAATGAAGAGATTTACATGGAACAACTAGAAGAGTTTGTTTTACAAGGTAATGAAAAGAAAGTATGTAACCTAGTTAAATATCTTTATGTTCTTAAACAATCTATTAAGAAATGGCATGGTAAATTTGATTCTATTATTTTATCTAATAGATTTACTCATAATAATGTAGATAAATGTGTTTATTCAAGGTTTACAAAAGAATATAGAGTTATTTTTTGTCTATATATGGATGATATGTTAGTTTTGGAAACCAATATGATTGGTGTAATTGAGAAAAAGAATAACTTATCTTCTATGTTTAAGATAAAGGATCTTGGAATAGTTGATACTATTCTAGTTATTAAAGTTAAAAAACATAGTGGAGGTTATTATTTAAGTCAGTCTCATTACATAGAAAACCTATAAAATAAATTTGATCATCTTGGTTCTAGGGATTCCAATACTCCATTTGATTCTAGTATTAAACTACTTATAAATACGGGTAGAGTTGTATCACAACTTGAGTATGAAAGTGCAATTAGGTCTTTAATGTATGAAATACATTGCACTAGACCTAATATTGATTTTGCGGCATGTAAAATGAGTAGATACACGAGTAATACTAGTATAGATCATTGAAGATGTATAATGATAATTTTTGGATACTTAATAAAGACCAATGATTTAAGTTTATACTATAATGATTATATAGTTGTACTGGAAGGATACACCGATGCAAGTTGGATGATCAGTATTGGTGATGGCCAATCCACATCTAGATGGTTGTTTACTCTTTAAGGTTGTGATGTTTCATGGGCAAGCAAGAAAAAAACATGTATTTCACTTTCGACCATGGAGTCGGAGTTTATCACCTTAGCGGCATGTGGAAAGAAATTTGAATGGATTAGGAATCTGTTATTGGATATTAGATTTTGGCCTAATTCGATTTCTCCTATCTCTATCATTCGTGAAAGTGAATAAAATTTATCAAGGGCATATAGTTTCATGTTTAATGGAAATTCTAGACATATAATTTTGAGACATGATTATGTGAGATAATTATTACAAGATGGTACCATAACAATTATCTATGTGATATTGGGTAAAAACCTTACAAATCCATTTAAAAAATCTCTATCGAGAGAGATCATTCATGCAGCTAATAGAGAGTTGGGGTTAAATCTCATATAATAAATCATTTCAGTAATAGAAACCCAACACTTTTTTAGGTAGATCCTAATCAAAGTGTTTAATGGGTAAAAACAAATTATGAATATGATTTTTGATATTGACAATTATAACACCAATTACATGGTGTCAATATCGTTCGTTATGACTAGAGGTTGAGTTATAAACTCTTAACAAAATATTAAGACTTAATGAGTTATGTGTTCTAATAATAGAATCACATTGTAATATTTTGTCTATGTGAACTTAGAAGTGGTGTCGCTTATTATGGGAGTCAATGAGTTTTCTCCTTAGAGAATTCATAAAAAGGATATAATCACATGGTCATAAAAGTGCTACAAAATGAGATGTTGGATGAAGGTTCATTTTATGTATGATATCTCTAGTTTATCTTAAATATTAACAAGTTTAATGTTTAAAAAAATTTTAAATCTGATAATACTTCAAGATATTGATACTAAGTAAAGGTTTAAAATGAAAGATACCTTTATTATGTATAATAACTCACTTGTGATCTGGATAATTAATATTTATAAATAAAAGTGGGGGATTGTAATAATTTTATTCAAAATATTTATTAAAATAAATATAGTGTTTTGATTGGTCAAAACACCCTTTGCTTGGATTGATGAGGTGGATTGACAAAAATTTGAATCCCACATTGAAAAAGTGGGTAGAATTCTCATAGTTCATCCCCTATAAAAGGAGCCTTGGGAATTGGTATTTTTAATAAAATATATATTTTCCTAAATGATATTAAATTGTTTTAAAAATATATATTTAGTAAAAAAAATTGTTATATATTTATATATATATATATATATTATAAAAAACAAAACAAAAAAAATTAAAATAAAATAAAATATTTTATTAAATAAAAATGGCTAATAACATGATTAGTCGTAACTTTTGGTTTTTCAAATTTTTGAAATCCGAGTGGGTATCCCCTTACCAAAAGTTGTCTTATTTAGATCAAACCAATGTGTTCTTTGACTGAAATGGTTAGTTTAAATTGGTGTGATACACACCAATTTTGATCTATAAATAAGCGATAACGATATCGTTTATAGGTTAATTATTATTTTTCAATCCAAGAAATTCTCTATATTTTTTCCAACATCAGTGTTGCGGGGAAATCAAAAATTAGTGTTCGCTTTTTCTCCAAATATCGGTGAAATCCTCGAGGAAAACTTCCACCAAGAACCCTACACCATCAAAGTGGGGGAAGATTAAAACCTTTTGGATAGTGACTCATTATACATAATAAATGTATATTTTGATTTAAACTTTCACTTAGTATTAATATCTCAAAGTATTATAATATTTACAAGTTTTCAAAACATTAAACTTGTTAATATTTAAGATAAACTGAACATATCATACATACAATGAAGTTTCATCCAACGTCTCATTTTGTAGAACTTTTATGGTCATGTACTTGTATCCTTTTCAGGAACTCTATAAGGAGTAAACTCGTTAACTCTTGTAAGAAGTGGCACCACTTATTAGTTCACATTGGTAAAATATTATAATTTAATTTCGTTATTAGAACACATAACACATCGAGTCTTACTATTTTGTCAAGAGTTTATAACTCAACCTCTAGTCATAAAGAACAATATTGACACAAATTAGTTGGAGTTATAATTTTCAATATCAACAATCATCTTCGTAACTTATTTTTACCCATTAATCACTTTGATTAGGATCTACCCAAATAAAGTGTTGGGTTTCCGTTACTGAAATGATTTATTATATGGGTTATAACCCCATCTCTTTATTAGTTTCATAAATGATCTCTCTGAGAAGAGATTTTTTAAATAGATCTGCAAGGCTTTTACACGATCTCATAGATAATTATTATGGTACCATCTTGTAACAATTGTCTCACATAATCGTGTCTCAAAATTATATGTCTAGACTTTCCATTGTACATGAAACTATATGTCCTTGATAATGTTGTTTCATAATCACAACTGATGGAGATATGAGGCATCGAACTATAACACAATCTAATATCCAATATTAGATTCCTAATCCATTTATATTTCTTTCCACATGCCGCTAAGGCGATAAACTCCAACTTCATGGTTGAATGTGCATTGCATGTTTGTTTCTTAATCATACAAGAAACAACACAACCTAAAATATTAAACAGCTATCCATATGTGGATTGGTTATCACAAATACTGGTAATCCAACATGCATTGGTGTATCCTTATAATACAACTATATAATCATTATAGTATAAACTTAAATCTTTAGTCATTCTTGAGTATCCAAAGATTCTTGTAATACATATCCAATTATCCACACCTTTCTAGTATATCTACTCATTTTACATATCGCAAAAGCAATATAAGGTCTAGTGAAATGCATTGCATACATTAAAGAACCAATTGCACTAGCATACTCAAGTTGTGCTAAAACTCTACCTATATTTATAATAAGTTTAACACTAGAATCAAATGATGTATTAACATCCTTGAAACCAAGATGATCGAATTTATTTAACATTTTTTCTATGTAATGAGACTAACTTAAAGAATAACCCCTCTATGATTTCTAACTTTAATACAGTATCAACTATTCCAAGATCCTTCATTATAAATATAAAAGATAAGTAATTCATTGTCTCAATTACACCAATCATATTGGATCCAAAAATTAACATATCATCCATATATAGACACACAATAAATCCATATTCTTTTGTAAACTTTGAATAACTCCATATTATTTTTTTTATGAGTAAATCCATTAGATAAAATAATAGAATCAAATTTTTCAAGCCATTGCTTTTGAGCTTGTCTGAGACCATAAAGAGAATTAGTTGGTTTATATAATTTCATTTCATTACCTAGTAAAACAAACTCTACTAATTTTTCCATGTAAATATCTTTATTTAATTCTCCATTTAAAAAAACAGTTTTAACATCCATTTGATGGACATACAAATGATTAATTGAAACTAAAGCAAATAATATCCTTGTTGAAGTAATTCGAGCTACAAGAGCATAAGTATCAAAATAATCAATCTTTTCTTTTTGTATGAAACTTTTGGAAACCAATCTAGATTTAAAAACTTGAATGTTACCATTGGAATCATACTTCTTTCTGAAAACTCATTTACAGCCAATAGGTTTTGAACCTCTTGGAAAATCCATAATGACCCAAGTATTATTCCCTATAATGGAATCCATTTCATCATTAATTTCTTCTTTACAGAAAGCAACATATCTAGAAGTTAAAGCTTCTGTATATGTCTTAGGGTCATCTTCTATAGTCAATATTACATGATACTTATTCAGAATATGATTATTTTGATCTCCCTAAACAACAAAAAACTATGGAATTAGGAGAAATAAAATTTGGATGTAGATGTTTCTCCTTTCTAATTCTTGTACTCCATTTAGATTCAACTCGAGAATCATTATTATTCTCTATTATTGTATTTGAACTAGATGGAGTACATGATATATGGGTATGAGGAATAACTTCCTCCACATCATCTTGATAAAATTATTTTCAAAAAACTCTACATCCCTTGATTCAATAATTATATTAGCACCCACATCCATAATTCTATCTGTTTTGCTATTTTATGCATATCCAACAAAAACACATTTAATTGTTCTAGGACCAATTTAAGTTCTTTTAGGATCAGGAACTCAATAGTAATCTAAACACCCTCACACTTTAAAATAAGAAAGATTAGGTCTTCTAGCTCTCCAATTTTCATAAGGGGATAACTTAGTTTTCCTAGAATCAATCCTATTATGAATATGACATGCATCCAATAAAGCTTCAACCCATAAATTTAATGGTAACATAGATTTATTAATCATGCAATTTACCATTTCTATTAAAGTACGATTTTTCCTTTCAGCTAATCCATTTTGCTAAGGTGTGTAAGGAGCAGTACTTTGATGTATTATACTATTTTCTTCACAAAACTCATTAAACGCATTCATAAAGTATTCACCACCTCTATCTGAGCATAATACTTTAATATTTTTGTTTGATTGGTTTTCAACTTCTTTTTTATACTTCTTAAACATATTAAAGGATTCATCCTTTGTTCTAAGAAGACATATATGTAAATATTTATTGCAGTAATCAACAAAAGTAATAAAATATCTTTTTCCTCTATGAGTTAATAAACCATTTAATTCACAAATATCAGAATGTACTAATTCTAATATATCAGAAATTCTTTCAACACTATGAAAAAACCTTTTTAACTATTTTAGATTCTATACATGTTTCACATTTATTAAATTCATTTCCAAATTTAATTAAAGTTTACTTCTTCATTACTTTTAATGAATTATAATTAACATATGTTAAACGATCATGACACAAATTAAAGGAATTAATCAAGTAGAGGATTCAATCATATTATTAATGGAAAGTTGATACATGCCATCATTTGAGCACATTTTCCCCACAAACATTCCTCCCTTCAACAAGATAACCTTATCGGATTCGAATGAAACATGAAATCCATTCTCACACAGAAGATCAATTGAAATTAAATTCTTTCAAATTTTGGGTGCATACACACATTAAGAAGAGTCAAATTCTTCCTAGAAGTAAAGTCTATCCATGCTTCCTTGTCCACTAACATTTATTCATGCATTATTTCCAAGGTGTACTTCCTTCGTGATAGTATAATCATCAAATGTTTTGAACATCAAATGATCCTTGCACACATGCACAGTTGCTCTAGAATCAAGCCACTATACCATCTTCATCGAAGTCATATTGACTTCAGATGTCATTGAAACTATATTTTCTTCAGTGATAATATTTGTAGCAGGTTTATCAACTTTATTTCGATAGAGACAATCCATTTCAAAATGCCTTTGTTTTCCACAGACAAAGAATTCTCCTTTCTTCTTGAAAGGATTGTATTTCTTCTTGAATTGTTGGATATTTTTTTGGCATGTAAGGAATAGTTTGGTTCTGCATTTCCCTAAATGATATTAATATTGGTATCAAATTAAAAACTCATACAATATGGATTCTTCTTCAATGTGAAATATATTTTTCAATTGTTCCAACAAAATATCATCACTTTTTTTAATGAGTGATTTACCAAAATCTTTCCACATAGTTGGAAATTTAGCAATAATTGCACCAACTTGAAAAGTTTATGGTATATTAATCTTAAGAGAATGAAATTTATTTTCAATAACTTGAAGCTCATGAACTTGCTCCAATGTTGGCTTGTTATCAACGATATTGATAAGATGCGATAGAAAGTAGAATTCTGATGGATTTAAACATGAAAACTGCAGAAAAAGACTTGTTACAGTTAATTCCTTGATGCTACTAAAACCATTTATCAACTATTAATTATTTTTAGGTATTTAATTTACTTAGTTTAGATACTTTACAATAAGAAATTTATTGGTACCTTCTTCCTCAGCCTTGTACTTGAACTTGAGTGCATCTCATATCTCTCGAGAAGTCTTCATTTAGAGGAAATAGCCATAAAGACGATTTGATAATGTGTTGAGAATATGTCCTCAACACAAAACTTGATCATCTTCACATTTTTTTTCCTCATTACCCAAATATGCTAGACTTGATTCATGACAACGGGTGTGCCGTCAGGATTTTGAGTAGGCTTGTCAGGAAAGGGAGGAAGATTCGATTCCAGAATGTAAAAAATCTCTATCACTGTAAGAAGAAACTTCATCTTATCTTTCCACTGGGAGAAATTGTTGTCATCGAAATGATCAAGTTTGACCATGTCTTGGTTCATCGATTTGAGGGATTCATAATCCATATTTTATGTTCTATCTTAGTTATTAAACCCTTTGGATTGTTAGAAAATGGGTAGGTAGATGGAGAAGACATATTGAATCTCGATGCGTGAATTTAATTCACTATCTAAAAGGGTTTGATCCACCCCCACTTTGATGGTGTAGGATTCTTGATGAAAGTTTCCCTCAATGATTTCACCAAGATTTGGGGGGAAATCGAACACCAATTTTTGATTACCCCATAACACAGATGTTAGGAAAAAATATGGAGAATTTTTTGAATTGAAGAATAATTAACCCATAATCAATCTCATCATCACTTATTTATAAATCCAAATTAGTGTTAATTGCACCGGTTCGACCTCACCGTTAAAGTCAAATAACGTGATTAGTCGTAATGGTTGGAATTTCAATTATTCAAAATTTGAATGGGTGCCCCTCATCAAGAGTTGTATCGTTTTGGTCGAACCAAGATGTTTTTTGATCGAAATAGTGAGATCAAATTGGTGCACTTAACACCGATTTGGATTTATAAATAAGTGATGATGAGATCACTTATGAGTTAATTATTCTTCAATCCAAGAAATTCCCCAGATTTTTTTCCATCATTGTTGCGGGGCAATTGAAAATTGATGTTGGATTTTCCCCTAAATCTTAAGGAAATACTCAAGAGAAACTTCCACTGAGAACCCTACACCATCAAAGTGGGGGTTGATCAAACTCTTTTAGACAGTAAATTAAATTTACGCATCGAGATTTACTATGTATTCTCCATTTTCCTACCTATTTTCTAATAGAACTTGTCCATCACTAAGCACCTTTGTGAAATATCTCACCTCCAACCCCATAATTCTTATACGCTATAGAAAATATCACTAAAAAATGAAAATTTTAAAAATGTGTGAGTATGTTGTTTGAACATGCAACTAGTTTAAAGCATCTACTCACCCAACTCTTATTTCTCACACTCAATAATTAATTAAATATAATATCATAATTATAATAATAATATATAAACTTGACATCATAAATTATATTAAATTTTATTTAATGTTTGATTAAAATAATAATAATTTATAGACTAATGATTAAATAATATTAATAAAAATAGTACTTAAATATATATATAAATAAATTATAATGTTATTTTAATATACCAATCCTCTTATTATTTAATTACTCATATTAATAATTATTATTTATTAATAATTAATATTTATTAGAAATTAAATAATAATTATTATTTGTAAATAAATAATACTAATTATAAAATATTAATTAGCATTTTTTTAATAATAATTATTAATAACTAGTAACTAAATAAAAATTTTAAATATTTATTATCAATTTTTTAATAATAATTATTAATATTTATTATTTATTATTTATTATCAATTGGTGTCTTCCTGCTCCACGCAATGCCATCTAAATGTGAGGTTTTTGTCCATCACTACCCGCTTGTGGATGAAGTGCCATGAGCAGGCACATGAAAATCCAACACCTAATGCAAATCCCCCACCTGCTGCCTCGGATCTCTCACATTCTCAAATGGATTCACCGCCACCAAGATCGTCCTCCTATTATATATTTTTTATATATTTTATTCAAAATATTTATTATTATAATTTTATTTAAATTATTTAAATAGAGTGTTTTTTCAAATTTGAACTGGTGTGTCTCTCACCAAGAGTTGTGTCTTTTCGGTTGAACCAATGCGTTCTTTGATCAAAATGGTGAGATTGAAGTGGTGTGTCCCTCACCAAGAATTACCTTGTTTCGGTCAAACCAATGTAATCTTTGACCGAACCAGTGCAATTCGCACCATTTCTAATCTATAAATAAGCGATGATGAGATCGCTTATGAATTAATTAATTTCAATCCTAGAAATTCTCCAGAGTTCTCCCAACATCGGTGCAGCGGAGTAATCGGAAATTGGTGTTCATTTTTCCCAAACCTTGGTGAAATCCTCAAGGGATACTTCCACCGAGAACCCTACACCATCAACGTGGGGGTGGATCAAACCCTTTTCGACAGTGAATTCAATTCATGCATCAAGGTTCTATATGTCTTCTCTTTCTACCAACCTATTTTTCTAACAATAAAAAGGGTTTGAAGAGGTAGAACCTAGAAGATGGATTTATCAAATCATCTCTATGACTACTTCCGCAAAATGAAGACCGCTCGAGAGATTTGGGATGCACTTGAATTCAAGTATAAAGTGAAGTAAGTAGGTACCAATAAATAGAACTTTAGTAGAAATGGTAAATTGCATGATTAATAAATCTAAGTTACCATTAAATTTATGGGGTGAAGCTTTATTGGTTGGATTTCATATTCATAATAGGATTGCATCTAGAAAAACTAAGTTATCCCCTTATGAAATATGGAGAGAAAGAAAATATAATCTTTATTATTTCAAAGTGTGGGGGTGTTTAGAGTATTATAGAGTTCTTGATCCTAAAAGAACTAAAATTGGTGGTCCTAGAGAAATTAAAGGTGTTTTTGTTGGGTATGTAGAAAATAGCAAAGCATATAGAATTATGGATTTAGGAGCTAATATAATTGTTGAATCGAGGGATGTAGAGTTTTTTGAAAATAAGTTTTATAAAGATGATGTAGAGGAAGTGATTCCTCATATCCCTATCTCATGTACTCCATCTAGTTAAAATATAATATTAGAGAATTATGATGATTCTCGAGTTGAACCTAAACAGAGTACAATATTTTGGAAGGAGAAATATCTACATCCAGATTTTATTTATCCTGATTCTATAATTTTTCTTGTGGAAGGAGATAAAAATAATCATATTCTGAATAAGTATCCTATGGTTTTGACTATAGAAGATGACCCAAAGACTTATAAAGAGGCCATGTCTTCTAGAGATGTTTCTTTTTGGAAGGAAACAATTAGTGATGAAGTGGATTCTATTATAGGGAATAATACTTGGGTTATTATGGATTTCCCAAGAGGTTCAAAACCTATTGGTAGTAAATGGGTATTCAGAAGGATATATAATTCCAATGGTAACATTCAAGATTTTAAAGCTAGATTGGTTGTCAAAAGGTTTTTAGACAAAAAGGGATTGATTATTTTGATACATATGCCCCTATAGCACAGATTGCTTTTATAAGGATATTATTTGCTTTAGCTTAAATTAATCATTTTTATATACTAGTTAAATCTCTTTATGGTCTTAAATAATCTCTGAAACAATGGCATGAGAAATTCGATTCTATTATTTTATCTAATGGTTTTTTTCATAATAATGCGGATAAATGTGTTTATTCAAAGTTTACAATGGAGTTATTGTGTGTTTATATGTGGATGATATGTTAATTTTTGGAACCAATATGATTAGTATAGTCGAGAAAAAGAATTACTTATCTTCTATGTTTAAAATGAAGGATCTTGGAATAGTTGATACTATTCAAGGCATTAAAGTTAGAAAACATAGTGGGGGTTATTCTTTAAGTCAGTCTCATTACATAGAAGAAATGCTAAATAAATTTGATCATCTTGGATTCAAGGATGTTAATACTCCATTTGATTCTAGTGTTAAACTTTTTATAAATACGGATAGAGCTGTAGCACAACTTGAATATGCTAGTGTAATTGGTTCTTTAATGTATGTGATGCATTGCACTAGACCTGATATTGATTTTGATGTATGTAAAATGAGTAGATATACTAGTAATATGCAAGTTAGATTACCAGTATTGGTTATAACCAATCCACTTCTGGATGGTTGTTTACTCTTGGAGGTTGTGTTGTTTCTTGGGAGAGCAAGAAACAAACATGTATTTTACATTCGACCATAGAGTCAGATTTTATCACCTTAGCAGCATGTGGAAAGAAAGATGAATGGATTAGGAATCTATTATTGGATATTAGATTGTGGCTTAGTCCGATGCCTCCTATTTCTATCAGTTGTGATAGTGAAGCAACATTAACAAGGGAATATAGTTGCATGTACAATGGAAAGTCTAGACATATAAGTTTGAGACATGATTATGTGAGACAATTGTTACAAGATGGTACCATAACAATTGTTTATGTGAGATCGTGTAAAAACCTTGTGGATCCGTTTACAAAATCTCTACCGAGAGAGGTTATTCGTGCAACTAATAAAGAGATGGGGTTAAAACCCATAGAATAAATCATTTCAGTAATGGAAGCCCAACACTTTCTTTAGGTAGATCATAATCAAAGTGTTTAATGGGTAAAAACAATTTACAAAGATGATTGTTGATATTGACAATTATAACCCCAAATTTTGGTGTCAATATCATCTGTTATGACAAGAGGTTGAGTTTTAAAGTCTTAACAAAATATTAAGACTCAATGAGTTATGTGCTATTATAACGGATGCAAATTGTAATACTTTTCCTATGTGAACTTGGAAGTGGTGTCGCTTCTTACAGGATTCAATGGGTTTACTCCTTAGAGATTTCATGAAAAGGATATAAGCACATGGCCTTAAAAGTGCTACAAAATGAGATGTTGGATGAAAGTTCATTATATGTATGATTTCTCTGGTTTATCTTAAAGGTTAATAAGTTTAATGTTTCGACAACTTATAAATCCGATAAACTTTGAGATAATGATACTAAGTAAAAGTTTAAATCGAAAGATACCATTATTATGTATAATGGATCACCTATGATCTGGAGAATTAATATTTATAAATAAAATTGGGGGATTCTTATATATATTTTATATATTTTATTCAAAATATTTATTGTTATAATTTTATTTAAATTATTTAAATATAGTGTTTTTTCAAATTTGAACTGGTGTGTCTCTCACCAAGAGTTGTGTCTTTTTGGTTGAATCAATGCGTTCTTTGATCGAAATAGTGAGATTGAAGTGGTGTGTCCCTCACCAAGAGTTGCCTT
This sequence comes from Viscum album, assembly GCA_963277665.1. NCBI lineage: Eukaryota > Viridiplantae > Streptophyta > Magnoliopsida > Santalales > Viscaceae > Viscum > Viscum album. The sequence goes on from OY728145.1 coordinate 1,337,660,233, forward strand.
GTTTCGGTCGAACCAATGTAATCTTTGACCGAACTAGTGCAATTCGCACCATTTCTAATATATAAATAAGCGATGATGAGATCGCTTAAGAATTAATTAATTTCAATCCTAGAAATTCTCCAGAGTTCTCCCAACATCGGTGCAGCGGAGTAATCGGAAATTGGTGTTCGATTTTTCCCAAACCTTGGTGAAATCCTTGAGGGATACTTCAACCGAGAACCCTACACCATCAACGTGGGGGTGGATCAAACCCTTTTGGACAGTGAATTCAATTCACGCATCAAGGTTCTATCCGTCTTCTCTTTCTGCCAACCTATTTTTCTAACACCTCCCACACATCATCTGCATCTTCACCTTCGATTTCACCGACCTAGAGACCAGCGTTGGGGCTAGACGATGCGGTGGGTGGCGGCATCTGCCTTGCATCCAAAACACTCTGTGGCAACGGCTTCTGCTTGACAAAGATGACTTTCCATCCTTCTTAGGAGATTCAGGGGGACCTTGCCCTATTTGTGTTGTTGTGGTCGAGGATTTAGTAGTGGTGGACTTTGCGATCGATCGACCCGACCTGAGCGTTCATGATCAGGGTCAAGGAGGCAATGGAGATGCCTTGGTATTTATAGATCTTCTCACTGATCTTCTTCAGGACCAACATGAATCAAAGGCTCAAAGCCCTCCAGGTTTAAGAACAAGAATCGATATTTGTGCACGACGCCACTGTCCAAGTCGTAGCTATTGGCGAGTCACTGTCGTAGCTGATGGCGAGTCGCTGCTGCTATTCTCTGAGTTCGCACAAACCGGAATCGTCTTCCTCCAGGCCCAAGATCGAGAACGCTACCTCTAGGCGCAGTCAATCTCATCGTACACCAACATGAAGGTGCCAAGGGATTGACACACCTCCTTCCAACACCGGACGACGATGCAGACTCTTCCATCGCGACTCCTTCTGTGAACAATGATCGCATCGCCGAAAACCCTCCCCTCGCGCTTTCTTGGATTTTTTTTAAAATATGTTTTTTTAAAAAAATATTTTATAAAAAACATCTACTAAAATTTGTTTTTAATTTTTTTAGTTTTCAAATTTTTTATTTTTATTTTTTCTTGTTTTGTTTATATATATATATATATAAACAAAACAAAACAAAATAAAAATAAAAATAAAATTTTCAGCAGAATTTATCCGCTATTTAAAATCCAGCAGTACTGTCATTACAGCAGTCTGGATTCTAACAGAAGCTCTCACCCAGAGATCCATTTTATAAGAGAGCTTACCTTGGAAATCATTCTGCATTTCCGATGTGGGATTCTGGTCCTCCATTTCCTGTGCAGAACATTCTGCATTTCCGATGTGAGATTCTGTTTCAAGTACGTGACTTTGAAAGACTATAAAATATAAACTATAAGACCAATATAAATGAAACTTAAAACATGAATTAAACATATAAAAAATAGTTGAAAACAAAAATAATTTCATAAAAAATGATGATAAAAAATAATTTATAAGCTTTCAAAACCACATACTTGAAACTTAAAAAGTTTCAAGTACGTGACTTTAGAAGCCTATAAAATATAAACTACAAGACCAATATAAATGAAACTTAATACATGGATTAAACATACAACAAATAGTTTAAAATAAAAATAATTTCATAAAAAATATTTATGGAAAATAATTTATAAGTTTTCAAAGACACCTACATGAAACTTAAAAATGTTTCAAGCACGTGACTTTGAAAGCCTATAAAATATAAACTATAAGACCGATATAAATGAAACTTAAAACATGAATTAAACATATAACAAATAGTTGAAAATAAAAATAATTTAATAAAAAATGTTCATGAAAAATAATTTATAAGCTTTCATAACCACCTACTTGAAACTTAAAAATTATTCAAGTATGTGTCTTTGAAATACTATAAAATATAAACTATAAGACAGATATAATTTAAAGTTAAAACATGGATTAAACATATAATAAATTATTAAATTATTAATAATTAATTATATAATAATTAATTAGTTAATTAGTAATTATTATTAATTAATTATATAATAATTAACCAATTAATTTGAATATAATTATTCAGTATATAATAATTAATTAGTTAATTAGTTAATTAGTAATATAATTATAAATTATATTTATTCATTATAATTAATAATTAGTAATTATTAAAAATTATTATATGATAATTAATTAGTTAATTGGTAATATAATTATTAATTATACAATGGTTAATTAGTTAATTAGTAATATATTTATAAATTATCATTATTCATTATAATTATTAATTCTAATTATTCATTATAATTACTAATTATAATTATTCATTATAATTACTAATTATAATTATTCATTATAATTACTAATTATAATTATTCATTATAATTACAAATTATAATTATTAATTATTAATTATTAATTAATAATTAAGAATATAATTATTAATTGTATAACTATTATTTGTATAATAATTAGTTACTTGATTAGTAATTATTAATAATTAATTATATAATAATTAATTAGTTAAATAGTAATATAATTAGTTAATTAGTAATATAATTATAAATTATTTAATAATTAATTAGTCAATTAGTAATATAATTATGAATTATATAATAATTAATTAGTTAATTAGTAATAGAATTATTAATTATATAATTTGTAATTAGATAATTAGTAATTATTAATCATTAATTATATAATAACTAATTAGTTAATTAGTAGTATAATTATTAATTATATAATAGTTAATTTGTTAATTTTTTGAGAAAGATAGAGCCGAGACCCCTTTTATAATTAGTTAATTAGTAATATAATTATAAATTATAATTATTTGTCATAATTATGAATTAGTATTTATTAAAAATTATTATATAATAATTAATTAGTTAATTGGTAATACAATTATTAATTATATAATAGTTAATTAGTAATATAATTATTCAGTATAATTATTAATTAGTAATTATTAAAAATTATCATATAATAATCAATTAGTTAATTAGTAATAGAATTATTCTTTATAATTATTCGTTATAATTTTCATTATAATTATTAATTATTAATTATTAATTACTAATGTAATTATTAGTTATATAACTTTTAATTATATAATAATTAGTTAGTTAATTAGTAATTATTAATTATTAATTATATAATAATTAATTATTTAATTATTAATATAATTAGTTAATTAGTAATATGATTATTTGATTAGTAATATAATTAATAATCATTTAATAATTAATTAGTTGCTTAGTAATATAATTTTTAATTATATAAAAATTAATTAGTTAATTAGTAATATATTTATTAATTATATAATTATTAATTATTAATCATTAATTATATAATAACTAATTAATTAATTAGTAATATAATTATTAAATATATAATAATTAATTAGTTAATTTTTTGAGAAAGATAGAGCTGGGGCCCTTTTTATAATTAGTTGACTTGTAATATAATTATAAATTATAATTATTCATTATAATTATTAATTAATATTTATTAAAATTTATTTCATAATAATTAATTAGTTAATTGGTAATATAATTATTAATTATATAATAGTTAAGAAGGTAATTAGTAATATAATTATTCATTATTATTATTAATTAGTAATTATTAAAAATTATTATATAATAATTAATTAGTTAATTAGTAATGTAATTATTCTTTGTAATTATTCATTATAATTATTCATTATAATTATTCATTATAATTAATCATTATAATTATTCATTATAACTATTAATTATTATTTATTATTTATTAATTAGTTAATTGATAATATAATTATCAATTATATAACTATTAATTGTATAGTAATTAGGTAGTTAATAAGTAATTATTAATAATTAATTATATTATAATTAATTAGTTAATTAGTAATATAATTAGTTAATTAGTAATATAATTATTAATTATTTAATAATTAATTAGCTACTTAGTAATATAATTATTATTTATATAAAAAATAATTTTTTAATTAGTAATATAATTATTAATTATATAATTTGTTGTGGGTTAATAAGTAATTATTAATCATTAATTAGTTAATAATTAATTAGTTAATTAGTAATATAATTATTAAATATATATTAGTTAATTAGTTAATTTTTTGAGAAAGATAGAGTCGAGGCTCTTTTTATAATTAGTTAATTTGTAATATAATTATAAATTATAATTATTCATTATAATTATTTATTAGTATTTATTAAAAATTATTATATAATAATTAATTAGTTAATTGGTAATATAATTATTAATTATATAATATTTAATTAGTTAATTAGTAATATAGTTATAAATTATAATTTTTCATTATAATTATTAAATTTTAATTATTAAAAGTAATTATATTACTAATTAATTAGTTAATTATTATATAATTAATTGTTAATAATTACTAATTAACTAATTAATTATTATATAATTAATTTTTACTAATATTAATTTAATAATTTAATAATTTGTTATATGTTTAATACATGTTTTAACTTTAACTTATATCGGTCTTATAATTTATATTTTATAGTATTTCGAAGCCACACACTTGAATCATTTTTAAGTTTCAAGTAGGTGGTTTTGAAAGATTATAAATTATTTTTCGTGCACATTTTTTATTAAATTCTTTTTTATTTTCAACTATTTGTTATATTTTTAATCTATGTTTTAAGTTTCATTTATATCGGTCTTATAATTTATATTTTATAGGCTTTCAAAGTCACGTGCTTGAAACATTTTTAAGTTTCATATAGGTGTCTTTGAAAACTTATAAATTATTTTCCATCAACATTTTTAACGAAATTCATCTTATTTTAAACTATTTGTTATATTTTTAATCCATGTATTAAGTTTCAGTTATATTGGTCTTGTAGTTTATATTGCATAGGCTTCTAAAGTCAGGTACTTGAAACTTTTTAAGTTTCAAGCATGTGGTTTTGAAAGCTTATAAATTATTTTTTATCATCATTTTTTATGAAATTATTTTTGTTTTCAACTATTTTTTATATGTTTAATTCATGTTTTAAGCTTCATTTATATTGGTCTTATAGTTTATGTTTTAGTCTTTCAAAGTCACGTACTTGAAACAGAATCCCACATCTGAAATGGAGAATGTTCTACGCAGGAAATAGAGAACCAGAATCTCACATCAGAAATGCAGAATGATTTTCAGGGTATGCTCTCTTATAAAAGGGAGCTCTGGGTAAGAGCTTCTGTCAGAATCCAGACTACTGTAATGGTAGTACTGTTGGATTTTAAATAGCGGATAAATTCTGCTGATTTTTTTTATTTCTATTTTTGTTTTGTTTATATATATATATATATAAACAAAACAAAAAAAATAAAAATAAAAATTTAAAAAAAAATATGTTTTAGTGGAAAGACAACATCGCGGATGCCGCCTTTGAGACGCTGTTTTAAAAATATTTTAAACCCATGAGTTTTTTTAAAAAATAATTTTTTTTTAAAAACATATAAAAATAAAAAACTCCTCTTTCTCTCATTGAAGCAACGCCCCCAAAAAAGAACGACATACACACAAGATCGAGGAGACGTTGGGCGATAATAATTGTGGGGCAAGGGAGGGTCAAGCGCAAGGCACGTGGATAGCAGAGGGTGGCCCGACTGAAACCTCAGAACAGAAAGGGGGACACAGACAGCTAGGAGTGTTTAGGGAGTTCCCAGCCTCTATTTTATGCCATGGATGTCGTCTTCCACCCTGCGGTCGGGCCGCCATTTTCAATAGAAATGGGATTCTTCGACATTGTCCTCGAGATCTAGGAGAAGATCTAGAAATATCAAGGCACCATGGCGCCTCCCAGACCCTTATTATACCCTTATTATGAATGCTCAGTTCATGCAGAACGATCACGACATCCACCACCCGAAGCTCCTAATAAGGATGAGAAGTCATCTTCATCGGAGCATAAGCCCCCTCCGCACAGTGTTTCGGATGCGAGGCAAATGCCGCTACTGCATCATCTGGCCCCAAATGCCGATCTCCAGGTGGGTGAAATTGAAGGTGAAGATGCAGGAGGATGATCGAAGTGGAGGTGAATTCGTTCTCGAGGGATCTGAGGCACCAAGTGGAGGATCTGCAGCATCTGATGGATTTTCATGCGGCAACCGAGAGGTGTATCATCCACAAGCAAGTCGTGATGGATGACAATCTGACGTTCACATGGCATTGAGTGGAACATGGAGACACCATTGAGATTTCACGTGGATACATCAGAAGGAAGAGGATGCATGCGAATGCAATTGGACATGGTACATATGTGACACTCGTTTATTGACCTTTTTCGACCCATTAACATATGACCCCAAAAAAATGCATATAAATAAAATTAACTAAAGTGATATGGTAAATTTGAAATTAATAATTAATAATTACTATTTATTAGTAATTAAATAATGCTAATGACATATTAATTAGTATTTGTTTAATAATTATTATTAATAATTATTAATTAAATAATAATTTCAAATATTTATTAGCAATTTTTTAATAATTATTATTAATATATTTTAATTTAGTAACTAAATAATTAATTAATAATTAGTAATTAAATAATGAGAGGATTGGTATATCATTGAGTACAGGAGAGAGGAATGGTGAGCACCCCAATTTCTTGTAGCATGCGTTGTCACGGGCTGAGCATCTCAGCACAACAGTTCGCCTGTACGGCACCTCAACCCCCTCCAAAGAGGGTGGGGTTCAGCCGTCCAACTCTTCATATGATGTGAGGTTCATTGGTTTCGTTCTGTCATGGACTCGTCAGGAGAGTGGGCCCAGCTCCCAATCAGTAGTGTCAGGACTGACACGCACCATCCTTCACATTGTCGAGGCGACTCTCATCTCTTCAATAGATATAAATCAGATGAACCGCAACCTTGATGTTCTTACTGGTGTGAGACAAGACCCCCATGATTGGGTCGTGACATTCTCCCACCACCATTCCATGCACGCCATCGTGCATGCAGGATCGTGACCTTCTGTGTGTCTGCGAAATGGTCAGCTTCTAACTAACCAGCTACCAAGCATGGCAAAGGGGACGCTCTTTCCTTATCATTGGCATCAATGGTACGTCCACTCTCAAGGTCGCAAACCACCATGGGTCATCCTCTCTGAGGGTCGAAAACCACCTCCACAAAACTCACCCTTCATAGTGGCGTCTCTGCCTCTGACATCTCTCGAGCAAGAACTTATCTGTCATGTCAGCTCTGCCATGACACCCCGGGACTCTGCTCCCACTGCCAAGGACCAATTGGTAGCATTCAGTGACACCACGATGCACATTCCCTCTGATACCACTTGTTACAAGATGAGCATCTCAGCACAGCGGTTCGCCCGTGCCATGCGGCACCCCAGCCCCCTCCAAGACGGGCTGGGTTCAGTCATCCAACTCTTCATATGATGTGAGGTTCACTGGTTTCGTCCTGTCATGGACTTATCAGGAGAGTGGCCCCAACGCCCAACTTGCGGTGTTAGGACTGACACGCACCATCCTCCACATTGTTGGAGCGACTCTCATCTCTTCGATAGGGACAAACCAGATGAACCGCAACCTTGATGTTTTTGCTGGTGTGGGACAAGAACCCCCCAAGATTGGGTCGTGACATTCTCTCACCACCATTCCATACATGCCCTCGTGCATGCAGAATCGTGAACTTCTCTGTGCCTGCAAAATGGTTTGCTTCCAACTAACCGGCTATCAAGCATGGCCAAAGGGACGCTCTTTCCTTGTCGTTGGCATCAATGGTCCACTCATTCTTTAGGTCGCAAACTACCATGGTTCACCCTCTTTTTAGGTCGCAAACCACCTTCTCAAAACTCACCCTTCATAGTGGCGTCTCTGCCTCTGACATCTCTCGAGCGCGACCTTCTCTATCGTGACACCTTCGCATGACACCCCAAGACTTCGTTCCCACCACCAGGGTTCGACCGACATCATTTTGCAACACCACGAGACACATTCCCTCTGATACCACTTGTCATAGGCTGAGCGCATTGGCATAACAGCTCACCCGTGCGGCACCCCAACCCCCTCCAAGGCGAGTGAGGTTCAGTCATCCAGCTCTTCATATAATGTGAGGTTCACTGGTTTCGTACTGCTATGGACTCATCAGGAGGGTTGCCCCAACTCCCAACTAGCAGTATTAGAACTAACACACACCATCCTCCACAATGTCGGAGCGACTCTCATCTCTTCGATAGAGACAAACCAGATAACCGCATCCTTGATATTCTTGCTAGTGTGGGACAAAGACTCTCATTATTAGGTCAAGACATTCTCCCATCACCATTTCATGCACGCCCTCGTGCATGCAGGATTGTGGTCTTCTGTGTGTCTGTGAAATGGTCTGCTTCCAACTAATCGACCACCAAGCTTGGCCGAGGGGAGACTTTTTCCTTGTCGTTAGCATCAATGGTCCACTCATTCTCTGAGTTGCAAACCATCGTGGTTCACCCTCTCTCTTAGGGTCGAAAACCACATCCATGAAACCCACCCTTCATAGTGGTGTCTCTGGCTCTTACATCTCTCGAGCACGACTTTCTCTGTCGTGTCGCCTTCGCATGACACCCCGGGACTCTGTTCCCACCACCAAGGTCCAATCGATAGCATTATGCAACACCACGAGGCACATTCTTTTTTATACCACTTGTCACGGGCTGAGCGTCACGGCACAATGGTTTGCCCGTGTGGCACCTCAACCCCCTCCAAGGCGGGCGAGGTTCAACCATCCAGGTCTTCATATGATGTGAAGTTCACTGGTTTCATTCTACTATGGACTCATCAGGAGAGTGACCCCAACCCCTAACCAGTGGTGTCAGGACTGACACACACCATCTTCCACAATGTTGGGGGAACTCTATCTCTTTGATATGGACAAATTAGATGAACCGCGACCATGGTATTCTTGCTAGTGTGGGACAAGACCCCCATGATTGGGTCGTGACAGTTGGCTGACTTTTACGGTTGTAACCCAACCTTTTAAAAAGCTTTAAATTTAAAATGGGGGTGCATAACACTAAGTAAAAAAAATTATACCAACAAGTAAATATGAAAAATAAAATAAAAAGTAAATTAAAAAAAGGGCAACACAAAGAATGTAGGGGGATAACACCTTATTATACCCCAACCACTGGTGTTACCCCCCCCCCCTAAAGTTCGAGGGGTGACAACTTAGTGTATGTGACATAAAATAAGTTTGACTTAAATATAATATAATAATTCTAATAATAATATATAAATTTGACATCATAAATTATATTTAATTTTATTTAATGTTTGATTGAAATAATAAAAAATTATATAATAATAATAATAAAATATTAATAAAAATAGTAGAAATATATATATATATATATATATAATATATATATATATATATATATATAATTTATATGTTATTTTAAAATACAAATCCTCTTGTTATTTAATTACGAATTATTAATAATTACTATTTATTAATAATTAAATAACACTAATTATTAAATATTAATTAGTATTTGTTTAATAATAATTATTAATAATAAATAACTGAATAATAATTTTAAATATTTATTAGCAAATTTTTAACAATTTTTATAAATATTTATTAATTATTTAATAAAGAAACAATTAATTTATAATTTGTAATTAAATAAATTTACCAAATCAATTTAGTTAATTTTATGAATATGCATTTTTTTATGGATCATATGATAAGGGATCAAAAAGGCTAACGTACTATGTCGAATTGCATCCTCAGCAATCCCCTTTCAGATCATCATGACGATCCTTATCCACTGAAAATCTCAATGGTTTCACTGCTCCACGCAAAATCTTAATGGCCTCCATCTAATCCAAGCAGTGCCATCGGAACGTGAGATGGTCGTCCATCACCGACCGCTTGTGGATGAGCTACGGATCGGCGGTCACACTAAAATCCAACGGCTGATGCAGATCCACCAGCCTCAAATCCGTCAGGTTCTCAAACAGATTCACCTCCACGGCGGCAGCATCTGCCTCGAGTCAAAAACACCCGGCGGCGGCGGCTTCTGCTTGAGGAAGATTTCTTTCCATAGTTTCTGGGGAACCTTGCCCTGTTCGGGCGGGTGCGATGAGGATTTGGTAGTGGTGGATGTCCCGATCTTTGTGCAGGACCTGAGCGTTCATGACCAGGGTTTGGGAGGCGACGGGGGTATTTTTGCTTCTTCAAGAACGGTGCGAATCAGAGGCTCAAAGCCGTTCAGGTTGAAAGAACAAGAACCGCTATCCGCGCAAGACGCCGCTGTCCAAGTCGCTGCTGCTGTCGAGTCGCTGCCGCTAATCTCCGAATCTGCACAAACCAGAATCGTCTCCCTCCGGTGGCAAGATCGAGCACCGCTGACTCTAGCACCAGTCGATCTCGCCGTGCAGCAACATGAAGGCGCCAAGCGAAAGACGCACCTCCTTCCAGCAACGGACGACCATGCCGACTGCTTCCATCGCGACTTATCCTCGCTCTCGCTCTCTCTCTCTCTCTCTCTCTCGTTGAAGCAGCGGTCGCAAAACAGAACGGCGTACGCACGAGATCGAGGAGACGTGGGGCAAGAATAATGGCGGAGCAGGGGGGCGTCAAGCGCAAGGCACGTGGACGGCAGAGGTGGCTCGTCTGAAACCGTCTAACAGAACGGGGGACACGCGGACGGCTGGGAATGTTTAGGCGGTTGCCAAATGCCAGCTGTGAACCAGCTCTCAAAACATCATATTAAATAAATACAATTAAAAAAAGGCTTATTTGAAAATCGGGATTTCAGATTCGGATTTTCACCTTTGCACGGCCGACCCTCCATTTTTTTGCCATGGACGTCGTCTTCCACCCTGCGGCAGGGTCGCCATTTTCGATAGAAGTGGGATTCTTCGACACTATCCTGGAAATCAAGGAGAAGATCCAGAAATACCAGAGCATCCCCGTCGATTCCCAGACCCTGATCATGAATGCTCAGATTCTGCAGAACGATCTCGACGTCCACCACTACCAAATCCTCAACGACACCCACATCCACATCGCCCCCGCCGCAACACTGCAAGGACTCCCCGAATCTCCTAAGAAGGATGAAAAGTCATCTTCGTCGGAGCAGAAGTCCCCGCCGCCCGGGCCCGGTGTTTCGGGTGCGAGGCAGATGCCGCCGCCGCCGCCGCACCGTCTAGTCCCAACTCCGGTCTCCCGGCGGGTGAAATTGAAGGTGAAGATGCAGATGATGTGCGGGAAGACGATCCGGGTGGAGGTGAATCCGTTCGAGAACGTGAGGGATCTGAGGCAGCAGGTGGAGGATTTGCAGCAGCCGCTGGATTTTCGTGTGCCCGCCGAGGGGTACTTCTTTATCCATAAGCAGGCTGTGATGGACGACAACCTGACGTTCAGATGGCATTGCGTGGAGCAGGGAGACACCATCGAAATTTTCCGTGGGTACGTCACTGGGGGATCGTCATGACGAGCGGAAGGAAAGGTCGTCAGGGCTAGCGGAAGGAAATGGATGGCTGCGGATGCAATTGGACGTCAGAATCGTAGATAGACGGTGATGCAATTGGACATGGTACATACGTGACACTGATTTATTGACCTTTTTTGCCCGATTAACATATGATCCAAAAAAAAAAAAAAATACATATAAAGAAAATTAACTAAATTGATTTGGTAAATTTATGATTAATAATTAATAATTAATAATTACTATTTATTAGTAATTAAATAATAATGATATTTATTATTTATTTGTAATTAAATAATACTAATTATCATATATTAATTAGTATTTGTTTAATAATAATTATTAATAATTAGTAATTAAATATTTATTTTAAATATTTATTACAAATTTTTAATCATAATTATTAATATTTTTAAATTATTAGTAAATGAATAATTAGTTAATAATTTGTAATTAAATAATAAGACGTATATTAAAATAACATTAAAATTTATTTATATTTATTTATTTAATTCTATTTTTATTAATATTATTTTATCATTTGTATATAAGTTGTTATTATTTTAATCAAACATTAAATTTAATTTATTTAAAAAAAAACTTTGTCTCTGTCGTCCACTAACATGACATAAGACCCTCAGCTCCCCAGCAACGTCACAAATGGTTTGGAGCGGTCGATGGTGAGCTCCTCCCAATACATGTTGTTTGCTATCCACACGATAACGCATTTGTTGTTTCTAGAAGGTATGTTGTTGATGGCATTAGTTACGGTGTTGAAGCAGCTACACGCTCTTGGCTTAACCCTGATGATGGTGGGGGAGGCCTCGGCGACCTTCACCACGGGGTCCATGCACTTCAATTTTGACGGAGGACACAAAACCAATAGCTGGTTTTTGGCAATAGGTAATCCCAACGCACAATGGCTTGTAGGGTTTCCTAGAAATCTGACATTTAATATGACAGATTACCAAAAAAAACACAAATTAGATTACATGCATTTATCATACTTTTAGTTTAACTCCTACAATCCTAATATGCTCTTTGTCTAATGAGTAACATCATGTTTGTGAGGGGTAAGGGTGAACACATTTATTTACGTGTTTCGATCTCATTGGGGACCTACGTGCACGTCAAGAACACCACCCAAAGACACATGTTTTATTAAGCTCTAAGAAATAAAACGCTACAAATGAAAACCAACGAGAACCAGAAGAACGAGAACAAGAACAAAAGTATACAAGATTTACAGGCCTCAAAATAAACAAAACTAAAATGAAACCTATAGTGCTTGAGTGGGTAGCACTCCATCGGTCTTGTTCTCTTCACATTGGAAGCTTGAAATGCTGAAAACCGCAATTCAAGAACTCCTCCTCACCTTTGTGCTCCTGGAACAATCACTTAGTAGGGCTGCACTTCTTCCACAAAGGAAGGATGTCTTCTTCACCATAAATTGGGGTTGAGATGAAGCCAGAAAGAGCAACAAGCCGCACCAGACACTTCGACGAAGCAAAACGGGATGACAAGCTTGGGTTTCACCTGGAAGAACCGAGAGCCCAAACCAGAGGGGAGCAGAATGATCAAGAGGCCGAAGAGACGCGAGTCGCAGGGGTCATCACTCCCCTGACACCACAGTGCCTCAAAACGACATATCCAATCATGTGAGGCCACGAAAGCACAACCAAAATAGAACGCCAACGACGTAATAAGTGAAGCACACAAGTTGATGGTGCAAATCAAGCTAGCGACTCTACGGATCGACGACTAGGGATCAATCCCACATGGATCACCGAGGTGTCACAGAGGGTGTGCCCACCAGAGCCAGCCAAAGGCCAAGTCTTGAAAGAGAAGCCCTTGCGGCATGGACATGGCCCAGGTAGAAAGGCCCAACACCAATAAAAGAAGCAGCCCACCAGCATATATAAAATCGAGCATTTAAAATAAACAAGTATTTTGCATTCATAAGAATAAGCAAATTATAATTGGTAGAATTAAACATGTATAACTTTATTATAAAAACAATAAATTGAATGTCATTATTCATAAATCTCCACCATTTTCAATTGAAATTGGCGATGTTGATACACCTATAGTTATGGAATGAGAACCAAATTCAATATATCTAAACAAAATTTGAATTTAGACAATACGAGGGTCTTAATCAAACTATCATTCTGGTTATCATCAGTGTGTATCTTATTGACACACATTGTTCCATATTCTACAACATCTCTAATAAAGTGTAGTCTAATATCTATGTGCTTTGATTTACCATGCCATACTAAATTTTTGGACAGATGAAGATCAGAGTGACTATTAGAATAAAAATTTATAATAGAATTGTAAAGACTAAGTTTGGAAGACATGCCTTTAAGCCATAAGGCTTCTTTCACTACCTCAATCGAGACATTACACTCAAATTCCATGGTTGAAAGAGTAACCACAGGCTGCATGTTACATTTCCAAGAAATGGGGCAACCACATGCAGTGAACACATAACCAGTTAAATGTTTTCTAGTATCAATACTACATGCATATTCAGCATCTACATATCCAATAATAATTTCAGTAGTATCCACGTTTTTTCCATAACACAGTGAGAGATTAGAACTATAAGACATATATCTTAAAAGCCACTTAAGGGCATGCCAATGTGGCTTCCCAGATGTGACCATAAATATTATAAGAGTACAAATTGCATAGGAAATATCAGGTCTGGTACAAATCATAGAGTACATAATGCTACCAACAGTATTAACATAATAGATTTTAGTCATAAATTTAATATCATCATCAGCAGTGGGTGCTTATGTCAATTACAATTTAAAGTGTTGTCCAAGAGGTACATTGATAGGTTTGAGAGATTCAAACATGTATCTCTTTAGAATCTTTAAACTATAACCATGTTGAGATAAGTAAAGCAATTTATTTGGTCTATCTTTAATGATTTCAACACTTGATATTTTCTTAGCCGCACCTAAGTCTTTCATTTCAAACTTACCTTTAAGTTGGGATTTTACAACAATGATGAGACTCATGTTTTTGCAAATGATAAGCATGTCATCTTCATAAATCAACAGATAAAGCATGCAATTATTAGTTGATTTAAAATAGACACATGCATCATATTAACTCCTAATAAACCGGTTATATAACATAAAGGATTCAAATTTCATATACCACTGCCTAGAATCTTGTTTCAATCCATATAATGATTTATTTAATAGGAATACTTTATTTTGTTTGAATTCCTTAGAGTAACCATCAAGAGGCTTCATATAAAGCTTCTCATTTAAATCACCATGGAAGAAGACAGTTTTAACATCCAGTTGTTCAATGTGCAGGTCACTATAGGCCGGAAATGAAAGTAAAATCTGAATAGAAGAATGCTTAACAGGGGGGATTTCAGAATAATCAATGCCTTCTCTTTGAAGTGAAACCTTAAAAAATTACATTGCTTTATAATTAATCTTGTCTTCCCCAATGTTTCCTTCTTTTCTTTTATAAAATCCACTTGGAACCAATTATCTTAGCATTTAGTGGTTTGTTAACAATAGTCCAAGTGTGGCTTTTTCTTAAAGAGTGAATTTATTCATCCATGGAAAAGACCCACGTCTTTGAGTCTTTTTCATTTAAGACTTGCCTATAGGTTTGAGGATCATCATCTATAAGATCTCGGGCCACATGGAATGCATAGGAAGTGATGTTATATTGGTTGAACCAAGATGGAGGTCTAGGCACCCTCCTTTCACCATCCTGAGTCAATTGGTAGTTCCTATCACTAGGAGAAGGTTCCGGTTCAGAATCTGAACCTAAAATAGATTCATAATCATCCACAATAGTGGGTTGAAGTGCAAGTGGAGTGGGTTGGAAAACAACCTCAAAATGATTCGGGGGCTCATCTTCATCTGCATGTTCAAGGGATGGATCAATGTTTCCATATGTGGAAGATTTTTTTTTGTAGAAGCAGACTCATGGAGCACTACATCCCTATATACAATACATTTTTTTGTAACCAATTTTATCTACCTAGAGTTTATACCCCTCAACACTCTTCAGATACCCAACAAATATGCATTTGAGAGATCTTGGTTCTACTTTATCAGTTTTAATGTGAGCATAAGCAGTACAACCAAAGACTCATAAGTAGGTATAGGAGGGAGGCTTACCATTCCATAGTTATTTAGGTGTTTTAAACTTATTTTCAGAAGAGGGACACCTATAAATTAGGTAAACATGAGTTTTGACAGCCCCTACCCAAAAGGATATGGGTAGCCCTGAGCATGCAAGCATACTTCAGACTCTTTCTTAGATGGTCCTATTCATTCTTTATGTTAATCCATTTTTTTGGGGAGTTTCCCCAATAGTTCTATGTCATTTAATACCTTTATATTCACAAAATTGAATGAATTTAGTGGATAGGTATTCCAGCCCATTATCCATTCTCATGGTTTTAATTTTCTTCCCAATTTGGTTTTCAACCAAAATTTTCCAGGTTTTAAAAGTTTGGAAAACATCAAAATTATTTTTCATAATGTAAATACAAACTTTTTTGGAAAATTCATCTATAAATGTGACAAAATAAGAACCTCCACCATGGGAGGTAGTCCCAACTTCCCCCCATAAATCAGAATGGATGTATTCAAGAGGGCTGAAAGCTTTAAAGGAGGACCTATTAAAGGTGACTTTCTTAGCTTTTCCCATCACACAATCTTCATAAAATGGAATATTAATTGGTTTTATGTCACCCAATAGCCCTTTTTTAGTTACTCTAGGCCCTTGGAGCTTACACGCCCCAATCATCTATGCCAAAGTATAGTATTATTAATATTGGTGTTTTAGACACTACTCAACTTCCTTGAATTAGTTTTTCCATTAAAGACATAAAACCCATTGATAAGATACCCCTTAATGATGGTTCTAGAGCCTTTAGAGATTTTTAGACAACCTGTTTCAGACTTAAAAGTGAAGCTTTTTTGATCTATACCTCCTAAGGAAACTAGGTTTCTTTGAAGGTTGGGAACCCACCTAACCTCAACTAAGGTGATGATGGAAGGATCATCCAATTCTAACAAAACATAACCTCTTCCCTCTGCCTCACACCTCTTATTATTTCCTAAGAAGACATCTCCTTACACCCTTTCAACCAATTATAGGAATGACTCTCTAAAATAACACATGTGAAAGGAACAACCTAAGTTAATGACCCACTCTTGATTGAGTACATCTATGGAAACATATAATACTTCAGTAGTGTCATAACTTGAGTCAACTAAAAGGGACTAGTCAGTGGGATTTTTTGATCCTAACTCATATTTGAGTTTCCTACATTCAGGCTTAGTATTCCATGCATTTCTACTATGATATCTTTCCCTAGATCAAATCTTGGTTTAGGGTGCTTTTTGTTCTTACTTTTATCTTTAGTGAACTGTTTCTTTTTACCCTTTGACTGTGGTATTCCCCTAGAAAACAATCTCTCTACCTCACCTTTTACTATAGGTTTAGAGTGTAGTTATTTATAAAGAAGGGCTAACTTAACCTCTTTCAAGGTTGGCGAGTCTCAATCATACATCATGGTTTCAACTAGCGTGTTGTAGGAATTATATAAAGATATTAAAATGATCATTTCTTGATCCTCATCATCGACAATTACATTAATGTTGTCAAGATCTAACATAAATTTGTTAAATTCATCAATATGGGATTTAATAGAACTACCAGGTTTCATTTTAAATGTAAACATACAGTTTTTTATAAAGCCAACCAACTAATGAAACAATCATGTATAATTTCTACAGTGTAAGAAAAATACCAGCAGTGGTAGACTTATAAGAAAATTCTCTTTGAACTTTATCTCCTAAGGAAAGTAATAAAAATCTATGTGCTTTAACTAACACATTTGGGACTACATATTGGTACTCAGTAGTGGTCTATCTAGTTTTATTTATAGTAACAACATATTTCTTAGGCCTACAGAGGGCATCAATTAGGCCTTGATGAACTAGCAGAACTCTCATCTTAATTCCAAAAAGATTAAATTCGTTATCACCATAAAATTTCTCCATTTTGAATCTAGTTATTGACATTTTTACCCAAATAGTAGATGAAAAATTCTTGTGGATAACATTAAGCATATTCCCCTAACAACTGACCAATCTCTTGGGTAAACGATGTTTATCCAAAGGGATTCAAAATGCTAAGAAATATAGATGGGACAATGGATTTAAACAAAAGTAGTAAATAAGATAGTGGTGAATTGGGATGAGATCATAGTGTGGAAATAAAAACAAGAAACATAACTTCAAAAAAATAAACATGAATCAAATTCAACAGCAAAAGAAAAATAGCGAGGCTCTGATACCACTTTGTGAGGGTTAAGGGTGAACTGGATACAAGCAGAACACCAAATCCCAACAAGACCGAACATGAAATTTTCTTACAGAAGTAGAGAAATATAAAAATAGAAGAACACGATGCAAGAAAGTAAAATAATGAGCAAGAACACAATTATTTATGTGCTCAGGTCCTATGGGGACCTATGTACATGGAAAGTACACCACCCATATGCACACATTTTATTAAGATCAAATAAATAAAATGATAAAAATGAAAACCAATGAGAACCAGAATAATAATAATAAGAATAAAAGTATACATGATTTATAGGCTTCAGAAAAAATAAAGCTAAAATGAAACTTACAGTGCTGGAGTGGGTAGCACTCCATTAGTCCTGTTCTCTTCATGTTGGAAACTTGAAATTTTGAACACCGCAATTCAAGAACTCCTCCTCACCTCTATTCTCCTAGAACAGTCACTAAAAAATGGACACACTTCTTCCACCAATAAAGGATGTCTTCTCTACTATAAATAGGCCTTGATATGAATTCGGAGAGAACAATAGACCACAATAGATGCTCCGACAAAGAAAGACAGGATGACGAGCTAGGGTTTCAACTAGAAGAACCGAGATCCAAAACCAAAGGATGGAGATCCGAATGATAGAGAGGCCAAATAGATGTAGTTTGTAGGGGTCATCGCCCCTCAAACACCATAGTACCTCAAAATGGAACATCCAATCAGGAGAGGCCATGAATTATTGCCAAAAAAAAATGCCAACTACATAATAAGTGAAGTGCATAGGTGGACAGTGCAGATCAAGCTGGTGGATACGAATCAATGACCATGGATCAATCCCACATGGATCGTCAATGTGTTATAGGGGGCACACCCAATAGATTTAGACAAAGGAAAAGGATTGAAAGAGAATACCATGCGGCCTGGACATGTCCTAGGTAAGAAGGACCAATGCCAATAAAAGAAGAAACCCAACAACATATATAAAATTAGCAATTTAAAATAAACAAGTATTTTGTCAGCATAAGGATAATCACATTAAAATTTCTAGAATTAAACATGGAATAATTTCACTATGAAAATAATAAATTGAATTCCACAATTCAAAATAACGTTTAACTTCAAAACCCAGAAATCAAGATTAACTCATACCATGTTATAAAAATGTTAAAACATGGTTTAAAACAATTCATCATATATAATTCAAAGGACCTTCAAGTTATTAACATATAAATGTTTTTCAATAATGCACCGAGGTAAACAATCAAATTATACATTCTAAGAAAACACTACTGTAGATATTCCCTTTAACAGTAAGCAAAAATGGTTTTATTAGAACTAAAAAATCACTTTTTGATGGTGTTGATAAAAGAAGGCTTTTAACATCACTTTCAATATCAACGCAAAAAAAGCACTGATGAATTTTTTTATTTTTTACACACTAAAACACCCCCATTTCTCAGTGCTTTCCATACCCCAAACACCACACACCCACTCACACTCTTTCCAACCCTTTCTCAACACTTATGAACCCCCCAAACCCCTTCTTCAGTTATTCCTAGGTTTGGTAGATCAATGACGATATCACTATTTGTGGGCTATTCTTTTGTGTATTTCATCAGCATAGGCTAACTTGTACCCAAGAGAACAGTGTTTGATAGCAATCATGGGTCTCGATCGCGACATCCTCTTCGACAAAGTTTTTCCTTTAGTATATGTTTCCTTTCTCAAGTTGCAATGATATGGAGTTAGATCTCTTAAACCACTAGAAGAATATATCAATGACATATAAATAGAATGTGATAATCATCACCAAGAAGGATGAGGACATGTTTCTTGCACTTATAATGTCCCTTCTAATTATCAGAAAATTCATCATGAAGCGAGAATTCAATCAAGGAGCCCTAAAACACCCTTCGGAATATTTGACAATTAGAGCATGGAATGGATATCAGAGAAGTTGGAGTGGGTCTTCCAATTTTTGAATTCTTTAACAAAAGAGATAAGAATAAAGTGTTAAAAGGAAGGTCATGGTCCTTTTATAACCAAATCATATTGATGGAAGATCTTGCAAATGGGGGGGGGGGTTCATAAAACCTTTCTATCCAAAACCCCATTTTGGTTATGTATTAAAGGAATCTTGTTTTGTGGAGGAAATAATGAGTTATGTGTGAAATTGGAGAACACATCGGTGAATTATTAGAATGGGATCAATATGATCCTATACATTGGGGGATGACAGTGCGAATCATATCTTTGGTTGATGCTGGGTAGACCCTAATGAGAGGCCTGCTTCTGTTGATTGAGAAATAAAATGCATGGATATCATTCAAATTTGAAAAATTTCCAATTTTTTATTCTTCTGTGGG
Organism: Viscum album; assembly: GCA_963277665.1. Taxonomy (NCBI): domain Eukaryota; kingdom Viridiplantae; phylum Streptophyta; class Magnoliopsida; order Santalales; family Viscaceae; genus Viscum; species Viscum album. The sequence continues at coordinate 1,337,680,430 of OY728145.1, forward strand.
TGTCTCAGGCACATTGAGAAAGACTATGGTGGTAAAAATGAATATGAAGAAGGCAACATAGTCTTGCAATATGACCCCTAGATTCATGTAAAATTTTATGAAATGTCCTTTATTCCCGAACCAAAGGAACAAAGGGATTGTGATAGACTGTCAAAATCCTTCTTCAAGTAGACCAAATAGAATCATAATAAGATTATTATGTTGGGACTACCAGACCTCTTCACTAAAATGAAAGTGTAAAAGCAGGTGGAAAAGGGTGTATTTCAAACCAGTGAATGAGGTATAAATGATTCTAGAAAAAGGCATGATAATATGGGTATGCCTCCTGTGAATAAGGATACCCCAGGTGGTTTGCATATTTCAATTGAGGGATCAACTAAACCACCCTATTGTCTAAGGAATATCTGCTCGAACCCCCCAGTTTTGGATCTTCCCTTGATACTCGATTCCCCCTCATACCTGTCTATGTAGGGGGAAAGTCCCATCGAATCCTTAATGGTAGGCCAAAAAAGACAATGAATATGGAAGAGGAAGAAGAGAATGGAGAATGAGAATTGTGATGTGATGAGTGCAAGAGATACCTGTGGAACAAAAAGAGCCACAATTGAACCACCAGTTAATTAAAGACATGCTAAAAATGGGAATAAAAGAGGGATGGAACTTACCTCAAAATTCTATAGGTAGAGTCTAGCGTTAAACAGCCCCGCCTATCCCCATGAAAATATTATGTTGGAACTATTTTGAGCTTGGAAACCCATAAAAAGTTCATATGCTCCAAAACTGGTGTGCTAAAAGATGCCCTAATATGGGTTTTTGTCCAAAAACATATTATAAAACAAGGACATGGATGCAATTTCTAAAAAAATTGGTTTCGTTTGTTGCATCTCGGTCTCTCATTAAGTTTTTGGGTGTGGTCTTGGTTTTATTTGTAGGGAATAGATGGAAGTTAGTGTTAAATATTTTTATTCAAATCACATTAGTTCTTTAATTCACTAATATGATGCACCATAGTGGGTGTTTATGGGGTTATATGGTTGGCCTTCTCAGAGTGAGAAACAGAAATCATGGAAGTTAATAAAAAATCTATGGGAAACCATTCCAGAACTCATCCTTTTTGGGTGTTACTTTAATGAGATTTTATTCCAAAATGAGAAGAATGAAGGTGATGGAATATGTTACTCATCTATGATGGACTTTCAATCAGCATCCTAGCAGGTGGGTCTGTCGAACTTGGGTTATTATGGTTCCCCTTTTACTTGGTTTCATGGTAAATCTGAACATCCACGCATCACTGAATGTATGGATAGCTTTTTGGGGTTGGTAGAATGGATCAACCATTTAAAATATTTTCAAGTGTCTCATCTTGCCGATGCTTCTTTAGACTATTTCCCAGTCCTTATTGACACCTCTCCTGTGTCTAGGAAATCAAGGAAGGATATAATATTTATATTTGAGAGCTTCTGGGCATAGGATAAGGTGTGTGAAGATACTACCCTCGCATGCTGGATAACGGGTGACCCTAACATTAGAAAAAATATTAATCGGGTGGCTTCTAGGTTGATGTGATGGAGTGAGTATAGATTCTACCAACCATATGTGTAGTGCGATGCATTGGAAAGAAGTCTAAATGACTTATACTCCCCCTACTAATTCGGTTTTAGCTACTATATCAAAAAATGGAAGGGGATATTGATACTACTCTCAGGGTTAGAGAAGGTTTATAGTCTATACATGCTTGTGACCCCCACATTAAGGAGGGAGACTCTAACACCTCTTACTTTCACTAGAAAGACTCAGTGAGAAGAAGAAGGAACATAATTTCATGCCTTGATAATTCCAAGGGCATTTTAGTTTTTGATGAGAAGGGGATTCATGATATTATGAAGAACTTATACAAGGACCTCTTCACGATGGGGAATTCCATCTTTTCTTGTGACATTGATTCATGTACTAAACTTATTATTACTGATGTGATGAAAAACCAGCTTGCTTGTGATGTCTCAGATGCATAGATTTTGTTGGAACTTAAGCAAATTCACTCAACCAAGGCTCCTAGTCTGGATGGATTCCATGATCTTTTATTTAAAAAATATTGGCACATTGTTAGACCCAATTTTATAGGTCTCATGAAATATATCTAGTGGGGTAACACTAATTTCCATTATTTTAATGAAACCATTATCATGTTCATCCCAAAAATCAAAAAACCTACTTTGGTCATGGATCTTAGGTCCACCAGCTTATGAAACGTGACATAAAAAATCTTTTCAAAAATCTTGGTCAACCATCTATGTCCGCTAATTCCTTACATTATCTATAAAAACCAATGTTATTTTGTCCCAAAGAGGATTATCACTGATAATACCATTATTACACATGAGGTTTTCTATTCCATGAAAACCAGATCTGTTTCTAAAAGAGGTATCATGGTCTGGAAGCTTGATATGACCAAGGTGTATGATCAAGTTGAATAGATTTTTCTCTAGAATGTTATGAGGAAAATGGGGTTCTGAAACAAATATATTGATTTTTTATGAAATGTGTCTCCTCAATTTCCTTCTACGTTAAGATCAATGGGGGACTCTCTTAGATTTTCCCCCTCTATGGTTCTTCATCAGGGTGACCCTCTCTCCCCATTTCTTTTCATTTTGGTTGATGATGTTTTTTTTCAAAAATGATATTTATGGAAGCTAGGGATAATTGTGTGCACGGGGTGAAGGTTTTCCTTGAGATCCCGCCAATTTCTCATCTCTTTTTCATTGATGATAGCATGATTTTTTCAAGATCTAATTAAGAAGAATGTGATACTATCAGCCAAATTATTCATAAATATGATATGGCATCTGAGAAATCGATTAGCTTCTCTCAATATGAGATTTCCTTTAGCTCTGTTGTTCCCATGAATATAAGGGATGATCCCCATAGTGTTTTTGGGATTTGGGTGGCTGAAAAACACCAAAAATGCCTCAGGTTTCCTATAGTATTTGGGAATTATAAAAGAGAGGTGTTTTATGAAATTATGGAGAGGGTGGAAAAAAATATTCAAGGGTGGTCATGAAAAGGGTATCTAAGGCTGGTAAAGAGATCCTTATCAAGGCCATTTCCTATGACTTCCCCACCTATGTTATGTCCCTATTCAAGTTGCCTATATTTTTTATTGATCACCTAGACTCTAAGTCGGTAATATTCTTGTGGGGTATAAATAAGAGTAAAAATAAGACCCACTGTATGTCTTGGGACAATATCTACATTACTATGACATGGGGTTCCATGAATTATGCATTTTTAATGATGCCCTTCTCGCAATGTAGGGATTCCATATTTTGGAGAATCATTCTTCTCTCTTCACCTGGGTCCTTTGTGCCAAATACTTCCTGCATTCATATTTTAGAGGATCTAATCATGGACCATGACCAAGATTTTTGTGGAAAAGTTTATGGGGGTATCGAGATATGATTTTAAAGGACTTTATTAGAGGATTTGTAATGGAGATTTTGTGGATATATGGAAATACCCTTAGCTGGTTGATGGTTTTGGATTGTTGGTGACATCAAGGTCCACTATTGATATGAAGAATACAAAAGTAAATTCTATGATTAATGAGAATGGGGATGTCTGGTGCTTTGATTACTTGAAAACTTGGTTTAATGATTGTGACTGGGGTATTATTCTTGTAATTCCTATGTCAAGAGGGATGGGGATGGATCATATCTACTGGGGAAATGATTCCTCTAGTTATTTCTCTATGAAATTGTGTTATGTGATGGCACTGGACATCTTAGAGATGAACTCAGTGGAAACCTAGAAAACCCTTTGGCACCTATCGATCCCTCCCAAGGAATGATTTTTTTAGTGGTAGGCCTGTGCCAGAATCCTTCCCATTAAGATCTTCCTCATATCCCACCATGCCTCTGAATAATCTCTTTTCTCGTTCTTCATGGAGAAAATGTAATCCTCCTTACATGTTATTTTTGAATGCCCCAGTATAGTGGATGTTTGGTGTGCATGGAATGACAAGGCTGAATCTTTTCTTGATTCATCAACTTTATTTTATGGGAACATGATGAAATGGTCTGTGACCCTTCTTGTGGAGTCGGTCAATTATTTGTGCACCATGGCATAGATGATTTGGGTCTGGGGAAATTATTTCATTTTCAATCATTCGTCCAAACCAAGAACTTTTTAGGCCAATCAGGCCACCTCTTGGCTTTCTCCTTGGAATGTTTGCAATATCTAGAATGCCAAAAAAAATGTGTTGAAGGGTCCAATTTCTAGGAAACCACCCTCAATTGTGGCACTGAAGATCAATGTCGATGCGTCAATTTCAGTTAAGTCATTTTTTGGAGTTGGTAGGACTGTTTAGAATTATTCAGGGTCAATATTTGTTGCTTACCAAAAATATTTCTTTTCACAATCGACTATTCTTGTTGCTGAATCTCAATAAATCATTTTTCACTACTGGAAAACGGACCTATACCCACGGTTTGGCACAAAACCGTGGGTATAGGGTACCCCTATGCCCACGGTTTTCGCAAACCGTGGGCATAGGTGTAAAATGGTGACCTATACCCACGGTTTCATAAAACCGTGGGTATAGATCACCTATACCCACGGTTTTGCACAAAACCGTGGGTATAGATTATTTTTGAAGACCTATACCCACGGTTTTGAAGAACCGTGGGTATAGGTGTTTTTTTTTGAAGGTGTATACCCACAGTTTTGGCCAAACCGTGGGGGTAGAGTTTTCCAGAAGACCTATACCCACGGTTCTTCAAAACCGTGGGTATTGGGGTTTATTTTTTTCAAGACCTATACCCACGGTTTTCAAAACCGTGGGTATAGCTTTCCCGCCATTAGGCGGGGAAAACAATTACGCGGGACAATGGGGAAAAATTGGCGGGAACACGATTTTTATTAATATAAATACAAATATAAAAATATATGTTCTAATGACAATAAAATGCCTTAGCCCAGTCGGTCCCTTTGTTCGGCGCTCTCAGGAGGTTCTGCATGAAGCCCGGGTTCGATTCATTCCGGCATATATTTTTCATAACAGAAATAATATTAATATATATATAAAGATGTATACGCTTTATATAGAATAAGAAGGTAGCTCGGTTGGTCATTCCTGCGGTGCTTGGCCGGGGCACGGTAGGAGACGCGGTTTCGAAACCCGGTGGCGGAATTTTTTTGAAAACGTGAAGTTAATTATATTTATATATATTTATAAATATATATTAGTATTACAAGTAAAGACCGTAGCTCGGTTGGTCTTGCGGGTTGCTTGTAGGCTTTGCGTCCAGGGTTCGAAACCTGCTGGATGTGGATTTTTAAAATTCCAACGAAACGCGTTTTTTTTAAAATGAATCAAATATATTTCCTACGGTTTTCAAACCGTGGGAAAAACTCCCTTGCCACGCTGTACAGCGTGGTGCTTATGTGTGACACACCTATACCCACGGTTCTACCAAACCGTGGGTATAGGTCAAGACCTCTATCCCGACGCCGTTCCAGCCCACGGTTCGCAAAACCGTGGGTATAGCCTATACCCACGGTTTTGGGGGCTATCCCCACGGTTTTGAACCGTGGGTATAGGCCTTTTTTCCAGTAGTGTTTGGTATGGAGTTTTACTTGGATCAAATATGAAGCTTGATCATTTTAGATTCGGACTTCCAGATGGTTCTCAGTTCCATATCTTCCCAGGAGTTCTTATTTCAACCGTTTGGTTTGCTTATTGAGAAGATCTATTCTTTATGCCATTATTTCTCTTCATGATCCTTCTCCTTTATCAAAATATAAATAAATAAGTCAGTGTTCCTATTGGAAACCCATGTTATTTCAGGAGAATCCCATTCCTGGTTTCCAAATTTCCCATTATGGCTAAATTATCTTGTGAATTCTATTCTCCGATCATCATTTTAATGGGTAATCTCCCTTGAAAATTATATATATATATATATACACTTAAGTTTATTTAAATATATTATATATTAATATTCATTTACATATTTTTTATATGGGTTCCAGATTAGAGTCTCTCACTCTACACCTCCATGGCGATTAGGGAAGAGATTCCATGGATACTTCATTTGATCCTTCATTGGGTGATATTTTTCTTCCAAATAGGTGCTTCGATAGCCATAAATTTGTTGCTGGAAAGGAGGGTAATAGGTTCAACCATGATGGGATGGTGGATTCCTTTCTCTCTGATATTCGATCTACCTAATATTTCTTTATCTTTAAGGACACCATTATTAGAGGTATTCATCGTAAGGTTAATATTTCCCATGTGAAAGAGGATCTTGTTGTGATCTCGAAATTTATGGAGATTGGTAATCATTCCGTTATCATTTGTTTTATTTTCCTAAGGGGTGATAAACCATGGAGAATTGGTGAATTGATAATGTGTCTCTCAGAAATTTGAGGTTTCATGATTTGGAAATTCATTTATTTAGGTTGTGGTTTTTCATATCTTTTTTCCCTATGAGGAATTGAAGATGAAAGCATAGAGCTTTCGATCAGTTTTCTTCAAATCAAGTGTTCTTCACATCTGGGAATGAGATCGAAACTTCAGTTTGTTTGAGGTTTGTAACTCCTCTAATAAAATGTGGGTCAAGGTACATAATTTAAACTAAATACTATGTCACCCAATTTTTTTTTCATGATACTACATTTGACATCAGAATCCCTATAAAAATGGATAGATAAATAGTGTATCCATATTTGGGAATTATTCACATTTCCTAGTTGAATTGGACTTGAGATCCACTCTAGTCAATAAAGTGATTCTGTCAATTGATGATGATGATTTTGATTTTAGGAATTAGTATGAGAAAATTTCTAGATTTCGTATGGATTAAAAAGTAACTGGGAATGATAAACAGAACTGTAAAAGTTCTATGATTTTCTCTTTCTGTTTGTCTAGATGGAATGATGAGAATCAATGCTTCAAAAAGCATAAAAATCTGAAACCCTATTGTGGTGATGAACAAGGAGGGAAGCAGAGAGGGGGGATAAGTTCCTTATAGATCCTAATTCTATTTTTAATACTACTAAAAATGTATGCCTTCAAAGGCAGTGGGTTGAGGGATTTTTCCACATCTTATATTTGGTTATTTAGGAAGATGTGGGGATCAGATACCATCTTGGTAATCCAAATGGAGAGAAATGAACTGATTACTATAAGAAGTTGTGGGAATATATAGCATCTGAATAAAATTTAGAAACTGATGTTGAATCCTTGATAGGGGATGAGTGTCTTGAACCATGTTCTAATCATACAAGTGATGAAGAAGGTTGTGCCAATTCTGATTCATATTTAAAGACTAACCTAGAAGGATATGCCAAAATTCAGGATGATGTGGTGCAAGGTAAAGTGCGGGCACCGACTGTGAAGGATGGATCATCCTTTAAGGATGAACTGATCATGATCCCCCCACCAAGGGATGACATGGACATAAGGATAATAGGATACCAACAAGCAGTAGATGGTGGACCTGATGATGAATCAATGGTTGATCAATCCATTGATGAAGCTTCTGTATAAGAGATGGATGATCAATAATTAATCCATGAGAAGATGATTACATCAAGGGATCATAAAGGTAAACAAAATTTTAATGATAAAACTCCTATCAAGATTAAAAATATGAAGGCAACACTTGTGCTTCATACTAATTTCGGACAGCTATTTTATCCTACCCCTTTAGACATTGATGTCTTGGGGTTTGGTATTTCCTCCCTAGGAATACAACCTCCGTCCTTAGAGTTCAAGAAAGTGGAAGAGAGTATAGCTCTACTGCCTAGAAAGGGCACTGATTTAGAAGCAAGGAGCTCATCCCCAATGGATGTGGGTACTTTGACATACAGTGATCAAGCATCACATGATACCTTAAAAACACAAGTGATTACTCACAATCTTTATGTAGTGCTTGATTCTCTTAATGGAGGATAGAAAGATGAAGAGTAGGTTGTCTATGAGGCATGTTGTACTATTGTAGTCCCAAAAACTCTTTCTTAAGGATAAATACATCCAGATGAGGGTCAGATCCTCATTGGGAAAGACAATGAGGTTACCTTGCTTGATGACACATCTAATAAGGTGGAGGTTCAGGCCGGTGATGGGGGAACTGACTTGGAGACTCAGAGGACAATGACATTGATGGACTTTTTCAATAAGTGAAAACCTAGAGGAGAGGCCACCATCCAAGAGGCCGAGGATGCGGTTGTGGGTGAACTAATTGAAATGATATGTGAGATGAGGAACATAAGATCGGGGCTAATATTAGAAAAAAGTTAGGTATATGACTGTTATATTGATGAGGGCAGTATTACTATGTCTGAACCCATATTTTTTCATTCTATGTTCTCTTTCTTTTTTAATAAAAGAGCTCTAGCCCTACCTTTTCAAAAAAATATTCATGTACATATATTAGAATATAAATATACATATAAATATATATGTTTATTAATACACTCTCATATATATATATAAACATTATATATACATTGAATAAGTATATACATTCAAATATATTTTTTAATGTATAAAAATAGTTAGATATTGTTTTAAATAAAATGGATAGTAATTAATTTCATATGATTTAAATAATTATTTCTAAATTCATTTTTAAAATATGTCTATATATTGTATATTTAGATAAAAAAATTATACATTACATATACATTTATATTTTTATATATTTACACACACACACACACACATATATATATATATATATTTATACATATTTATACATAATTTTATATTTAGATATAAATATTTTATAATATATTTATAAATATTAACTATAAATACATTTATATTTAGATTTAATGATAAGGATATATTTATAAAAATACATTTATATATGATGTATATAAACAAAATTGATACACACACATACACAAATATTTACACACACACATACACATTTATATTTCTCGCATACAATGTACAAATATTTACACACACAGACACATTTATTTACATATATTATAATATACACAAATATATATATATATATATATTTTGTTGACAGACACATGAAATTTTATATATAATAATTACTTGTATAAGTATATATATATTAATGAATTTTTATAAGGAAAATAAAATGGATACTTTTTTATTTTAAATAAAATGAATAATAAATATTTATTTTCATATGGTTTATATATATTAAAATACAATTTTATGTAAATATATTTAAATATGTATTTACAAAATTGATTTACACTACTACAAATAACACTTTTAATAATGCCCAAATAGGTATTTATCAGTGCTAAAAAGTGCTAACTACATAAGTGATATTAAAAGCATGAGGGATTTATTAGTGCTTGAAAAAACACTGATAAATTCCTCCCTTTTCAATGCTAACAAAGAGCGCTGATAAAGAGACCATTTATTAGTGATTTATTAAGTGTTGATAAAGGTAAACCTTTATCTATAATTTCTCTAGCACTGACAAAGGGGACCTTTATCAGTAATTTTTCTAGTATTGAAAAAGGCGACCTTTATCAGTGCTAGAAGACGCATTGATAAAAGCCATATCAGCTATTATAAAATTACAACCCTATAATATCCATGCATCAACCTTATAAAAACAAACCCAATTAGAATACATAAATAAGAATGGAAATATAAAAAAAACTAGATTGGAATACAAATATCACATTTCACTATCATTTCAATTAAAAATATACACATAAAATATTTACATCGATGTCATATTTAAAATTAATCAAAAAAATTACAACCCATATACAAAATAAAAAATGAGCAGACTTTTTCCAACAATCAACCTCTATATAAAATCTTGTATCTTCAATAAAACCAATTTTTATTTTAGTAACAATAAATAAAAAATAAACAAATTATAATTTTAATGTTATATAATCCACATATGATACATTCTATTGTTAATTACTATAAATATTAATCATATTATCAGTTAATCGTGTGTCAGATTGACATGCGGTCGATTCCTACATGTCAAAAATGAATTATGCATCATTTTCCTAAATTTTGAAAACAATTTGAGATTTTTTTCTCAATTTTGGATATTTGACACCCATTTTAAACTAAATTAACAATTTTATATTGAAAACACACACTTTGAGTCATACAGACCACATCGTGTGTCAGATTGACATGTGATTGATTCATACACATCACAAATTAATTATTAATTGTTGTCATAATTTTTGAAATAAATCTAAGTCTGTTTATGTGGTTTTGCCTATGTGGAGTGTGTTTTAAACTAGAATGACACTTTTATATTGAAAACACACACTTCTAGTCAAACTGACCACATCATGGGATAGATTAACATTCGGTTGATTTATACATGTCAAAAATAAATTATAGATTGTTTTCCTAATGTTTAAAAATAATTTTTGCTCATTTTCTCAGTTTCGGCTTTTTGACATTTGTTTTAAACTTAAATGACACTTATATATTGAAAGTACATACTTTGAGTTATATCGGCCACATCATGTGTCATACTGATGCAAGGTTAATTACTACACATCACAAATGACTTAAGTATATTTTTCCTAAAGGTTGAAAACAATCCAGGCCCTTTTCTTGATTTTGGATATGTGAATGTTTTAAACTAAAATCACACTTTTATATTGAAATATCCACTTCATATCATACCGACCACATCATGCGTCAGATTGATGTGTGGTTGATTCATACACATCAAAAATGAATTATGCATCATCATCATAATGTTGAAAATAATATAATCCCATTTGATCAGTTTTGGATATGTGATGCATGTTTTAAACTAGAATGAAGCTTTTATGTTAGACATACACTTTGATTCATACTGACCACATTGTGTTCTGGATTGATGTGTAGTAAATTTCTACACATCACAAATGAATTATAAATTTTTTTCCTAAAGTTTAAAAATAATTCAAGCTCGTTTTCTCATTTTTGGCCATGTGACACATGTTTTAAACTTAAATGAAACTTATAAATTGAAAACATGTAATTTGAATCATATCAACAACATAATATATTAGATTAATGTGGGTTCAATTTCTATATGTCAAAAATGACTTATGGATCATTTTCATAATGTTTTAAAATAATCTAATATATTTTTCTTAGTTTTGGATATGTGACATGTTTTATACTAAAATCAAACTTTTATAATTAAAATAGGAAACTCAAGTCATACCTCCCAAATCATGTGTTGGATTGATGTATAGTCGATTCTTACACATCACAAATAGATTATGCATCATTTTCTTAAAGTTTGATAATGATTCGAGCAGGTTGTCTTGGTTTTGGATACGTGACACACATTTTAACCTTAAATGACACTTATATATTGAAAACATGCACTTTGAATCATACTATCCATATCATATATCAGAGTGATGCATGGTAGATTATAACATGTCACAAATTACTAACAGATTGTTTTCATAAAGTATCAAAACAATCTGAATGTGTTTCCTTAATTTTGATTATATCATGTGTGTTTTGAACTAAAATGTCAATTTGAAACTAAAAGCATACACTTAGAGTCATACTATGAATATCACATATAAGATTGAGGTGCGGTTGATTTCTACACATCAGAAATGTGTTTTGGATATTTGTTCGAGAGTATCAAAATAATCTGAATGTGTTTGATTGGTTTTGTGTATTTGGTGTGTGTTTTGAATAAAACAATCAATTTTAAGATAAAAACATACAATTCAAGTTATAAAAGGCACACTATGTATCATATTATGGCATGTTTGATTCTTTTTTCTATCACCATTATTTTAGTTGTATCCTTGAAGTCCAATCTCTCTTGAGCATGATTAGCTTCAGACATGTTACTAGCTCTGCTAGAATTCATAGAGCATAACCCTCCATTATACTTATCCTTGAGAAAGAAGTCAAAAATAATATATAACCATTATGATACTGATGATTCATATCCCAAGTGTATATCTAAGGTCATATACTATACTAGATCACAAACATAATAAGTAATCACTTAAATTTGATGTCGGAAAATATAATAACACCATGTACTATGCCCACTCATCTCTAAAAAAATTTATTTCTTCTTTTCAGTACATAGATTGTCGATAATATTTGTAGTTATTATAAAATATATAAAAACAAACAATTAAAAAATATCTTTAATGAAATTGTAACTACCTTAGGAAATTACCTGTTTGGGGATGCTGGTCTTTTGATGGTTTACGATATCTTTCATAAATTTGAAAATGCAATATCCATAATAATTGTCATTATATTTCTTCCAGAACTGTAGAAACATTGACCAAAATAGGTAATTTTTTTTGAAATGTGTTTTGATAGTTAAATATTATTATATATACCTTAATCTATTTCCATTATAAGAAATCAATAGGCTTCTTGTGTTCAATCACTAACCTCATACCATGATTTAGCCTATATTTACAGATCAACCTATTAGAAAAAATTCTCATTAAAACACAAAACATATATATATAATTCTATGTTTATCTGTAAAATTTTGATTGAAGTTCATTACATATTCACAATAGTCATCATGTGTGCTCGATTTGAAATGATAGAGGGATTTTTGAGTCCAAATCTTGCTTCTCAGGGTTTTACCTTTATATATTACTGATATATACGCCTGTAGAAAATATAAATAGTTATTATCTATAATGAACATAATAAATCATTTTTTGGACATATGTATTATGAAAATTCACCTCATGTATGTATCCACAACTAAGACTCCCCAACTATTCAAACCTGATAATCTCATTTATACTCTCCAGACCAACCATGTCTATAATGACATATCTAAATATTTCTTCTTTTTATTTAATGTATTCCATATTTCCATCTTTGAATGTGGTTTCTAAATGAACTTTTAATGTTAATAAATGTGGAATTGGAACTGGCAGGGAGAAGGTACTCCCGAAAGGTCCTTTTGATTTTTTGATTAATTCATTGGATTATCTTGATCCAGCCTTTTATTTACCCATCATTTTATCCATCTATAATACCATACCTTATTTTAGACCATTTTTCAACAATTGTAAATGGTTTTTCATTTGAAAAAAAATTATTTAGTACACACCTCATGTAACTTTATAATATTATACAACCATGAAATGAAAGTTCCAATAGCATTATTGACTATTATAATATCCAAATCATCAAGTGGAATAGGTAACTTAGCACCCAAATCTTGAGCTACTTCAATCTACTCTCTCATGTGATATTTTTGGAGTTCTTTGTTATGTGTCATTTATTCTAGAATATTATACATTGTAACTCTAGAAACAAGGTGGTGCATGAGTGTTGATAGATATAAATCACATTCAAATTCACCTTGTAGAATTTTATTAATATAAAGTTATCAGAAGTTATTTGATTCAGATTTAGGGGAAAGAGTAAAGAAAAAACTAATTACCATGGGTAAGGTATTCCATTGAGGGTAATTGCTTGCCTCAAATGCTAGTGGGGTCATTTGGATCTTTATGTAATGATCTTTGTTCCACTACCAGTTCTCTTTGATCCTTTTGCAAATATTGTTCCTCCAAACCAGATTAGATAATAATATCTTACAAAGAATCTATTTTCACCTACATTCCTTTCATCATATGATATGTATATTATTTCATATTTGTCTTCTTGAAATATTTTTGAGGTGAAACTTCAAAACCTACACTTCTAACACAACCATATTATCCTAGCTGATTCAAATCTACTGAAAGTAGTTTTTCTTCAGGTACAATTGTGTTGATTCTTGTGTCTAAACCGTATAAAATACATACAAACATAAATAGATAATTTTATGTTATACTATTATAAATCATAATGAAATACTATTACATAATACTTACACATGATTCCCATGAAAATTTTGTGTTTTCAGCAACTAGTTTACCTTCTTTATTTATGTGGTCCTCCATCCAAATCACATGACGTGGGATGGAAGTGGATTCAAATTTTGATTCATCAATCTGCATATAAAAAAGAAACATATTTTGTTTCATATCACATAAAACTTTTATTGTATATTTAAATTACATATCATTGTATTCTGTAGTGAAGCATACCCCATCCTTGCGTTGTGATAATGGTACATTGGTTTTGATGCATGTTTTTTTTCAGAACTCCTTTATTATTTCATAGATTAATAATTTTCAATCAAATTGGATAAAATAAATTATTTCAAATAATATATTATCAACTATAATGCACCTAAAATGATTTATCATCATAATGAATGATAAAAGAATTCTGTATTTCCTGCTTTATAATGTGTTCATACATAACTAGTGTGTGGGGATTTACTTTCTCCTCAACATCCCTTTGTTGAAGTTTGGTAAGAAGTGTCTAGAAGGATCTATTTGATTTTCTAATAGACATTAATACCCATTTCTTATGAAAATAATCTAAAATAAATGAACTATACAAGGGATAATGAAAAGTAAATCAAGATTTCATTATATATTTTTTTTAGTAAACAAGAGGAAGTATATTGCAACATTACTTTAATATCTTCTTAAAGGGTTTCCTTAATTATGGGCTATACATGGTTCCACATATCACCACACCAAAATCAGTATTTAGTAGTGGGTTTTTAGTGGCAGTTTATTAAAAACCACCTCTAATTTTTTTCAATAAATAGACACTTCTCCCCCGACCCCCACTCCCCTAACCCTCGTGACCCCCGACCCCCTAAAGACCTACCCTCGATGTGCCTCGCCGCCAGTCCCGAGATTCTCTACCCCTCCTCGTGCCTCACCTCCGGTCTTGAGCCCCACCACCAGTCCCGAGACTCTCCATGCCTCACTACCTTTGATCATATCTATTATGGCTTATAACCAATTGGATCATCAAAAAACATATACCCATTAATCAAGGTATCGTCTTCTTCTCATTTTCTCTATCTTTTTCTATTTTTGTTTGGATGTTCATTCATGTGAACCCATCTATTTTGTTTGTATTTTCATTCATGTGAACCCCTCTATTTGTTTCAATGGAAATATAGAATTACATCAAAATAAAAACCTTAATAATTATAAAATGTAATGAATTTCATTTTTTTCAATTTGAAATGTGGTATTTTTCATGCTAAAATATCATTTATATGTTTATGTGATTGATGCATTTTTTTTTCTTCATGTGGTACCTATGTGTATTATTTCATTAATAGTGGTAATTGGGTTTGAGTTAGAGTGTGTTGTTCAGTGAAAAAACTGTTGGTTGGAATGAGATGTGACATTGGATGATGTGGGATATAGTTTTGTGATGATCATGGTTGTGGTTATGATGTGTGATGCAGGAGCATGGAGTTGGTATGTGAAATATGTAGGGGGTTTTGTATTGTCTTGGTTGTTTCCTAGTAGTTATGTATTGATTGAAAAGTCTCTTTCTCAAATTAAATGAACTTCACATGTATTAAGTTTATTGGGGATTGAAATAAATGGATGATAGAATAAATTATATTATGCATGATGAAGGTGCATAATTTTTTCCTCTGGAGCATGTTTATTTTTTTTATATGAATAAATTATAATAATAAATTATTTTGATATTAAACATGTAAAATCATTTAATATAGGGCATGTTTATTATTTTGATATGAATCATGTCTATGGTTATGATGTAGGGAATGTTTAGTATGTAAATATGGAAAAATTTGTGTTTCTCTATCATTATTTGATTTCATTGTGATTACCTCAGGTTTCCTTATTTTAAATTTCACATGTATAAACATGATTTTTTTATGATTATCATATGAAATATTTGGGAATTATATTATAGGTTTCATCTTGAAACTTGTCTACTAGAATCCATGTTGGTTCATCAGGTGCTAACTAGGTTACCCCAACACTTAACCTCACATGTCTTGATCAATTCCAATGATACATCTATTGTAGCCACAAGTCATTAGATTTCCATCAGATAATGGAATTTCAATATCTAGTATTACCATAATAAAAATCATAAGGGAAGGTCATCACAATAGCCAGTGCTAATCATATAGAAAATCCATCACATATAACATGATATTTAAGGATTGAATCTCAATATCAAAACTCTCTCACAAGTTGAATCATTCCCTCTGGGCAGGGTCCCATGGACACATCTCGTATCCACTAGTCAACATCAGAAGTAGTATGAGGAGGGTATCTTAATTTCCAACCTCCCACACAAGCCAAACCATAATAGTATAAGTTAAGTGTAAAACCCCAGGTAAATAAAGAATATGACATTTTTATATTTATCCCTATTTGTGAAAAAAATATTAATATTACTTTAAAGAGAACGCTATGCTCGATGGCGTACCCAATATGCGACAACGAGTTCCTTTGAAATCTTACGTTGCACTCTAATAATAAAATAATATTATTTTAAATGGTAGTTAACGCCTAGCCATTGTAATGGCGGGAAAGAACGGAACTAACTAAAAAATGATTATGTATGTTTGTCAAATATTTTTACTTTTTACAATAAATGTTAGAGGATTAAAAATGCGAATGAATCCAATTTTAAGCGTAAACATTCTAATATTCTTTAAAAGGTCGATTAACCACCTTTTGATGGAGAACCTCTTTTAAATCCACTTTTTGACAATTTTATGTGTTATATTTAACAAAATAAAATTCTTCTTTAGAATCGGGACATCAAAATTTACTTTGTGTAAATTTTTGGTGTTTTTCTGATGAAGTTCATTTTTTAATGAATAGTGAAAAATGTTGTATTTTAATTCAAAACCTCTTTTTAATATAATTTATTCATATGATTAGATTATATTTTTAATTGGTTTTAAAGTTCAATTAGAATATATTTTTACCATTTAATTTAATTGTAGTCATTGGAATTAATTTCACTTTGAAATCGGACTTAAACTAGTGTCAATCTTTTGATACTTATTGTTTCATAAAAACACGCTATTTGCTCTGTCAGCGAGAATTGATTATTAAATTAATTAATGAAACTTATATATTTTGAATTTTGTAAAATAGACTTCATTTTTGAATTCGGAATATCAAATATAGCTTAGGGTGAAGTTTTGGTATTTTTCTGAAAAACTTCAATTTTTGATGAATAGTGAAACCACTAATTGGTACTTATAAAAACTGATTTTCCGTTTAAATGAAATTTTACCACCTCTGTGTTTTTAATTTAAAAAATCTGACATACATGGTTTTCATTAAGAAGTAAAATGTGGTTCAATGGAATTAAAATAATTTTTTGGTGAATAGTAACTTTTAAGTTTTTAATCACGATTAGAGGTAATTAGTGTAGTTTAAGGTAAAAATAATGTTTTAATAATATGAAATGACCTAGAAACATGTCCTACACTTATTGGATGAGTCATGTACGACCAAGACAATCCATGGGTCAACTTGGGGACCCCATGGATCCACTTTTCTTGGAAAATGACATTAATACCTTTTTATTTAAAGTTAAAATTAAAATGTCACAAACATGTGTTGTTTTAATAAAACAATTTTTAGATGGGGTCATACAAGTCATATTTTTGACTATAAATATTGATTAGAAATATAAAAATATTTCCTACATCATGATATTTTTTTTATAATTTTTAGACATTAAATAAATTAAATTATTTATGAAATCATGATGATGCAGCGATTACCTCATTAATAAAGGATTTAAATAAAATGAAACGATAATGTTAAAACTATAACTTACACTTGTCAAAAACCTATTGGATGAGTATATTTCGAACCCTTACCACCTTATCCTCTAAATACATCAATGTGGGACCTTTAAAATCCGAAACTCATTTGAAAATAAAGTAACATTTTGTAACTTTCCAAGAGTGCCCCTCCTCTCCTCTTATAAAAGGCCCCCACCTCTACCACCTTACCCACACCTCTCAAGCCTTTGGCTCAGCCAATACCTGATCATTTTGCCTCTCCACATCCCTTTATTACTCCTAGAAGCCTCACTTTGGGCAGAAGTCTTCCCAAGGAATCCTTTGAGCTCAAATCAAAGAGAGTTACCCGATTTTAAGGTAATGTCTTCACTTGTGTTCTTTTGTTTTATTTTGCTTCTCCAACACCCTAAACTCTTTTTATTCATTTCTTTTGTAACAACTACAGTATCTTCAATACACTAGGATGTTTTTATAAGAATAATTCTAGCTACACTTACACAAACCTACATCTAATGGTTAAAGAACATACTGTTTCTGTGGATGACGAATTTCTGGCTCACGAAACGATGATTGTTCAACACTAATATAACACCTTAAAAGGTGGCCATTAAGATGTCACTATATTTATATATGATATATAATATGTTTATGTTTTACTTAATCTTCTGTATTTTTCTTTTGTGGCATACCTTTATGGTTTCCATTATGGGTAAACACGATAATTTCATTTTAGGAAGTGCGGACTACCGCCCCCTCAAAGTGATTTGATTCGTTAATGACATATGTGGGATGTATAAAGGATGGATTTAATGTTATTATATATGATTTATGTTACATATAAATGATGAATATAATTCTGGAATTAAAATATACATACCTTTCATTTAGTTTTAATTCCATTCATATGACATAGAAATGAAAGTAGTGTTCATGCGTACGTACGGCTTACCGTCTCCATGAACGGTGCATTTCATTTGTTACCTCTAAATGATTATGTAATATTATAAATACATGTATATTCTAGATATATATGATATATATTATATCCAAATCATGAATATCATTCTGGATATAATGAACCTTTGACCACACGAACAACATGTAATTGTAAGAAGTCCACTTTCGACTTAAGAACCAAATATCGACAAAACACACATTATTAACTTAAATGATTACATAATGTTTATAACATGAAAATAAGTGATATAAAAGTAATAATGAACTTGAAAAAGGTTCTTAAGCAAGTAGAAATTAACTCAAGTTTATTATTTAGGATGTTAAAGCACGATCGAGTCAAGTCGGACCCAAGGTAAGGGATCCTACCTCTCTCTTCCTTTTTAAGTACTCTCTTTTATGTCATTTCTTTTAAGCTCATATTTCTTATGTTTGGGGATGTTATTTTATATTCTTCATTCTGTGATTTTTATGTTCATATTATTAGAGACCCTATTTGATCTCATCAATCCATTTTTTGAAGTTTTAAGTGGCGCCGTTAGGCTGCCCAGTTTTCGTAAGGGATTTTTCATCTCACTTTTATTCCCGTGAGATTTATGCTACATTTGCCACCATTTCTGTGGTGTGGTATATATAATTACCATTATTCTACTCTTTTTGTAATATAATTTCGTTTATGAGTATTTAAATCAATGATGTATTGTCCTTATTTCATGGGGTGTCTGTTTCGAAAGATACCAAAGTCGGTAAGGGAACCTTTCACCCTCCTCTTTTTAAAAGACTTCTTTTGTTGGGTCTTTTAATTTACATATTGTTATGTTGGGATATGTTCTTCTATATCCTTATTGATTTAAATTTTATGTCCAAGTGATGAGATACTCTTTTTATCTCTCATCAACTCATTTTGATGTGACGCCGTTAGGCTGTCAAGGGAACTTCTTAACCCAATTTCGATTTCTTTGGGTTCAACATGTAGTTATTGAATATGTCATCCTTTGAATATGTGTGAATGAACTTTGACTATTTTACACTTAATATCCAATTATATTGGGTGTATTTATATTTGTCGCACATAATTATGAGATTGATTTATCCTTAATTTAAGGATACCATCTTTATAATGGATTTCATCTCAATTTACATTTCCATTTAGACTTCATTGTTGTTATGCACCAATTCACTATTATATGGTGTATATACTATCATTTGGAATATTATATCATGAATCACTTTATTCTCATGATATTATAATGTTTTTATTAAATGTTATTACTCAATTATTGTATTCAAGTGTCTCTCATTTTGTTAAAAACCCTTTAACTAAAATATCATTTTAAATGTTTTAATGATTTAATCTTATAAATATTTCTCATTAATATCCATGTTTTCAAAATGGTTTTAAGGATTTATTTATATGGATATTAATGGTTTAAAATGTTAAAAGCTTCAAAGTGGTATGGGACACTTTGATTCAAAAATATCTTTATTAAATGTTTTAAATGGTTTTGAAAATGGTTTTTAGAATGGATTCATTATTTCAATATCTTAAAATGTTATATTGTTATTGCAATGTGGGAATGTTATATTTCCTTTATGCTTAAGTTATGTGCTATGATTATGTTATGGTTCTTGGGCATTGTTATGAAGACGGGTGGTTCCGTGATAAACTAAGGGAGGGTGAGCCCGATATAGCTCTCCAATGCATTGGGTAACACGAAGGAGTTAAGCATTAAGGTTTCTTCGAAGAGATTTAGGGAATATACTGTGATGGGTATTCCAAACGTAACCAAGAGGGTTACTCCCTACGTAAGAATGTTATGAATGCCTCAAGTTACCTTTATGTCTTATGATTTCTATGATTTATTCATGATTTTATGAGGTATGTTAAAGTGCATATGTTTTATGGGTAAAGTATGATTTCATTCTTATGTATATATGTACTCATGTTTCCTTTACATACTTTTTATAACCCTTACTGAGCCTTTTATGCTCATCCCAAGTTTTTGAATTGTTTTTCATAGGTCAAGGGAATGGTACATGATATGATGATAATGTCAAGGAAGTTTCAAGAAAGAATCCATGTTTTATTTTAAATGTTTCTGTTGATGGAAAAAATGAATACTATCTTTTATGTAACCACTTTGTTTAAATGTGGAATGTAATGAAAGTTTTATGATCTAATTCTCTAAAACTCTAAACCTGAAAATATCCTCAATGTGTAATATTATAATAACTCAAGATTAAATAAGGTTTAAGGATGGGGCCTTATAGTTGGTATCAGAGGTCGGTTTAGATAACTTTAGAGGTTAGGGTATTCTTTAAGCATAAGTGACATTACCATAATGGTTAGGATTTCAGAAAGAGTCCTAGTTTTAGATAAAGTGAATGAGTAAGTATATATTAGTGTTTATCTTACTCATTAGTACATGGTGGTTTTGTTGATATACTCACACTAACATTTCTGTTTTTAGTGAATGGATGGATCTAGCAGGCACCAAAGTGACAACAGGTTTGAAGGAAACTGTGGTGGTTCTCTGATTAAGATACTAGATAAAATGGGGGATTCAATGAGGAAACTCGTGGTTGTTCTAAACCAACTATCAAGGAGTCATGATCAACCACTTGAACCTTGGTATGATCTATAATGCATCATGTACGAGATGACCAATCGATGTGGAAGTTCAGGTAATAATTATAAAGGTAACTATTAGAGTTTATATGATCCATACTTTTGAGGTAATTATGGGTTATTATATGTTATGATGGAAAATGAAAGGCATGAGATAAACTTGAGGTTAAAATATGTTATGATCATTTTTGAAGATTTTATCTCGTTTTGGGGAATGTTTTAAGAATTATATAGTTTTGGAAAAAGGACAACACGCAGACCATGTGACAACCCGTCGCGTCGGACAAAGCTGCGGGAATCGAACCCACAACCAAAGTGCGACTGGTATTTATCGCCTACCACTGGACTACATGAAGTCCCTGGTTAGTTTGACTAATTCTTTTTAGTTAGATGATTTTTGGAATCAAGAGTAAGTTTATTTTGGGTTATCTATGGAAATGATTAACCTATCATCGAGGATATGTGATTAGGTTAATTACTTTTCAATATGAGAATTTAAGAGCAACTGATGTTATTTGTAGATAAAAGTAAATTTGTACCATGGAAGACTATGTGACTAAATCCTTCAAATATTTGGGTTTGAATCTTATTTTGGTTTACTTTGAATAATTTTATGGGCAAATTGTTTATCAAATGGTCCTCGTTGAACTTTGGGTTTTGTTGGACAAGTTTTCGAGATTAAGAATAGATTTTCTTTTTATAAAGGGTTATCCTTTTCTGGATTATCTGATCTTGTACTAACCTTTTTGGTTTTGGTTTTGGTTAAAGTATAAAGACATGGAAAGTATATAGTTCTCTTTTGTGGATTAGGTGACTCTCAGGAAGTTGATTATAGTACTCTTAATGCGAACAAGTCTTCCTAAAAACTCGTCTTTTGGAGAAAATACGAGTTTGATTAAGGAATCTAGTAAAAGTTGAAAGTCTACGTGATAAGTAAGTATGTTTCATTATTATTTAGTTAAGCTCAAAAAATAAATTCCTCAATGAAGAGTAACTTAAAACAAAAATGTTGTCTGTTAACTTTTCCTACTGGGGAATCCAATACCGTTTAACCCATCACATGTTTGCGATTTTCTTATGGTTAACTTTCTCCTAGACATGTTTACTATCACTCTCTATCAGAACATGACCCTATGTTTTCTCCTCCATGTCCATGTTTTCCTACATGGAATCCTAGTATGGGTTAACTCGGGTGACCTCTGTACTTCTCTTTCTTTATTTTAAAGTGATTTTTTTACCGAATCTTGTTCCGATGTGGGACTTTTAATGGAGTTTTCAAGCCCAATTTTGAAATTGCGAGGACGCAATTCCCAAAAAGGGGGAAGGATGTAACACCCCAGGTAAATAAAGAATATTACATTTTTATATTTATCCCTATTTGTGAAAAAAATATTAATATTACTTTAAAGGTAATGCTATGCTCGATGGCGTACCCAATACGCGACAACGAGTTCCTTTGAAATCTTACGTTGCACTCTAATAATAAAATAATATTATTTTAAATGGTAGTTAACGCCTAGCCATTGTAATGGCGGGAAAGAACGGAACTAACTAAAAAATGATTATGTATGTTTGTCAAATATTTTTACTTTTTACAATAAATGTTAGAGGATTAAAAATTCGAATGAATCCAATTTTAAGCGTTAACATTCTAATATCCTTTAAAAGGTCGATTAACCACCTTTTGATGGAGAACCTCTTTTAAATCCACTTTTTTACAATTTTTTGTGTTATATTTGACAAAATAAAATTCTTCTTTAGAATTGGGACATCAAAATTTACTTTGTGTAAATTTTTGGTGTTATTCCGATGAAGTTCATTTTTTAATGAATAGTGAAAAATGTTGTATTTTAATTCAAAACCTATTTTTAATATAATTTATTTATATGACTAGATTATATTTTGAATTGGTTTTAAAGTTAAATTAGAATATATTTTTACCATTTAATCCAATTGTGGTCATTGGAATTAATTTCACTTTGAAATCGGACTTAAACTAGCGTCAATCTTTTGATACTTATTGTTTCATAAAAACACGCTATTTGCTCTGTCAGCGGGAATTAATTATTAAATTAATTAATGCAACTTATATATTTTTAATTTTGTAAAATAGACTTCATTTTTGAATTCAGAATATCAAATATATCTTAGGGTGAAGTTTTGGTATTTTTCTGAAAAACTTCAATTTTTGATGAATAGTGAAACCACTAAGTGGTACTTATAAAAACCGATTTTCCGTTTAAATGAAATTTTACCACCTCTGTGTTTTGAATTTCAAAAATCCGACATAAATGGTTTTCATTAAGAAGTAAAATGTGGTTCAATGGAATTAAAATAATTTTTTGGTAAATAGTAACTTTTAAGTTTTTAATCGCGATTAGAGGTAATTAGTGTAGTTTAAGGTAAAAATAATGTTTTAATAATATGAAATGACCTAGAAACATGTCCTACTCTTATTGGATGAGTCATGGCCGACCAAGACAATCCATGGGTCAACTTGGGGACCCCATGGAGCCACTTTTCTTGGAAAATGACATTAATACCTTTTTATTTAAAGTTAAAATTAAAATGTCACAAACATGTGTTGTTTTAATAAAAAAATTTTTAGATGGGGTTATACAAGTCATATTTTTTACTATAAATATTCATTATAAAGATAAAAATATTTCCTACATCATGATATTTTTTTTTATAATTTTTATACATTAAATAAATTAAATTATTTATGAAATCATGATGATGCAGCGATTACCTCATTAATAAAGGATTTAAATAAAATGAAATGATAATGTTAAAACTATAACTTAAACTTTTCAAAAACCTATTGGATGAGTATATTTCGAACCCTTACCACCTTATCCTATAAATAAATCAATGTGGGACCTTTAAAATCCGAAACTCATTTGAAAATAAAGTAACATTTTGTAACTTTCCAAGAGTGCCCCTCCTCTCCTCTTATAAAATGCCCCCACCTATACCACCTTACCCACACCTCTCAAGCCTTTGGATCGGCCAAACCCTGATCATTTTGCCTCTCCAAATCCCTTTATTACTTCTAGAAGCCTCACTTTGAGCAGAAGTCTTCCCAAGGAAGCCTTTGATCTCAAATCAAAGAGAGTTACCCGATTTTAAGGTAATGCATTCACTTGTGTTCTTTTGTTTTATTTTGCTTCTCCAACCCCCTAAACTCTTTTTATTCATTTATTTTGTAACAAATACAGTATCTTCAATACACTAGGATGTTTTTATAAGAATCATTCGAGCTACACTTACACAAACCTACATCTAATGGTTAAAGAACATACTGTTTCTGTGGATGGTGAATTTCTGCCTCACGAAACTATGATTGTTCAACACTCATATAACACCTTCAAAGGTGGCCATTAATATGTCACTATATTTATATATGATATATAATATTTTTATATTTTACTTAAGCTTATGTATTTTTATTTTGTGGCATACCTTTATGGTTTACATTGTGGGTAAACACGTTAATTTTATTTTAGGAAGTGCGGACTACCGCCCCCTCAAAGTGATTTGATTCATTAATGACATATGTGGGATGTATAAAGGATGGATTTAAAGTTATTATATATGATGTGTGTTACATATAAATGATGAATATAATTCTGGAATTAAAATATACATACCTCTCATTTAGTTTTAATTCCATTCATATGACATAGAAATTAAAGTAGCGTTCATGCGTACGTATGGCTTACCGTCTCCATGAATGGTGCATTTCATTTCTTAACTCTAAATGATTATGTAATATTATAAATACATGTATATTCTGGATATATATGATATATATGATATCAAAATTATGAATATCATTCTGTATATAATGAACCTTTGACCACACGAACAACATGTAATTGTAAGAAGTCCACTTTCGACTTAAGAACCAAATATCGACAAAACAAAAATTATTAACTTAAATGATTACATAATGTTTATAACATGGAAATAAGTGATATAAAAGGAATAATGAACTTGAAAAAGGTTCTTAATCAAGTAGAAATTAACTCAAGTTTATTATTTAGTACGTTAAAGCACGATCGAGTCAAGTCGGACCCAAGTTAAGGGATCCTACCTCTCTCTTCCTTTTTAAGTACTCTCTTTTATGTAATTTATTTTAAGCTCATCTTTCTTATGTTTGGGGATGTTATTTTATATTCTTCATTCTTTTATTTTTATTTTCATATTATGAGAGACCCTATTTGATCTCATCAATCCATTTTTGGAAGTTTTAAGTTGCGTCGTTAGGCTGCCGAGTTTTCGTAAGGGATTTTTCATCTCACTTTTATTCCCGTGAGATTTATGCTACATTTGCCACCATTTTTGTGGAGTGGTATATATAATTACCATTATTCTACTCTTTTTGTAATATAATTTCGTTTATGAGTATTTACATCAATGATGTATTGTCCTTCTTTCATGGGGTGTATGTTTCGAAAGATACCGAAGTCGGTAAGGGAACCTTTCACCCTCCTCTTTTTAAAAGACTTCTTTTGTTGGGTCTTTTAATTTACATATTGTTATGTTGGGATATGTTATTCTATATCCTTATTGATGTAAATTTTATGTCCAAGTGATGAGATGCCCTTTTTATCTCTCATCAACTCATTTTGATGTGATGCCGTTAGGCTGTCAAGGGAACTTCTTAACCCAATTTCGATTTCTTTGGGTTAAACATGTAGTTATTGAATATGTCATCCATTGAATATGTGTGAATAAAATTTGACTATTTTACACTTAATATCCAATTATATTGGGTGTATTTATATTTTTCGCACATAATTATGAGATTGATTTATCCTTAATTTAAGGATACCATCTTTATAATGGATTTCATCTCAATTTACATTTCCATTTAGACTTCATTGTTGTTATGCACCAATTAACTATTATATGGTGTATATACTATCATTTGGAATATTATATAATGAATCCCTTTATTCTCATGATATTATAATGTTTTTATTAAATGTTATTCCTCAGTTATTGTATTCAAGTGTCTCTCATTTTGTTAAAAACCCTTTAACTAAAATATCGTTTTAAATGTTTTAATGATTTAATCTTATAAATATTTCTCATTAATATCCATGTTTTCAAAATGGTTTTAAGGATTTATTTATATATATATTAATGGTTTAAAATATTAAAAGCTTCAAAGTGGTATGAGACACTTTGATTCAAAAATCTCTTTATTAAATGTTTTAAATGGTTTTGAAAATGGTTTTTAGAATGGATTCATTATTTCAATATCTTAAAATGTTATATTGTTATTGCAATATGGGAATGTTATATTTCCTTTATGCTTAAGTTATGTGCTATGATTATGTTATGGTTCTTGGGCATTGTTATGAAGACGGGTGGTTCCGTGATAAACTAAGGGCGGGTGAGCCCGATATAGCTCTCCAATGCATTGGGTAACACGAAGGATTTAAGCATTAAGGTTTCTCCGAAGAGATTTAGGTAATATACTATGATGGGTATTCCAAACGTAACCAAGAGGGTTACTCCCTACGTAAGAATGTTATGAATGCCTCAAGTTACCTTTATGTCTTATGATTTCTATGATTTATTCATGATTTTATGAGGTATGTTAAAGTGCATATGTTTTATGGGTAAAGTATGGTTTCATTCTTATGTATATATGTACTCATGTTTCCTTTCCTTACTTTTTATAACCCTTACTGAGCCTTTTATGCTCATCCCAAGTTTTTGAAATGTTTTTCACAGGTCAAGGGAATGGTACATGATATGATGATAGTGTCAAGGAAGTTTTAAGAAAGAATCCATGTTTTATTTTAAATATGTTTCTGTTGATGGAAAAAATGAATACTATCTTTTATGTAACCACTTTGTTTAAATGTGGAATGTAATGCAGGTTTTATGATCTAATTATCTAAAACTCTAAACCTGAAAAGATCCTCAATGTGTAATATTATAATAACTCAAGATTAAATAATGTTTAAGGCTGGGGACTTATATTAATTCCCATGGATAGTTACATACAGATCGAGCATTATTAGGAGTGGTGTGAGGATCAAATCTTAATATTTGACCTACCGTATGAGATAAACCACCCTAACATGACGTATATACCATAGATAAACACATATATATAACTCAAGAAAAGATGGGAACCTAGGAGATGTAACTCTACAGTCTGATCCTTATGTCTCCAATCCTCAACCTCATATCAAACATAAACAACTACTACATAGAATCCATAATGATCTCATGCCCTTATGCCGCACTTACATCACAACTTGACCCTATGATCATACCACTCATTATGAACCTCATGGGTTGTTTGCTATCCTGATATCAACAATTTTTTGTTCCCCTTCCCATCACTTCCCAAGAACCAAGCCCATATATGAACTAACCAAAATCCACTCAGTTACTCTAAGGCATACCCCTTTCAACACTATCTAAGTCTTATATTACGTTTCACTAGGAATTATTACTTATATAATGATTTCTACTCACTCCCTTAGGATACCCACACTCAAGAGAGACTATTCCCCCAATTACAATCACCTAGTTACACTAAACACACCCAAAGAGAGTGAATATTCTCTTCTATGATCCATCAACATAGACACCCCAAGATCAATGACTTATCATGGGCTATTCTACCCATTCTCACATCCCAATATTCTCAATCATGTAGTTTCAAGATTCTAATTCTATTTCCATATCTTATCCTATCCTATATAATTCCTATAGCCCTACACTAATTAGTATATTTATCAAGCATAACCCCTTAGAATCCCTTAATGTAACTTACTATGGTTCATACCATTTCTAAAACAACTCATTCCACAATCCAAGACAACTATGGTGTCCTTTAAGCAATTATAGATATCACTTCCCCTATGGAATAGCCACCGAGAAACTCTCAAATTCCCCACCCAAGCATGAAACACTCATACCACTACGTATACACTATATATCCCTGATGATTGTTAGGCCTTTAAAGTTCCTCACACCATGGGCACATTCCTTTTGGATTTGATCATTTTATATGATACTCCACCTATCAACCATTTCATCATTTACCATGGGTGTCATGTTTTTTTTAGTATTTTTCATATATATATATCAACATATTGCACACAACCTTCTTTTATGCTTCATTTTATACCTAGAAAACATTTTATGTCATTTTTTGATATTTTATAAATACAAAAAATATTTGGATGGAATCCTCAAGAGAAGTCTATAAAACCGATTGTAGTAAGAAGGTAATAAAAAAACTTATTTAAACTGCTTTATTATTTATCATTGTTATGTATATTTTGTTTGTTAGTACTATGCATCTGTTATCATTTCTATTTTTTGTATACATTTTTTGAATTATATATTCTAAATTTAATTTAATTTGATTAAATGACAGGAATGCCAAGG
Organism: Viscum album; assembly: GCA_963277665.1. Classification (NCBI taxonomy): domain Eukaryota; kingdom Viridiplantae; phylum Streptophyta; class Magnoliopsida; order Santalales; family Viscaceae; genus Viscum; species Viscum album. Next base: position 1,337,709,101 of record OY728145.1, read on the forward strand.
AGGAAGCGCTATACTGTTCCATAGACCACACTGACACATGACGATCCATATGTCTCCCTCCATACAGTATCTGAGACAACATTTATTTTCCTCCTTCACCATCTCTCAAACCCTTTGTGATCATCCCATAAGCATATCAATTGATGCCTTCCCATTCAGCAACCTCAACAGTGAGGGAGCAGGGCACCACTCCTAGTTCATCACAGGGATATTGGAGGGTTACTGTTATAAGTACAAATTTTAATATGAATAAATTTATTTAACTTTTTTTATACAAAATGTTTATTCATAAAAGATGGAAACAATGAAACTACGTAGAAAAATATGAAAAGTTAAGATGTATGGAATCTGACTGAACTAAAGATTGTTGTCCCATTTTATTCCTATGGGGTCCCTATGGATGACGCCACATGATTACTTGGTTAGATTCTAGGTCATCTGGTCGTGTAGCCAGTTTCCCTTCTGATTACGCATAATGATTGGAGGCATATGCCTTCATCTTGGAACAATGAAGTTTTTGGTTAAAAAATAAAGGTAATTTTAATACATTATGGTGTAATTTAATTTCAGTATGTTATTAAATTATAATATTTTCTAAATTAATTTTTGTGTATAGATGTTTTTCCACTTTACGGTTGGTGATGTGCTAGCACAAAAGTGGACATTGAAAATTTTGGGCAAGAAATGGAAAGACTTTAAATGGAGATTATGGGGCGATGTCAACGATACCTCATTGAGAACCCAATAGATGAATGACAAGGTACCCAATGGGGTACCTAGAGAGCAATGGAAATTTTTCATTGATAGACATCATGATGAGAATCACATGGTATTTAAATATATATTATTATATTAATCTCATTTTAAATTTATACATGTATATGAAAAGGATATGAAATTTCATGCATTACTATTAAATTCCATTTTATTTATTTAAAGATCTTTCAAGGAAGAATTCATTGAGCCGGGATAAGAAAATCATTCCTCACACTACGAGGTTAAAGAGTTTTTCTAGAAGATGATCGAATCTGGTAATCGTTTCATTAGTTTAAATATTTATAAGACAATTTTTTCTATTTAATATATTAAATTATTTATTTATATTTGTTTAATGAAGTCATAGTGTTTAGAGCACCAAGCATCCAAAATAGAAATATAAATCAATAATTTAATATATTAAACAGAAAAAATCAATAATTTAATATATTAAACAGAAAAAATTGTCTTATAAATATTTAAACTAATGAAATGATTACCAGAGTCGATCATATTCTAGAAAAACTCTTTAACCTCATAGTGTGAGGAATGATTATTAGTTTTCACGATGTTAATATATTAAATTATTGATTTATATTTGTTTAATGAATTCATTTTTCATTATAATAACTTATTATCAGTTTTCACTATGTGAATATATATTTATTTTAATATGAATTATATTTTATTTATAGGTAAAAATTAATGAACTATGGGATGCCAATCCTGCGCAGTCCTACTCAGTCTCCCAGGATGACCTAGTTGGTAAAGTGCTTGGGAAGGAGCATCCTGGTCAAGTGTGCAGGATGGGTTTGGGACCCTTACCATCTGAGGTCTTTAGCATGCCATCAGGGATTTAAGATGCATATAATCTTAGTTGTATTCAAGATGCTCATATAGATTATGTTTCTATGAAAAACACAATTTAGGAATAGGGGGATTAGATATTCTCTTTACAGAAATCATTGTTTGATTTATATCAAAAGATGACCAGATCCGTCCCTAGTGATATTGCATCGATGATGGGTGGTGAGAAGGTAAATCACACAACTTCAAAATCATATAGTTTTCAAATATTTATTGGTTTTAAGTGTAAATATAAATATACATCATTATTTAATTTTCAATATAATTGTCTTATAGGTGCTGGTAGCAGGAAGTAGAGATGGGGGTGGAAAGGGTGACAAGCAGCGTTCATCATCAGGCAGTGGTTAGTGGTCTTGTTGATATGTTTCAAAAATATATAAACATAGGGTTTGTTCATGTATCATGTATCATGTATCATGTATCATGTATCATGTATCATGTATCATGTATCATTTATCATGTATCATGTGTGTCACAGAGTAGTCACATAACATTTTCATGATTCCCCATGTTTTATAAAGGCATTGGAATTTGATATGGCTTGATGATTTAGTAAGGTAGTGAGTCTAGAATTGGTGAAGTGTAAAGTTGGTGGAGTATGAAGTAATCTATTTTCCATATAGAAGATGGATATATTTAATAGTTTCATTTGAGTTATGTTAGGATGTGTATATTAGTATTTTGGACTAACTATTATGTTGTTTATTTAATTCATTTTATTCATGTTAGAGACACAAGCCCCACAGTTGTGTCATTCAAGGATAGGGACCACAAATGTTGGTTCAACCATTGAACACATTTGAAACATGGGAATGATCACTTCTCACAAGATATCCTTTAAGGTGTGTGCCCTATATGGTAGGTGAGCCTATTTTGGCCACACACCATCACTATAGGGGAGAATAATACTTGGAGGATGATGGAGATCCAAATTGGGGGCTACACCACTATGTGCTTGAGCACATTGAGTGAGCCTATATATAATAGATATGATCATCTAATCATCCTATTATCAAATAGAATATAGATATATCCAAAATAAATTTTAATTTTTAATGGTCAATTCTGAGTTTTGGTACTCCCACTATCACAATTTTCTATTTATGCAAGACCTCAATGTCTTAATGATGCTCCCAATACATTTAATATGTTACATAGGAGGATATTGCCCCTGTTCCTCAGTTAGTTTGAAATGGTTGAAATCCAATTGACCAAGATCATATTGTTCACACTATATTTTCATTTAAAAACTCACAAAAAACATTAAAATGCACCTGTCTCAACCCACTATGTGCCTGAAGTGGTTCCGCACTGACCAAATACTACTTTTAGAAATAACTCATATTGAACTGCTTTTGGTTGAGTATTTTTTGAGAACAATCAACTTTAATAGTTGACATCTCTAAATCCACATTCTGACTCATTTTATCCAAAGTACCCCAATATCACTTTAAGCATGATCACCACTGCTTGTAAACAACTTCTATTGATGTCTCTTGATCTTACCAAATATTACTCATTTATGTCACCATTCCAAAAAAACATTCTAGTGAATTCTCTATCTAACACACCTAGATAATCAAAAGGTATCCCAAGCCTAATACCCAGACTTGAGTTTCTACCAAGTATGTATTTGAACTTTTACCTGGAACTCAACGTGGAATATAATAGTACCCAGTTCCAGTTATCAAGAAACTCAAAAACTAAAACTACCTTCCAACGACTGGTCCAAAAATCACATGAGTGTTACCCTACAATATTTGAAATTTTTAATCCATATCTTATGGCTTTCTATAAATCAATCCTTGTGTAAACCTCCCATGTATTCCTTCTATCCAAACAAAAAGGCATTGGTTTTAATTATTTATCATGGTATATAGATGCTCTGCCAACATACTTAGGATGGTGTCAATATATTGGGAATGACTAAATCTATAATAGGAGTACGCCAAGTAGCTAAATATTACCTATTCCTGGTCTACAAATAAAAACATCTTGACATTTTTGAAAAATTATATTGATATGCCTATTTAGATCTTTTGATATACGCTCCATCAAAACATGATATACTTGCCTTGAACCAACCCTTGATGTCACGTATCTTTATGATGTGTGACTAGGTCCAACAATGGGTCAACCACCTCAAAACACCCTAAAACCATCATTGTACTTCTGTGGTACATCTTTAAAGGGTCACACCTCAAAAAGTTTACATCATATTTAACATAATGCATAGATGGAAGGCTCAGTTCCCCTTCAAAATTTGATCACTAAAGCATCAATCAATCCACTCCAAACTTACATGTTTAAGAGATTCCCATATTAATAGATGGTGTTTTAAATAATGTATTGATCACACCACATTAGAACCCAATGATACCATGTTATTTCATGCATAACCAAAACATTCCAACAATGAATATCATCATTCGTAAATGGTTGGGTAATAAACCAACCACCTTTCCATTGTGTTTCCATGAATTCATAGACACAATACTGACCAGTAAAACTCATAGATCACTTAATATCTTGAACATGAATCTATCATCCAGAATTAGTTTAAACTCAAACCTATGTTTTAAAAGTCATCATAATGTTTGAGGTATGAAATATTGAATATACCAACTCATTTACTCAAAGAAGTCATTATGAAAATTTCTAATTGGTCCATTACAGTTGTGTCCCTCTACATGAAAGGAAACAGTTTCCATAATACTCATCATTCTCCCCACCTTAGGAATTTACTAGGATACATTTTATTTAAATAAAAAAATGTCCATGGCACATGCTTCATCCACTACTCAACGTGGTTCCAAAACCAGGATAACACGCTTATATTAATCATCAACCTGAATTGAAAAAACATCATCCTCTTAAAAGTGTTATAGTATAGGTTTTCTTATAGACACATGAATGATGCTCTTACTGATTCATGTTTAAGCACTTAATCTATATCAAACATAAAGTCCAAACTAAAACTAATCAGTAGTGTTATCAGACCCAATTATTTTTAAAATGTTATCTTGAGCACTGGGATAAATAATCCTTATTAGGTTAGCTTGGGGATACATATTATAAGTTTGTTATATGTAGTTCAAAGGCTTAAATCTCAAAAGTTGGTTCTATATAGTTTAAAGTCTTAGATTTAGATCTATGAAACATTGTTAAATGGTTGAGATGCTATGGTTTAGATTATTCTGTTATATGTTCTCTGTACATGTTTTTTTTATAAAAAAATATTATATTGTTGAAAAATGAACATTGTTAGATGGTTTAGATTATTTTTTTATATGTTCTCTGCACATGATTTGTTTTTCTAGGGTAATGGTACTGGGGCTTCATAATCTGCTGCATTTTTTTACTTGTAAATCTATATTTAGTAGTGGTTTAAAACGCCACTAACGAAATGGACCATACTTCATGGCTATTTAAACCACCACTATAGTTTGATATTATATTATCAGTGGAAGTTAAAATAACCTCTAAATAAATGCACATTATTTTTTGGTGGTAGTAATGGTTGTTTAGCGGCAGTTTTAATGTAAAAAAATGAAAAAAAATTAGCGGTGGTTTAAACTGCTGCTAAATACATCATTTTTCACATGAAACCACCGCCAAAACTACCAAAACCACCGCTAAATATGTTCACTACAACACATCCCAAAAATAGATGCTAAATTGAAGAAACCACCATGTGTTGGATGCTGACTCCCAATTTAGCAGCGGTTTTATGAAACCATCGCAGAATCATATGGCGACGGTTTAAACCACCACCATATTAAAAAAAATTGCCGCTATGAGGTGATTTTCTTGAAGTGTATCTATATCAATTTCCATATGCATTCTAATTATAACCCCAACATAATTATTGAATATTGACTTGTTGGGGTCAACAGGTTTTCCACATTAATTCCAGTCAACCTCAAATTTTATACCCTTACTTTTTACCTTGACAATTTCTATCAACATAGTGACGCTGCGTCATTATTGTTTTTTTCATAAACATGTTATTGATCCCCTAATAATTCTTAATTTTCAGAATCAACCATCTATTCTTCCCTGAGATTGGTAAAATAATCATGTGAAAAAGTCATTGTCTTCAAGATTAGTAAAACATTTAATTTAGATTACATTAATGCAGTAAAGAACACATAATATTATGAATAAAATCATGGTATATTAAAAAACACTTTAAACTACGCATTGAAATCTCTTTATTTTCTTTAAAGGTTGAAGGGATTTGGATCCTCTATCGAGTATCCAAATCCCCTCTTTGTGGTTACCTATAATGTACATGAAATTGTCTAAATTGGGACCACCATGAAATGATTGTGATATCCCAATAAAAGGGTCATCCTCAGTTGAATTTTCAGCTGACCCAACATTTGCTTTAGTTTCTAGTAGAACAATTGATTAGTTATTGTTTCTTGGATCTGAGACATAAAATATTTTCACTACTTGTGATTCCATTATAAATGGATCATCCTTATACCCTTCCACACTGTAATTTACCTTCATGAAGTCCAATTCATCAACTTTCATTACACTCCTATTTTCAATACTTTTGAAGTAAAAGATCGACACTTGAAATGTTGTATAATTCAACACATATATCTATTAAATGATGTGGAAATATGACATATTCACATAAATTGGATTTCTATCATTTGAACTAGATATGTGGATTACTTCCGCCACAATTATAAATCCACTATTTTTCATCGTACTGCGTTTATCATATTCCTTTGTATAGAACATATAACCATTAATTTCAAAATCAGTGTAAGATAATTTTTTTTATTTGGTGTCCTAGCTATCAATATAAGTTGTTTGATAATTGAAATTTTATTTTAAGATAACTCTTTATAAATATGATCTCAAAACCATCCTATAAACTGTTGATTATGTGTATTTGATATCTATCCTTCAATCCTTGATGGATTCAAATGTCTAAGAATTTATTTGTGGGATTCAATGTATGGATAAACCTCTTATATATTATGTAAAATGTAAAATTTATCTTTCTCCTGTTCTGTGATAGTAATTGTAACAAAATCTATTTTTTAAATCTTTTCATCCATAAGGTGTTTGTTGTGATAAGACTTTCAATGATCGATGCTATTAACATCTGATAGGTAATCAATACATAATTCAACAACTTCTTCAACAATATATCATTTTGAAATACATCCTTCTATATGAATTAGATTATCGACACACCCTTTCAAAATCATTGTATACCATTCAATGAGGTATACCATCTATAATGGATAAGACCACATAGTTAAACCTCTCTAACTAGGTGAATCATCAAGTGAACTATTATATCAAAGAATAATGGTGGGAAGAAAATTTCTAATTCACATAATATGATTGAAATATCCTTATTCACAATTGTAAACCTCTTTAGTTATATAAATTTACATCATAGGTATTTGACAAAGATGTAGATTCTAGTTAATGTATGCCGTACATCCTTAGGCAGAATGAAATGTAAAGAAACAAGCCTCAAATTTTGCATAAAAACATGATAACCATGTGATTTTAGGTCATGTAACTTTAAACTAGTCATCTTCACAACATTATTGATATTTTATGAATACCCTTATGAAACTTTTACACCATTAACACTACAAAAAAATTGAATATTAGCGGCAGTTTAAACCACCACCAATTTTTTTTTGTGATGGTTTCCAAAAACAACATGTAAAGTTGGTGTTAACATCAAAATCACATAGTTTCCTTAAATTTAATCATGGTTTTTGGAAACTGTCATAGATTTTTTTTGTTTAGAAGAGGTTTTTTGGTTTCTTGTGGTGGTTTAGCCTCCCAAAAAGGTCAAGAATATTGTAGTGGTTTAAATCGCCACTATATTCTCAAGATTTTTTGGGAGGGGAAACTACCAGAAAAAACCAAAAAAACCACTGCTAAAAAAATTAGCATTATATAGAAGTGGTTTAAACCATATCTAATTTTTTTTTCATATTTATCTGTGGTTTAAACCACCACTAATTAACACATTTCAAAAAAAAAAAAAAACTGACCTGCAAAATTTGTATCCCCAAAACAGTAAAAAAATCAGAAACCAATATATCATAAAAAAATTATCCATCCCACCTCCAATACCCATAAACAAAGATCCCATTTCTATTACATAAGAGTCAATCCATTATCTAATAATATCACAACACATATGATCAAGAATAAAATATAATCAAGGGGATCAATAAGGCTATAACCATAACCTTTGAAATCATTATACATAAAGTTACATAAGTTTTGTTTCACATCATTTCTGAATCCAAAGTCAACCCTAATCACTACTCGATGAAATTTTCTTGACACCCCTCCCTATCCATATCTACTTCCAGGTACCAACACCAGCATGAAGATTATATTGAAAATTAAACAGTTATGTATATTTAAATTTAAACTTAAAACCAATAAATTTTTTTTGTACTAAATGATTTTTATGTTGTGTGATTTACCTGCTCACTACCAGTCATCTATGCTATATCACTAAGGAAAAATCCAGTCGTCTCCTGATATAATTCAACCAACACTTTCTCTAGAGTGATAACCTTTTCATCTTTCATCTTAAATGATCCCCATGTTCCTGAATTGTATTTTTTATAGTAAAAAAATCCCTCCTTTTCATTCCTGTCATTTAATCAAATAAAATTAACTTCAGAACATATATTTCAAAAAATCCATGCAGAAAAAAATTTAGAAATGATAATAGTTGTACAGTACTGAAAAACAAAATATACATAGCTATGATAATTAATGATTGCACATATAACATAAGTGGTTGATAAATGACTGGATGACTGCACTTACAATCTTTTTTTCCTTAAATCATGTCATTTTTCTACTCCATCATTACTTCATATACTTCATCCACCCTTTCAAGACTAATATTTCACTTGACAATTCACTTCGAACTCATTTCCCACTATAATTAAAATGACGTACCTTCCCAAATTTTGTTTCAACATTTCCATGTTGTGCCAATATTTCAAAATCTTTTAACAACTTTGGAGGTGGTCTACGATCAATAGAACCATGAAATTTCAACCCTTTCAACCGAAATCTATGAGATGCATCGAGAAATATTTGATGACACTAGAAGAACCATTTTTTACTATGAGGTAGTTGTTCGGGCTAAAGAAAAAGTTACAAATAGGACAAGCCAAACCCATGTAATTATTCTAACTAGCTAAATCTCCATGTTTAGGGAAGTCACTAATGGTCCACATTAGAGCATATTGCATTTTGAACATTGTTCTAGAAGATATATCATATGTATCAACACCATTTCTCCACAACTCTTGCAATTATTCAATTAGAGGTTTCAAGTATATATCAATATCATTTACAAGAATTTTTTTTTCAAGAATAATCATCAAAATGATAAAATAAGTTTGTTGCATACACATCCATGGAGGAAGATTATAAGGGAACAAAACAATCAGACAAATGCTATAACTAGTTCTCAAAGTTCCAAATGGGTTGAGTCTATCGATAGCCATTCCCAATCACACATTACTAGGATCATATGAAAAATTTGGATGTAATGAATAAAATGTCTTCCACAATTGTGAATCTCTTAGATGTTGCATTAACCCATCATTATTGTTATCTATAGAATTCCACTTCACGTGCTTGGTGTTTTTCGATGAAATGAATAATATTTTTAATTTGGGATTTAATGGAAAGTAACACAAAACCTTTATAGGTGTGTTCCTTTTATTCTTCTTCATAATAGTATGTTGATTCATACTTCCAACATCACCCATTTAATGTCATCTAGAAGAACATTTTTTACAATCTTGTGTGCTTGAATCCTCTCCCCAATAAAGCATAAAATCATTAGAATAAGCATTTATTTTTGCATAATTCAGAACAAGGTTGTTAACAACTTTTTTCATATCATAAAAGACTCAAGAATCTTAGCTTTAAGAAATTCATCCTGCAATAATTCCAATATCATGGACATCACCTTATTTTTAATTCCACACAGGCATTTGATATGGTATAAATTCAGTAGAAAAGAAAGTTTTGAATATTTCAAACATCCACCATACAAATTTTTATTTCCATCATCAACAAAACCATGAAACACATTTTTTGACTCAGTGAAGTCCTCTCTTATATTAGTCTCCACATAATCTAGAGGAGGATCCAATGATATGTTACAATCTTGATCTGGTTAACCTATAGTCCCAAAAGCATAATTGGTCAAGTTTCTATTTGTAACACCCTTAACTGGTTGTTCTGATATGATTTGATATTGATGATGTTGTCTTACAATTCTGAATGCATCATTTATAAGGATTTTCATTTCATTTTCCATTGTTTATGAAGTTGGTAGATAATTCTATAGATTAACATCAATGCTCAAACTTTCTATAACATTTGATTCTCCATGATAAATCCAATACAAATACTGATTATTGAATTTCTTCAACATCAAGTGTTCATAAACTTCATCTCTATTTAAACATATTCTAAATTTACATTTAGGATGTGGACATCTTATTCTCCCATCAACAGATTGATTAAAAATTAAAAAATCTAAAAACTCCTCCAAACCCTTAGCACACTGAGGTGTGTTCCTTGATAACGTGATCTAGATTTTATCCATATCTATCACAATGGACCTACAATTTATTAAGAAAAATTAAAACACATAAGTCTTACTAAATAGGAAAATAGATAAATTAAAGTGAAAAAAACACATCCCAGGTATTTATAATATGATTCATATACGTACTAAAAAAGTCAATGTAAAAAAAGGAAATCAATAATGGATAGTATTATATAAAATAGAAGAAATAAAAAAAATCATAAAATCATTAAGAAATAAACAAATATGAATCAATAAAAATCATCCCCTCATGGGATCAAAATTATCCTTGTAAGTAACTATAGTCACATGAGGATCAAGTGGGTCACACACATTTATAAATTTTTTTTCTTAAAGTTTCAATCAGACTTTCATATAGGGATTCAGAATGAAATCCATTTTCACCCCATTTGAAAACTACATTTTTAATGTTCTTTGAAGGCAATTGATTAAAATTATCATTTAAAACCAATTTAGAAATCTAAATTTTTCCACAAAACCACTTTTATAGAAAAGAGACCCATATTTAAAGGAAGTCAACAATCATCAAGCACCCATTTCTAAAAACCATTTAAAAAAATATTAAAGTCCAACTACCATAAATTTCTAAAACATGAATCTAAAACAATAGAAACACATTTTAAAGACCAAACTAGTGTCAAACACCCCGTTAAATAATTAATTACCATTAGAAAAGCCACCTGGAATTTTAGAAACCACTTTGAATGTGATAATTAAGGAATAATGATTACCCCTTTAGGTGGTAAGCCATTATATGAATAGAAATTTAGAACCATGATATAGATAAGATATATATACTATTTGTTTTTTATATTAATTTTATAAATACATGATATCATTTATATTATGTGTATATAATTCTAATTTATATTGGTAAATATATAGAATAAAAAGTATAACATCCCATTACCCATCTATCAGGTACGTTCTTGACCTCATCATGGTTCTCCTTTTTCTTGTTGTTTGTAGAGGACCGAGAAGGAATTGGGAGGATACCTGTAATAGTGAATTTAGAGATTTGTTGGACTTTTTGCTTCAACCGAATTTTTCGGTAGGCTTAAGGAAGATTTCACGCCATATAACTGGGTTACATGATGTATAATGGTTGCCAAGTGAAAGTTGTTAAAGGGTTCATGCTGTGAAATATTACATGTCATGAATGTTGGTTTCATGCCGTGTTTGTTTTAAATAACAAATTTTAAATCCTAGGTGATGGGTTTTTCAATGTACTTAAACAGAGTCACAAGGTGAATAGGAGTTTCACATCATGTAATTACCTGAGAAGGGATTTTTAGGGTGATTTTAAAGTTTTTGGTTCCCATTAAACCACATATTTTCCTTTTCTCTCAAACTGAGGCTCCTCTTCGATGATCTTTGTAGACACATTTCCTTCTAGATCGATCTGCTTAGCATACATATTCATTGCAGTTTTTGTGCATCTCTCTAGGTAAGTTATATTTTTTTCTTATTCAACATTAGGAATCAGGGTAGCACATTTGGGTTGCATTATCAGATATATAGATCTCAGTTGGTGTTATCTCTTGTCCTCTTCCAAGATCCATTATACGATCCCATTCGGGAGGTTGTTCCTTTTTTGGTCATGGTGCAAAAAGATTTCTTTCTTGAGGTGTGTTATTTCCTCTACTCCAACAACCCTTTTATTTTATAATTGGATCAATATTGTGATGGGGATTAGATTCTAGGGTCTCCGTTGGTGTCGTTGGGTTTCATTTTTGGTGGATTTCGTTTCGAGTGTGTGCGACCCGAGCTTTTAGGTGGGTGGTTCCATCTCCAGCCTATGATAATTAGCCTGATTGATCTTACTTTATAAATTGATTTATCAGACTGGCATGACTGTTTGTGTGTGTTGAAAAAGTGTTTTTAAAGAGAAGTGTTTTCCCTTGTTTTTGATAAATGAAAAGGATATGGGTAATTTTGAAATAGTGAAAATGATTTTTGAAAATGATCACATGGGTTACCTTGGGTATTTAGGTGGAAGGTTTATCTTGAGGCCATCACCCATGTTTTATGATTATCAGGAGGTTTTCTCATGGTTATTTCCTATGTTACCTAGGACCATGGTTCTAGGGGAAAAATATTGACATTTTTAGGGGGTTTATACATGGGGTATTCCTATACTTCCTAGGAATGTGTTCTAGAAACTGGATTGTGTACTTGATTTATTATGGTATGAGTAGTTTGATAGTCTGAACTATAGTGATCCTTGGTTCTGATGCCTGTGATGCTGATTCTATTTTATACTGATTTGTTTTCTGAGTTAGAATTTATATGCATGTTATACATTCTTTTGTTTAAAACTATGAAAAATGGAAATGTTTATGATGTTTTATATAAAATTGCTTTATTGCTTATCATGCCATGTTTTATTTAAATTAATAATATAAGAATTGTTATATAGATACTTGATATAGAACAATTGGGTGGGAACCTACTAAGCCTATTATCTCACACCCTATGCACCTCCTCGGTGGTGCATAGACCTTTGTATATATTCCAATGTAGGTAAAGGCAAGGTGCTGTAGTAAGGCGGCGAGGTTCGTGTAAATTTCTTTTGGGTATATGGTGGTGAGATGGTGGGAGTTTGTCTACGTCATCATATGGAGTAGTTGTTTGGTTTTGATCCTTGTAGTTGGACTTGTTTTTGGAGATTTGAATACTTTTTCAGTTGTTAGTTTTTTCTATCTTTTTAATGTTATGGAAAATATATTCATTTAGTTTTCTATTGTCTCTTTTGTTATGTGTATACATACATGCCATGTGTTAGATCAGGTTGGGAGAAATAATTCTCTATGGTGTATTATTTGATGCCTGGGTGCTTGTCACTAGCCTGTGGGGATCGGGATCGCCCTTCAGGTATGTAAAGGAATGGGTCGGGTGCAAGGTTTAAGGGTAACCTAGGTCAGTTCATTACAATTTGGTATTGGAGCTAGGTAAGGGATATGTGGTGTTCTGTGATGATTTAGGTACTGGTTTTGGATGCGTGCTTATGCAGGATGACCATGTGGTAGCTTACGTCTCTCTCCAGCTTCGAATACATGAAAATAATTACCCCACTTTTGATTTAGAGCTTTCTGCAGTCATGAATGTGCTCAAATGTTGACAGAAATATCTTTTTGGGGAGAGGTTCATAGTCTTTTATGATCCTAAAAGTATAAACTATATCTTTTCTCAGAAAGACTTGAATCTCAGGAAGAGATGATGGGTAGAATACCTTCAAATGTTTGACTTTGATATCTCCTACAACTTGGAAAAGGGAAATGTTATTGCAGATTCTCTTAGCAGGAAAGTACCATCACAAGCTATTCTAGAATCAAAGGAGGAGTGAAACCTTATGGGGATTTTCGCTCAGTTGCACTTGGATGCTCAGGAGGATGTTTCAGGCATGGTTCTAACCAGTGTTCAGTTATCATCATCACTCATGGAGTCTATTTTTCATAGTTAATAGGAGGATGATGAGTTTCAGAAGACTCAATAAAGCCTTTATGGTGGGGAGACTATTTCTGGCTTGTCTCTTTCTTCAGATGGTATGCTCCACTTTGGGAAGTGGGTTGTCATACCGACATCTATGAGAGGTTTAGTCTTATTTGATTGTCACATCTATTCATGGGAAATTCATCCAGGCACTACTAAGATGTATTATGACATGAGACGATGATTATGGTGGCTAGGTATGAAACATGACATCATAGAGTTTGTGTCTCATTGTTACACCTACCAGTGGATAAAGGCTGATCACTTGAAACATTCTAGTTTACTTCATAATCTTCTAGTGCCAATTTGAAAATGAGATGAGGTATCCATGAATTTTGTTGTTGGATTACCACGAACTCCATGAGGGAGAAATGATATCTGGGTGGTTGTTGATAGGTTGATGAACTCTTCCCATTTCATTCTGATCAAAGACACCACTAAAGTTAAATATATGGGTAAGATTTATGTGAAAGAGATTGTGAGGTTACATGGGAGTCCTTCTTCCATTGTTTTGGATGGATATCCTATGTTTACCTCAATGTTCTGGAGGAGTCTTCAAGAGGTAATGGGAACTCAGGTCAAGTTGAGCACAACTTACCATCCATTGAAATACGGTCAGATAAAGCATGTGATTCAGACCCTAGAGGATATGCTTCGTGATTTTGTCTTGAATTTCGGAGGATTATGGGATATCCATTTGGGACTAGTTGAGTTTCTTTATAATAATAGTGATCAATATTCAATTAGAATGGATCCCTTTGAGGTGTTGTATGGTCTCCCATGTAGATCACCTCTTTGTTGGGATGAGGTGGGAGAAGTATCTTTAGTTGGACCAAGTTTGGTCCAAGAGACATCCATGAATATTTAAGATGTACATCAACGTCTAATAACAGCCCAGAGTCGACATAAAACATATGCGGATCAGTGGAATCAACCTTTGGTGTTTTCCATAGGTGAATGGGGTTTCTTGAAAATTTATCCTCGGTTGGGTCACTACCAACATGGAAAACATGGAAAGTTGGCTCTGAGATATGCTGAATCGTTTGAGGTCACTGAGTGGATCATATAGGTTTATTATTAGTTATCATTTTTGGTTCAGTTGATGGGTATTCATGATGTTTTCCAAATGTCTTAGCTTAGGAAATACCATCATGTTCCCGCTCACATTCTGATTTGGGAAGGAATTGAGTTAGAGCCATATGTTTCTGTTCTTGAGAAACCAGTTGAGATTGTTGACTCTCAAGTGAAAGTATTTCATGGTATTTCTATTCCATTGTTCATAGTTCTATTGAAACAAGGATTATATTCTCATGAGACTTGGGAATGTGAGTTGTTTATGAGGGAGTGGTGACCTCATCTTTTTCCAGGGATTACATCTTCCACATGACTTCTCAGGGATGGAAAGTCTTTATGGCGAGGAGTTTGTAATATCCTGTTAACCATCTATTAGGTATGTTCTTGACCTCTTCATGGTTCTCCTTTTTCCTGTTGTCTGTAGTGCACCAAGAAGTAATTAGGAGAATACCTATAATGGTGAAGTGAGATATTTGTTAGACTTTCTTCTTTAACAAGATTTTTCTATAGGCTGAAGAAGGATTTAATGCTTTGTAATTGGGTTACACGATGTGTAATGGTTACTAGTAGTAAGTCTTGAAAGGGTTCATGCTATGAAAATTTACACATTGTGAATGTCAGTTTCACACCGTGTATGTTTTAAATAATGATTTTTTAATCTGAGGTGAATTTTTTTTCGATGTACTTAAACAGTGTGGAATTCATGAAGTTAATAGAAGTTTCATGTTGTGTAATTCAAAGATCAGGGATGTTTAGGGTGTATCTTGGGTTTTTTGGTGCCCATTCAACCACCTATTTTCCTTTTCTCTCAAACATAGGCTCATCTCCGGTGATTTTTGTAGACACCTTTCCTTCAGAATTGATATGCTTGGTGTTCCATATTCATTGGGATTGCAATGCATCTCTATGGGTAAGTTATCCTTATACTTATTCATTGTTAGGGATCATGGTATCACCTTTGGGCTGTGTCATTAGATATGTTGATCTATGTTGGTGTTCTCTCTTTTCCTCTTCCAAGATCCATTGTGTGATCCCATTCTGGATGTTGTTCCTTTGTTGTTTGTAGTGCGGCGAGCTTTTGTTCTTGGGGTATGTGGTATCCTCTTCTCTACCAAAACTTTTCTTTTCCAATTGGATTAATCTTGCGATGATTATTATATTTTAGGGTCTCTTATAGTGATGTTGGGTTTCATTGTTTGTGGATTCCATTGCGAGCATGTGCGACCCGAGATTTGAGGTGGGTGGTTCCATCTCTAGCCTATGATAATTAGCCTGATTTCTCTTGCTTTATAAATTGATTTATCAAATTGGAATGACTGTTTGTGTGTATTGAAAAAGGTTTTTTTAAAGAGAAATGGAGTTTCCATGGTTTTTGATAAATTAAAAGAATATAAGTACTTTTGAAACAACGAAATTGATTTGTGAAAATGATCACATGGGTTACCATGGGTACTTAGGTGGAAGGTTTATCATGAGTCCATAATCCATGTTTTGTGATTATCAGGAGGTTTTCTCATGGGGATATACTCTATTTCCTAGACATTTTGTTATAGGGGATGGATATTGACATTATTGAGGTTTACTCATGGGGTATTCCTCTATTTCCTAGGCCGGTGTTATAGGAACTGGATTGTGCACTTGATTTATTATGGTAAGAGTAGTTTGGTAGTCTAACATATAGTGATCCTTGGTATTGATGCATGTGCTGCTACTTCTGATTTGTACTACTTGGATTTTTGATTTAGCCTTGATATGCATATTATACTTTATTTTCTTTAGAACTGCGAAAAATGGAAATGTTTACCATGTTTTCTATAAAATTGTTCTACTGCTTATCATCCTGTGTTTTATTTAAAATAAGCATGCATGAATTATTATAAAGAGACTTGATATGGAAAACCTAGGTGGGATCCTACTGATCCTATTAGCTCACACCCAACACACCTCCTCAGTAGTGGGTAGACCATTGTATGTCTTCCAATGTAGGGAAAGAAAAGGCGCTGCAGTGAGGCAGCGAGGTTCATGTCAGCTAGTTTTGGGTAGTTGGTGGTGAGATGGTGGGAGTTCATCCACAACATCATATGGAGTAGTTGTTTGGTTTTTTTCTTTGTAGCTGGAATTATTTTTTGATCTTTGACTACATTTGTAGTTGTTCATTTCTGCTGTCTTTCTACTGTTATGGAATATATATTCCTTTATTCTTCTACTGTCTCTTTCATTCCGTGTATACATATATGCCATTTGTTTGATCAGGTTGGGAGAAATCATTCCCTCTAGTGTGCAGTTTGATGCCTAGGTTCTTATCGTCAGCCCATAGGGATCGATAATGCCCTTCGGGTATGTAACAGAATGAGTCGGGTGCTAGGTTTGAGGGTAACCATGGTTGGTTCATTACAGGAAGTAAATTAATACTGAAAGAGAAGTGTGAGAGTTTCTACATCATATATGAAAATAACTATTAACCAAATAATTTTTAATCTGACCAAAATAGGATAACAAAAAGATTATAATATACCCAAATAATGATGTATAAATTTATCTCAATCCCCTTTCAAACACTTTGCACATGACCAATTTAAAACAATCTATATTTCTAAATAATTCATAGGAAAACAAATTTTTTAGTTTGGTAAAAACACTTTTTAAATAAATTTACATTCTTAAGTAATATTAATCAAATAAAAACAATAATGATTTCAAAATACCAATGTCTATCCATAAATTTCATACTCATTTAACCATGATATATAAAACAATGATTTACATTGAAATGTGGTTAATCTAATTTATGATTTTTATATAGAGACTATAAATTATATGAACTACCTTCTCTAAAAAAACACATGTATTTAAAATTAATCAATTAATAAATTACTCAATTTTTTCTAGAACCTTAGTTTAAATGTTATGAAATATTTAATTAAAGAATTTAAGGCTCAAAGTAGAAGTCTTCCCAAAAAAATGTATGGAAAACATCATCTTAAAAGCATAAATCTATGGTCTACCTAATATAAGAAAATGATAAACACCCATGAAATCCATTATAATCATTACATGTGAATAAGAAAGTAAAAAAATGAATAAATCAATCACGTTGTATTCAATTTAAAACATCATAATTATAGGAATAATTCTAAAAAAATCTATACAATAAGATATAATATGAATTATTACAATAAAATAAAAATAATGAACACATCTAAGTGAAAAAAAACAACATATTTATTTTCTAACTAGTTATAAAACTCACCCAAATAGATGCCTCTACTCATTTCAAGATACCCCCATTAGTTTTAGAAAACCACTCTATATGAGAACTTTATAAAACCTATAAGGTTTAAAACTTCTAGTTAGTTTAAAAATGAAATAAATGAAATATCTATAACTAAAAACATATTTTATAGCCCATAAAATCTATAAAGATCAGACTATGATGAATTCATTCTAGGAAACACCTTATATCATATTTTATTATAATTAAGGAACATAAATAATTATTCAAAATTGAAACATGAAGATTACCCTTATACTTTAAGACCCAGGTGATGTATACAAGTAGGTGACTGCACAATTGAGAAAATAATCAACCTCCTCTACCTATATAATCAAAATACAAATAATTATATATTTTCAGGAGTTAGTATAAGTAAGAAAAATCAAGAGAGGGGTCAAGGGAACAAGGTAGCAGAAAGAATAGCAATAAGGGGGGGGGATTAACACTAGGGCGATGGATCGGGGGGATCAGGGTTGACCGTAACACTAGAATGGGATTGAGTGAAGGTGATGAATCAGGGGTGGGAGAGGGAGAGGGTGATAGATCTATTGAGTTTGAGGAGGGGGAGACCGGTCGAGGGGTTGTGACCGTAGTGCCGACAAGGGATCAAGGGGCTAGGCCTCAGAGGGTTTGGGAGATACCCGAGCATTGGTGAGGGGGGAAGCATGATGGTGCTAGGTCTCTACATCGGGGGGGGGGGGGGGGGAGCTCGGGGGAGTTTGGGGTGGGGGGAGGGGGAGTTCATAGGTGTCGGGGTCGGGGGAGGGGTGACTCTTTTTTAATAAAAACATAATATTTTGCAGCAGTTTTTCAAAATCCACCTCTAAACAATGATTTTGTTATAGTGTAAGGAATTTGAAAAAATATAATTTTTCTTTTCTAGATAGAGTGTAAATGCCAAAGAATGAAAATTCCATCTTTCAATCTTCAATGGTTCCAACACTTCTCTCAACCCCATTTCAACCATTTCCAACATAGCCTTGATGCCATATTTTTTTTGTTAGTAGCATTTAGTAACATGCCAACAACACTATCAAATATATTTTTTTCCACATGCATAACATCAACAAAATGTCTAAAATAAATAAATTCTAGTATGGTAATTCAAAGAAAATTGATCTATTTTTCAAACCAAAATTTATATGGTTTTTTAAGATAGGATTACTGAAAACAATTTCAATACCTTTTACTTTCTCAAATAGTAGATCACCCATTAGCGAAGACGACATTGTACAATGGTCCATATTCCCATAAAATGATTTTGTCTAGGATCGATATTTATGTCATAAAGGTAAAATATTTTGATTTCCTAAAAAGTCTTTGTTCAAGGAATTTTTCTACTGAACTAAGTGTGTTCATTCTTCACAAATGAGAATCCCCAACATTCTTTTAATGCTATATCCTAACAAATTTCCATAAAAAAGAAAGTAATTTATCATCCTATACCACATGGATCTCAATGTGAATTATTCAAGTTTATAAAAATCATATAATTTAAAACCTATATCCCACATAAATTTTAAATTTCAATCAATGGATCCAAATAGATATAAATATCATTACCGGGTTGTTTTGGTCAGAAGATAAGTAGAGAAAACATAATATATTTTTGCTTCATGTATAACCATGGTGGAAAGTTATAATTTACCAACATAACTGGATGTATACTAGGAGTACTACTCTATAAGCCAAAAGTATTTATTCCATCTGTAGATATCACAATAAGAAGTTTTCTCAAATCATTTCCAAATTTAGTATACTCATAATCAATTTTCTTCCATTGAGGAGCACCTGTTGGGTGACATAGTTTCCCAACTTCAATCTTGAATCTGCTTGCTATATTAATTTTCTATCAGTTTCCTAGAATCCAAATAGTCTTATAAACCTTTTAATGATAGTAAATCAACATATATATTTCAATAAACTTGATTCATCTTTCTTGTATTAATCCACACCTCACATAGGAAATTTTCCAAGTGATTCATAGTCATTGAGAAACAATATGCAATCATTTGGACATGCATGTATTTTTTCAGAGATCATTCACATTAATATTAGTATTCATTTAGCATAATATATTCAGAAAGGAAGCTCATTTTATTCTAGTATCATATCATTAAGGAGACCAAGTAGTTCCATGAAGCTGGTGTCATTCCATCTACTGCCAAATTTCAAATAATATAACTTTAATAAAGCTAACAATGTTGTATATTTAGTACAATCGATATAAAATGATCACTTAGCACATCTATTTAACTTCTCAAACAACTTTGGAAAATCACAAATTTCATCTTCAATTGACATTGTCATTTCTTCCATACTATTTTCATCATTATTTACACTAGTATTAATATCAAATGTTCCATAAATTACAGTATCATCCCTATCAATATGCACATTTAGTTTCTCCCCATGTTTACTAAAACATTTATAATTGTTATGTACTATATAAAAAATGAAATATTCTTCTAACTCTTATAGAATAATTAATATTGAATAAAAAAATGTAAACATGGGCACAGGATTTCATAAAGGTCATATGAATTATCTATTGTAAACTTGATGAACTCTTCAACTCCATATTTATACTCTATTGTCATTAAATTAGTGTGAATCAATTTTCAACTCATATCTATCTTATTAGGTTCATAAAATATCCATTCTGTATTAAAAATACATAAATATACATAAGATATTCGTAATAAAAGAATAAAGTTATACATAATTCTAATAAGGGGAACCCAACATTTAAATTTTATCGGTGATGATTCATGAAAAGTTATCATTTTACACAATGGGTGACATGAAAAGAAACAAAATGGGGTAAACATTTGGTTGTTGGTATAGGTTATTGATATGATATTGTATGGTAGAAAAATAAATTAATTCTTGGACAGTTTCTATAACCTTGATAAATGGGAGTACAAAAAGAGGGAGGGGTTTATTTTTATTCATTTCTTTACTTGGTACATGGTGGGTTAGGTGGTGTTTCATTGTCAACAAGCTTAATAACCGAAGTTTATGATCTTTTATCAAATTAAGAAATAATAAAATTCAACACAAGTTGGCAGAGTGTCTTAGTGGGATCAACAAATGATCATGGTTTTGAAAATATTAAAAGTATTTGGGTTCTTTTGTTTTTTAATGGAAGAAAATGGGATTTTTTTTTATTTTAATCCATGAGATTAGGGAGAATACTTAGAACTTGGATTCTTCTCCCTCGTGTTTGTAGTTTGATCTAATAACTCACTTTAAAATAACCTCAATATATATAAGGAGTGGGAAAGTTCAAGTGACCGACATTGGTCAGTGGCCAAATGTCACGTATGACAAGTATTATCCACCCAAAATTTTACACTCCTTCCAAATACTAAGGTGAACCAAATGATAACTAAGTAGTGTGTGATAGTGGTGTTATATCAGGTCTGCACGATGGAGGTGACACACATCAAGGAAATTATCACAAGGATAAATACATTGATAAAGGAGAACATGTGATGTTGACTAAAGATATATATTTTTAAATAAAGTATATACATCAATATAAATAAATTTACATGAAGTTATAAAAAATATAATAATAAAATATTTACAAATGGAATTCTTAATGATTAGTAAAAAATAAGACCACTAAATATTTTTTAGCCATGAGGTATTATTAAAAAAATATTTAAATTAGAAAATAATACCAAATTCGCTTCTTATGAAATCAATCAACATGATTTAAAAAAATAATCATCATCCTATTTAAAGATTAACTCTATATAATTTAAAAAATTAAAGTTTAAAACTATTTTTTATAAGAAATATTTAATAAACACACTCATTTTTTCAAGAAAAAATTTAAAAACTAATTTATATGAAACATGATTCTGTTTGACTTTAAAGGATATATTCAGTGAAAATTTCATCACATCAAAATCTAAATAATGATAGATTATCTCTTCAAAATTTAAAATTTTTCCCAACCATATTTAAAAAAATTCACATGTATTCCTCATGGAATTTAAATAGATCAATTGAAAATTTTGAACTAAACAAATTTAATACATAACTGCATAATCATTTATAAATCTAGATTGATTTTACACTTAGAAAATCTTCTAACAACATCAAATAAGGGCAAGTTTATGAACATCCTAATTATATAGGTCAAGAATATGTATAATAATGGACTCAATCACAACTTATCTTCATTTTATAATAATATTTAATAAGAATGAGGGTGAGGGAGATGGTTAAGAAACATTGGCATGAGGTGAGGGGGTTAGACCGAGGTAAAATCACTTGCACACGTCATTCGAATCCTCTAAGAAAATTAAAAACACCCAAAGAAGAACTAAAAATGATGAAATATTGAATGATAGATAAGAATTCACATACTGTGTGATTTGAAAGTGTTGATTATTTTGAGGGAGAGCAAGGGAGAGTGAGGGAGACTATGCAGTGAGGGAGAGGGTGTAGTGATGAGGAGAGTAGTGGTGAGGGAGAATCCACATATAAGGACCCAACCTTAAACATTAAATAATCTTGAGTTTGAAGACAAAAATTCATTCTCTTACATTTTATAATCTTTTCTGGTTTAGAGTTTTAGAGAATTAATTCACAACTCATACATAAAAAAACTATAAAATACAATATGGATAATTCTGATTAGTATCCATTTTTTCCATAATATAAATTTTTTAAAATAAATAACGATCACTTTTCATGAAAACTCTCAAGACTTTCAACTTGACCTCTTCCTTTACGTTAGCCATCCTTAAAATCCCATGAAAACATTTTAAAAACACAAGATAAACACAAAAAGATTATTAAGTTCCATAAAAATAAGAAAACCATTATTCCAGTAAAAAATATTAAAACCCATAAAAAACCATTTCTTGAAAACATAACATTTTACATATAAAGGGAATTATCATTCCTTTAAAAGATCATTTATTTTACCTTTTTAAAACTAATTATTTCAATGAAAACTCATTAGAAAGCATAGAAAATTAATGTAGGTATCTTGGGACATCATCTCATGAAACCCATACATAACCCCTATAAAACCCTTATTAAACCCTTAAAAATTGGAATAACCATATGTCCAATTTCCAATATAATAATCTAAAGAACATAATCATTACCCAATTCATTGAAAGACTATTTGGGTACACCCATCATTTAAGTTACAACATGACCACCTGATACTATCTGGTCACACCCATCATATATAATTTCTAAGAACTAAACTATGAATAAAACATTTTATCATTTTAAAAACTCTTCTAAACTTGTATGAAAATAAATATCAGATATTAAAATATTATTTTATTTCAAAATCCCATTTTCAATACCAAATATACTTTTCTTCGAAAAATAATTTTCCATAACAAAATATAAAAGAAAAAAGAAATATGGTTTTTCATTTAAGAAAACATGTAATATTCAAAATTAATTTATAAATCAAATAAAATTCATGATTATAGGAAAGGATATTGTCATCGTACTTTGAAAATAGAATATTTCATTTGTCGTTTGTCAAAAGGTTCTATTTAAAAAACGTAAAAATATTCCATTTGAAAACCTTTGAAATAAATAAAAGATACGTAAAATAAACTTTATAAATATTTTATGTCCATAGAAAAAATTGCAATTTTTTTTAAAACATGGACACAATAGATAAAGATAGTTTGAAGGAAAACATTAAAAGAAGATTTATTTAGTTGAAAAGTCCCTTATCACTTTGGAAATATTTAGATCATAAGAATCATAAAAGAATAAAATAAAAAAAACATAAAATACCATTATAATATATAAATTCATGATATTAAATGCTAAATTGGCTGTATATACACCTTATAAAAGAACAAGGGTTCATGATATCAAGATATGCCTCACCGAAAAGAAATCGAGACGATGTCCCTTACCTTGAGCCCGATTTGTCATGTGTGTCTTTATATTCCTGAATAATAAAATTATGGTAATTATTTACTTGTTTTATAACCCTTTTTAAGTCTATTATTGATTTTATTTCACTTATTATAAAGTTTTATACAATTTCTTAATCAATTAAGTTTATGTCAGATGTTTTGACCATATTCGGTTTATGTTTCAAAATCAACTTTGGTAGGTTTACTATAGCTGAAGAGGTAATTATACAAAAACCTTCAGAATAATAATAATGAAACAATTATCATATTTATATATCAATTATACATTTAAAACCAATCATGAAATATGGTTATGAAAAATTAATTATACTACGATCATGGAGACGGTAGGCCGTACATTTGTATGAGTAACATTTCCATTTATCCAATGATTATTATGGAAAGAAAGTAAGTAATATTTTATCTTCCAAAAATAATAATTATATCATAAATTCTATATAATTTAATAATATATAATTATTTATATCATTCTTGTAATTTGGTGATGAAAAAAGGATCTAGTCACTTCGGGGAGGTGGTAGTCCACACATCCATAAACAACATTATATTTTTTTTTCAGTGAGTGAAAAGGTAAAAATAAAATTACATATTTTATTTAAATAATGATAAATATTTCATTAATATCATAAATATATCATTTATATCATATATATTTATTATATTTACCCTTATTACCTTCCATGTAATGCATTAGGGAAAAATTAATCACATCACTTCCCGAGGCGGTAGCCCACCGTACACAAGAGTGACATTATCGTATCCCTTACGGAATGGAGAGTAAAATGGTATATATGATATAATTAATAAAAAGGTATAATTATGTTATAAATATCATATATAAACATTATATCCATAATAATACCCAACCATGAGAGGTGGTAATGAAAAAATGAATGACGTCGTTTCACGAGGTGGTAGTCCACCGTGCACACAAATGATGATTTTGTAACCCATTTAATGGAAGAGTGTGTGGGTGTAGGTTGTACCCTTAACATAAAAATATATCAATATATGGAATACACTTAGGATATTATATCATCATGGTATAATAATAATTTAAGGCATTAGAGAAATAAGTAAAATAAAATGCTCATTGATGAACGTTACCTCTTCTTTGGGTATCTCCTTTTATTTTTCACCAAAGTCCTTACTTGGATAGATTTGTTACCAAATTAAGGATTATAAGAATAGAGTAGGGATTTTTAGAATTTATTTTGGTAGGTCTTGGATGAAATAATTATTTCTAAATGTGTGAAGAGAGGTAGAGAGCAGGTGGCCTTTTATAAGTGAGGTGAGTCGAACAATTGTAATTGTTTTAGAAAGAGTGAATTCTACCCACATTTTTTCATGTCACCATGCCACAATAATGGTGAATTATTAAAAATATAATAGATAAGGTCTAAATATGGATAAAAAATTGGTTTTTTACAAGTGTTGGGTTATTGTTACACCTTATATTTTAAGTTTAACCACTAATTACCCTTGTTTTTATCTTAATCATTGTAATTAATTTTAATTGTTTTCACTAATAACTTTGGTAAAAAATTAATTTGATATTATCATACATTATAAATTTTTCTTATTCCAAATATGGAATTAATTTTGGAAAACTAAATTCATAAAAGTGGAAAAATTTAATTTAATATTAATCCAGTAGATGCGGTGAGAGAACATTGTTTTAAGAAGAGTATTTTTTTAAGAAAAAGATGATTCTATATTAACCAAATGACTAATAATAATAATTAAATGAAAAAATAAATATTTAATGATATATAATATATAAATTTCATTTAAAACATCCTAAATTATGTATTATTTTAATTAATTAAAAAATAGGAACAATATGCATTTTAAAATAGTTTTAGGAAAACACATTTTTAAACCAAAAAATGAAATTATACTAAAAACCAAAATAGAGTTGATTAAAAAGTAATTAAGTGGATTAAATATAAATAAATAATAATTAGGTTAATTTAAAAAATATTTAAAACACACTAATACTTTTAAATTACTTAATTTATTAAAAATAAATGATATTTTGACAAAAATTGGTATTTTTCACTATTCTATGAAAAATGAATATTTTCTGGAAAATCCCAAAATTTCACCCAAAGTAAAATTTGAAATTTTTATTTCAAAAATTAAATTATTTTCAAAAATTAAAATTCTAAATTTTATAAATTAAGATTTTAAGTAACACCTTATAAGAAAAGAGTTTAGTTAAACAATTTTGTTTTTGATTTTAAAATCACTTAATATTTTTATAACTAATATACCTATCTAATTCATATTAATAAATATGAAAATGACTTATTCTATCATTACCTGGGTTGTTGAATTATCCCCCCTTTTATAAATTATGTCCTCACAATTTTATTCAATTATTAAACAAGTGAGGATATCTTTCCCTCATAACATTTTCTGATTCCCATGTAAACTCTTCAACCATATGGGTTTTTCTTATAACCTTAACCTGGTGAATAACCTTATTTCAAAAAACTTTCACTCTATGATCAATAATATGAACTGGATATTCCTCATGAGAAAGTTTCTCTTCCAACAAGACTATTTCTAGGCTGAAAACATGAGATGAATCTGACACATATTTCCTTAACATCAAAACATGAAATATATTGTGTACCTGAGATAAAATCAAGGGGAAATACAATCATTTGGAAATTGATCCAACTTTATCTAGGATTTCGTATGATCCAATTAATTATGGACTTAACTTTCCCCTTTTACAAAAACAAAAAACACCTTTCCATGGAGAAACTTTGTGAAAGACATGATCACCTACCATGAAAGAAAGATATTTCCTCTGGTTATTTGCATAAATTTTCTACCTGCTTTGAGCTATCATCATATGTCATTGAATCAACTACAAATTTTCATCCATTTCCTTTACTAAATATGGTCCCATCAACCTCATTTCTCCTATATCATCCGAAAATGATGGTATCTGAAACCACTTTCCATATAATGCCTTAAATAGTTCTATCTCTATATTGGAATTAAAATTATATTTATAGGAAAATTAAACCAAAGTAAAATATTGATCCAAACTTCCTTGGTAATCCATTGAACAAGAATGAATCATATCTTCCATGGTTTAAATTTCCTACTCAGACTATCCATCAGATTGAGGATGAAAAGCTGTATTGAAATTTAATTCAGAACCCAACGAATTCTGAAGTTCTTTCCAAAAATTAGATGTGAACCTGAGTTCACTGTTTTCTAAAATAGAGATAGGCACTCTATATAACCTAACTATATCTTTTATATACATTTCATAAATCATATCTAAATAAATTTTATCTCAAATTGGAAGTAAATGTGAAAATTTATTTAATAGATCAGCAATAACCCAAATCACATTATTAGCTTGAGAAGTCTTTGGTGATCCTAACACAAAATCCATTGATATATTCTCCCATTTCCAATATGGAATTGGAAAAGGTTGAAGAATCCCTATTAGTAATTATCATTCTTCATTAACCTGTTGATAAGTCAAACACTTCATGGTAAAGTAAAAAATATATCTTTTCATTCCATGCTACTAATAATACCCCCAAATGTCTCTGCACATCTTAGTACTACCTAAATGAATGAAAAATAGAGAACTATAAGCTTTAATCAAAAAATATTTCCTAAACATGGAATCACAAGGCACACATAATCTTTTTCAAAATCGTAAAATACATTCTTCATCAATATTAAAATCAAGAAACTTACCCTTCTAAACAGATTCTACATTTTCCTACAGAGACTGATCCTCCTTCTGAGCTCTCTTAATTATTTATGATATAGTCAATTGTACTTAAACCTGAAACAAAAGAGAGGATGTCACTACATCAACAAATTTTAGGCCAAAATTCATCAAATCATTAACTAAAGGGTCACATTCCAAATGTAACATGGTGAATGCAGCATTACTTTTTCAATTCAAAGCATCATCCATTTTTCTTGATTTTACCAGATGGTAATGAATCATGAAATCATAATCCTTGATTAGTTCCATCCATCTTCTATGTATCACGTTCAACTCTTTCTGAGTGAATATATACTTTATAATTTTGTGATTAGTATATATTTCATACTTTACCCCATAAAAATGATGCCTCTACATTTTTTAAAGCAAAAAAAAAAGTAGATAATTCCAAATCATGTTTAGGTTAATTTAACTCACGCGGTTTCAATTGAAGTTAAGCATAAGAAGTTACCCAATAATTTTGTATTAGTAAATAACGAAGTCCTTTCAATGAAGCATCACTATAAATAAATAATTTTCTATTTCTAGAAGGTATGTCCAAATTTGGAGCATTCACTAATCATATTTTTAGTTTTTAAAAACTATCATCACATTCTTTTATCTGTATGAATTTAACTCCTTTTCGAGCTAACTTATTTAGTGGGCTAGAAAACTAATAATTTTTTCAACAAACCATATATAGCAACTTGCTAATCGAAGAAAAATATAAATATCTGTGATATTTGTGCGACTTTTTCATTATTAAATAGATTTTATTTTAGTAGGTTCTACAATTATGCCATATATAGAAACAATATAAACAAGGAATGTAATTTTTTACAACCAAAATTCAAACTAGATAAATTTTCCATATAGTTTTTTTTCTTTTAAGGTTTGAAAAACAATACTTAGGTGTCTTTAATGTTCCTCCTAACTTTTATAATATACTAAAATTCCATCAATAAACACAGCCACAATCTTGTCCAAAAACTCATGAAAAATTCTATTCATAAAGTCCATAAATACAACAGGCGTATTAAATAAACCAAATGACATAACTACAAACTCTTAGTGCCCATATCTAGTCCAAAACACAGTCTTCAAAATGTATGTTTCCTTCACTTTCAATTAATGGTACCTCGACCTTAGTTCAAACTTTGAAAAATATTACGATCCTTGGATCTGATCAAATAAATCAATAATATGTGGTTGGAATAGGCATCACAATGTGTCCAATTTTCAAATTTATAAACCTACTAACTACTGTAGAAGTGATGATCAGGGTCAAACACATTGAGAATGTAAATAGACACTAGGAATATCCTCTAGAAGAATGTTCAGAAAGATGAGTTTTAAAAATGATTAATAACTAAAACTTATAAAAAATAAACTATGTAAAAATGATTATTTAAATTTACTAAAACTATGTAAGTGAACTAAATTAATCTATTGAATAAACTGATGGAGATGGAAGTCTTAGAGTTGTGACGTACGTTTAGGTGCATGCAATTCCAATTATTTAATTCCAACATCTGAATATTTATTTATTCAATAATCATTGATTCCAAATTCAATCAAAATACTATCAGGTCTCATTCTTTGATGTTAGATAGTATTTGAATTTTCACACAAATCATCCATCATTTTTTTTCTCTTGCTTGAAAAATAATTTGCACGTCATTGTAACATTTAATCAATTGGTTAAATGTAATGACCTATTTCTTACAAATATTAAGTATCTATATATATATCAAGTTTTCTCAATGAGATCACTTATTAGTTATCACTCTTTCAATTTTTAAGGAGAATAAACACAAAATAATAAATTTTCAATTAATATATTTATTAATTTGGAATTAACTCACGCACAATTTATGATTATCTCATGCACATGATCAAATTCCAAATAAATAAATTCTTTGATGATATCCAACCCATGATTACATATTAGGTACCACCTGAATGGGAAATGAATCATGTGTTTAAATTCCAAATAAGAATTAATTCAAACATAGATATAATTAATCAAAATAAATATAATTAAAATAATAATTCAAAAGATATTCAAACATGGAAAAAGAATTAGAGTCATGAAATTACCATCACATGCATCATAGCTCTGACACCAAAAAATTAGCCCAACTTCATGAATACACGACACAGAAAATAACAAGCAGAAGTCACCATGTACGCGATGACACAATGATCACCACAATATGCCATATATGATCACCCAATAATAACCATATCCTATCTATCACCACAATGCCAATTCAAACCACCAAACACGCTTGTGAACATAAAAAATGACCAGATTCGTGTTCAACCTCGTCGTGTAGTGCTAATCCCCAAAAGAAAAGTGGATCCACCATACACATAGATGTCACACCTAACAAGAAAATCAAAAAAATTGCACACCCACTTGGTCAGAATCGTCTATGCGTGGTGAAGAAGCAGACACAATGGAGATACCTACCATGTGAGGAGGAGGTCTTCGTCGGTGGTGCACACCAGAAGAGGTCGCACCTGGTGTGATGCTGAAGAGGGATAGAGGAGATGCACCGTTGGTGTGATGAAGTAGTTAAGGAGATAACACTAGAGATACATGTTGGGAGGAGAGGAAATGTGTGGCTCGAGGTAGGTGAAGCTATGTGGGGGTTTTGGCTGGTTATGGAGGAGGTGTTAGAATTGCAAACAAAAACCACACATCAAAGCTGCCCGTGTTTTTTTTCCTACGACGTCATTTATTCCATGAACATTTTTTTCTTCCATGGGTCCATGTCCATTTATTTTTATTTGAATGAATTTAATGTTCCGTATTTAATGTTTTGGTATTTCTTTGTACCGACAAAAATGCTCTGCATTTAATGTTTTGGTCTTTCTTTGTACCGTTATAAATGCTCTGCATTTAATGTTTTGGTCTTTCTTTGTACCATCATAAATGCTCTGCATTTAATGTTGTGGGTCTATAAATTTATGTAATTATAGTCTCAAAATTGTGGAAATACGAATCTTGAAAGCTCCTTTGTGTTGTGTTCCAATTTTATTCCTCTCCAATTTCTCGGCTTGTATAGCCAACAAACTAATATCAGAGAGAGGTTCCCAAGATCCTCCAATTTTTTAAAGATGGCCACAATATAGCTACAAGTTCCAAAGCTATCTAAGGACAACTAAAAAAGATGGTGCATCCAAATGAAGGCGTTATTTGGGTCATAAGTATTATGGGAGATATTCACTAATGGGTATATTGTACCCTCTATGGAGGAAGAATCCACCTTCACGAATGAAGAAAAGACAGGCCTCAAAAATCAAAGAAATAAAGACAAAAAGGCGTTGTTCCTCCTCTATCAAGGGTTGGATGAATCCAAATTCGAAAGGATTGTAGAATAAACATCAAGCAAGCATGCTTAGGATACCCTTGACACCATCTTCAAAGGTGTTGATCAAGTGAAGCAGGTACGTCTTCAAACATTAAGTGTGGAGTTTGAAGCGGTGCACATGAAAGATTTTGAGAGTATCTCCGATTATTTCTCAAGATTAATTGTTATTATTAACAATTGGAAAAAGAATGGTGAAAAAGTGGAGGAAATTTGAGTTATCAAAAAATAACTTCGTTCTCTTGTAACCAAGGTTGAGCATGTGGTTGTGGAAATAGAATAATCAAAGGATTTGGAGAAACTGTCCACTGAATAACTGATGGGGTCATTGCAAGTGCGTGAGCAAAGAATGAAAAAGAATACCGGTTAAATAATAGAGCATGCGTTAGAGTCCAAGTTGATTCTACAAGAACAAAATAATGGACACACACAATGAGGTAGTCATCGTGGAAGAGGAAGAGGGCGTGGATATTATCCAATCATTTAACAAAAGCAACAAAATCCTACCAACTTTTTTGGAAGAGGGAATGGTGGAGGAAGATTCACGCGTGGTCGTGGAAACACAAAGAACATTCAATGCCACAACTATAAGAAATTTGTCCATTATGCCTCTGATTGTTGGAGAAAAGTGGATCATGATGAACAATCCAACTATTCTAAAACATCTCATCATGAAGAAGAAGGTACCACACTCCTCCTCACACAAGAAAATGCATGTGAATGCCCCGATGTGTGGTATCTCGACACAGGTGCAAAAACCACATAAGTGGTAACAATGAATTGTTCAAGGAACTCACAGAAGAAGTTTTTGGTGAAATGAGCTTTGGCGACTCATCAAAGGTACCCATGATTGGAAAAGGTAAAATCAAAATTTATCTAAAGACTGGTGAGCAAAATTACATCTCTAATGAGTATTATGTACCAAACATGAAAAATAATATTATTAGTCTCGACCAAATTCTTGAGAAGGGGTATGTTATACACATGGAGAATTCTATTTTTGTCTATAAGGGATTCTCATAGGAGACTTGTTGTGCAAGTACATATGGAGAAGAATAGCTTGTTTCCACTACGTATCAACACAAAGGCTGAGGAGTGTCTCTTGGGACTCATGAATAATGAATCATGGAGATGGCATCTACGCTTTGGACATCTACATTTTAGCGGTCTTAAAATTCTATCCTCATCAAGCATGGTGCATGGATTGCCGACGATTGAAGTTCCAAATCATGTGTGTGAGGCGTGTACACTCAGCAAGCAACAAAGGAACTCCTTCCCAAGTGGAGTTTCTAGAAGAGAAAATGAACCACTTCAGTTGGTTCACACTGATATCTGCGGACCTCTTGAAACACCCTCACTTAGAGGTAATATGTATTTTATTACCCTTATTGATGATTTTAGCAGGAAACTTTGGGTGTATTGCATCAAAGAAAAATATTCTACATTTGTGATCTTTAAAATGTTCAAAGCTCATATTGAATCTGAAAGTGGTTATAGAATCAAAGTTCTCAAATCTGACAGAGGTGGAGAATACACTTCAAATGCATTTCAAGATTTTTGTAGGGAACAAGGCATCAAGCAACAATATACTGCTGCCTACACGCCATAGTAGAATGGAATTGTTTAAAGGAAGAACCACACCATCCTCGACATGACGAGGACCATGCTGAAGGAGAAAGGCCTGCCAAAGAACTTCTGGGTAGAAGCAGTGGCATGTACTGCCTATCTTCTCAATTGGTGTCCAACAAAGAGCATCATAAACTTGACATCACAAGAGGCATAGAGTGGATACAAACCAAGCATAGCACACCTAAGAATCTTTGGGTGTGTTTCTTATGCTCATGTTCCAAAAGTGAGAAGAAGGAAGCTTGATGATCATGGTGAAAAGTGCATCTTCATCAGCTATAATGAAGATTCTAAAGCCTATAAGCTCTATAATCCACTAACCAGTAAATTAGTGGTGAGTAGAGATGTGGTCTTTAGTGAGGAAGAAGCTTGGAAATGGAATGATGAAGAATCAAACAAAGAGATTCTAGTCAAAATAGAAGATTCTGAAGAAAGGCGTGATCATCAAGAGAAAATGCCAGCAACACCTTCGTTGGGAACATCATCTTTACACATGAGTCTAGGAGGAAATTCAATCACTCCTAAAAGGAATCCATCAAGTCAAAAATTTTAGAGCTTATCCTCACCCATGGCACCCATAAAAAGGAAAATATTAAGTGAAATTTACAAGCAAACCAAAGAGGTAAATCATTTTTACCTTTATGAAAATAATGAGCCTCTAACGTTCCAGGAAGCCATGAGGGAAGAATGTTGGAGAATGGATATGGAATAAGTAATTGGTACCATAGAGAAAAATGACACATGGGAGTTGACCACACTTCCTAATATCTATAAAACCATTGGTTTCAAATGGGTGTACAAGATCAAATGAAATGCTGATGGTGAAATCGATAGCTACAAGGAAAGACTTGTTGAAAAGGGGAACAAAAAGAATTATGTGGTGGACTATGAAGAAGTATTCGTTCCTGTTTCTCACCTTGACACTGTGAGAATGATTATCAATCTTACTATTCATCATAATTGGATGATCTACCAACTGGATGTGAAGTCTGCATTCTTAAATAGAATTCTAGAGGAAAAGGTCTATGTTGACTAGCCTGAAGGATTTGTTATGCATGGGGAGGAAGACAAAGTGTATCAACTGAATAAATCTCTTTATGGGTTGAAGTAGGCTCCTAATTCTTGGAATGAACTCATTGAAAACTATCTTCAAGATAATGGCTTCACCCAATGTCCATATGAACATGCATTTTACATCAAGAAGATTGGTTCTGGTGACATACTTATTTCATGCTTGTATGTTGATGATTTTATGTTTGCAGGGAACAACCGATCGATGTTCGATGAATTTAAGGAGGCCATGTTCAAGGAGTTTAAGATTACTGATGGATGTCTCATGTCCTTATTTCTGGGTATAGAGGTAAAGAAACAACATGGCGGCATCTATATATCTCAGAAGAGGTATGTCAGGGAGTTGCTTGAAAAATTCAAGATGGCCAATTGCAATACTGAAAGCACACCTATAGGAAGAAGCTTAAAATTGAAAAAATATGGAGAAGAAAGAAACATTGACTCGACTTTGTTCAAGAGTCTGATTGGAAGCCTGAGGTATCTCACAATCACAAGGCCTGATATTGTCTACAGTGTTGGGCTTCTAAGTAGGTACATGGAAGCACCAAAAGAGTCACATTGGCTAGCGGAAAAACGTATCCTCAGGTATGTTAAAAGAACGATGGATTTTGGTCTTTTTTATCCATATAACGAAGAAGAAAATCTGCATGGATACTCATACAGTGACTGGGGAGGCGACCAAGATGAATGAAAAAGAACCACTGGGTATGTATTTTTTTTGGATTGACTGCTTTCACATGGAATTAAAGGAAGAAAAGTGTGTTCACCTTGTCCTCATGTGAAGCAGAGTACGTGGCAGCATCATCCACTGTTTGTGAATGAATCCGGTTGAGAAATCTGCTGAAGGAGATAAAGAATCCACAAGATGGATCCACAGTGATATATGTGGATAACAAGTCAACAATTGAACTTGCCAAAAATCCAGTGTAGCATGGAAGAAGCAAACATATTGATACCCGATTATATTTTCTGAGAGATCATGTGAAGAAGAAGATGATAAAATTGGAATATTGTCATACTACAGAACAAGTAGATGATATTTTTACAAAGGCATTACCGACAGATGTATTAAAAAAACTCAAAATTATGTTCGGAATGAAGTCTGTTTTAGTTTGAAGGGGAGTGTTGGAATTACAAACAAAAACCACACATTAAAGTTTCCCACGTTTTTTTCCTCCAGTGTCATTTATTCCATGCACATTTTTTTATTACATGGGTCCACATCCATTTATTTTTATTTGAATGAATTTAATGTTCCGTATTTAATGTTTTGGTATTTCTTTGTACCGTCATAAATGCTCTGCATTTAATGTTTTGGTCTTTCTTTGTACCGTAATAAATACTCTACATTTAATATTTTGGTCTTTCTTTGTACCGTCATAAATGCTCTGCATTTAATGTTGAGGGTCTATAAATTGATGTAATTGTAGTCTCAAAATTTTGGAAATACAAATCTTGAAAGATCCTTTGTGTTGTGTGCCAATTTTATTCCTCTCCAATTTCTTGGCTTGTATAGCTAATAGGAAGCAGGAGGGAAGATGCCGGTAGTGCCTATGTCTTGCAACAGAGAGGGATTCACTTGTGTGTGCTGCGGGTGAGAGGCAGTACACCATTGATGGAGAGGGAAGTGGAGGAGAGGCCTATAGTGCAAGAGGTAAGGAGAGTGGAGTCCATCGATGGCTGGTGGATGACGTACCCCCTGCTTGTCTGAAGGTTGTGAAGATAGATAGGACGATTGACCTGGTGCGAGCCGCAAGCTGCTACTCAGGTTTTCCGAGCCCCCATGTGAAAAACAAGGCGTGGTTCCCCTCATCTCCATTTATAGAACAAAATTTACAACTATAATTTCCAAACTCAAAATTCACAACATATCTTATTATCTAAATTTTAAATAATAATGATAATAATAATGATAATGATAATGATAATGATAATGATAATGATAATGATAATGATAATGATAATAATAATAATAATAATTAAATTATAATTATATAAATATATATTATACTAATTATAGAAAATAATAAAAATAATTTGAAAATGTTATAAATATAAATATGAAAAGGTATATTAATATAATGAAATTAGTAATTGGATAAAAATATAATGTTTACTAAAAATAATAATACTAATATTAAATAATAATATAATAATAATGAACAACTAATAAAATTAATTCTATTATTATTAAAACAAATAATATTAAGATGGTATACAATAATATATCATATTAATATGAAAATTAATATAAATAGTAATAAATGTTAATAAAATAATCTAATAAAAAAACTAAAATTAATTAAACCACTAAAAATAATAAAAGTA
Source organism: Viscum album (assembly GCA_963277665.1). NCBI lineage: Eukaryota > Viridiplantae > Streptophyta > Magnoliopsida > Santalales > Viscaceae > Viscum > Viscum album. The sequence continues at coordinate 1,337,745,306 of OY728145.1, forward strand.
TTTGATATGAAAAAGTTAATAATGCAAAAAATTAACATAAAATAATAATAATAATAAATAACTAATATTGATATATAATTAACTAAAAATTACAAAAATAACAAAAACACTTCAAAATTATGGAAATATACTAAAAATATTAAAAATGTTTAAACTAATTAATTAAAATCAAGTTAGAAAAATATAAAAATGATAGTCAAATCCATGAACATCAGAGACAAAGGATACTTTCTTTTAACATAGATGTTATTAAAATCTCTACAATCAATGCAAAATCTCATTGAACTGTCTTTCTTTTTAACAAACAAAATAGGATCACCCTATGGTGAAGTGCTAGGCCAAATGAAACCTTTATCCAATAACTCATGCAATTTCTTTTTCAATTAAAAAAGATCTACTTGATCCATTCAGTAAGGGGGTTTAGAAATGAGCTAAACATTTGGTACCAAGTCAACAGTAAAATCAACCTCCTGATCAGGAATAACACCAGGAAAATCATCAGGAAATACATTTATGTATTCAATTATATTAGTACATTACTAATTTGAATAGATTCATTATTTTCAACAATATTATCTAGGTAACTTTCACTATCATATCTAATAAATTTCTTAGCTTCTTAGTAATTTATCAGTGACGTGAAATCATTGAACACAACTTTCTTAGCATTGAAATATATCTTAACATGATAAAATGAAATCCAATCCATACCAAGAATGATATAAAACTCTACTATGTCTAGTTCAACAAGATTTACAGGAAATAACATCACACTGATAACAATAAGAATACTTCAATAAATCTTGGTTGCTTTAATACTTCCACTGGGAGTTTTCACCAAAAGGCATATCTTACTTTAATGAGTTGATATTCCCAATTTACATGAAAATATATCAGAAATGAAAGAATACGAAGATCTAGAGTCAAACATGGTATTGGTATTATTCAAATACACAAGTAACATACCTATCACCACTTTATTTGACAACCCAACATCAACTATAGTAGTTGAAAATGACCATGCTACACATTTATGTTTCCAATCATGAATATTTTCATCCTGTTCAACTAACTTCATACATGAATTAGAATAATGGCCCAACTCCTTAAAACTAAAACATCTTACATTTGGATGGATATTGATTACCCCATTCTTTGATTCTTTAGGATTCTTTTCCTTAAATTTGAATTCCATGTGGCCAAATTTTCTATATCGGTAACACTTACTCGACATCATAATAAATAATCCATGGTGCTTTTTACCACACTTACCACAAGATGATAACTTCATTTTATTACCTCTAAATTTATTTTTTGTATGTTTCCCTTATTTCTACCATCCTGATCACTTCTTACTTTCATTATCATGAGGCACATAAGAGCCAGAAAACTCCATCTCAACCTTTTTATCACAACGAACAACTTTCTCATAGATTTTAAATTCTCATACAACCAAATTTATTCGTATACTTAGTTCCAATCCTGATTAAAAACTATTAATTTTTCTATTGGTGTATCAAATAAAATCCAGCACATACTGGGACAATCGTTGGAATTTTTCGTCATAAGAATCTACACAGTCTTAATCTTTTTTGCCTCAATTCTAGGAATTTTGAAGAATCCTTTTGATTTTTTTGTTTTTAACAAAGTTTTTTATTTTTTGAATAATAATATTTTTGTAAAATAATGTTTTTGTTATTTAATATCAGACCCAGGCCACTATAATGAGTTTTCATAAGAAATATGAAGGTTTGAATCCAATCATAAGGGGGATATTTTTTTTTCAAACTCAGTTTTTTGGATAGAGAAGTACCAAACACAAAAGGTGTAATAAAGATATAAGATGGAAGTTCTGTAGAGTTTTTGATTGAATGCAAAATATGATTCATATCCATTGTCATGAAGTTAAAGATTCACCGCACTCAACGTTGGTTAAAAATTATAAAGTTTTGGATTGAGTAAATTAGATCGATACATCAAATATACAGATCATCAGATCCAAAAGAATCAGAGGTAGAATTTGTTGATAGTTGGAAGTTTTACTTTGTCGTAATCAAAGAAAGAAAGAAGTTACTGAGTTATAAATTCAATAGTTATTGAGTGAAGAAGTTGTAATGTTACTGAAGAGGATGTTTTAAGAAAGTGAAGTCAGAAGTTAGAAAGTTTACATACATTCTAACCAAAATCAGATGATTCTTTGATGGTTATGATGTTTACACAAATCATGAAAACTACCATGATAAAATATTTTGAAGAAATAGAGGAATTATAAATATTGTATCAGTTCTAGAAACCCATACACAAAAGTTTTCAAAAGTCAGAATGAGTAAAGATGAATAATTTTAAAGAATATGAAAGTTGCCGAGTGGAGTCATCATCGTAATGATAATTAAATCATAATGAGAATTCCATCGTAATGAGTATTCCATCGTTATAAGGATTCCATCAGACTAAATATGAGAAGGAAATTCAATCAGACTAACTCTGATGAGGATAGTCAGATCGTAATGAGTTAAGGAAGATAGTTAGATTATAATGAGTAGTGAAAGATAGTAAAGTCGTAATGAGTAAAGGAAGATAGTTAGATCATAGTGATATTAGGAAGTTTAATCATAATAAATATGATGAATTTACATTGGACTGAATCCAAGGAAGTTATATCAGACTGAAGAAAAGTTAGTTTGTTTGAGAAGACTAATCTTGGAGAAATATTGATAAGTTTTTAAGAAGACAAAGTTGCAGTTAAATGCGAGTGTTTTTTTGATGTTTTGAAATTTGGGTAAGAGGGAAAAGTTTTTCAATTTCTCACCTTTAATTAGGATTTTACTATAAATATAAGCACAAATCATTCACATTTTTTTTAACTTTTCACAAGTTCATAAAAGGTGGAGCATTGCATAATTCTTTCCAAGTTATTTTTTTAGACTGAGATCTTAGAATAAGATCAAACACCTGAATATTTTGTTTGCTAGACTTAGGAGAATTGTATTGATCATTTGAGCAGAAATTGAGTTTTTTAGATTGATAACAAGTCATCATACTGATTCCACCAGACTGAATTCATTAGACTAAGGAAGTTTAGATTGAGTTTTGAGTAGTTTCTAAGAAGTGTAAGTTTTTTTTATCCAAATAGAACATAAATTTTCTTCAGGCATAGAATTGAAAAGGGAGTATCGTATTTAGTCGATCATAATGAGTCAATCAGACCGGGTTCATCAAACTGAAGGCCATTGGACTCAAGGTCATCAGACCCAGGAAATTTTGTAAATAAGATTGAACAAAGTATTTATTCTATTTTTTAGATCAATTGTTTTGTAAGAAAATTTGTAAACTAAAGGGAGTCAGTATAATCATTACTATTAGGATATAGAAGGTGTCTAACTGGTGTTGGAGCAAGTTTTATTCAATTCTTTATAATAGTGAATTTCCATAGACCCACGAGAGTGGCTATAGAAAGGATGTAGGTTCTCACATTGAGGTCGAACCTTATAAATCTAATGTTCTCTACTTGCTTTCCTATATTCTCATTCATGATTTTTTAATAAAGGATGATAAGGATGTAAACTTTAATAAGTTGCATGGGTTATATTTTAAAATTATTGAAACTTATAAAAAGTGAGAAACTTAATCAAACCCCCTTATCAATTATTATTATATCCTTTAGAACTTTAATTGGTATTGGAGAAAAGGGTCCCTTATTGAATACTTATCATGGATAATCTAAATTCTACCAACATTAGAGGAATTCATATATTTTATGTCAAAAATTATTATGGGTGAAAAAATAGGATGATTCCTTATCTAATATCTCTTGGCCTGGAAGTTGTTGATGCAACTACAATGGGGTTCCCACCTATTAAGAAATATTCCCCAATGAATTTTTCTAATAATAGAAATATAAAAGTTGATGGAAAAGATAGAAATACTATCCTTACATCCTTATCAAAAAAAAATTATATGAAGGTAATAGGTCTCAAAACATCAATTTGTTTGTAGGAAAATGTAGAAAGTATTTTTGAATGGAATTTTAAAGCGAAGGAAGAAAATCCAAAAATATGGCATAGTAAGTATTACGACACATGAATGAGAGATAAAGAAACTATTGATGAATACTTAACTAGAGTAAATTAAATTATCTATAACATCAGAGGATTTCGTGATGTTCTGGAAGATTATATAATTGTGAAGAAGATTATGAGAAACTTTTCAGAAAAGTTTGATTAAAAAATTTCTGCTTTAGAAGATAAGGATGATTTTTCTCTTGATGAATTGCATGACTTTATTGTTTCTTATTAAATGGAAAAAACTTCACTATTCAAAAATAATATGAAAGATGAAATAGATTTTGAAGCCATGAGAAAAATAAAAATAAAATATGTTGAATATATTGATCCTTATGAATCCGATGATAAATAGGATAATGAGTTGAATGAAAAAATAATGTCTCTTATATCTAAGGAAAATTGAAGAGGAAGAGGAAAGTATGGTGGAAAAATTCCTCTCAAATGTTTTGAGTATAGAGAAATAAAACAATTTTTTATGAATTTCTCCAAGATAAAGTTGGAGAATATAAAGATGATTCTAATGAAAAAACTCAATGGAAGAAGTGTAATAGAAGTTATAAAGAATAAAAGTCATCCAAAAAATTTAAGAAGTTTATATGAGATAAAAGAATTATGTTGAGTAAGAATACTGAATCAGAATCAACTGAAAACAATTATTTGGAAGATGAAATTTCAAAAAAAATTTGAAACTTTATTTAAAAAGTTGATAAAACAAAAGATTCCTCAGATAGTGAAGAAGGTGGTGAATAATCATATAGAGAGTATCAACTCAAAACAGAACTTGTTTCATTTCTTGAGAAAATAAAAACTCTCAAGAAATAAACCATACAATGAAGAAAGATTATGAAATATTTTCTGAAAGAAGAAAATAAATCATCAAATAGGAGTAAGAATACATTTATGAGATATTAAGATAGAAACTTATAATTTCAAAACATGGAAATATGGTTGAATATATCAACAAGAAGCCGGAATCTAAGGAAGAAGAAGTTAAAAATTATTAATCAAAACTTTTTGAGTCCAAAATTTCCTTGAGGAAGATAAATGAAATATCCAAAAAAACTTCAGAAGTAAAAGATGAGATTATAAAGTTTCTAAGAGAACTCAAATCAAGAATCAGGTGAAATCCACACTGACCAAAAATAATGTTTCATTTGATTTTTTTAATATTTTAGGTTATGGAAAAATTATTGGGAAATATTGGGTGAAAAAAGGGTATGAAAAACCTATTTCATCTACAAAAGAGTACAACTCACCTAGGAGGAGATATGGTACACATCTAGATATTGTTATAGAAGTAATAAGTTATCAATCTCAAAAACATTTCTATAGCGAAAGATCTTACATCAATAGAAAATCATGATTTGATAGATATTTCTGGTGTTGTAAAATATATGTGAACTAGGATTATAATTGTTTTTATAACTTTTCAGTTCTTGGAAGAAGGTTTGGAAAGTGAAAGCAATGGTGGAAGAAGGAAGAGTAACTTTCCTAACCCATAGGTAGTTAGAAAAGAAGAATGTCAAGATGTTAGAAACTTTCAAAAAAAAATTGAATGTTGGGAAAAAGTTTGTGAATGATGTGATCATACTAGTCATCATGATGAAAGATGTATGACACTCCTTCCAGAATAAGTTTCTAATGGTAGAAAAGAAAAGGAATCTAGAAAGAAGAAAGTTGAGGAAAAAACTTTTGTTACCGATACAACTTGGAAAGAAATTAATTGGAAGAAACCATAGATACTTTATAGTGGTTGTTCTTTATATATGACATGTGATATAATAATCTTGAAACATGTTGAAATTCATTAGGTAGGAGTTTTTACCTTTAGTAATGATAGTTCCTTAAAAATTATAGGAATTATAACGACTATGATTGAAGAAGAAAATTTGAAATATTGGAAGTTTTATTTGTTGATAGTCTAAAACATAACTTACTTAATGTAAGTAAAATTTGTGATTATGTAAAAGAATTTATTTTTAGAAAATATTCTTGTATCATAAGAAGTGTGAAAATGGAAGAGTTATCACAAAAGGAGAAATAACTAGTCATAATCTTTTTCAAATTGGAGAATTTAATAACTCACGTTACTTGAGTGAAGATGATGAAAAAAATTTTTGAAACCGAAGACTTGGGAAACTTGGGAAGAAAATAGGAACAAAATTTCAAAAGTTGATGCTATTTTTTATTTTTAAGAACTGAAAAGAAGAGATAAATATGTTTGTGTTGATTTTCAGAAAGGGAAGATGATTAATAAAAGTCATAAGAGAGTTGAGATTCGGTCTACCAGACCTCTTAAACTTATTCATTCCAATTTATGTGGGTCGATGAGATATCAATAAAAAAGAGAATATTTATACTTTATCACTTTTATTGACGATTTAACTCGGATGAAAAACATCACGTTTATAAAAAACAAGTCAGGGGATATGGAAATGTTTATGTTTTTATAAAAAGATGTTAAGAAAGAAACGGGGGATTATATAAAGAAGTTAAGAACATATAATGGTACCAAATTCAAAATAAATACTTTTGAAACTTATATGAGAAATCATGGTATAAAAAATCAGTATAGTGATCCCTATAATCCACAACAAAATGGAGTAGCAGAAAGAAAGAATAGAAGTTTGGTGGAAATGGGAGGAAGTATGTTAGCAGAACACAAGCTTTCAAAGTTATATTGGAGAGAAGCTATTAGTACAACTGTACATGTTCAAAACCGATGCTTGTTGAGTCTAGAAACTAACATGAGTTCTTATGAAATGTGTTATAAAATAAAACCTTTATTGAAGTAATTCAAAGTTTTTAGAAGTCAATGTTTGCTAAAAATCAAAAATCCTGATCTTGGAAAGTTTGATGAGAAAGATGAAGAAGGAAATTTTATGGGTTATTCACCAAATGGAAGAATTTACTAATGTTGGAAATTTTTTTTACAAAAATTGGTTGAATTATATGATTTTAAAGTTATTAAAAAGAAAAATTCCTTAAAAAAATTATTAAAAATACCGAGGAGGATAAACTAAAGGTTTCCAATGAAAGTGATAATGATTCAAAACAAACATATCAAGATTCATAGGAATCATGTGATGATAAAAGTTCAACTAGAAAAGAATCTTTGAAATTTATAACCTTAAAAAAACATGTTGATATCGAAAATATTCTTGGGAATCAGAAGGCGCTAGTTCAGACCAGAATAAAGTTGATATTAGAAGATCAAACTTCATTTATCTCAAAAGTTGAATCAGATTCAGTTTCAGAAGATACTCAACACAAATAATGGATGAATTATATGGATGAAGAGTTTGATGAAATTGAGAAAAATGAAACATGACAACTTATTCCACTCCCAAAATGTAAAAATGTTATTGGAATAATGTGGGTTTATAGAAATAAGTTAAATTAACATGGAGAATTATCAAGAAACAAAGTCTGGATTTTTTGTAAAGGATATGAATAGGTGGAATGTGTTGATTTTGATGAAAATTTTCCCCTATTGCAAGGTTATAAACTATTCAAAATTTTCTTTTAGTGGATTCTCACTATAATTACAATGTATATCAGATAGATGTAAAGTCATAATTTTTCAATAGAGAAATTAAAGAAGAAGTTTATATTGAAAAACCTTATTTGTTTATAATTTATGAGGATAAAAAAGGATTTTAAATTGAAGAAATACTTGTATGTGCTGAAACATGATCCATGTGTTTGGTATTCAAAACTTGAATTTTTTTTGAGAATGTTGAATTTTTCTAAAGAAAAAGTTGATATCAAATAATATGTGAAATATGTTGACTCCAAAAATCAAATTGTAATTGTTTATGTGGTTGATATAATTTTTTCTAGGGATAGAGAATATGTATATAAATTTTTTTTCTGATGAAATAAAAAAGAACTTTGAGACGTCAATGTTAAGAGACATAACATTCTTCCTTGGTTTAAAAGTCTAACAATAAAGAAAAATACATTTTATTATCTCATGAAATGAATTCTGGGGAATTGTTCCAAAAGTTTGGCATGACAGAATCCAAAGATGTTTCTGCTCCTATATCAGTGGGGATGAAGTTGAGTAAGTATGAGTCCAGAAAAAGTTTGAATTAGAGATACTTTTAGAACCTCATTGGAAGTATACTCTACCTTACAGCCTCAAGGCCTGATATTGTTTATGTTGTGACTTTGTGTTCCAGGTATCAAAGTAATCTGAAATAATCTCATATATTGATAGAAAAGATAATTATAAGATATTTAAAAGGAACAAATTCATATGGGTTGTTATAAAAAATAAATTTTGAGATGAAGTTTCATGGTTAAATTGATGTTGATTGGGCTGGAGATCTTAATGATAGAAAATAAAACCCAGGATGAACATTTTTCTTGGGTAAATGTTGTGTAATTTAGCATAGTAAGAAACAAAGTTAAATAAATTTGAGAATAGAAGAATCATAATATGTTTTGGCTACTCAATATTGTACTCAGATGTTGTGGATGAAAGTTAATTTAGAATATTCGAAATTAAAAGTTTCTAAACTATTGAAGATACTTTGTAATAATCAGAGTGAAATTGATCTTTCTAAAAATTCTGTCCAACATTCATGGTCAAAACAAATTGATATAAACTTTCACTTTATAAAATATAAATTTTATACTGGAGAGGTTTTTATAGAATATATCTCAATGAAGTATCAAATTTCTAATATTTTCACAAAGGCAATTCCAAAATAAAGGTTTATTGAGTTGAGGATACAAATTCATGTTCAGCCTCCTCTGATGACTTCATAAATCTCATAATGAAGTAAACCACCATACTTTGGATTATGCTGACAAAGGGGAAGATAAAGTAATAAATTTTTAAGAAGTTTTTTACTTATATTTCTTTAATTAATGTAAAGTTAAGGTTATCATAAAATGGGGGAGAGAAAAAGAAAAGTGAGAGGAAAATATAAGAGTGATGAAAATTTATCTTTACATGGCTGTAAAATATTCTTTCCACTGAGGGATGGAATTAATTAAAAATCATTACTTTATCTAGTAGTGTGGTGTCATGAAACTTTATTTTTGAGAAATTCTATGCTTTGATAAAAGTAAAAAAATGTGAAATGTTTACAAAATATGAGTTTTTGAAAAATTTCTAAGATTCAAAAAAGTTGTTAACATGTGTTACCAACAAATCCAAAGGGGAAGATTGAAGAAACTTTGTAATTTTTTTAAAAAAGTGTTGTATTTGATGATAAATAACTTTTTTTTTGTAAAACAATGTTTTTATTATTCAGGATCATACCTAGTCCATCAAAATTAGTTTTCATAAGAAAGCTAAAAGTTTTGAATTTTTTAATTTAAATATAAATGGGAAAAAATTTGTTTTCTGGACTCAAGTTTTCAGACAGAGTTGTACCAAACAGAGAAGGTGTAAGAAAGATTGAAGTTAGAAGTTCTGTAGAGTTGTTGATCAAATTCAAAATCAGATTCAGATCCATCGACATGAAGTTAAATATTCGCCAGACTTAACATTAGTTAGAAAGTCAGAAGTTGTGGAGTGAGTAAGTCAGATAAATAAATCAAATATACAGATCATCATATCCCAAATAATTAGAGGTAGAATTTGTTGATATTTGGAAGTTTTCATTTTCCATAATTAGAGAAAGAAATAAGTTACTGAGTTATACAGTCATAAGTTGTTGAGTAAAGAAGTCATAATATTAGTAAATAGGATGTTTTAAGAATGTGAAGTCTTGAGTTAGAAAGTTTTCATACTTTCTAAGAAAAATCATAAGATTATTTTCTGGTCATAAAGTTATCACAAATCATGAAAACTATTATGATAAAAGTTTTTGAATAAATATAGGAATCAAAAAGATTTTATTGGATCCAGAAACTCACACATAGAAGTTTTGAGAATTCATAATGAGTAAAGCTGATGAAGTTTAAATAATTTCAAAGTTTCAGAGTGAAGTCATCATCATAATGTGAATTCCATCATAATGATAATTACATCATAATGAGAATTCAATCATTATGAGAATTCCATTAGACTGACTCTAAAAAGTAAAGTCAATCAGAATAACTCTGATGAGAATAGTTATATTGCAATGAGTTGAAGAATATTGTCAGATCATAATGAGCAGTGAAAGATAGTCATATCACAATAAGTAGAGGATGATATTTACATTATTGTGAGCTAAGGAAGTTTCATCATAATAAATATGAGGAATTTAAATCAAAATGAAGTTGAGGATGTTATATTAGAATAAAGAAAAGTTAGTTTTTTGAGAATATTGATATTGGAGAAATCTTAAGAAGATTTGAAGAAGTAAAAGTTGAATTCTAAACGTGATTAATTTTTAGAGTTTTGAAATTTGGTTAAGAGGGAAAGGTTTTTTAGTTTCCCTCCTTTTATTTTCTTATTTTACTATAAATAAAAGCATAGTTCATTCAAATTTTTTAACTTTTCATGAGTGTCAAAAATATAGAGTGATACATAATTCTTACCAAGTTTTTTTCTCTCCAGACTAAGATCTCATAAAAATAACAAACACCTATTTTTTTTTTACCAAACTAAGGAAGATAATATCATGAATTTGAGTATAGTTTGAGTTTTAAATATTAAGATTGAGTTTATTGTAATGAGTCTGTTGGAATGAATCCATCAAACTAAGGAAGTTCAGATTGATTTTTGAGTAGTTTATGAGAATATAAAGTTTTTTATCTAGATAAAATATAAAGTTTATTTAAGAGTAGAATCAGAAATTTAGAATCATATTGAGTTTATCTGACTGAGTCAACGATACTAGGTTCATAAAACTGACGGCCATCGAACTCAGGGTCATAAGACCCATGAAATTTTGTAGAGTATATTTAATAAAGACTTGATTATTTTTTTGGGTAAATTGTTTTGTAATAAAATATTTAAAATGAAAGGATTTAGTATAATTATTCTTATTGGGAGATAGAAGGTTTCTAATAGGAGTTTGTACAAGTTGTGCTCACTTATTTATAGTAGTGAATTTCCATTGACTTGTGGGAGTGGCTATAGAAAAGATGTAGGTTCCCACACTGAGGACGAACCTTGTAAATATCATTTACTTCAATTTTTTTATTAAATTTTCATTCATGGGTATTTACTAAAGTATGATAAAGATATAAAATTTCATAGGTTTCGGAGGTTAAGTTATAAAAGTATTGAAACTTACAAAAATAAAACAACTAATTCAACCCTCCCTTCTCAATTGTTATTTGATCCTTTGGATCTTCAAATTGTTTTTCTATCTGGAGTCAAACAACCTTAGTGGAATATTTATCAAGAAAAAATATCCTTAGATATTTCTCATTCCATGGAATCCTGATCATCTCCTTATCTAGTATCCTTAACCAAATACAAACATCGATCAACTTCACCTTCAAAACGATAAATGACATGAGTTACCTTTTGAAATTTCGAATATACCATGACATCAAAAACCTTCTATAGGGAATTAATCTATCCTTCAACTACCATAGGGTTATATGATCCATTGAATGATGGTGGATGTTTCTCATGAAATGCTACACTATAGTCATATTTTGTTGTGGTAGATCGGGTTCCTCTCTGGCATAGATACCACCACCATTTCTAGCTTGTGTCAACCAAGACATCACTGTAGTAAACTATTCTATTCTGATTAAAACCATCTTAGGATATTGATTTGGAAGGATATTTTCCTATTAGTTCCTTCCCACTACATCTTCACTGATTCCTCTTCGGATAACCATTCTGAATTAAAATATTTTAGGTGAAGAAACATGGTAAAATGCAATATCATTTTAACATAACCATAAGGTAAATTATTTCAAGGGAATTATATTAAAATTATCCTAACTTCTAAATTTAACTAATCCTTTCCTTTGATACAAACTATAAGTACCCATCCTTAAACATTACAAAATCTTGAGTTTTAATTCATACAGTTGAGGATCTTTTTTATGTTTAGAGTTTTAGAGAATTAGGTCATAACTCATACATAAAAAAAACCATAAAATATAAAGTGTAAAATTTTGATTAGTATCAATTTTAACATAATATAAAACTTTTAAAATAAATCATGATCGATTTTCATGAAAACTCTTCACGAATTTCAACTTGACTTCTTATTTTCCCTTACCCATCCTTAAAATCCTTTGAAAACATTTTGAAAATGTGGAATGAGCTCAAAAATCTTAGGAAGGGACATAAAAAGAAGAAAACTATTAGTATAGTGAAAAAATTAAAACTCATAAAAATAACTTTCTTGAAAACATAACATTTTACCCATAAATGGAAGCATCATTTTTTTAAAAGATCATTTATTTTAACTTTTGAAAACAAATGATTTTCATGAAAAACATTATAAATATAAGAAAATTCTTTTAGGTACCTCGGGACGTCATCCCATTGAACCCTTACAGAATTATTATAGAACCCTTACAGATTAGAATAACTATATTTTCAATTTATAATATAATTCTCCAAAGAACATAATTATTTCTCAATGCATTGGAGCATTATCTGGCCACACCCATCATTTAAGCTATAACAGGATCACCTGGTGCTATTTGGCCACACCCAACATATATAATTTCCAAGAACCAAAACATGAATAAAAATTTTTATCATTTAGAAAACTCTTTTAAAATTTAATGAAAATCACTTTCAGATATTAAATTACCATTTTATTTCAAAATCCTATTTTCAATATGAAATACACATTTATTTTGAAAAACCATTTTGCATAACAAAATACCCAAGAAAATGGAAATAGGGGTTTCTATTGATGAAAACATATAATCTTGAAAAGTAATATAGAAATAAAATAAAATTCATGATGACAGGTTGTCACTGTACTTTAAAAATCGAACATTTCATTTATCCTTTGTCAAAACGTTTCGTTTAAAACAAATTAAAAAATTCCTTTTGGAAACCTTTGAAATAAAGTAAATAATTAATAAAATAAAATTTATAAATATTTTATGCCCATATAATTTTAAAAAAAAATCATTTTAAAACATGTACACAAAAGATAAATATAGTTTTAAAGAAAACACTAAAACATGATTTATTTAGATAAAAGCCCCTTATCACTTTGGAAATATTTAAATCATAATTACCATGAAAGAATAAAATTTAAAAAACATTTAATACCATTAGAATAGATAAATTCATGATATAACATGTAAAAGTGGTTGTATATACACCTTATAAAAGAATAAATGTGCATAACCTCAAGATATACCTCAATAATAGAAAATATAGACAAAGTACCTTACCTTGATCTAGGTTCATCATGTTTGTATTTATCTTCCTAAATAATAAACTTATGTTTATTATTTAATTTATTTATTAAATTTTTAAATCCTATTATTAATTTTATTTCACTTATTACAAAGTTTTATACAATTACTTAATCAATTATGTTTACGTCATATGTATTGACCAAATTCGATTTATGGGTCAAAATCGACTTTGGTATGTTGACTATGGTCAAATAGGTCATTATATAAACATATCCAAAATGATAATCATGAAATTATTATCATATTTATACATAAATTATAATTTAAAAAACAATTATAAAATATGGTTTTGAAAAATGAGTTACATTATGATCATGTAGATGATAGGTCATTTGTATGCCTAAGTAAAGTTTCCATTTTTCAAATCATTATTATAAAAAGAAATTAGGTGATATTTTATCTTCCAAAAATGATAATTTTATAATAATTACCACATTATTTAATTATATGTACTTATCTATATATATCATTCTTATGATGTGGTGATGAAAAACATAATTACATCACTTCGAGGAGGTGGTAGTCCACACATCCACAAATGACGTTATCAATTTTCTTAGTGAGTGAGAATGTAAAAAGAAAATGATATATTATATTTACATAATGATAAATATGTCATTAATATCATAAATGTGTCATGTATATCACATATGTTTATAATATTTACCCTTATTACCTTCCACATAACGCGTTAGTGAAAAAAATCACTTCACTTTGTGAGGTGGTGGCCCACCGTACACATGAGTGACGTTATAATATCCATTTTGGAATATAGTGTAAAAAGGTTATATAGTATATAATAACTCTAGAGGTATAATTATGCTTTAAATATCAACTATAAACTTTTTATTCATTATCATAACCAACTGTGAGAGGTGGTAATGGAAAAACATATGTCATTGTTTCGTGTGGTGGTAGTACACCATAGACACAGATGATGATTTTGTAACCCATTTGATGAAAGAGTGTGTGGGTGTAGGTAATAACCCTAACACAACAATATCTAAGTATATTGAAGAAAATGAGGTTATTATATCATTATGGTATAAGAATAATTAAAGGGAGGATAAAGGTGACCTTCATTTCTCTAGTGTGGGGTCTTTTGGTTCTTTGTGTGTTTGTCGACGATGATGGTAAACTGAGATATTGATGATGATTTCTGGAGGATCCTTTCTGGCGTTATTCTGTTCTGTGAAGTTTCATTTTGGTTGTTTATGGCGGTGAAAATGGACTCTGACGGTGACAGGATGTTTGTGGTGGATGTGGAGTGGCGCAGATCGACTTCGATGGAAAGTGTTCTCCGAAATACATGTGTGATGAAGGATGATGACAATGACAGCGATGACGGGTTGACATCGACGATAGGTGTGAATCATGATGCAGAAGTCAAATCTTTGGGTGATGCGATTTCTCATGGATCGAGGCTTCATTGGATTATGTGCTGTTGTTGTATTTTCAATTTTCAATTTCAAATCTAGCAGGTATATTCTATATCCCACTCATGATGTTTTAGTTTTTGCTCAGCCTCAAAGTGGGTTTTTTTGAAAATAAAAAAAAGATGATTTGGAGGTTAGTGGTACACTTGTAATTTTTTGAACAAGTGAATTACATCCACGTTTTGTTCATTTCAACAGGTCCCAATAATGGTCCATTATTGATACTATAAAGGACAAGGTTGAAATATGTCCATAAAATGGGTTTTGGACAAGTGTTGAGTAATTTTTACACCTTATATTCTTAGTTTAACCACTAAATAAACTCATTTTTACCTTAATTGATGTAAGTAATTTTAATTGTTTACACTAATAACTTTGGTCAAAAATTAAGTTGATTATTTTAGAGATTATAAATTATGATCACTTAAAATAAGAAACCCATTTTTTTAAATTCTATTCATAGAAGTGGAAACATTTAATTTAATATTAATCATGCAGAGGCGGCGAGCCAACGTGTTTTTAAGAAGTGTATGTTTTAGAAAAAGATGATTCTATATAAACTCTATCACTAATAATAATCATTTTATGAAAAAAATTAACATTTAATGATATATAATACATAAATTTAATCTAAAACATTCCCTAGTTTGGATTACATTAATTAATTTAAAAGGAGAAACATTGGGTGTTTTAAAACAGTTTTTCGAAAAACCCATTTTAAAACCAGAAAATAAACTTATATTAAAAACCAAAATAGAGTTGATTCAAAAGTAATTAAGTGGATTAAATATAAATATATAATACTTAGGTTACTTTGAAACATATTAGAAAAATATTTAAACTTTTAAATTACTTAATTTGATAAAAATAAATGAATTTTTTTTTACAAAAAATTGCTATTTTCACTGTTCACTGAAAAATCAATATTCTCAGAAAAATCCAAAAAATTCACCCAAAGTAAATTTTGATATGTTTATTTTTAAAATTATATTAATATTATTAAATTAAAATTATAAAATTTAGAAATTAATCTTTTAAATAAAACCTTATTATAAAAGAGTTCAGTTAAACTATTTCTTTTTGATTTAAAAATTATTTAATATTTTTATAAATAATATAACTGTCTAATTCATATTAATAAATATAAAAATAATTTATTCTATCATTACTTGGGTCATTACTCAATAAAGATGAGGGGGATCCATGATGAAGGAGAGGGAGCAATGATGAGGGGGAGTGACGATAAGGGAGAGGGAGCGACTGTGAGGGGGAGCGATGATGAAGGGGAGCAGCGATGAGGGTGAGCAGTGTCGAGGGAGAGAGAACAACGATAATGGGGAGTGAAAGAAGGGAGAGTGTAAGTGAGCTTTCAGTTCTGCAAGAGCTTGAACGACATGAATGAATCAGTCCTGTTTGGGTTAATTTAATAAGAAGACAAAGGGTTTTAATAGCGCTTCTAAAAAAGCATTGATAAATATGGGTTTATTCAGTTCTTTTTAAGCATAGATAAAGACCTCTTTATCAATGCTATAATTTTAGAGATGATAAATATATGTTTTATTAGCACTAAATATTATAGCGGTGATAAAGACCTATATAATTAATATTTAAAAATAATATTAATACATTTCAAAAATCTAAATGTATAGAATTATAAATAAATAATATTGTATATGATTATAAATATATTTATTGAATTGTAAATATATATTTCTATATATGATTTTAAATAAATATAAATATATGTAATTATAAATGAATAATTATTTATATAATTATAAATATATTAAAATAATTATAAATATGTATTAATAAATATAATATAATATATATATTTATAGTTATAATTTTAGATAAATATAATTTTAAATATATTTATAAATATTTGTATATAATTATAAATATATTTATATAATTTTATATATTTATATATTTATATATATGTATATAATTATATATATTTATATAGTAATACATATTTATATAGTTATATAGATTTATATAATTAAATCTATATATATTTATTAATATTAATATATATATATATAATTTTAAATATAATAAATATATTTATTATTTACCTATGTTTAATATAATTTTATAATTATTTCAAACAAATATCAGAATTTAAATAAATTACATAAACATTATGTGTGCACATATGTTTCTATATAAGATTGCATTAATTATATAAATGTGTTTGTGAAATTAATGTATATATATACCAACACAATACAAGTTTGATATATGTTAAGTTTAACAATGAAATTATATAATATGCAACATCTATTAATGAGATAAATAATAACATGAATAAATAAATTTTAAAAATGAATAATTGTTATTAATTATATAGATTATTAAAATAAATTAAAAATGAATATTCATAAATACATATGTTAAAATGAAAATGAATACATATTAATTTTTAAAATTACAACCATTAAAAACAATATATGTTAATGAATAAACATGTATAAATAAATATTAAAAATGTATAAAATTATAAAAATATTGAATAATGAAAAATTGAAAATGAATAAAATAAAAAAATTTAAAAAATCAGGATTATTAATGAATAAATACTATTAAAAATGAATAAATTCAAAAAAATATTAAAAAGTAATAAATACTATATATTTAGTAAAAATATAAAAAATCAATAATTTTTTTGATTAGAAACATACTATATATTAAATATACCATGTTAATAAAGATAATTCTAAAATGAATATTAAAAATTGAATAAATTATAGAAATATTATATGTATGTGTGTTCTATATACAAATTCAGTAATTACATATATGTATTTTTGAAATTAATGTAACAAATGATTAATAAATGTTAAATTGAAAAAAATGGCATTTAATTAAATTTCTATTACTAGATAAAATTAGTCAATATTTTTAAGTAATATTAATTTTTTATTATAAACCAATTTCACTAAATATATGACTTATTTAATATACATGTACATAATTTTTATTATATAAATCATATTTATGGAAATATTATATATGTGTGTGTGAAATTAATGTAAAACGAGTTGGATATATGAAAATTACAATAGTATTAAAAACGTATTAAATGTTAATAAATAAATAAAAATAAATATAAAAAATGAATAAAATTAAAAAAATTATTTAAACATCTGGGATGGGAATACTAGCATTGCCTCCATCAATGAAACGATCCTCATCCTCATTCCCAAAATCAAGAAACCTTTGGAGATCCCTGATTTTAGACCTATCAGTCTCTGCAATGTCTCTTACAAGATCTTCTCCAAGATCCTTGTCAATCGGATGCGACCTTGGCTTCTTGATATTATCTCTGAAAACCAGAGCACTTTCGTGGCCAAGAGACTAATCACTGATAATGATATTTTAGCTCACGAAGTGTTCCATTCTATGAAATCACGCTCCACAATGAAAAGAGGAACCATGGCCTGGAAACTGGATATGACTAAGGCCTACGATAAAGTGGAATGGCATTTCCTCAGAGTCGTGATGCTGAAAATGGTATTTTGCGCTAAATGGGCAGATATGGTCATGAATTTCATATCGACCGTCTCCTTCAGAATCAAGTTCAATGGGGAGCTTACCAAAGGATTAACCCCATCCCGAGGCCTATGCTAGGGAGATCTCCTCTGCCCTTTTATTTTCATTTTGGTGGCTGATGTTTTTTCTCACCTTATTTCCAGGGCTGCATCCTCTAATTCTATTCATGGGGCTAAGGTCTGCCGTGTTATCCCACCAGTGTCGCACTTATTTTTTGCCAACGACTGCCTTCTTTTTTCTAGAGCAACAATTAATAAATGTAGGGTGATCAGCCAAGTGATCCATC
This sequence comes from Viscum album, assembly GCA_963277665.1. Lineage (NCBI taxonomy): Eukaryota > Viridiplantae > Streptophyta > Magnoliopsida > Santalales > Viscaceae > Viscum > Viscum album. Next base: position 1,337,763,950 of record OY728145.1, read on the forward strand.
AGTACGAGAGGGCGTCTAGCTAGTCAATCAATCATGGAAAATCCGAAAAATCCTTCAGCGCAGGGGTGCCCCTTTCCAAGAGAGATGAACTATGCACATCTGCAGGCATCTATATGGTTGAAAAACACCAGAAGTATCTCAGGATACCCACGATGATTGGCCGGTCCAAAAAAGAAATATTCACATCTCTGGTGGATAGGATTGAAAAAAAAATTCAAGGCTGGACCCTGAAAAGAATTTCTAAAGCTGGAAAAGTGACCCTCATTAAAGCTGTCATATAGTATTTCCCCAACTATTTTATGTCCCTATTTAAGCTCTCGGAGGCCATCATCGATCAGATCCATTCACGCATTTCCAAATTCTATTGGGGGAAGAACAATGGAAGGAATAGACCCCACTGGATGGCCTGGGAGAAACTCGGCAAACTTAAAACAGAGGGAGGGATGGGTTTCTGGAAACTTATTCTTTTCAATGATGCACTGTTGTCCAAGAAAGGATGAGGCCTTATTAACCATCCATTATCCCTCTGTGTGTGGGTTCTTCATTCCAAGTACTTTCCCCACATAGACTTCCTTGTTTTCTCTATTGGCCCTCTCCCTAGCTTCCTCCAGAGAAGCATTTGGGGGGCTCAAAATCTCCTAGAAAAAAGGCTAGGCTAGATGATTAGGACTGGATCATCTGTCAATATCTGGACTGATCCCTGGATGATCGATATGGAAGGCAGGCAGGCTATATTCCCCGCTCAACCAGGTGTTGAAGACATCATTGTCAGCTGCCTCCTTTCTAACCAGAGATCGGGGTGGTTCCTAGAAAATATCCATGAATAGTTTAATGAAAGAGACGAAAGAATTATACTAAGCATTCTATGGGTTCCGAATGCAGGCCCATACCATCTCTTCTGGATCAATGACATATCAGGTGAGTATACGGTGAGATCCAGGTATAGATTCGATCTTGGAAACCACTCAGTCGGTCGGGTGGAGGGACCATGGAAATCAATTTGGATGCTCAACGTACCCCAAACAATACGCCAATTTTGGTGGCAGGTGTGTACAGGTACCCTCCCAACCACGAGCCTTCTCGTTTACCGACATATGGACAGTGCCGTTTTCTTCCCTTTCTGCCCGCATATTCTAGAAACCCCTTTGCACGCCATCATTCACTACCGGGGAACTAGGGAAATTTGGAATAAATGGGATCTAGCTCCAGGCGCACCACTAGCCACGGTCTTTGACTTACCTGATCTTTTTATATGTTGGTACTCCTCTCTCTAACCGGCTAACGCATGCTCACTTTGCACCCTGGCCTAGATCATTTGGGTTCGGTGTAACGATGCTATTTTTCATCACGTTCATAAACCTCCCGATTTATGGATTGAACGGGCCACCTCATGGATTGAGGGATGGAAAGACCACAATGGACATTATACGCTAGGTGTTACCCCCTCCTTTCCATCTCATTGGAATCCTCCAACCACTACTAGAAATACATGTATTTGCGACGGGTCATTTGTGATGGGATCTCGTCGCAAATGGACTTTTGCGACGGGGCCCCGTCTCAAATGACCCGTTTCGGAAAACGGCGTCGCAACTAATTGTTTTTGCGACGGGGCCGTCACAAATAATTTTTTTTGCGACGGAAAATGGGCCTGTCGCAAATAGATTTTTGGTTTAAAAAAGAAAACAATTTTGCGACGGGCCCGTCACAACAAAGTATTTGCGACGGGCCCTTTTCCCATCAAAAATAATAATAAAAAAATTAAAAAAAATTAAAAAAATTATTTATTAATATTTAAATATATTAACCTATTTATATTGATATAAATATAACATTTATTTTATAAATATGTTTTTGAAAGGATCTATGGAAATATAATATTAATTTATAAGATATTTAATAAAAGAGGATTATAAAATAAATTAAAAATATTTTTAATTAGTAATTATGTAATTTTTATCAATTAATAGTCATTTAATTACTCTTTGAATATAAAAAAAAATAAAAAAATTAATGAAAGATCAAAAATAAGTTGAAAATGAAACCCAAACTTCAAACGTCCATAAATTTTGATCCGAGACTCCGTTTGAGCTCTATAGTATATCAATCGAAGCCTGCGACAAGCTCTATAGCCCTATGGATCGGTAAAACCCGTCCAAGGTTTTTTCGAGGCCAAAAAAGGCCTAAAAGGCCTCAAAAACTGAGTTTTTAGTTGGGGTACCCTGATTTTTTACCATTCAAACAGCTATAACTTCTGATCCCAATGTCTAATAAACCTGTACCATATATCATATCTAAGACCGTTTCATATTCTTCGATTTGACTGATTGTAAAGCTGAAACAGACTCTTGGATTAGAAGTTATGGTCATTTTAACATTCAAATGGATATAACTTCCGATCCGGATGTCCGTTTGGCCTGTACCGCATATCATATCGAAGATCATTTCATGTTCTTCGATTTGACTGGTTGTGGAGTTGAAACGGCCTTACGGATTAGAAGTTATAGCCATTTTAACATTCTCAATGGATTTTCTCCCACTCATTTCTATGTATTCATTCATAACTATACATATATATATATATATGTGTGTGTGTGTGTGTGTATTGTATATATGTATGTATGTATTTATTTATTTATTTATTTATAAATACACATAAAAAACATATTTTATAAATTTATTTAAAACTATGTTTATAAATATATATTAATATACAAATAAATATATGAATAAAAATTTATAACTACATATATATATATATATATATATATATATATTAATATACGAATAAATATATATGTTAATATATGAATATATATATATATTTATATTTATTCATATAACCAAATATATTTATATTAATATAAATCTATATTAATATACGAATAAATATAACTATATATATATAAAGATCATTAAATGTATAAAAAAATGAAATGGCTTAGTTGTAAAGGTTAATTCGTGCATGGGGGATGTTTATTAATAATTATTAGTAATTATTAGTAATTATTAGTAATTATTAGTAATTATTCGTATTTTTTCTTATTTTTCGTAATTGTTCCTAATTATTTCCTAATTATTCTAAATTATTCTAAATTATTACTAATTATTACTAATTATTACTAATTATTACTATTTATTCCTAATTATTAGTATTTATTACTAATTATTAGTATTTATTCTTAATTATGACTAATTATTAATAATTATTCCTAATTATTCCTAATTATTATTAATTATTCCTATTTATTATTAATTACTTCAAATTATTATTAATTATTCCTAATTACCATTAACTATGAACAATGAATACTAATAATTTAAATTTATTAAATAACAAAACAATCTAAACATAATTAAATTACAACTAATTAAGAATAATTAAAACTAATAAAAAATTTAAAATAAATATTAAATTAAAATGAACATAAATACCTTTAAAATTGATCTGAGGTTGATCTCTGATAGTTGTCGAAGACTTCAATATCAACTTCGGAAATAAAAATTAAACTTACGAAACTGTGAACTCTAAAAATAGAGTTTTGAGATAAGTAGAAGATAGAGTTTGAGAATGAATGAAAAAAAACGGATGGGGGTATTTATAGGTTAGCTTATTTGCGACGGGATACCCATCACAAATAATACTATTTGCAACAGCACCCGTCGCAAATACTTTAGCCCGCATTTATCACGATCAACGGTTAAATAGTTATTTGCGACGGGTCCCATCGCAAATAATAACCTACCGACATACTATTTGCGACGGGTGTATATTTCCGTCGCAAATATTTTTTTACCGCCGCCGGTCAGTTGCGAAGGGTGATAACCCCCATCGCAAATAAAATTCCCGCGGTTTGGCGCGCATTGCATGCCAAACCTTTTGCGACAGGTGAGCTTTTCCCAACGCAAATAAGTAGTTATTTGCGACGGGAAAATTCCCCCGTCGCAAATAAGTTTCTAACGGGACTATTTGCGACGAGATTTATCCCCGTTGCAAATAACCCGTCGCAAAAACCCTTTTTCCCCATAGTGAACGGAAGGGATTCTTAAGATTAACGTGGACGCATCTCTCCCCAAGGATGGGATCGTTGCCCTTGGTCTCCTGGACCGAAACCATATGGGGAAAATCATTGTGGAAAAATACGAACCACATCATGCATGATAGGAACCTACAATAGTTGAGGCCACTGCCATCCTTGCTGGTATGATGCTTGCTATAGACCATGTTTGGGTTGATATTAACATTGAGTCAGACTGCCTCACCACGATCGATGCTATTAATCATAACGACGACAGACTACAGTCATTTAGCCTCATCATCAGGATAATTCTATCACTTCGCCAATGCTTCTCATTATGCACCTTATCCTTCACCAAAAGGGAAGGAAACAATTTGGCCCATCAACTGGTGGCCTCAGGCCCATTTGATGCTAACCAGCTCTAGCTGGACGATTTTCCTTCATGGATTTGCACTTTTACGTCTGCTGACCTTCGTCATTAATGATATCTATCTATATTAAAAAAACACATTTTTAATGGAGAAACCATTTAATATTTCATATTAAGTAGTTCCATCAACTATAAATTGATTATATTCACCAAGATCCACCCAAGATAAGTGGATTTTCCATTAATTTGAACAGGAGAAACCATACCAGAGGCTTCATGGGCAATGCATCTGTCCTTTAGGGAGGGGTCCTCAGCATCAAGAATATGGGAGATCTCATCAGGTCCAATATCAATAACTTTATTCTTCTCTAAATATGTTTTTCCAACTTTAGAAATAAGGCCATCATTTTTTTTCAGCAGGACTCTCTTGATTTCTCTTCGGCAATGTTGTAGATCATGACCTTTGGTATGATAATTAGAAAAAACTAAATCTATTCTACATGTATCATTTGCATGTCCAACAATTTGAAAATGAACACAAAATGGAGGTGTTTTATAAAATTCAATCCTAAGACAAATCTCATCCTATGGTGTGGATAGAATCACCATATCTATCAATGTAGATCTTAAATCAAACTCCACTAATACACATGCATAATGGCCACAACTAACTATTTCAATTTCATGGTCTATCCTTATTGGGATACCAATCGTTGAGGCTATATCATACAAGATCTCAACATGACATTAGACCTAATAAAGAACAAGTATTTTGATCCATACCTATGCACAAGTATCCTTGAAATCATTTTGGTTGAAGTTTAATTTCCAATCATAAATATGAAGTGTTCCCGGGCTAAGATTGAGAGAGGCAATACTCCATCCTCACCCTTTGAACTCTATAGAAGGGAATAAAATGTGGACAAATCCATGAATCCACAAATACCAGTTAAACATGAAATTAAATTAACAAATTTCCTAGGTTTCATACTTTCATTTGAAAAAATTTGAGTGATTATTGAGTATTTACACAATTCAATGTGAGCCGAAATAGCATCATCTGAGGTTGATACATACACAATTGTTCCTTTACAAATGATATGATGTGGAGCACAATTGGAAAGAGGGACAAAAGAACCCTCTGAAAAGACATTGAAAGAAGAAAGTCCCTTCAAAACATCCCAGTCTCGATCCTTATTCATCTATAAGGTAAACGATCCCAACCAATTTTCATAATGATTCAAAGCAAAGGAGTGAAGATTTACACTTCTTGGATGAAATTGGGCATTCGAGTCCTCAGGAAGCGATGAACGCTGCTTCTCCAATTCCTCTATCCCTTCTATACATATATATATATATATCAATATATACATTTATCAACCTATTATATATATATATATGAATATGTATATATATATATCAATATATTCATATATACATATCAATATATTCATAAATATATATAAATATCACATATAAGAATTTCACTATGAATAAATATTTAAAATGAATAAAAATTTAATATATATATCAATATATATATATATATATGAATATATATATATATATATATTCATATAAATCAATATTTGATATATATATATATATATCAATATATATTTATATATATATGAATATATATATTAATACAAATATATATATATATAAATATAAATTTCTATATATGAAATAAGATTTTAATTACGAATAAATATTAAAAAATGATAAAAATTTAAAAAGTATTAAACAAATAAAAACAATTAATTTATAAATTCAATATATATATATTTATATACTATATTCTTGGGAGATGGCAGTCAAGGTGGAGATCTCACAGTGACTCCATGGCGTTCCACATGTCTAGGGCTTCGAAGCCTCTATGGCCTTCCCTTGAGACCTTGAGATTGAGTTATTGGCGAAGGGATCCTCACTGGCTCAGTTCTGAAGGTGGGTTCCTCATGGGAGATGAAGGCCGATGCTTCTTCTAAGAAGGAGGTGGTGATTAAGGGAAATAAAAATCAAAGATTTTCCTCTCTCAAAGAAGGGGTATCAAATCATATCATAAAAATAGGTTTGATGTATTATATCCCTACTAATCAAGATGTGATTGCTTAAAGGCTCAATATTTGTAAGTTTTTTATCATTTCTGGGGTTATTTTCCCTCTGAGATCGAAACCTTAGAGGTTTTTTTGACCTTTTCCAGTGACTTTCAAATAGGGTGGGTTTCAATGATTGGAAAATTATTCCACTTAGTCTAGGATTCTTTGACATTATCTTCAATCCAATGATCTGAATAAGAGATATTGGGGGTTTGGATTGATAGCATTGTAGATAGTTACACTATGTATTCAAGAGTGGGATGCCAAATTTAATCTGTTTATGGTTAGAAATTTTAGAGCTCAAGTCTAGATTCATATCATTGGATTGAACTGGATTCTCTAGCATCCAAGTATCTTGTTCGGCATTTCCTCAACGGTGGGTGTTTCCATCAATATGGAAAAATCCACAGAGGAATATTGATTCAGTTACTTTACAAGGATCCTCATTGAGGTTTTTTTTATTCAAATCTTACTAAAAAGGTCATCCTCTCAACTTAGAAGGATGAATTTGATCTCAAGGTCAATTATGAGAGGCTACCTAAATATTATGCTGGATGCAAGATGGCCACACATTCAAAGGAGAAATGTTGCCGGGTTCTACACTAATCATTATACTCTTTAAGGGGGAATACTATAGATAGTTTTAGGATGCAGGACAAGGGAAAAATACTTGTCAAGGAAATTGTTTATAGGAATAGTGGAAATGGCATTTATAGAGCCAATTTTTCCTATGTTGATCCCTCCCATTCTAAGGTAATGGAATTGTGAGGGGAAAGTGATGGTGTTCCTATGGGTGACTTGAACCAGCATGGAGATCCACCTAATTCTGGTTAAAATACTGGTAGTTATCTTTTGAGTGTCAATCATTGTCTTGGACAGGATGGGCAGCACACCAGTGAGGTTGGATAGTCTAAAAATGAGGTTGTTTCTCAATGTGTTGTGCCAATGTACACTCCTTCACAACCTTATGAGAAAGGTTGTATTGTGCATACACTGGATGTGGACATATCAAGACATGTTCCAATGGAATATGGGCAATTTTATGTTTATAAGAGCTTGTATTTTTATCAATATATTCAAAATTTATTTAGTTCTTTAGTACTATTAGTTAAATGGTGTAACTTCTCATATGATAGAAGTGACAAAGAGTAATATATTATTTTATTGGACACCAACCATCTTCAATCTTTGAGTAGCGATGACCCTGTTTATTTTAAGGATGATATTTTAAATGGAAAGGGTAAGATGGTCAACAATGAAGGGTTGAATCCATCTCCTTAAAAAATAAGTATACATTAGGATTATTCCAATCCTCCAAATAATGTGTCTACCATATCAACTTCTAAGGTATCAGAGATCAAGCTCACTCTGGAGCATGAAAGGTCCAAGGCAACAATCCTTTGGATCCTCAATCAAGGTAATTTATAATTAGAGTGTGAAACTACTGATGATGCTAATGAATCTGAATAAGATTATGGAAATTATTCTTCTTTTTTGATCAGTAATCTTCTTTTATAGATGAGGGAAAGCCTCTTTTTTTGTGACGCCACCCACTTTCTTGATTTCATGTTTTATTTTTCTTTCACCTTTAATAAAAGGCCAGGATCTTTGGCTTCTAGGTAGAACTTCTTCATATATATATATATATTAGTATATATAAACATTGATATATATTAATATATATATATATGCATATATATATATATATATATATATATATATTTATATGAATTAAGAATTTTTGTCCCATAAAGAAGTCTTTAGCAGGGACCCATCCCCATAGTTGTCTTTCAAAATAATCATGTAGTGGGATCATATAAAAATAATTGGCTAAACATCCACACATCTGACGTGGGACTCACCATTTAAGTTTTATTAGTTTTATTTCTAGATATAATAAATGTTTTCTTTATAAGTTCTATAAAAAGTATTGATAAAGGATACACTTTTCAGCACTTCCTTTTGGCACCGATAAAGGAAACCCTTTATCAACTCTATAAAAAGGAGCTGATAAAGGGTATCCATTATCATCATTTTTTAGCATTTATAAAATGTTATCAATGATTTTTTTATAACTGAAAAAGGTAACCTTTATTAATGTTTTAACAAGCACTGAAAAAAGTTAGTGCAGGATAAACCCAAATATGCAGTAGTATTATTATATGTAAATATAAGAAAACATTCATATATTTAATTATATATAAAAATATAGTATATAAAATGATAAAATATCAAAACCATAATATCTATATAAATGTAATTATTGAGATTAAATTCTTTCTCCACTAATGAAGGACAATAATTCCCTCTTAAAAAAAGTTTAAATCTCATCAAATGTGAAAATATTAGGGTATCCCAACTAAAAAACCAATTTTGGAGGCCTTCTTTCACCTAAAAAAATAGCAACCAAGGCCCCCTCATCCACAGGGTGTAAATCTATTCTCAGGCTTCGATTTGATATGTGGTAGATCTTAAATTACACCCAAATCAAAAGTTATGGTCGTTTGAAGTACAAGTCTTCTTTTTAACTTATCTAAGATCGTTCATTCATTTATTGAAATTTTTATGTCATCCAATTGTTATTAAAGGAATATTAATCAATAATAATTAGAAAATTATTCGAGTATTATTTTTTAATTATTTATAATCTATTTTCACTAAATATATTATATAATAAGCCTAAATTCATATTTAGAATTTTATAAATCATATTTAATAAAATTTATTATATTTACATCAATATAAATATATTTATATATGGATATATTATTTTTGATGATATATAATTTTTTTACGAAATATACCTTTTATCAGTGTTACAAAAAAGTATTGATAAAGGGGGTCATTTATCAGTGCTTTTTTTTGTAGCTCTGATAAAGTCCCCCATTTATTAGTGCTTCTTGCTAGTACTAATAAAAGTGACTTTTATCACCAATTTTTTAGAAATCCTAAAATAAAACTTTTTCAGTGCTAAAAAAAAGTGATGGTAAATGAGGTCCTTTAACAACTCTTTTTTCTATCACTGATAATAACTCCCTTTATCTGTTCTTTTTTCTAGTGCTGATAAAATCTGTTTTTATCAATAATAAAAAAGTGATGAAGAAGACCATATTTATGAGCACTAGAAAAAAACACTGATAAATTGGGGCTATTATCACCACTACAAAAGAATCACTGATAAAGGCCCCCCCTTTATCAGTGATTTCTACTAGCATTGATAAGGATTAGTGATAGATTTCACACAATTTTTTGTAGTGAAAATAAACATGAAGATGTTTCCAAAATTTTCAAGGATTCCTTAGAGTTTTAAATTAATACTAGATTAATATCCCTTTAAACAATATAAGAACATGAATTTATATAAATATCGGGATAAAGTGAGTTATCATATATCCAAACCAATGTAAACCACAATTGACTCGAATCATAGAAAAAAACAACACTAGAAACATCTCAATACAATAGAATAAAAAGCATAGGTCACAAGTGAAAAATGAATCCTTAATCCCAAAACATGGAAGTTTACTTAAGATTATTTAATTAGCTCCATTTTCATTTCCCAAAATTACCCCCAATTCAAACACAATTTCAATAATCATGGTTCATGTACCTCTCATAGTTCTCTACCTTGCAACCAGTATCACCTTGACTAGTATGTTTAGTAAGATTATAGACCTTGTATCAGATTAATGGGGGCCTTAAAAATTAGTGTCCAAGCCTGTCTTCCTAGCTACGTTGCAAGATATGTTCGATTAACACTATATCCCTATCAAAATCATATAATACTCAGTTGTTCCTAACTCCAATCTCTATATACTAACTCGCATCCATAGATCTAATACCACTATTTCATGACCCACCTTTGCTCAAAACCTCTCTCCAGCCTCTATTGGAGATGAGGGCGACCTATGCAACTTGACTGTAATAGGCCACTTGTTGGAAACAAGCACTAAGGGTATAATCAGACATTAATGGGAGGGGATCTACAATATAGGATAGGGGGATCATCTGTATAATGGGTCTCAATGAAACAGGGGGTCAATGACAAGTGTTCTTGATGACATAGGGGGGTTTGATAGCATGGGAGAGATGGGAGTGGGTATTGACTGAGGGGATGATCGATGATGTGGGAAGGGTGGATCAATTGTGCATGTGAGGTGGTAGCAGGAGAGTGCTCTATGAAGGAGGGGGGTGCTCGACACAGGAGGGGAAATTGGGGAAATATGTAGTGACTGCTAAAGAGAGATCACCTGAATATCCCCCATGGGAAAAATTAAAATTCTAGTAGAACAGGTTTCATAAAAACATAGGTAAATGGTGTGTGCTTAAATTATCCCCGTTTCTATAAAACATGAATGATTAGTCATGTTTGAAAATGCATATAATCTACCCACACACCGTCTCCCTATATTTTATGAAACATAAGTAATTAAGTTAACCAAATTTATAAACTCATATATATAAATGATTTTTTGTAGGGTTGTATTATATGATTAATTTATATGTAAACCTATATGTTCGTATGGTGTATATAATAGGCTATGATTTAGACAAATTGAAAAATTTATAAAGATTCCTATTCTTTGTGGTATGATATATCTTATAGACTATGATATGATATATTAGGTGCATGGGAACTGCCACTTCTTCCAAATGGTTTTTTCATTGATTATGAATCATACAGATTATTTCAATATTAGATAAATGGGAAAATTAAGTGAGGGAAACGAGTGGACACTTTAGGTATTCACAAATCCATCATGACCCACCAAACCCGCTACCCTCCTCCAATGAATATTCACAAACTATACTCTCCTTACCCTACCCTAACCCTTACTACTCCTTTAAATCTCTTAGATAACTCGATGTCATTAAATTATTAGGTGGTAAAAACTATTTACCTCTTCTCTTAGTGGTGAACTTAGGATATGATAGTCGCAGATCCAACCCCTCCCTCCTCTATGGAGGGGGGGGGGGAGATCTACACCTACTATCTTCTGGTTCTAGGCATCATCCCTTCCTTTCATTATCTGACCATATTTTATTTCCTCCTTTCAGGGTGATTTGGATGATACTTAAAGTTACATATCTCTTCAATGGTTCACCTCATCTTGGACTTTCGACTAAGGAGTTCTCATAATATTTGGATCTCTTCAATCTAATATTTGTGGCTCACTTCATGAATCATCAACCTTCAGTTGATTCCTTTGAAAAGTTATTCTTTGGTTCTTGGAGTATATATGAATGAGTGTTGGTCAATCTTCTTGACAAGTGAAATATAATGATATTCTTTTCTTTAGAGTATGATCTAATTACCACATATTCCATAGATCTTTGATCCCTCAATGAATTCCACTTCCATCTCTTTTGATGGTCTTATGATTTTCACATGAAATGAGATGTTCCTTTCATGATGGTGTGGGTTAGTTTTCTAGAACTACCATTGCCTTTCCAAAATCCATCTATTATCAGTATATTGGTGAATATGGTAGTCCATTATTCATGTTCTAATAGACAAAAAATTGTTTCTTTTCATTAGATATCCCCCTGAATCTGTATTGAGGTTGATGTTTCAAAGCCTATAGTGAATTGTGTTTGGATCGTGATTAGGGAAGAATTTTGATGGAAGTAAGTGGTGGTTTTTGAGTCTTAGACTGACTACTGCTTGTCTTGAAAATATTTTGGGAATCTTTTTTCATCATGTCATTGAGGATGTAGGGATCGACAAGGGACCAACTCTATCCTGAGCCCAATGTTTAGGAAAATGGCTACTGATGACCCCATGGTGAACTAGGTTTTTATAACACATGATGATTCCAATCAGAGGGAGGACCCATATGGTTCAGGAGGGGTTGAGGAGGAGAACAAATTCATTTATGGGGAACTGAGATCCCTCATAACACAATCCTTATCTAATGTTGAGTCATTTTGTAATGGATTCGGACCCACACATGAGGAGGTGATCTAGACTATTAATGAAGGAGACTCATTGGGAGGCAAAGACCATGAGAATTCTATTCAGGAATCTCATGCTTTACAATTGGTTGGGTGAATCCAAAAATCATGATAAGTAAAAGAAAGAGTAGTTTGACTATTAATATAAGTAATCATTTTGAAGGTTTGGATGAGGAAGGGCTAGAGCAGGATCATAGGACCTCATGGAAAGTTCAGGAAAAGGGGACTCATGAATTAGCTGATTTGGTCATGCGTATGCCTTTATAATAGGATATCCCCATACTTTACTAAGGTTTCTCTAAGGCTGATTATGATGAGTAGATTTCTATTCAATTCTCAGGTGACATTTTTAAGGGATCATGACATAAAGGGATTCATAGTCTATAGAAGAAGAAGGCAAGGAATGGAAACCATGATACATGGGGCATATTGTGGTTAATAGGAAGAAAACTAAAGGTATAAAGGATTACTCTTAGCTACCTAAGATTATAGAAACAAGGTAAATTAGAAGGACCAATGTGATGGTCGAAGGAACAATGACCCAAGACCAGGAATGTAAGAAGAGTTCATATATATGAAGTGGAAATAAAAAGACCAAGAGTGGTGAACCTAAGTAACAAAGGAAGGGTGGTGGGGTAGGGTAGTTATATGGGGAAAAGGAAAAAGAAAAAGGGAAAAATCCCGAGAACATTCAAAATTCTAATGAATAATTATAGGAAGGGTCCTTCTATATTAAGGTTTCAAAAGAGGAGGTGGATAGAATATTTGAAATATTACTACGGCTTGATTTCAATGAGTATAAAACGGCTTGGATCATCAAAAAGACCAAATTTTAGCACATGGATTCAATAAAATGAAGATTAATGTAGATGGATAAGTCCAAACTTGGGACAAGTCAGACAACCACATGGAAGACTTAGTCAAAGATGATCTGGATATGAAGGTACATACACTTTAATGGGGGATATATAAGGTAATATATTCAAATAGTTTAAGTCTTTTTTAATTATTTTTTGATTTCTTACTGTAATAATTAACCCATTTCTTTGAATTGGTTGGTTTCCCACTTTTTCTCTAAATATATTTTGAAATAAATTTTTTAATATTCATTCGATGTCATTTCTATTTGATGCTCGCCATAACCTCCCCCATCTATAGGTATATCTTAAAATCTAATACCCTAACCCTCCCCTCATACTCTTCATCACCATCCCTATTCATCTCACACACCAAATCTGTCTTCAGTTTAGAAGAATATGGTTTTTAGGGATTGTTTGTTCATGTGTATGTGTATTTGTGTGTCTATGTGTATATGTAACACCCCTAGATTTTATGAAAAATATTCTTTTAATTTCATTAATGTCTTGTGTTGTATTCTACACCAAGATTACCTTGCGCTATACGCAACACCGTATTAGCTTGCAGTATACGCAACACTATTCTTGGATCGTGTTACACACAATTTTGATAATAGTTATTCTACGAAACATTGAGTATATATATATATATATATATATATTCAATGTATAAATGAAATATGGTTGCATTCTGTTATACGAAACAACGAAGGATTCTTTCACAACATGCAACCCTGACTTGGCTTGCATTACACGCAATCGCGACCTTCCTTGAGAGCGTGTGTTGTACGCAATACCGGGTTTTAATAAACAATGTTATATTATTATAATATTGTCATGAACTAGCCGTTATGAATAGTATTAACTAAATTTTGAATTTTATAATATTATTATTCATTTTAAACATTTCTAGAACATGGTATAAGAACAAAATAATTTTTTCGGGTAAAATAAGTATTTTTCAAAAAATGCAGTTTTGCCGCCTTTTGATGACGCACCCACTTTAAATCTATTTTTTTGACATGTTTATAAGTTAAATTTGAAAAAATAAAATTATTCTTTGGAATCAAGAAATAAAAATTTACCTTGGATAAATTTTTCATATTATTCTGGTAACTTTCACATTTTAATGAATAGTAAAAACACGCTATATTTTAATTAAAAACAACTTTTTTCATCGTAATATCTTATGTGGTTAAATTATAATATTTAATGGTTTTAAAGTATAAATATAATATATTTTTACCATTTAATATAATTTATGTCATTAGCATTGATTTTACCTTGAATTCGTAGGTTAAATCAATTCAATCTTTTGCAATATTTTAAAAAAAAACCCATTTTTATTCGACAACGGGATTAATTTTAATTTAATTTCTGAAACTTCTGTGTATTGAATTTTATAAAATGGATTCCATATTTGGAATCAGTGGGTACAAATTATGTTAATAGGCTACTTTTTATTTTTGGGAATTATGAATAGTAACTACGATAAATTTTATTTACCATAGTTAAAGGTAAATCGGGTAATTAAGGGTAAATATAATATTTTAAAATTACCATAACAAATGTCAAAATCCTATTGGATGACTAAAAGTCGACCCATATCACCTAAGGGTCGGATTAGATTCATTTAATTAAATTTTTTCAATGAAAATAATTTAATTATTATTAAAACCAAAGAATGTGACAACATGTCACTTTCTTAAATCTTATAAGTATAATAATTTTAATCTAGTGATAAACTTCATGAAACTTCAAACATGAATAGTCTCCAGAAATATAATACAATTATCTACATCATAGGAATTTATTTAGAATTTTTAGGTATTAAATAATTATCATTTATTATGACACATAGATGATGTAGTAATCGTCTTATTAATGAAATATTGACATAATTGATGTTATAAATGCCCAAATAAATGTAATTTGAGACTTTTTATGACTTAAACTAATTTTATAGGTTACTATGACATGTTATCGTTGATTTAAGTAACTTGGTTTGAACTTATCATTCTGTTATGAATTTCATAAAAATCATATACCAAATAGTGTCAAAATTGACATAAAATAGTTTTTAAAACAAATATTATATTATTAATTGTTATTTTATTCCTAAAAATCTAAGGTTCGGCCAAATGACTTAGATATTATTATATATATTAATAATAAAAAACTTGGGGTTCTTTTGTCTTGATATAATAAGTTTATTAACCATATAGTGTAAGAAAACAAAATGACACGGTAAAAGTTAAATTATTTAACTTAGAGTTAAATCTAATTGATAAGGGTAAAATAATAACCTAAACTTGTCTAAATCCTATTGGATGAGAGGATTTAGACCCATACACACCTTATCCTAGAAATAAATCAATTTGGATCTATTTAAAACCGAACTTGACTTTATAATAAAATAATATTTTTAGTTATTCCAAAGGTGCCCCTCTCCTCCCTTATAAAAGGGAACCTCCTCCCTCTCTTCCTCACACAACTTTGAGCCTTCAAGATCGGCCAAACCCTGAAAAATTATCTTCTCCATTTCCCTAGAAACATCCTAGAGGTTATGGTCTTCCTCAAAGACCAATTTTAGTGCCCTAAGAGGAGGTCTCAAAGAGGCACTTCAAAGAAGAGGTAATTTCCGTTACCGATTCTTTCACCTTTATTTCTTCTTCCACTTCTTCGTCTTAGGTTGTTTAATTATGAAGTAATAACATCAGTATCAATAATATACTGATATGTTATTATAATTATGAAACAATCCTATTTCACCATCTATCCATCCTACGGAAAACGAAATCACCGCGCGTGCGTACGTACGGAATACCGTCTCCACGCCGTGGTGAAATCTATTTTCCACCACCACCTTACATGGATGGGTAAAATGGTGTAAATAATAACTATATATGATTTTTATAAAGTGATATTTATACTGAAATAGTATACATACACTTCAACACAAGTTCACGAACATGAGAACGATATCATCGCTCGTGCGTACGTACGGACTACCGTCTCCACGACACGATGAGATTCATTCTCCATGTTAACCATTTAAGAATGATTATAAAGTATATATAAGAAATAATAATGAAATATATTACATTATAAAGCTACTGGATTTATGTATATATGTATGTCATCTACTTACTTCCATTCAAGATAATAAGGAAAGGAAAACAACGTTCATTCGTACGTACGGACTACCATCTCCATGAACGGTGTGTTTCATTTCATTTATCTATCTATTATATATATATATATACTGAATATATATGATATATAAATCATGTTTTATATTCTGGAAGTAAGTAAATCATGATATAAGTAATAATAATGTCAAGAACAACAAGTCCAAACACCTACGATAAATGAAACGATTTTACCCAAAACGCTTCTTTAACATGGAATTTACAAAAGAATGGGTAATATAAAGTCATAAGTGAACCATATATGATATCATAACAATGAATATGATTCTGTAATAAGTTAATGACATTATTTAAATCATTATACAGGAGGTTCGGATACGTACAAAGCATATCGGACATAAGGTAAGGGAAATGTCACAATCTCATTTTTATCCGAGATTGTTTATACTTTGGTATTTACTGGGGTGTATTTTATCATCCACATCCATGTTTCCTAAATATGTAATATTATTTCCATCCAACTACAATTGTTTAAATCCTATTTTACCATTCGGTGAGTTTTTAGTAAAAGATATGAAAGGAATCTTTTTTCGTTTTTCGTACGAGGTACTTTTTGACTTTTCCGACAAAAGTACGAGAAGAATGTTTTTTTAACTTAAACGGAACGAACGGATTTTTACAGTTTTATAAAGCCTTATTTTCATGAAGCTTCCTCCAAAATATTTCATGACTATTTTCAATAAAATCTCTTTCTTTTAAAATTGCATGACGTTTTGTGAAAAGAAATTGATTTTGAGGAAGAAAGGATATTTTCCTCAAGAATTCATTTCAAGTGTTTTATCAAAATTATTTTCCATCTAAGATAATATAGGGTTATGTTTATATCCCTATTATTACATTGATTTGATTATGTTGTGATGGAATTATTTTTATGAATCCCTTTATCTTATATGAATTGTTTTATGATGTCATGTTGTTTAAGTATCCCATTTTTATTACATGGGTTATGCAACGATGTATGATTTATGATTTTGTGGCACACATAAGAATGGTATCATTATGAGATGGGTGGGACCTATATCTCCCTCCAATGCATTGGGTAAAGATTTTATATCTCATGAGATAGACATGGCTGGAATGGTAGGCTATACCGGTTCAGTGAAACAGGGCTGAAACGAGGGTGACTCGGTTCAGAAAGGGACTTTGTCCACTAAGATAGTCTTGACAATGAGTCTTGACTAACAAGAAATGATTCTCTATGATTATGTGTGTATGCCACAAAGTTTAATGTTTTAAGTTATGATTATTGTGATTACATTTCACTGCCATGAGTTATCCTAGGTTATGAAATTATGATCTCTTTCACAGGTTAAGATTTCCAAAAGTTATGTGCTTATGTATATGATGTGATTGATATATCTTTTGTTTACCCTTACTGAGCATTTGAGCTCACCCTTTTATGTTTTCTTTTCCCCAGGATATAAATAAAGGTTTTAGGTATAAAAAAAGGGAAGATCTTTATGGGAGATGTTGAAGATCTTTCACCAGGATTAGAAGATTATATTCCGAGTTTCCAAAGACACTAAACTATTACGATCCTTGTGTGTGTGTTTTTGTTATGTACTAAGTATTCCGCAAATGTAATGTAATGTCAATGTACGTCAAGCTTCGGGTCTCTACAGTATGTGTATGTGTATGTGTATGTGTATGTGTATGTGTATGTGTATGTGTATGTGTCTGTGTATGTGTATGTGTATGTGTATGTGTATGTGTATGTGTATGTGTATGTGTATGTGTATGTGTATGTGTATGTGTATGTGTATGTGTATATGTATGTGTATGTGTATGTGTATGTATGTTTATATAGTATGTGGAAGTATATATACATATGTATATAAGTTTATGTATGTGTATGCACATGTATGTAATTATATGTATGTGTATGTGTATGTGCATATCCATATATATGTGTATGTGTACTAGTATGTGTATGTGAATATGTGTATGTGTATGTATATGTGTATGTGTACTTGTATGTGTAGGTTCATATGTGCATGTGTATGCGTATGTTTATGTCTATATGTTCATGTGTATGTGCATGTATTTGTAAATATGAAAGTCGATGCGTATGTATGTGTGAATGCGTATGTGTGTGTGAAAATTTGTGTGAATGTGTATGTGTATTTGTGTGTACATGTATGTCTATGCATATATATGAGTGCGTCCATGTGTTTGTAAATGAATATTTATATGATATGTGTATTTGTGTGCATGCACATGTATGTATGTGTAGATTTATACATATGTGTATGTGTATGTGTTCATGTATGTGTATATGTTTATGTATGCATATGTGTATGTGTATGCGTATGTGCATGTATACATGTGTATATATAAGTTTACGTATCTGTACATGTATGTCTATATATATATTTGTGTGTATGTGTATGTCTATTGACTGATTTAATATTATTTATTCATTTTTAATATTTCTCAATTTTTAGTAATTTATATCATTTATTCATTTTTATTATTTATTCATTTTTAATACATATTCATTTAATATTCTTATAGTATATTCAATTTTGATAGTTATTTATAAATTTTAAATATTTATATATTAAATTTAATAATAATATTTTTAATTATTATTAAAATTATAAAGGTTGACAATTAACTGTAATTTTTATATAAAATCAATACACTACATACATTAATAATTATCAATAATATTATAAGTTATTTATTCATTTTTATTCATTTTTCATGTGTTTTCAATTCAGGTAATTAATGTTATGAAATAACTATTTTAAATCTTTATTGTAATTTCTATAATTTTATTGATTCATTTTCAATATTATTTTATTTAATTTTTTTTTCAATTTTAATATTTATTAATTTATTATTTTTTTTGGAATTTATTCATTTTTTAAAATGTATACATAATTATTCACTAATTTTAATATTTTCAATTTTTTTTTAATTTATATTAATAATATTTATTCATTTTTATTTAGTAAGTTTTAATATTTTTAATATGTTTGAAATTTATATAATTGATTTCTATAAGACCATCTCTAACAGAAACCATTTTGGCGTGAAATTGATCTCCAACATACACCATCCCAACACCATTTTGGTGTTTATGTTGTTAATTATGTTATTATATTAAATTCTATTTTTAATATATGAAGGGAAAATGTTATTGAACTATTTTTTTCATATTTTTTACTTAATTAATCAAATAATGTAATCATATATATTTTAAATCATTCCTTATGAATATATGTTTGTATATTTAAATTAAATTAAATTAAATTAATTTGATTATTAACATTTTTATATCGTCAATATAATTCAATTATAATAATTTCTCAATTTATATAATTAATTTTATCTATTTATTTATTTTTACTCATTTTTTTGTGTCTGTAATTCATGTAATTAATGTCACAAATTCAAATTTTTAAATATTTTTGTAATTAATTAAATGTTTTTTATTTATTTTCAGCACCTCTTTTGGTTTCTGTTTGTTGTGAGCTATTTTTCCATGTTTTCCTCCCTCATCCTCTTTGTATCTTTCTATTTTAATAAAAGGGATTAGGCCTTTATACCCGATCTCAGACCTATTTAATTTTTTAATTTATATGATTAATATATATTCAATTTCATTTATTAAGCTGTAATATTTTTAAAATGTTTGAGATTTTTTAATTAATTAATTTAAATGGATTTTTTAATATTTTCATAATTTTTTACGTGTTTACAATTCAAGTAATTAATCATACAAATTATACATAATAATTTACTAAGTTTTAATATTCTTAATATGTTTTTAATTTATATAATAAATATTTATCCAATCTTATCTGTTAAGTAGTACTATTTTTAAAATGTTTGAAATATATATAATTATTGTTATTTAATTGCATTTTTAATATTTTTTTTTCATTTTTGTACGTATTTACAATTCATGTAATTAATATTATGAGTTGATTTTTTTAAAAAGATTTATTATCTATTAAATTTTATTTATTCATTTTTAATATTATTTCAGTCTATATTATTTATTCATTTTTAATATTTATTATTTTTTATATTTTTTTGAATCTAATAATTTTCAAATATTTATTTATACAAATTTAGTTACTATATTTAAATATTTTCAATATGTATTCAACTTCATTTTAATATATATTCATTTTTAATTATTTTATTTCACTCATTTTTAACATTCATACATTGAAGATCATATATTTTTTAATAATGATATTTTTTTACTTTTTTTTATAATTTATTCATTTTTAATATATATTCGACTATTTTTTTATATTTTATTTTAAATAGTTTCAATTAGCACTTAAAAAGCGTCAATAAATACATGTTTTATTAATAATAAAATAATAAACACTGATAAAAACTATCCTTATGAGTTCTAAAATTATAGTGCTGATAAATATAGGTTTTATCAGCACTTGTCATTTTAGCACTGATAAAACTCATATTTATTAGCACTTTTTTGGGAATTGATGATAAAAACCTTCCCAATCATATAATTTCAACCCTAAAAAAACTCACTTATTTGTGTCGTTCAAGCTGTTGTGGAAGTTGCATAAGCGCCTCACCCCAGTTGGCGAGGACTCGACAAGTGCATCCAAGAGACCTGAGATCAGATCTGGGCAGAGACATATTTCTGGGGTACTATAGCTGTACTGTAGCAGATACTGTTTTGTACTATAGAAAACAGAACTATTCATATGTTTGGGCTTTCGGGCGACTAGTTTGGTCCTTGAGTCCTT
Source organism: Viscum album (assembly GCA_963277665.1). NCBI lineage: Eukaryota > Viridiplantae > Streptophyta > Magnoliopsida > Santalales > Viscaceae > Viscum > Viscum album. The sequence goes on from OY728145.1 coordinate 1,337,785,198, forward strand.
CAAGGCCTTCGGGCCACCCAAGGCCTTTGGGACATTAAGGATTTCTGGTCACCTCAAGGCCTTCAGGCCACCTCAAGGCCTTCGGGCCACCTCAAGCCCTTCGGTCCACCTCAAGGAATTTGTGTCTCATAAAATTATCCTTAAATGGACTAGATAGACTCTATAAGAAGCAGAATCCAAATAAGGATTCAGAGTAGATGCATTTACAAGAGAAGATAAATCATATTTGGTAGAACGAGAGGGTATGAAAATTGCCATATGGACCAGCCTATACATGCAGGGAAGCCTAGCCAAATAACCATGTGAAGGTGGAGAGCTGGCATCATGATATAGACACTAGGGAGGGGCGGTTCCAAGTAATTATAGTCTGGATAAATTCCTCTAAGATCTAAAGGTCATGTAATGTCACGAAGCCTACATTCCAGGTAAGGGTCCCCCATCATCCCTTAAAATGAGGATTATAAAAAATGAATAAAAATAGAAGTCCTTCGGGCCATTTGGGATAAGCTATCGTGAAATTCGACCTTTGCCGTCACTCCCCCTCATACTTCTCGGACAAATCGACCCCCTCAAAACCTAAGGTATGTGATTATTTCTACTCCTCTTTAATCAATATTACATCACCAGTTCAACATCATAAATAATTTACTATTCCTCTAAAATGAATGTGTCCAAACATTATCAAGTTTAAGTAAGCATGCAAATTATATGATTATGGTAAACTAATATCCATTCCCACATAGGGTAGGGATTTTTTTTCTAGTCTCTAAAATTAGATGAAGTACCCCAACCACACAAATCATTCCCATGAACCATCCTAAAAGGAAGTATAGTTTGGTGTTTCCACTGAGATATGGGATGGATTTAATTTCTGCCTCCAACATCTGGAGAACCCGCAACATGAAAATTTTCATGTTGACTCAATCTACCTTACTTTTTCATTTAGAGTTCCCCAGTTCATTAAATCTTCACTCATAGTATTTTCTTCCCCCTACTGACCCCATTGAGTATTCCTTTAACTTTCATTCCAACCTAGGATCCAATTAGTAAGTGGGTCTTTCTTTTTAGTCTGTTCTTTCTCTTGGACTCACTTTAATTCATTCCAACCACAATTGGATTTCTTTAAGTCATCATTTTCATATATTTTTATAGTTTAATTTATCAGTTCATGCCATTGAGAAACACCAATAATTTTATTTAAACTCTATTCCCAGTTACAGGGAATCCCCAAAATCTCTTTAATGATCCATTCAGACTACCTTTCAAAACATCCACATCTACTTCGGTCTTATTTAAACCTCATTCCCATTTTCCTCTCAGACTTTTTTCCTGAGTTGATTCTCCCTGTTGGTTCCATTAGGGCTGACTTTTCTTTTTTGGTCATCCCAAGTAGTTGGTCTTATACTCTAATCATTAGTTTGAGATGAGCCTTTCTACTGATCCCTCTATGAAACTTATTTAACTTGTGTTGAAGTTGATTGTTCCTTCCGACCCTAATAAGAATTTTCATTTCTATTATTTGAGGCTTTATCCCAACCATGTGAATTGTTTAAATTTGAATCATTCTTCAAACCCCAATTAGATTTTCCTTTAGTTTTTCTAGTATATTGAGAGGCTAAACCTAAGACTCCTAGTTTATTAAATTTAAATTAAATATTTTCTTTCAAGCATTGGGTTCTCAAGACTAGGTGATATTTCCCTATCATCATTTTCATCATCTGAAAAAAGATCATCAACTTCATATCCTAAGAATCTTGTCACTAAAACACCACCTGGGCCATCATGTACCAAGTGAAAAAATGAATAAACATCAACTCCCCCTCTTTTTTTACTCCAACCAATCTAAGTTACATAATATATCCATGATCTTCATGTTTTTAGTAGATGTAATTTTATTTTTAGTCTTTATGATTGTATAGATATCACACATTCCCTTCCTTCAATGATTTCCACCACTAGAAAAAAATATCAATACATATCATTTGACTCTTATTATCTAAGAATAATGGATTCATGTATTTTAAATGATTATTTAAGAATGATATTTTTGGGTTTTATTCTAATAATTTATGTGTATTTATTTATTTTGTAAAATATTAATATTAAAAAATAAAATTAGATGTATATGAATATAGAATGGCTGGATTCTAATCATATGACAAAAGAGTATGAGGATAGTGTAAAAAACCTCATCAAGATCGCAAAAGATCACGTATATGGCCCTTCTCAAATCTTTTTTCCATGTGTACCCTATTTTTATTGAAGATTAATTAGTCTATAGGATTTGGAAGAATACTTGATCTATCATGGAGTAGATAAAAGTTATTAATGTTGGACTAAACATGGGGAAAAACCAAATGCAGCTAGTGACTTGGATAACAATGTGTTTTAGGGATCATATAATATGATTACAAGTGTTAACAATGATGAAAACCGTATTGAGGATATGATTATAGGTGTGAATGATGATGCAAATCATACTGAGTAAATGAAAATTAAAGTTGAAGATGAACTTATTGATTATCCAAAAAAGTTTTAGAAGTTAAAGATTTATGAAAAGATGCTATTATATACTATTTATACTAAATACACAAAATTTTCATCCATATTGAAGCTACATAATGTAAAAGATGTAAATAGATGGAGTGAAACCAGCTTTACCGAACTAATTTATCTCTTGAATGATATGATACCAGAAGATAACAAGCTTCCTTGTTAAACATATGACGCTAAAAAAATGATACACTCAATGGGTATGATCTATGGATGAATATATGCATATTAAAATGACTTTATACTATTTCTCAAGGACCATGAATCACTTAAAATATTCCCAAAGTTTGGTGCGTCTCGATATAGGAAGGATGGATCAATTCCTTCAAATGTTTTATGGTACTTTCCAATAATTCCAAGGTTTAAGTGCCTATATTGAAGTGAGTAGACTATAATACAGTTGATATGGCATGCATATATAATAAACCAAGATGGGAAACTTCATCACCCATCTAAATATCCTCAGTGGAATAAAATTAATCATGAGTATCTTGAATTTATAAAAGATCCATGAAACATTTGTTTTGTGCTATATACTAATGGAGTGAATCCCTTTCGTTTACAAATAACCACTCACAGTACATAACTAGTTTGGTTGGTAAATTAAAGTATGCCACCATGGTTATTCATGAAGTGAAGATACATTATGTTTTCTATTCTTATATCAAGACCAAAACAATTGGGTAGTGATATTGATATTTATTTGGTTCCATTGATCAAGGTTTTGAAATTAATATTGGATTTAAGTATTTCACTGTCTATTTCTTACAAAAATAAAGATTTCACATTGAGATCTATTTTTTATAGAATGATAAATAAATTTTATACTTATGTAAATATGAAAGTATATATCATTAAAATAAACTCAAGGTAATACTATTTAAAATAAGGTACACACTCAATTTGGCTAAACAATTCATCAGAGACTATGTTTCTTGGACATCATATATTTATGCCTTGAAGACATAAATACCATTCTTTTATGACATCATTTTATGGGAATTCAAAATAAGTTACAAAACCATCTCCACTAATAGGTGATAAAATTATTGAGAAAGTAAAAGATATGGAAACCAATTTTGGTGAACCTTCTTAAAAAAACCTTATAAAAACCAGTTGGAAAAAGTGATATGTTTTTTTGAATTACCATACTTGAATTGTTTGTATGTCAGAAATTTTCTTGGTTTCATGCATGTGGAAAACATGTATTTTATAGTGTCATTAAAACATTAATAAATGAACTTGAAAAAACAAAGGATGACATTAAAGATAGGTTGGACACGAATAAGATGAGGATACAAGAAGAGTTGGCACCAGTGGATAGTGAAAGACAAAATTATATTCCTCCAAATGCTTACACTCCTTTAAAAAAAATTGAGATATCAGTTTTATAACTTATTGAATGATGCTAAGGTTTCAGTGGTGTATTTATCAAATATAAATAATTTTATGTCAACATCTGATTAAAAGTTAAATGGTTTGAAATCACAGAAATTTCATGTTTGATGCAAGATCTTATTCCTATAGATTTACATTGTATTTTTCCTAATAATTTATAACATAAATTAATTAAGCACTCTTTCTTTTTCAAATCTATATGTAGTAAAGTAATAGACCTAGTGAAATTACCAATTATAGAAAAGGAAATTACTATCATATTATATGAATTAGAGATGTTATTTCCAATGTATTTCATTGATATGATGGTTCAATTGGTTAAATAGATCTGGCTATGAGGTCCTGTACATTATAGAGGGATGTAACCCATCAAACAATATATGAATATTTTGAAAGGGTATGTTAAAAATTGAAGTACACCAGAAGGTTGTATTATAGAGAAATATATTATTGATGAAGCCATTAAATTATTTCCCAAATTATTGTCTGATATGGAAATAATTGTTCAACTAAAATCTCATCACATATGGCTTGTTATGGGTGTTGAAATTTCTAGAATAGATATTTTTGGAATTAATATTACAGGGAGGGATTATGCTAACATTTATGTTTTTCATAACAATTTAGAGGTTTAAAAATATGTCGAAACCGACCAAGTAATTATTAGGAATTTTAATCCATTAAGGGATGAAAGATAGATATCAAATAGACATAATCAATAGTTTATATAAAGGCTTCAAGACCATATTTTTAAAGTGTCAACTAAAAATATGAATTAAATTTTAGAATGAATTTGATGTCTAACCAGAGGACCATGTCAATATGTATTATGTTATAACGGTTTTGTAATTAAGGGTTATATGTTATATACAAAGGAACATAATGAGTGCAGTACCCTGAAAAATAGTGTATTTATACTTGTGGTTGAAGAGATGTATGTATTTGGTACCAAATAAAAAAAAAATCTAATTTATGTGAAAATGTCATAATTTGGATTTTTTTTGAATAAATATGCGAGTTAGATTATAAAAAATTCCAAGTACCGTTTTTTCAATTAATGTGGGTTGATAATAAAATTTTAGTTAAAATTAGTTATTTTGGATTCGTGAAAGTGGATTTTAGTAAGGGTACAAAGATGAACCATTTATAACAACATTATAGGTAGGAAAATTATTTTATGTTCTATATATGATAAATAAAAATTTGTAAACTATTCTATTATCAACCAAAACCACTGAAGGGTAAAATTTCAATTCAACTAGGGATGGACCTTTCATTGGGATATCACAATCATCTCATGGAGGTCCCAATATAGATATGGTATTGTATGTTAGAGTATACCACAATGAGGGGATTTGGAAACTCGATATAAGGGTCAAATCCATTAACCATTTAAATAAAAAAATAGTCTAGTAATCATTCAATATTTGTTGTAATATAGATTGTGTTACCACATATTATTAACATTTCACTACTGAATTGAAATAATCTAAATTAAATGTTCAACAAATTCTGTAGATAATGGATTCTACACATGCCAAAGCTCCCAATCCCTTGTAATAATAGGTTTCTCAACATGTTGATGCTCCCAATGTAGGGGAACAACATGTTTCTCAACATGTTGATGCTCTCAATGTAGAGGAACAACAATTTTCTCTTTACACTGATGCTACTAATCCCAAGGAACAATATATTGATAATGTTGAAGCCAAGAAAATGGTAGAAGGTAAAAAACCTATGTCCCAGAAAAAAGGAGTGTCATAGCACAATGATGTTAACGAAAATTATTAAGGTGAGGAGAAGATGCACCAAATTTGAGGATGGATGCAATGCACATAACCAGTCTCTTAACCAAAACAAGTCCATTTTCATTAGTTTCATTAGACTCACCACTTGAATGCATGTGCGATTGATATAAATACATGGAAGAATATTATTCCCTCAGTCAAGACACTAATTTTGGAAGAGATTATGGTAAAATTATGATATACTTTCTTTATTTTACTAAAAATAATAATAATGAAAAATTGATTTACTCTTGTTTATATCTTCAGTGTGTATTTACATAATATTACTATCAACTTAAATTTGTATTGATGGTAGCTAAAAAAGATTTTAGAGGATTTAAAACAATTTTTATGAAGCATCATCACATGGATGTTGGAGGGAAAATAAAACCACACCCACCACAAATGTATGCACACATGATAGACCATGGAACATGGAATGTGTTTATTAGACATCATGTGGAGGAATATTTCCAAGAACATTGTGATTGGTAATACATTAACTGATAATACATGTATTAATCACTTTGATTAAGAATAATTAATTTATGAAAAAAAACCGGGTGGTAAAAATAAGTAGCTGCATAAAAACCAACATACCCTTACTGTAAATCAAGGATGGGGTATTATTCACTTGAAAAAATAATTGTATGTTTTTTAAATCTATATTAATACTTTTATGTGACATGAAACAAAAACATAATTATGTTCCTTTGTTTATATGCAGATCGATGAATCAAAATCAAAATCTAGTTTAATCTCATGAAATGTACTATAAAAGGAGGCTCATGTAAATAAAGATAGAATATTAATAGGTGAAAACACACAAAAATTATGGGAAGTATGTGTAAGTATGAAATAATAAATTTTCTTATTCGTTAAATCAGTATTATATAACAATGATCAATTATTTTCCTATATATTTTATCCTATTTTTACAAAATAATATTTATCATTTGTACCTAATTAATGACTACAGACTTGAAGTGTCCAAAAAAACATGGCCACATCAGAGGTCAATCTTTGGAATGTCTCCCTAAAAATATTTTGAGAAAATAAGTACACATGGAGATAAAGATAAGAAAATGGATGAGATACTGACACAAATATATTCTCTAGAATAAAAACATAATTGGTAGTTTGAGTTATTATTTAATGTTATGGGAAGGTATCAAAGAGAATAAAAAACACAAAAAAAACCACTACATGAATATAATCCCCCCAAATTTGAGGCTATCCATTCCCCTTAAAGTTATAACTTACCATAGGTAATTAATTTTGTCATAAATTTTTCAGTGAAATGTGAATTTAGAAGACATTGATACCTTTCCTATACTAATATTCTATAAGGTAAAAATGATTATGATTTATATCTATTAGCACCCACCCATTTCCTTGTTGTGAGGGGTATAATGTATCATATTTAATGAGATATTTCACATAATAATAACAATATTCCAAAAGGTTATATGAGAGTGGTGATTCACATTGCTCATGATTTAAAAACCAAGATACCTGTTTTACTTGATGAAATGGATGTTCACATGGTCAAAATTACTATTGAAACATTCATAAAATAACCATTTTATCTTGTAAAAATAAATGTCGACAAGGAGGAATTCTGTTATAATTTATTTTTTTTAAAAACCTTTTAAAGTTAATGAAAAATGTCTGAACTGATGAATTTTATTACAGATAGAGAAAGGGAATAGGAAACAGAAGGTTAAATCAAAACAATCTAAACGGTCAACCAATCGACCAAAAAAACATTTATAAAGTCTTTTTCCCTACTATTTTAACTTCCACATTTTCTAATATTACTTGTTCATGTGGATATAATGTCCAAAAATGGTGATATAGCTATAATTTATTTTAAAGAAAAAAATGTATGGGGAGGCCATTACAGACATTACTGGTCTTGATAATGTAAATGAAATCCTTAAGCATGAATGGATATGAGTCTTAGTTTTAAATTTATACATGAGGTGTATTTTCATAATTTTTTCCCAATAGGAGATCAACTATGTTAATTTCATTTAAATACTATTCATATTTTTTATAGGCATATATGTCAGTACTATTTTAAGGGAAAACCCAATGAACAAAAAATTGGACTTATTAGTCCTCACATAACTTTAATACAAAAAATCACATTATAAGAAGAGGAATATTAAATAATAGTAGAAAAATAATCCGTAATGTTTGAAAACAAACTTATAGATGATATCCAATTATTAATACCCATGATGCAGGCATGAAACTCTACAATTTAATCATATGAAAAATATTTTCATTCCTTTCATTATTTATTCCTTTTTATTTTTTAGGTAGCATTGGTTGCTCATTGCACTCATTTTAGATACTCCAAATATTTATTTTTTAGATTCAATGCATAGATACACAACAAGTCAACCATACATGATGAAATTTATCAATTTTTAAAATTTACATGTTTCATTTTGAAATTAAGATTCAAGCTATACATCTCATATTACTTTTTAAATAATTTTTAATGACAGGATAGTGTTTAAATATCATCAAAATCATGGTTTAAAGATATCCCATGAGCACAAGAATCCTATCGACTTCTACAAGTGGATAAGTATTAGGGTATATATAATAATATTTCATTATCAAAACAAATATCAAAACAAATTACCTATTTTTATCAATGCTTTTATAGTTTCAAAAATAATATACTAAAAATATTATGGTTATTAGGTTTTCAAATTTATAAAGGATATCACATTTCATCAAAAAATTAACATCATAGAAGAGGGTTTTCCTGATGATAATTACAATTTAATTTAAATAATTTATTAATTTTTTGTTTATTTATATTTTACAAGTACTACCAGGACCGTTGATGATTCTCATATTCAAAAATGGTAAGAGAGTTTTTTTTAAAAAAATGAATGGGATGAATACATGGTGTTAGAATGTATACAGAACTCATAATTCACTTAGGTATTTATTCTTCTCTTAATAGGGATATTTAATGTTTATTTGACCCATTTATGTTTAGTAATATGTTATTTCTATTTATAAATGTCTCAAAGTGTGGGTTTTCAGTTTTAAACTGATATTTTAGTTAAAAATTCTTTTCAGTCACTAAAAACCAAGAAAACATGCTCATATTGTCTTGATACTTTATAAAAATGTTTCTTAAGCCATTAGTGATGTGTAGGAATCATCCACACATCAATCAGGCACATGATGTGACCAATATGTCTCAAAGTGCATGTTTTCAATTTTGAAATGACATTTTAGTAAAAAACATGTGTCACTCTCTAAAAACCTAGAAACATACTAATATTATCTTAATACACCAAGAAAATAATCCTTAAGTCATTTTTGATGTGTAGTAATCAACCACATGTTAATCTGACACACGGTGGGACTAATATGACTCAATGTGTCTGTTATTATTTTAAATTGACATTTTAGTTCAAAAGACACATGACATAAACAAAATTGAGAAAAAAATTAATTTTTTTTTTACTTTAAGAAAATTATCTTTAACTCATTTGTGATTTTTATAAATTGGAAACACCTCAATATGATCCACTATGTAACCATTATGATTCAAAATGCGGGGTTTTAGTTTATAAATTAAATTTCCGGTAAAAAGACACATGAAATACTAAGAACAAATAAAACATATTCATAATTTTATTAATACTTTAGGTAAATGATCCATAAGTCATATGATGTGTATTAATTATCCATACCATAATCCAATACATAGTGTGACCAGTATGACTCAAAATGTGTGTTTTCAATCTAAAAATACATTTTAGTTAAAAACATGTTTAATTAACTAATAATCAATAAAACACACTTTAATTTTCATGATACTTTTATAAAATGATCTTTATGTTAAATTTGACATGTAGGAATCAACTACACATCAATTCGATGCATAGTTTGACTGGTTTAACTCAAATTTTTAATTTTGAGTTTAAAATGACATTTTATTTAAAAAGATAAGTGACATATTCAAAACTGAGAAGACACATTTATATTATTCTGACACTTTAGAAAAATGATTCGTAAGTAATTTGTGACATGTATGAATCATCCATACATCAATCTAATACATAATGTGACCAATATGACTTAAAATTTGTATTTTCCGTTTTAAATTGATATTTTAGTTAAGAAAACATCTTACTCACTAAAAACCAAGAAAAATCCCTCGAACTATCTTGATCCTTTAGTAAATTTATCCATAAGTCATTTTTGATAAGTAGGAATCAACTGTACATCAATCTGACACATGATGTGACTGGTATGAATATGAGTGTGTATTTTCAATTTAAAATGATATTTTAGTTAAAAGCATGTTTCACTCACTGAAAACCTAGACAACACACTCAAATTGTCCTGATACTTTATGAAAATGATACTTAAGTCATTTTTGATGTAAATAAATCAATCTCATGTTAATCTGATACACAGTGTGATAATTATGACTAAAAGTGTGTGTTTATATTGAAAATTGACATTTGAGTTCAAAATACGTATGACATACTAAAAACCAATAAAATTCATTCATATTTTTTTAATCATTATGAAAATGAACTATAAGTCAATTTTGATGTCTAGGAATCAAACACACCATAAAACGACACACGATTTGACCAGTATGTCTCAAAAAGTGTGGTTTCAGTTTATAAATAAAATTTTAGTTAAAAAGACACATGACATACTCAAAAATGAGAAAACACATTGATATTATTTTGATACTTTACTAAAGAAACCATATTTAATTTGTGACATGTATGAATTATCCATACATCAATCCAACACACGGTGTGACTGTTATTACTCAAAATGTGTGTTTTTAGTTTAAAATGACATTTTAGTTAAAAACACATGTCACTCAGCAAAAACTAGGAAATCATTCTTGAATTTTCTTTATACATTATAAAAATTATCTTTAATTTATTATCAATGTTTATGAATCAACCACATGAAAATATGATCCACAATTTGATCGATATGACTCAAAGTGCATATCTTCAATTTCAAAATGATATTTTAGTTAAAAATGATTTTCACTCATTGAAAACCTAGAAAAAACACTCATATTGTCTTAATAATTTAGTTAAATTATCCTAAATTTATTTGTGATATGTATGAATCAACCACACATTAATTTGAAGCATGGTGTGACCAGTATGACTCAAAGTGTGTGTTTTTATTTAAAATTGACATTTAAGTTCAAAATACATGTGAAAATTTCAAAAACAAAAAATGAATTCTGATTGTTTTTATACTTTAAAAAAATGATCCATAAGTCATTTGTGATATATAAGAACCATCCACACATCAATACAATACATTATGAGATCGGTATGAATCAATTTGTGTGGTTTTATTTTACAAATTACATTTCAGTTAAAAAGATGCAGGACATACTCAAAACATATAAAATATAGTCATATTGTTTTGATGCTTTAGGTAAATGTTATATAAGTAATTTATGACATATAAGAATCAACTGTACCTCAATTAAATTCATGGTGTGATCAGTATGACTTGATATGTGTGTTTTCAGTTTAAAAATAACATTTTAGTAAAAAATAAGTTTCACTCACTGAAAACTAATAAAACACACTTGAATAGTGTAGATACTTTATAAAAATGACCATTAACTTATTTGTGATGTGTAATAATCAACCACACATTAGTCCAATTCATGGTGTGATTGTTACAACTCAGTGTTCATGTTTTCGGTTTAAAATTTCATTTTAGTTAAAAAACCCATAACATACTAAAAATAGAGAAAACAGATTCATATTATTTTTATACTTTAGGAAAATTATCCATAAGTCATTTGTGGCATATAATAATCATATTTACCTCAATATGATACATGGTGTGACCAGTATGACTTGAAATGTGTGTTTTTAGTTTAAAATTGTTATTTTAGATAAAAACATGTGTCACTCACTAGAAACTATGCAAAAATAATCAAATTATCTTGATACTCAAGTAAAATGATCCTTAAGTCATTTGTGACATGTATTAATTATCCTCACATCAATCCAAAAAATGATGTGGCTAGTATGACTCAAAGTTCATGTTTTCCATTTAAAAATGATATTTAATTAAAAATGTTTGTTGTGCACTGAAAACCAAGTAAAAACACTGAAATTTTCTTAATACTTTTAGAAAAATGATATTTAATGCAGTTTTGATGTGTAGGAATCGACCACACATTAATTTTATATATGGTGTGACTGAAACAACTCAAAGTGTTTGTTTTTATTTAAAATCGACTTTTTTTATTTCAAAAGATGCATAATATAATCAAAACCAATAAAAAACAATCATATTATTTTTATACTTTAGGAAAATGATCCATAAGTAATTTTTGATGTGTAGGAATCAATTGAACCTTAATATGATACACAATGTGGTTGGTATGACTTGAAAAGTGTGTTTGTAGACATTTTAGTTAAAAACATGTGTCACTCAATGAAAATTGAGAAAACACACTCAAATTATGTTGATACTTTATGAAAGTTATTTATAATTTATTTGTAATGTGTAAGAATCATCCACATGTCAATCGAACACATGGTGTGACCATTGTGAATCAATGTGCATGTTTTCAATTTAAAAATGTCATTTTAGTAAAAAATGTGTTCCACACACTGAAAAATTAGAAAACACAATCCGATTTTCTTGATCGATTTATAAAAAGTTCTTTAAGTCATTTTTAACATGTAGGAATCAACCACACACCAATCTGACACATGGTGAAACCAGTATGAATCAAAGTGTGTGTTTTTTTTTTAAAATTAACATTTTAGTTCAAAACACAAGTCATGTACTTAAAACAAACATCATTCACTTAGATTATATTTATACATTAAAAAAATTATCCATAAATCATTCGTGATGTTTTGGAATCAACCACACATTTATATGATATATGATGTGTTTGGTATAATTCAAATTGTATGTCTTTAGTATTAAATTGTCACTTTAGGTCAAAACACACATCACATAATTAAAACTGAGAAAATACACTCTTATTGTCATGATAATTTAGGAAAATTATCCATTAATCATTTATGATGTCTAGAAGTTAACCACACATTATGACCCATGGTGTGCCCAATATAAATCAAAGTGTATGTTTTCAGTTTAAAAGTGGTATTTTAATAACGAATTGTTTTATATTTATATTTAATTTAATTTTTTATAGTATTACTAACATAAAAATTATTATTTTTATACAAGATCACTCTTTCTTAAGTTAGGGTGGTTTTTTAACAACCAGTAGCAAGATCAGGCTCTTTTAGAGGGGGTTGGGGGACAAATACAATGCAACATTAATATTTTTTGAATTTGTTGATGTTTGTGTATATTGTATGTAAAAATGTAATTGTATAAACCAATATTTTAAATGTTTTTAGTGAAGTGTTTTTTTCATTTATTATGTAAATTTAATTGAAAATAAATTTTGTACATAATGCACCATACTTCTATAACCTTCCTTTTATCAGTTATAGGAATAGTGCTGATAAAAGCCGTTGGATTTTAATGGTGCTTAGAACATCAATAATTTTTTAGTCCTAATGAAGTCTATTTATAGAATATATAAATCCTATATCTGTATTAGTTTCTTTAGAACCTTCATACATTCGTCCCTCTACACCTAGGGGACTGAATCCTTATTAACTAAGATGTGGAACTCCTCCCAAGGAACCTCTTTTGACCAATAATGGTCCATCTTCAACCGCAATGGAACCACCCCTTGTTTTTATTGCTAACCCACAATATATTTATTAATGTTTAATATTTGATCTTCCTAGAAATGATATGAATTTATAATGGTGTGACATAGTCTATTCTCGGTTAACATTTTCTAGATGGAAGATTTAATAATTTTAGTCAAATTATATAAAATTATAGCTTGTTTACCAATTAAATTATGGGTATTAAGAACAATACCGGTCCACTAGATATTTTCATAGATTTTTGTACATGAATATCAATTTTTATACTATTTAACTGTTATAACACTTTATGTTTATTTTTTTTATTTTTATGTAAACATAAATTTATTTAAAATGTAATTGATTAATATGAGGGTAAAATCATTAGGATATTTATCTTTAGAAAAAGAAAAATAAAATAATAAATTATTCTTTAAAAATGTTGAAATAATTATGTCATGTTGTTCCTTGATTTAAATATGTTTTGAAATATTTTGGGGATTGATAATTAATTAGAGAAGGTTGTGCCACGTGAAATCCTAGAATATCAATATATATCCTTATTAATATTTTTAACACATATATATAGGTTAATTTTAAATGAATTTAATTTAATTTATATTTAGTGATATATGAACCATGAATTTACATGCATATTTATCACAACAATTTTCTTTATAAGAGAATCTATATAAAATATTACAAGAAAAATTTAAAAAATAAGAGGTATAAATAATTAAATATAGATTAAAGAATGACAATAATGTTATTTATTAATTGTTTTGTTACGTTGGATGAACATTAATTGAATTCCACATGCAATTGGTTATTCTTCAGTTTAAATATATGTTATGATTTATAATTTTAAAAATAAAAGTAACATGAAGTATTGTGAAATTATTACTACTTATTATAGAGATATGGACATGGATAAGAGTTCTATTGATCTTCAAAATAGAATTTATAAGAATATTTTGAGGGAATTACGTGGTCTATTGATTTAAATAGAGGATTTAAAATTGAAAATATTATTCATTAGTATAGAAAATGTGAAAAAAAGATATCAATTCACATGATATATTATGAGGGATCACTTACTCTTAAATGGGATTCCAAAAAAATAATAAGAGTTGGACTCTTTATGGGGAAGAATAGGTTCGTTTTAATTGAAAAAAACTATTCATATGGATATCGATTTGAGGATGACTATTATGATGCATGAAATGATTACTAAAATGGTATGTGGGTTGGATCCTAAAGGCATTAATATATGGAATGATGAGACTTGTGATAACAACCCATGCACAGGTGCAGATCATAATTCATTAATGTTTTTTGATATTCTCGATGATTCACCTAATGAATTATATTCAAGGTTTATTACTTACATTAAATTGAAATTTATTATGAAGTTATTGAACTTGAAGGATCTGAATTAGTGGTCAGAGAAATTGTTTCAAATGTTGTTTTTGTTGTTGAAAAATTACTTGTTGTTGATGCTAAAATTCTCAAGTCGTATTACCATGATTATAAGTTGATGGAGAAATTAGGTTTCACATATGATACCATGGATTCATGTTCAAACAACTATATGATATTAAGAAAGGAAATTTCTTAATTGGTTAATTTTATGGTTTATTTCACATCTGGGTAGAAAGATAATGGTTGAAATAAAAACTATTAAAGTCAGGATTTGAAATAGGGGAAATTATTACCATAAAGAAAATTCATTACTTTCCTGTCAAGATGAGGTTGTAAATATTATTTATGTCAACTTAAATTTCTAAATTAATGTGATGGAATGTGTAAAGAAAAAAATGATTTTTCTAAACCACCCTATGGACTCTATTGTATGGAAGGATTTTGATAATAGGTACCCCAAATTTGATGAAGATAGTCATAATTGTTTATTGGGTTTGGAATCATACGACTTCAATTTGTTTAGGACTATGTTTAGTGCAACTTATAGCACATAGCATGTGGTGTTGGTTCAGTATAATATTCCAACATTTCTATGTATGAAATAACCATTTCTATTAATTTACACTCTTATTTATGGGTCTATTTGTATAGGATATAAGATTTATGTTTACCTTCATCCATTGATTGATGAGAATAATTAATTTTTGGGAAAAGGTGTGATGAATTATGAATGTGAATCAAATAAAATGTTTAAAACACTGGCTGATTTATTGTGGACAGTTAATGAATTCACATGCTATGAAAATTTATCAAGATAGGGTACAAAATGGGAATTTTATTTTTATTATGTAAATAAAAGTAAAAATTATACAAGGACTAAATATTTCAAAAAATAGACATACATGGGTCACAAAATTCCCCCCCCTTAGAACAGGTTCAGAAAGGAAGGAGTGGATTTTTATGGTTATAGAGAATTCTACCCAGAACCAATGAACTTGACAGGAGTTGAAATATTATCACATATTAATAGAGAAAACATTCCCATAGTATATCATTTTTTGGATTTGGTTCCTCTTCCCTTACCTTCTATTTGTGGTGTGAGTAGGCAGCGTAGTCATTATTGAAAGAACATATATTTTTTTTATTTTCCTTACTATAATACTAACATATTTAAAAATAACCTATATGTTATCCACATTGTAAAAAATATTTTTGATAATATATTTTGGACTATTTTTTTAATGGAAAATCAATTGAAAATTTCAATGCAAAAAGCGATTTAGATAAAATGGGAATAAGGAAATAATTGAATTTATAGTTGGTTGTGGAAAACAAGTCATACATGATTTCTGCATAGTATGAAATGCTTAAAAATGAGAAATAGATATTTATTTACATTTTTAAAATGTTAAATGTGTATGATGGTTACTCCTCTAATATTTCCAAGTGTGTGAATGTGATGAGAAAGACATTTTAAGGGTTGAAAATTCTCAACAATCTCATAATACTTAAGAAGTTTATTCCAATCAGAATTCATGTTTTTCTGTCACCTAATGTTATTAAACCATTGATTTAGATTTTTAATTTTTCTATAAAGATATACTTTAGAATTAAATTAATGAGTGATTTGAAAATTTTGCAGGATATGATCATACTTAATATTTTTCACTTAGAGAAACTACTTCCACCCTAATTTTTTTATGTTATGGTTCAACTGATAGTACACTAGACCAATGAAGTAATGGTTATTGGTACAATGAAATTTAGGTGTATGTATCCCATTAAGTGGTATATTAATACTTTGAAATGGTTTGTACGTAATAGAGAACATATGAAGGAATCAATTTCCAATGGTTATTTGATAGATGGGTGTACTAATATCTGTGTTTCATAACTTAATGATATTGAATAAAAATTAGATAACTATTTGATTCATGATGTTCCGGTTAGATAAGGAACTATATTTTTTATGGAAAACATAGAGTGGGTATAAGAATATCAATATATTTTTTAATACTCCATCAGTTCCACTATTTCTACAACAAGAGTCCTATCACTTTTAATGTTCCAATTTTACCTATTTTGTTTTCTTATAGAATTCAATCACTTAAACATAGAATTAACAATTTAAGGTAACAAATTAATGAGTTAAAATAATTTATGCCTCATAACATGAATTATCAAATTCAATAGTCCCATTATGAATGTTCTCATGACTGGATCAAGGATTTTATACATATAAATAGAGTTTCATTATGAATGAAGCATATTTCTAATTTATTTATATATAAATATTTATTTAATTATATGAAATATATAGGTCTATAAATCATGAAATTTAGGTGTCCCTAAACTATCTAGTGAATTTGACTAACTAGAAGATGATCCATATATAATGTCTCTTTTTTTAAAAGAATGAGATTCTAATGGATTTCAGTTTCACATTAAAGATGTTGATGGAAAAAAAGAATGAAAAAACAAAAAAATTGGTTGTCTATCTATTTTTTATAGTTATTACTATGGTGAATTGAATGATATTATTGAATTTATATACATACTTGAGTTGAAATACATATTGTTAAAGTGTAATTTTTCTAATCCAGTCCATTGAACTAAATGCAATAAATTTTAATTTACATTGGTGAACTTTAACAGTATGTTATATAGATATGAATTAGTTAGTAACAAAACTTTCATATTGGCATCACAAGTAGTACATGTTTACTTAATTAACTTTCCACCATATCCTAATTATAAAGCTACTATGAAAATTTGAAGGTGAGGAGTGTTTTTAATTGAATGAGATAAACCCAAGACTATTTCCTTTTTCATAAAATAGCTTGATCAATACATTGTAGATCAAAATTAAGAATATATCCATTTTGTTAGAGATATCATTGAAGGAGTAATGTTTTATTTTCATATTTAATGAAAGGTCTGGTTTCTCTCTCCCTCTCTTTAGTTTCAATGCTGTTTTATATATGTATAATATTTTATGAACTGTTTAAAAGTTTTTTCAAGTATTTTATATCCCTTATTTGATATATAGTCTATGTGTGTTTAACTAAAAAATCTTTTTATGACTACATATATGTCTTGGGAACATACACCATATCCACATCATTTTAGAGAGGCATCTATATCTAGGTATGGAGGTATGTATTAATTTAAATTTATTATTATTTATTTAATTAATAATTGAACTTATATATATAGATCTATCTATTTATGTATAAAATTGTTTTCAATAGTATATGATTGAAACTATTATTAATCTCATAAGAGAGGCCCTAATTGATGGATTTCATCATGGAATTATGACATAACCCTTGATTTATCATTTGATGAGACATATCATCCCATGGGAGAGGGTGTCTGTAGCACCCCTAATTTTAATTAAGTAACCCTTTATTTATGTATTTTAAGTATTTAGAGTGTTTGGGTAACGTTTGGGAGGGTTTGAAAGACTTTTGGAAAGTTTTTTTTGGTTTCTATGGATGTTCACGGTTTGAAAACGATTAGTATAAACCATGGAACTCCTATAAGAAAACATGCAAAGTGAGATAGAGGCTACTGGGTAGGTGAAGGGTTTTTTTCAAACCATGTGGCCACCCGGGAGTGACCATTCAAAGTGAAATAGAGGGAAAAATATGTTTGGTGTATGATTTTTATAATCGTGTGGACCAAATGTGGGAAGGGTGTTTGGCGGTAGTGGTTGACACATGGTTAGCCCATGGTTTGTCTAATCATGCGAGCCAACCATGCACATTTAGTTTTGAGATCCTTAAATTGTGTATCTCACTCTAGATTTCTTATAATCCACTCATTTTATCTCCATTTTGACCCTAAATCATTTTTTATTCCTCCCTAAGGATGTGGAGACTCCCCCCTTTGATGTAGGAGCGATCCATTGGAAAATTTTGGTGTGTTAGAGGCTAGATTATTTGGTAAGTCTCTATTATGGATGGTTTATCTAAGATCTATTCTTATTATCTCTCTTATATTCATATATATGACCTATTATTGATATAACTATGATATTTGACACTAATCGTGATGATATATGGCCGTGTTGATGTAAGGGAACAAGATTTAAAGCAGATTTTTGTAGATTCAACTCAGTTTTATTGAATAATTCATGCTGCTCTTCATTTTCACAATAATTCCTAAGGTAGGTGGGTTTAATCTCAAATCCTCTTCTTATAACTTGAAGATTTAGTTCCATTTTTTTTAAATTTATTAAAATTAATTGTGAATTTTATTTGCAAATATTGGTTGAAACATTCTTCAGTGATGTTTTTTTGGAATTATTGAATTATTGTACAAAGTGATTTGTTGAATGATTTTAAAACTAGTTGTTTGTTTTGATTTATGGAAAAATGTTTTGTGGAAAGGTTTATTTTTTTTATTAAAAAGGTTTTTAATAATTGGTTTTGGAATGGGTTTGTAATAATTGGTGTGAATGAGTTAATTTAAATTTACATGGTGCTCTGGAAGGGGTGTGTTCCATTAGGGCACCAGTATAATGTTACCTTGTGATGACTTGGTAGATCGACTAGAGACCGATCATGAGTATGAAACTGTCACTTGGTCATGCATGTGTGGATATGTAGATATGTGGAATCGAATGGGTATGTAAAATATTTGAAGAATGGTTTTAAAGTATTACTTGGTTTCATTCCTTTGAAATGGATTGGTTTGGAAAATTTCATTGGCATGGAAATTATTTTATATTATGATATAAACTATTCTAAAGTGTTTTATATAAAAAAATTTATATTAATGTGCTAACATGTTCAATCCTAGTAGTGTGAGTAGGGAAGTCATTTGGGGAAAACTTACTGAGTTTCATTACTAACCTCATGATTTGGAACTTTGGTGATTTTTAAGATATTATGTATTGATACATAGGTAAAGGAAATGTATCTCATTTATTTAGTGATTCTTCATGATACCTGGGTATATATTGTGGATTTGAAGCATGGAGAATGTTGGGAGCTATGATGTTATATCTTTGGAGTCTTTAAACTTTGTGGTTTAGTCTTCCTATTTGGTACTATGATATTGGTTATGATGTAGTTTGGTATTATTTTATTTTGGTATTAGTTTTAGTTATATCACATTGTTATCATGCATCATATAGTGGTTTTGGTTATGGTATTCTTGATTGTTTTTGTTTTTATTTTCAAAGGGAAAATTGTCCCCCTACTGTATTGAAGCTGTTGGCATTTATTGCTAGCCTTTGGGGTCTTGGGGATGTCACCTAAGGCCTAGTAGAAATTATTCCTTGACTCAATCTAATGTGGAGGGGTGGATGTTACAAGTGGTACCAGTCTTGGTCGGTCTAAATATCTTTGTGGGACAAGTGGTATTCATTTGTTTTATCCTTGGTTACTAGTTGTGTCGATTTTTGAGCTGACAATAATTATAGTTTAATCCTTGAGTTGGGAAGGTATAAAGGAGTAGGATCATTGGGACATGAAATGTAGAGCATAAAAATATATATGTAACCTATTTATACTGAACTTAAAATTATCAGGGGGTCGGGTACATAAGTTTTTTGGAGACACTTATAAGAGTTGTAATCTCATTGTCACAGGTTTAGTCAATGAGAAGAGCATGACATGCATTGATAGAAATTACTTCCCACTAGGAGTGAATATTTTATTTTAAGTATTTATTTATGATTTCGTTCAAACATGTTGATTTTCAAAAAAAAAATTAAATTGTTTTAAAATATTATATTTTTTAAAGTTCATGGTTGCGGTATTTTTAAAATGGTTCGATTTTCACAAGTAATAAGGAATTTTAAAAAATGGGTTGATAAAGGAAGCATTGAATTTTGGGAAATCCTTGTTGTGATAGTTGTGATATGGTAGAATTTTAATTGTTAATCCTTCAATTTCTAGATATTGTGACTTATCACATTTTATTTTGGTTATGGAAAATGGAACTCGGTAGGCTTCATATGAACCAACTAGAATAGGATGTTGAGAATGTGGTTGCCCCTTAGGCATAGGTGAACCAACATCTAGTTTAGAGTATATCCAAAGCCTTTTAAGATATGGATAGAGGGAACTTATGGGATGGAACAATTCAAGTGGATCATTCATTTCAGTTGCAGAAGTAGAATACACCCATCTTTTGGGGTGATTTCGAACCAGAGAAATCAGAGGTGTGGATGAATAAGATGAATAAAATCTTCAATTTCTTTAGCATTCTAGTAGAGATGAATGTCATGTTGGTGATGTATATACTTTAGGATCTTAACCAAAAATGGTGAGATTTAGAAATTAAGTCTAAATTAGACCAAGGCCTAGAATGAGAGGATTTTGAATAATTTTTCTATAAAAAAAATCCTATCCTCATACATTCAGGATTACAAGAATGATGGATTTTTTCATCTTGAAGAAGGAGATCCTCTAAGTGATAGAGTACGCAACTAAATTTATTAATTTAGTTTACTTTTCACCTGATGTTACTGCTAGTTCATCCTTGAAGGCATGCATTTTTGAATTAGGGCTGAGGTATGAGATTCACTCAAAGATTTACATGCTATTTATAATGAATTATATAGATATTTTTAATAGATAAATGGTGGAAGAAAAAGACATATCATGAGCTAATTGTGGAGGTAGTATGTTGATACCTATGGGAAATGGTGGAAACTCTAATACTAGTAAAAAGTGGAATAAGGAAACCTATTTTCATGGTAGTGGGATGAATTAGAATCGTATGACTCGATTGGTGAATCCTCCTCCAAAACCAAAGAGTAAAGATGGTTGTTTTAAATGTATTTCTTTATACCACCTAAAGAGAGATTGTATGAAACCACATTGAGCATGCCACAATTGTAACACAATGGGGAATCTTGAGCACTATTGTCACATTGCTCCAAGGTTAGGTATTCAGGACACATCTCATGTGTCACAAACATCATATATTTCAATAGAACGAGGGACGTATAATACCTATCATCAGTAGAACTGAGATATACATGGTAATTACAAGAATACCATGACTCCTCAGTAATGGAAATATTAATAGGGAAGTAAGGAACAAAGTGTAGTGAGTAAGAAATTATATGGAGCTGAGAAAGTTATTGTGGATGATCACTCTATATCATTGAATGTGAGTGGTATGATTCTTTTTAATTCTACCCTTATGAAATATTTTTTTAATACGGGTTCATCCAATTCATTTTTTTATTATCATGGTACTGATTTGCAGGATTTTCATATTGAGATGATGCCTTCTATTTTGAAACTCCAAACCCCTCTTGGTTAAAGAGAATATCAATCCTTTATGTGTAAATCATGTTATATAACTATTGATGGAGTTACGTTGATATGGGTTTTTTAATTCTTGATGCAGATGTCTATGAAATAATACTAGGTATGGATTGGTTGAAAATGTTCAATGATTACATCGACTGTTATACCTAATGGGTTAGTTTTATGACTACATATGGCATTGATCTTCTATTTAGAGGAGACCGGAATGTAAATTTAGGTTTAAAGAGCTTGTTGACAAAACAATTTGGAACAATATCATACCATTTGGTAGATTTGACTTTGGCATTGATGGGGGATATTGAGAATAGCATTTTCCCAACAGTTGTCAATTAGTTTCAAGATGTTTTTCCCAAATATTTATCAAGGTTTCCACCCACAAGAAAAGTGGAGTTTATGATTGATATCCTTTTTAGGACCAAAACTATCTCACTTATATCTTATCATATAGAACCAATATAATTAATAGAATTAAATGTGAAGTTAGAAGAGCTAGATAGGAAAGGGTTCATTCAAACTTGCATGTCTTGATGAGTAGAACCAATCTTGTTTGTCAAAAAGGCAGATGAAACTCTTTGGCTATGTGTGGATTAACTTAAGCATAACCAAGTTATGATAAAGAATATTTATCCACTTCCACACATTTATGATCGATTAGATCAATTGAGGGGAGATAAATGGTTCTATAAAATTGAATTATGATCAAGATATCACCAATTGTGAGTTCAGAAGGAGGATATTCTAAAGAGAGATTTTAGATGTAGATATTACCATTACAAGTACATGATTATTCCATTCAGTATTACGAATAAACAAGAAATATATATTGAATTTATGAATTGGTTATTTAAAAGGTATCTATATTCTTTAGTGGTGGTGTTTGTGGATGAAATATTTGTGTCTTCAATGAAAAGGTATGAGCATGATAAATACTTGGTGACAATGTTGGGAATCTTAAGGGATCATCATCTATTTGAAAAATTATCAAGGTGTGTTTTTTGGATACAATAAGTACATGAACATGTCCATGTTATCTATGAAATAGGTGTTTTGTGGATCCAAAAAAGATAGAGGTTGTTATCTCTTGGAAAATTCCAAAGAATGTCTTTGAGATACGCATTTTCCTTGGTCTAACTAGTTATTACTGATGTTTTGTTCATGATTTATCATGAATAAGTTCACTTATGAAATATTTGAAAAAAATGTTCTATTCTAATGGAGTAATGATGTTCAGAATTATGTTAATGATCTTAATGTCTTCCTTACATTAGCACCAATCTTGATTTTTCCAAAACCAGGAAAAGGGTATGTGGTGTACTGTGATGCTTTGAGATCTAGTTTGGGATGTGTTTTCATATAGGGAGATTATGTGGTTGCTTATGGTTCACAGAAGTTATGGTTTCATGATAAGAACTACCCAAAACATGATTTAGAGTTATTTTAGTTGTTCATGAATTTAAGATTTAGAAAGATTACATTTTTATTAAGAAATTCACAGTGTTTAAAGATTATAAGGGCTTGAAACACATTTTCTCATAAATTTATTTGCACCTGGTATAAATAATATGGATGGAGTATCTCTAAATGTTTGACTTTGAATTGATGTATAAATTGGGTAAAGGAAATTTTTTAGCACATGCATTAAGCAGAAAGTCATATGGTTAGTTGGAAAAAGAAGCTTTAGATCAGTGGAAGTTGAAATCATTCATAACCGCCATGCACATGGAATGTAAAGAACAAGGTAATGCTATAGATTTATTTAAAGTTTCATTGATTTTTATTTTGGATGTTATAGTTAAAAAGGAAAACAAATAAAATTTATAATGTGTTTCTATGACGTTAAAACTCATTGGTGGGAAGACCATTAAGAGATGGAAAATAGATTGGAGTTCAGTTTTTTGGTTTCGAGATTGGATGGTTGTACCTACGGCTTGTCAGGAACAACTTCTTCATGATTACCACCATTCAATATGGAATGTTCATCCTCGAATATAGAATATGTACAAATAATTTAAAGCACTATTTTTGTGGGTTGGCATGAAATAGAAGTTGGATGAGTTTGTTTCAAGATGATTAACTTGTTAGCAAGTTAAGTCATAACATCAATGACCACCAGGTATGTTGAAGTATTTAATTATTACTATTTTAAAATGGGATTAGATAACCATGGGTTTTATGATAGGTATCACAAGTAAAGTTCAGAAACACAATTATGTAAGGGCGATAGTGGACCGAATCACAAAGTAGGCTCATTTTATCCATATTTTTTATTCTCATAGAGTAGAGGATTTATCTAAAATCTATGTCTGAGAAGAGGTAAAGAGGAATGATGTACCTGTTTCAATAGTATCAGATTGATATTGAAGGTTTATGTATCATTTATGGAAATCCTTATAGCAATACCTTAGGACTCAGTTGACTATGAGTACAACATATCATCCTCAAATGGATGTGCAACCCAAAAGGTCAATAAAAATGTTGGAAGACATGCTTTTGGCCTGTGTAATGGATTATGGTGGATCATTGGAGGAGAAAATTATGTTAGTGGAGTTTTCATATAACAAAATTTATCCAAATTCAATTCATATGAATCCTTTTGAATCATTGTATGGAACCACACCAAAATCAGTAATTAGCAGCGGTTTAAGAAACTCTCGCTAATTTTTTAAAATAATTTAGTGGCTGTTTTTTAAAATCCTCCGCTAAAGATTTTACATTTTTTAAAATGAGATAATTTTCCCAACACCCCACCCACTCAAACCTAACAGCCCTACCCCTAATCCCCTTTTCATCGGTCGTGATCCCGAGTCTCTAACACACCCTTCCCCCTGTCAAAACTCGATCCTGATCTTGATCCCAAGCCACTAATACCCCCTTATCCTGCTGACATACCCATCCTGATCATGAGTTTCTGACACCCGCTCACCCCCACCCCTAACCCCCTGATCTCGATCTAGATCCGCCGAGCCCCCTCTCCCCTGAACCGTTTCTTCCACTGCTCCCCCTGGTCACCGCCTCGTTACTGGCCCCCCTCATCTATAACCCTTTCTCATCACCACCTCCCCTTCCCCCACCAGTGAGTTTTTTTTCTGAATGGACTCCCTAGGTATTTCCATATTTTTGGTTTGAAATTATAGATCTTTTATGTTATTTAATTTAGTGGTTTTTAAATTTATAATGTATAGATTCATATTTGAGTTGTCTTCATGAGTTCAATCAGGTATTTTTTACTCTTTTTATAGAAGTTAGTTATTTTAGTTTTATTAGTTGTAGATATTGGTTTATGGATTATAGAAAAGTGTCTAGTGGTTCCAGGATAAGGATGAGATCATTAATATTTTAATGGATAATTGGTCTTAGCCATCTTCACTTATATAATCAGTTTATGACCAGAATGTGTTTTCCAAATGGTTTCCAACACTTTAATAAGGTTTCAAATTTAATTTTAGAATTGGTAATGGAATATTTTTTATATACAGTTTGGTATTTTAAAAAATGTTTTTCTATAGAAGGTTTGTCTAAATTTTTTATATTTCCTTATTTTTCTCTATTTTTCTTATATTATTATGTGTTGTTAATTATTTTTTTCATAAATGGTAAATCCTTGGTTAGACTTGAAAATAATTTACAAATTTCTTGAAAAATATTTTTTTAGGTTCTTTAATTATTGATACGAGTTATTGTGACATAAAAATGATTATTTTTTGTGTATGTTTAGGTGAATCCATTTGGTCACCTTGATAAATTATTGATAATTTTTCTTTAATATATTGTTTTGGTGTTAGAAATAGTTTTTGATGTATTATAGTTCTATACATTTAGTAATAAAACCAACATTGGATGTGGTGGTTGACATATTATTATTCCAAAACATTATTTTATATTAAGATACATGAGTAGTTAAATAATTTGTTACATAGTAAAAATTCATGGGTACATATATCATATAGTAATAAGAAAATGATTTTAATACATGTACATGTATGATAAAGACTAAAATGGAAAATTCAGGTATTCCAAAAAAAATCATGGCTATGTTTATAAAAAAATTTAAATTTATCATTTCATTTAGTATATTTTCATGTGAAAACTTATATGTTAATTTAAGAGATGCAGTTTATCATTTTTGTGCTGATCAGAGTACCTATAGTATATTTTAAAGGGGATAAAGTCACCACCCAAGGACCTAAGCATGATAAATTTCATATCCATCCATTATAGGAATTTTATGTACTATAAGAGTGAGAAACCTCGTATTAATAATGCACTATTTGAGTTTCAATTCTTGATATTATCCATATATCAGGGTATAACATGATTTTATCTCAAATAGTATTGAAATTTATTTTCGTCTTAAGATGTTATGAGCTAGTTTGGGGGGGGGATGAGGAATATGAGTGATTTTATGTTACTTTTTATAGTACCTAAGATAAAACTTGAATTTATTAATTGTTTTCATGGTATAAAAAAAATTTCAATATTTTTTATTCTTTACCACTAGGATTTATCATTTTTAATATTATTATAAATATCATTATTAATTAAGATATTATAGGCATTGATATTTTTGAACAATGAGATAATGTATTAGAGGAATGAGATTCTACAGACTTATGAGAAGATATATATTTTTATATTGATTTAGTTTCATGGTTGGTTAGATAGTGGTTTAAAAAATATATTTTTTAGTTTTATAGGTGGCTAACTTCAATTGAAGGTGAAGTTTTAGAGTTTTTTGATATAAGTTTGTTTTTAGTTATGATAGTGGACATATTATAGGTGTAATGTAATTTTTGGTATAATTTCTAGCAATCATGTAAATTTAAGGTCTTCTTAATCATAATAGAGATGTTAATTAAGGAGATTTAGAAAACTTATCGGTTTAGGCATGAATTTCTAGAATACATTTATTTATATATTTAAATTTAATCATTATACCCACATTAATGATCTTATACGAATTATATTGATAGAGGTAATTTTTAGATCATGGAATATAATAAAAACATAATTTACCAAGTATTAAGTCATTATAATATGATAACATCAGAATTTAATAATAAAAATGTAGTAGAAGAACATCTAGTTACATATAAAGGAAATTGTTTGATGACTAACACACATTAAGTTATTAAAATAGAAAATTTAAGTGATTTATTCTTGAGATCCTCTACCACTAGCAATCCCAGTGAAGAATTATGTGACATCCCCTCTAGTAATTATATGACTCTTCTTATATGAATCATCTTATAACTAATTGGGTTGTGGTTTTTTCACTTCCATTTATATATTTCCCTATTTAGTAATAGTAATGTGTTTTATTTTTTTTATAATTTGTAGGCCCGATGTGATATATATGGATAAAAATAGATCACATTACTGAGGAAAATACCTCGGTATGATAAGGGTTTGGAGGTGTTTTTAGATTTTGAAATTTCCAATCGATCTGTTGATGGGAGAATAATATTTCCATGTCCTAAATGTAAATTTAGAAGATGGTTGAAGAGAGATGGAGTTTATGAAAACTTGATACTGAAGCAATTCCCTGATCAATATTTTTGTTGGATTTGGCACGAAGAATCAAACATTACAGAAACTTTGATCACTTACTTCGATCAATAGAATGAGCTCACAAATTCATCAATAATGGAAAATGAAATGAAAAACCTTATAAACTACACATTCTTCATTTCAAGACACCAACATCAACATAAAAACATATCAGGACAACCAGTTGAGGGTGCTATAAATAGTAACATGACAAGTGATGTTTCTAAGACTATAAGACTACTAAATCAAGACTATAACATATCATTGGATTCTCATCTTGATTCTATGGAGACTAATATAAGAGAAAACTTCACTAAGAATACAGATGCATTTTATGGTCTAGTTGATGATGGAAATCAAGAGTTGTGTAGTATATGTATGAAATATTCAAAACATTCTTTTCTACTGAAGTTATACCATATAAAATGCCTATATAGAATTAAAAATAAGTTGATGTCCATGATATTTAAATCGTTTCATGTTTCATTTCCTGAATCAAATATCCTTGAGTCTTTTTATGATATGGATTTTTTAACAAGCTTAGTCTAAATTATATAAAAATAAACGCATGTCCCATTTATTGTATGCTTTATTGGGGAGAGGATTCAAGAAGTCAGGATTGAAAAAAATGTTATTCTTCTAGATGGAATTCAATGAGTGATGTTGGAAGTCTGAATCAACATACTACTATAAAGAAGAAGAGAATGAACCCACCTGAAAAGGTTTTCCATTACTTTCCTTTAAATCCTTTATTGAAAAGATAAATCATGTCATCAAAAACTTCCGAGAACATGAAGTGACATTATATAGACAATAAAAATGATGGGTTAATGCGAAATCCAAGGGATTAAAAATCATTAATGATATTTGATTCATTACATTTAGATTTATCATCTGATCCTAAGAATGTTTGATTGGGATTAGTTGCCTATGGATTCAACCCATTTGGGACTTTTATCACCATTTATAGCATTTAGATGGTTGTTTTGATCCCTTATAATCTTCCTCCATGGATGTGTATGCAACAAATGTATTTTATCATTTTGATGAGTATTCTTGGAAAACAAATTCCTAGAAATGATATTGATATATACTTTCAACCTTTAATTGTCAAATTATAGGGTTTATGGAGAAATAATGTTGAGACATATGATGCATCTTCTAGAACAATGTTTAAAATGAAATCTTCTATAATGTGGAATATTAGTGACTTTCCCAGACTTGGGAATTTAGTTGGTTAGAAAAATTACATAGGTTTGGATTGTCATGTTTGTAATTTTGATTTTGAGCCTAAATGACTAACTCATAGTAAAAAATTGTGCTTATTGTTTCATCAATTATTTCTCAATGCATCTCAAAGATTTTGGTTGAAGAAGTCCAAATTCAATGGTTCTATTGATCGTAGACCACCTCCAAATTTGTTGAAAGGTTCTAAAATATTATCAAAACTTGGAAATTTTGAAACATAATTTGAGAAGGTGCATAATTTTAATGATAGTGGGAAATGATTTTTAAGTGCATCACCAAGTGAAATAAAAAAATGCAACAATGGAAGAAAAAATGTATATTTTTTTTTCAAACTTACATATTGGGAATTTAATTTGTTACGGCATAATCTTTATGTTATGTATATTAAGAAGAATTATTGTGACAATTTTATCTTCACATTGCTTAATGAGAATGGAAAATTGAAGGACCATATCAATGCTTGTAAAGTATTATAAATAATGAACATAAAGCACTATCTTTGTCCATTTGACAATGTAAAGAACGATCCGACAATTTTTGCAATGAAAAAATAGGGATAAAGATACATTACTTCAAATTTTAAAACATCTAAAGGTATCTAATGGGTATTCAAGTAACATCTCAAGGCGTGTTGACTAAAATAATGATAGGTTACATGGATTGAAAAGTCACTATTTTCATATTTTGTTACAAAAGTTTCTACCATTGGCTTTGCGTGCATTATTACATGAAAAGGTTACTACTATTGTACTAAAATTTTGTACATTATTTAGACAACTATGTGAGAAAAATCTAAAAATATTTGATCTTTAAAACATTAAGTATATATTTTTATTGAAACTTTGTGCATTGAGATGATCTTTCCTGAGTCATTTTTTATTATCATGATGTATTTAACTGTGCATTTGGTTGAATAAGCTAAATTAGGAGGCTCTATATATTTTCAATAGATGATTACAATTGAGAGGTACTTTATTTATAAGTTATTAATTTAAGTAAACAATTCTTGGAACTTCATTAAATAAACAATTATGTTTTTTTATTTTATTTCACAGATATCTTGGGAATTTGAAATCATACATGAAAAATAAATCTCAACCTGGAGGCTCTATTTCTAAAGGCTATTTAAAAGAGGAGTGTCATACCTTTTTTTCTAGATACTTGGATGATATTGATACAAGATTCAATTGAGTTGGATATGTTGACGACACATTGAATCAATATCAACTACATGGGAAATAAAAAATCTTTCTTACCATTGGCTGATCAGTTGGGAGGAACTCAAATGTTACATTGAAAAAAATAGAATTATTACAGGTACTTAGATATGTACTTATGAATAGTGAAATTATATATATATTTGTTGAAGAGTTAAGGATACAAAAAAAGGAAAAAATGAGAGGTTGAACACAAAATGAGAAAGATATAACAAAAGATGTCAATAAAGAACTTTTAGAATGTGTAAAGACCCTGAAATTTCAAGGAATTTTTTTTCATTAATTCTTTGAAATTTTACTAGTCCATTGTTTCTGACGGTGACTGATTTCGAGGCCCGGTGTGCCCAGAATCAATTTATGAATTTTTGTTCGGGTACGTTCAGTAAACATAAGTGCTGGGTTTTCTATCTTTTGAACTAGTGATCAGAATTGAAATCTGAGGACACCGATGAACTCGCAGCATAGTAATCGCTTAAAGGGACCTTAACTGCTGTTGTGTTTGGTTGAGAGCGGAAGTTAATTTTGGAGATTCCTATTAAATTAAATAAAATAATGTGTGGGATAATTTTATTTAGTTGGTGGTTATTATCTCCAAAAAGAAGTTGTAGGTGGGGCCCACCCCCCACATAACTTCCCATGGGAGGATATTGTGTGGTGGGGACCACACGAACACCAAACCCTTCAACCCCCCTTTAACTCCTTGAACCCCCCTTTAACTCTTGGTTTTCCTTTCAATTAATTGGACAACTCTCCTCATTAAATTGTAACATTTCACCTCCTATAATATTTTTAATTTGAACCATTCCTTAGCATTAATTAAATGAGACGCCACATTTAATTAAGCACAACTTTTTTGTGTTGTTCCAAAAGTTTAATAAGGCCATCCTTTATTATTTTTGGGTTGGTATAATCTTTTGAGAGAGCTTGGAGTTCTTGGAGAGCGACATATTCCAACGAAGAACGACGACGCCGTCTTCTCCCTCTCCAATCGGGGTAAGAAAGGGAAGGCGCCACCCACAAAGAACGTCGACACCACCGACGTCATCTCCTTTCGACATCAACGGGACGCCGCGGCCTTCCCTCGACTCAGTCAGGCGATCACCGAATACAAGGTAGGGGTTCATTTTGATTGAATTATATCTTTGTTCCCCATAGTTTATTGTGGTTCTATGTTAGCGTTTTGTTATCACCTAACGCGGAGGGCGCGAGCTGAAAAAACACGGCCCGAAGACCCTCCGTATGTTATTGGTTGGTTGAAGATGGCAGCGATGCAACGACGCCACCAGTAGAGAGGAACGCAGTGGAGCATCGATGGTCGGCGATGGGTCGGCCGCGAGAGGAACCGGCGGTGCAAGGGCCACTGGGTCGTCGAAGGGGACCTGTGCTATCGCACGACGCCGAAGAAGAACCGTGACCAGGAGGGCCACAACGGATGATAGGCGCGATGTCGTCGCGCCAAGCGGAGGGCAGTAGAACCGCGATGTCGTTGCGCCGCAGTGGAGATGCGGAGGTGGCCGGCCGGGCCGACCACCGTGGAGTTGGACAGGACCACCACTTCGGGCCAGGCATCCCATGTGGGCCGGGCCTCCACATAGGGCCGGACCGCCACTTCGGGCTGGGCCATCACTGGGCCAGGCTACCCCATCAGGTTGGGTGGGACCCGAGGATCGGGTCGGACCCACAGACCGGGTCGGACCCCTATCCGGACCGTTTAACCTGAAATCACTTATTCGTCTATAACATGGGCTACGAGTGTCCGATCAACGAACTATCTACGGCGACAGAAGGCTTAGAGTGGAGCAATACTTTTTTCATTCTCCATTTGAGGTTTGGATGCAGTTGAAGTATAGTCAGGTTTGTTTGAGCCTAAAAACCAACTGGGCCCCTAGAACAGAAAAGCCAATAACTCTCAGACCGGGCGTCCGATTGACGCGCCGTCTGTCGCGTTGGGTTCATTATGATGATAGAGAACTAAGGGATACATCTACTCACGAATTATTTGATGTATTTATATTTGAATCGAGGAGTGGACCCTCCTGAAATCAAGCATGTTGTGTGTGGGAACCCTAGAGCCGGCTGCGACGACTTCTGTACCGGAATCCTATGTGGGTTCGACAGCGACGACTATTGTACCGGAATCTTGTGTGGGTTCGACAATTCTGACTTCTGTACCGAAATACTGTGTGGGTTTGACAATGATGACTAATGTACCAGAATCATGTGTGGGTTCGAAAGTTCTGACTTCTGTACCAGAATCCTGTGTGGGTTCGACAACGACGCCTACTGTACCAGAATCCTGTGTGGGTTTGAAAGTTCTAACTTATATACCAGAATCCTGTGTGGGTACAATAGAATAGCTGGTCCTATATCCTGTGTGGGTCTGAAAGCTCAGATTAATTATAGCTGGTCCTATATCCTGTGTGGGTCCGACATCTTAGGCAAGATAGCTGGTCCTGTATCCTATGTGGGTCTGACAGCTTAGCTGGTCCTGTATCCTGTGTGGGTCTGACAGCTTAGATGATCCAGTGGCTACATCTGATCATCTATATCTCTCTACTATTGTGGCATACCTGTGTGAGATGAGTTATGTCTTTCAACAAATATCATCATGGTAATTGAATTTACTTTCTTTGTGGAATTGGTTTGTGCTTGGGCTCGAGAGTTGGAGCCGGAATGAGATTGGCAACTTAGGTATATGTATGGGCATATACCTAAGTAGGGTTGGTTGATACTTCATGATCATTTATTTCTTCTTTTTTTATCCTTAGTGGATATTGTGAGACCTTTCGGGTCTCGAGGTCCCTACTAAGTATCATTATACTCACCCCTACATGGGCTATGCCCGCACTTCGTTGTGTTGGATGCAGACGACAGACAACACTGACGAAGGCCGAGAACGGCACGACTGGACGGTACCTGAAGGTGGACCTTGCGACGAGTCGACAAACGGAGGAGACTGATGGACGTGAGTGCTGAGGTGGCCATTTGTACCTACCCTTTAAGTAGGAACCTGGAGGGCGATCCAGGATTTGATTTTTACTTTCAGCTGTTTTTCCCTTTTTACTTGTACTTGTTGTTCTGTTGGGTTTGTATACTGGCCCATTTACTTTCCAACACACTATTTGGTTTTCAGTTTTACTTAGTGTTTACTTCCTATTGCGTACTCTGTTGTGTTTGTTTACTTATATAAATGAAATGCCTTCCCAGCATAGGGATTTACGCCTTCGGTGCTAGTCGCAAACCCCTGGCCTATGGAAGACGAGCTTGGGGTAGTCACGGCACGGTCCCCAAGGACGGGTCGTGACAAATTGGTATCAAAGGATTTGGTTCGACTGTAGAACTTATGACTCTGATTTGTCTTACTGTGAAGCAACAATGTTAAGAGTATTGAGTGTGGCTTCAGTCCAGGGAGTCCAGTGTTGGTGCGGCGACCGACGTATCCATACACCGGGACCTTGACTTCTGATTTCCGACTCAGTGCACGAAAACACTAATTGTGAGTGTGTTTTCAAGAGTCTCCTTTATGAACTCTTTGAGGAAGCTCACCAGGTATAACTTATTGATCATGGCACACCTGTTCCTTATCATGATGTCGCTGTATAGACATCCATCTAGGGTTTCCGAGAGAGTACACGATGACGGCCCACCAAGAGACGAGGCACCGGTTTAGGGACCTCTTTCTACTTTGGAACCTTCGGGTGGTGTACCAACAACACCACCACCCATTGGGCAGCAGATACCACCATCCGCACTGGCGGATGATGCACGATGACTGATCATGTTTCACGAGTTTCCGGAGCAGAGACCTCTGAGGTTTCGAGGTGAGATAGATTCCCAGGCAGCATAGGACTGGATGGAGGAATTTACTGGAGTTTTCCGCCTATTTGAGACAATAGTAGAGCATATATTGATCTTAGCTACTAATCTTTTACAGTGAGTGACCATGAGGATGGTCCGCATAGTGATGAGGTTTCAGTACTTGGATTGTTTTCCGAGATGGTACCTTCAGGAAGTGTGCCAACTATATCACTACCTGTTGGTCAACAGACACTATTGGTGGTACTGGTAGAGGAAAATTGTAGGCTTAGTGCCTTACATGTGTTTCAGCACCAGATATCCCTCAAGTTCTGAGGTAAGCCCGACCCACAGGCAGCTGAGGAATGGCTTGAGGAGGTGGTTGAGAGTTTTCTAGAGCTTATACAGCTTCAGCAGGACGACATGTCAGTAGTTGAGTATTCATCGAAGCATACCAACCATTCCTAGTACTTGATGAATATGATACGAGTAGTAATTTCGAGCACGAACCTCTGAGAGAGGCGTGTTTAAGGACATCCGAGCCAGCACATTTTCCTCTATGAACTGTTACTTATGTTAGGGTGCTAGAGAGAACCTTTGCGGTTGAATGTTCTTTGGCTGAGCAGATACAACCAGTGAATGTTAGCAGTGGGAAGCTGCGAACTGGCGCCAGTCTCAGAGACTTGGGCGTGTAAAATGTTTTGAAGAGGAACTGTGAAGGACAGATGAATCTGTAGAGTAGAAGGCGTGGAAGCAGAGCTAGGAGAGATGCATGAGGTGGTAAACATTTCGACATGTTACAACCAACCACCTTTGTAGTCCATGCTAGGCTTAGGGAGCTGGAGGACAGGGGAAGAGATAGCTACATGCAGATAAGGAGTGTGACCCAAGGGCTCTAGGAATGATTTGAGGTACGGTCTGTGTCCACTACTAGATACCGTATCAATAGACATAGGTACCAATCAT
Organism: Viscum album; assembly: GCA_963277665.1. NCBI lineage: Eukaryota > Viridiplantae > Streptophyta > Magnoliopsida > Santalales > Viscaceae > Viscum > Viscum album. Next base: position 1,337,820,162 of record OY728145.1, read on the forward strand.
TCCTTCCTTCCACGAATCTTGTCCCAGACCTAGAGTTTCCCATTAAACCGTTGACTTGACCCTCACGTCTGAAGATACCTTTGGGAGGAGACTTGATAATCACAATTACGCCGACGGTGTGATCTGACCCTTGGGGAGAGAGTTTCAGTTGGAACCTCTTAGTGGAAGCATTGAGGCCTTACAACGTTAGTTTGAGTATGGACTGGGCAACCACAGTTCATACACAGATTGACTGTATTAGGCAAAAAGGTTGTGGTTTATCTACAATGTTGGGATGGGGTTTTCCATGGTCTATGAAAAGGAAAACCCAGGCAGCACAGGTTATAATTATGCATAAGAGGGTGCAGTCGATCACTCATGAGTTGGTCAAACTTACCTTTGTTCCAGAATTCTCCAAACTTGCAGCACCACTATCAGCTTTGACGAAGAAGGGGTAACCCTCCATGTGGTCGGAGAGATTCAAGTAGAGCTTTCAGGAGCTGAGGCAGAGGCTGACTGGTTCCCAATCTTGAGGATTCTAGAGGAAGGTGTAGGGAACGTAGTTTACTGTGACACATCAGGGACCAGACTCGAGTGTGTCCTGATGCAGGAGCAAGAAGTGATCACATATGGTTCTTGGAAGTTGAGACAACACGAGAAGAACTACACTACCCATGACCTGGAGTTAGTAGCAGCGGTCTTCTCCTTGAATATGTGGTGAAACTATCTTATGGGTGAATTATTTACAGTCTACTCTGACCACCAAAGTCTCAGGTATATCTTCCCATAGAAGGACCTGAACCTGAAGTAGCGGTGATGGCTTGAGTTCCTCCAGGATTATGATTTCGAGATAGTCTATACTTCTGGGAATGGGAACATTGTAGAAGATACTCTCAGCAGGAGATTAGAAATTCAGCTGCTAGGAGAGGCGATAGAGCAGCTGACCGCATTGCAGATATCCTTTGTGGATAGAGATGGAGCAGCCTTTCTATAGTCTCTTACAGTCACTCCTCCACTTCTTCAGTGATTCAGAGAGGCACAGTGTGGGGATGTTGACAGTGAGACGTGACATGCTCAAATATCCACAGGACAAGCAGCTGATAGATTTACTGAAGGTGAGGAGCACGTCATCTTCTTCAGAAAACGTACTATGGTTCCAGTGTCACTTTGGGAGGAAGTGTTGAGGGAGTTTCACACATCCCCTTTAGCGGTATATCTAGGAGTGGTAAAGATGTACTAGGACCTTCGATGACAGCACTAATGGCCAGGTATGAAGAGGGAAGTAGCAAAGTTTGTCTCTCGATGCCAAACTTGTCAGCAAGTGAAGGCGGAGCATCAGGTACCATCAGGCTTGGTTCTGCCTTTAGAGGTCTCAAAGTGGAAGAGGTATGAGATATCTATAGACTTCATGATGGGTCTTCCATGTATGTCTAGGGGACACGACTAGATTTGGGTGATCGTCGACCGACTCACCAAGTCGGCCAACTTCCTACTGACCAGAGATGGAACGAGCTACCACAGAGAAGGTGTAGATTATCCAAGGAGTGGATGAAGACTGCACAAAGCAGGAAGAAGTCCGATGTTGATAGGAGACAGAGACCACTAGAGTTTGAGGATGGTGATCATGTCTTCCTACGGGTCTCACCTCGACGAGGTCTACGGAGTTTTGGATGAGGCAGAAAGTTATCTCCGCGATTCATTCGACCGTTACAGGTCCTCAGCAGAGTAGGTGAGGTGGCTTTCCACCTAGCCCTGCCACCTCGGTTGCACTGGGTGCATGACATCTTCCACATATCTCAGTTAAGGAGATACGTGCACGACCTGTCCCACATCATCGACCACGGGGAGCTGGACATCGATGACGGGGCGACTTTCACGGAGGTTCCAGTGGAGATTGAGGATCGACATGAGCGAGTCCTTCATGGATGGTTGATTCCTCTGGTACACGTTCTTTGGAAGCACGGGAACCTCCAAGAGAGCACATGGGAGCGGGAGGCCCAGATGCGTGCTCAGTACCCCCATTTATTTCCCTAGTGTGTATTGTAGCTTTAAGAGGACATAAATCCCTAAGGTGGGGGTAATGTAAAGCCCAATAAATTTCAAGGAATTTTTTTTCTTTAATTATTTGGAATTTTACGAGTCCACAGTTTCTGACGGTGACTGATTCCGAGGCCCGGTGTGCCCAGAATCAATTTCTGAAGTTTTGTTCGGGTACGTTCAGTAAACGTACATGCAAGTTTTTTTATCTTTTGAACCGGTGATCGGAATTGAAATCCGAGGACACCGACGAACTCGTAGCGTCGGTAATCACTTAAGGGGACCTTTACCGCAGTTGCGTTTGGTCAAGAGCGGAAGCTAATTTTGGGGATTCCTATTAAATTAAATAGGATAATGCGTGGCATAAGTTTATTTAGTTGGTGGTTATTATCTCCAAAGGGAAGTTGGATGTGGGTCACACCCCCCACATAACCTCCCATGGTAGGATATTGTGTGGTGGGGCCCACACAAACACCAAACCCTTCAACTTCCCTTTAACTCCTTGAACCCCCCTTTAACTCTTGGTTTTATTTTAATTAAATGGACAACTCTCCTCATTAAATTGGAACCTTTCACCTCCACTAATATTTTGAATTTGAACCATTCCTTAGCATTAATTAAATGAGACGCCGCATTTAATTAAGCACAACTTTGTGGTGTTGTGAAAAAGATTTAATAAGACCATCCTTTATTATTTTTGGGTTGGCATAATCTTTTGAGAGAGCTTGGAGTTCTTGGAGAGCGACATATTCCAACGAAGAATGACGGCGCCGTATTCTCCCTCTCCAATCGAGGCAAGAAAGAGAAGACACCGCCTGGGAAGAATGTCACTGACGACGACATCATCTCATTCCGACGTCAACAGGTTGACACAGCCTTCCCGCGACTCCATCAGGTGATCACCGAATAGAAGGTAGGGGTTCGTTTTGATTGAATTAAATATTATTTCCTCATCGTTTATTATGGTTCGATGTCGGCCTTTTATTATCACCTAACGCGGAGGGTGCAGGCTGAAAAAACACAGGCCGATGACCCTCCATTGGTTCTTGTTTGGTTGACAACGGTGGTGGCGCAACGATGCCACCGAGAGAGAGGAACGCGTTGGAGCATAGGCGGCCGACGATGGGTCGGCCGTGAGAGGAAATGGCGGCGCAAGGGCCACTGGGTCGCTGGAGGGGAGCGATGCCGTCACACTTTTCCAGAGAAGAACCGTGTCCAGGAGGGCTGCATTGGATGAGAGGCGCGACGCCGTCACGCCGAGAGGAGGGCAGCAGAACCTCGGCACCGTCGCGCCGCGGTGGAGGTGTGGAGGTGGCCGGCCAGGCCGACCCCCGTGGAGCTGGAGAGGACTATGGCCAAAGGGCCGAGGCGGATGAAGGAGGGCAGCTGGCTAAGCCGGCCGGCAGCGGCCCTCCACAAGGTGGGACCCTTCGGGTCCCGCGGTTACCAAAGGCCGGTGCCTTGTGCTGGCAATTACAGACCACAGGGAAGGGGGGGGGGTTCCCCTCCCTTTGGCCGGCCAGCTGGCCAACCGGGCCAGCCAGCCGGGCACCACACCGCCAGAAATCTGGGAGCCACATGGCCGGCCGGCCGGGCGCCTCACGGCCAGTCAGGCCGGGTGCTCCACGACCAGCTGGCCGAGCGCCGCACAGCCAGACGGGCTGGGCGCGACACAACCAGCCAGGCCAGGTGCCACATGGCCAGCCGGCTGGGCGCCACATGGACACTGGGCCGGGCCGCCACTTCGGGCCGGGCTGCCCATGCGGGTCGGGCCACTACTTAGGGTTGGGCCAGCCAGCCAGGCACCACACAGCCACCGGGCCGGGTCCCCACTTCGGGTCAGGCTGCCCATGCAGGCTGGGCCACTACTTAGGGTTGGGCCACCACTTCGGGCCGAGCCATCATTGGTCCGGGCCGCCCCGTCGGGTCGGGTGGGACCTTCAGATCGGGTCAGACCCGCGGACCGGGTCGAACCTCTATCCGGACTATTTAACCTGAAATCACTTATTCATTTGTAACATGGGCTACAGATGTCCGATTGACGAACCTTCTGCGGCGAAGGAAGGCTTAGAGAGGAATGGTAATTTTGGAATACTTCAGTTGAGGTTTGGACATAGTTAGAGTACAATCAGGTTGGTTTGAGCCTAAAAACCAACCGGGCCCTGGAACGAAAAAGCCAATTACTCTTAGACCGGGTGTCCGATTGACGTGCCGTCTGTCACGTTGGGTTCCTTATGATGAGAGGGAACTATGGGATAGATCAAATCAGGACTTATTTGATGTATTTATATTTGAATCGGGGAGAGGACTCTCCTGGAATCAAGCGTGTTGTGTGCGGGAACCCTAGATATGGCTGCGACGACTTCTGTACCAGAATCCTGTGTGGGTTCGACAACGACGAGTACTGTACCAGAATCCTGTGTGGGTTTGACAGTTCTGAATTCTGTACCGGAATCCTACGTGGGTTCGACAGTGACAACTACTGTACCGGAATCCTGTGTTGGTTCAACAGTTCTGAATTCTGTACCGGAATCCTGTGTGGGTTCGACAACGACGACTACTGTACCAGAATCCTGTCCGAGTTTGACAGTTCTGACTTCTATACCGGAATCTTATGTGGGTTCGATAGAATAGATGGTCCTGTATCCTGTGTGGGTCCGACAACTCATATGAATTATAGATGGTCCTGTATCCTGTGTGGGTCTGACATCTTAGATGAGATAGCTGGTCCTGTATCATGTGTGGGTCCGACAGCTTAGCTGGTCCTGTATCCTGTGTGGGTCTGACACCTTAGATGATTTGGTGGATACATCTGATCATCTATATATCTCTACTATTGTGACATACCCATGTGATATGAGTTATGTATTTCAACCATTATCGTTGTGGTAATTGACTTTACTTCCTTTGTGGAATTGGTTTGTGCTTGGGATCGAGAGTTGGAGCCAGACTGGGATTGGTAACTTAGGTACATGTATGGGAATATACCTAAGCAGGGTTGGTTGATACTTCATGATCGTTTCTTTATTATTTTGTTTATCTTTAGTGGATATTGTGAGACCTTGTGGGTCTCGAAGTCCCTACTGAGTATCGTTATACTCACCCCTGCACGGGCTATGCCCGCACCTCGTTGTGTTGGATGCAGACGACAGACAATGCCGACGGAGGCCGAGAACGCCACGACTGGACGGTAACTGGAGGTAGACCTTGAGATGAGTCGAAACACAGAGGAGACTAACGTACGTGAGTGCTGAGGTGGCCATCTATACCTACCCTTCAGGTAGGAACCCGGAGGACGATACATGAGCAGCTATTTACTTTCATCTATTTTTCCCTTTTTACTTGTACTTGTTGTTCAGTTGGGTTTGTATACTGGCCCATTTACTTTCCATCACACTCTTTTGTATTCAGTTTTACTTAGTGTTTACTTCCCGTTGTGTACTCTATTGTGTTTGTTTACTTCTATAATGGAAATGTCTTCCCAGCTTAGGGATTTACACCTTTGGTGCTAGTCGCCAACCCCTGGCCTATGGAAGGCGGGCTTGGGGTAGTTACGACACGGGCCCCGAGGACGGGTCGTGACAGAATGCACATGACGTGTAAGTTCATAAATATTTCAATCAATATGTATATTAGGTTGACACATATATTTTTAAATATAATAATATATATTACTTTTTTAGAGCATGAATATTGATATTTGAGATGATTTGTCAGAATATTTTAAGTTTCTTTCTTGAGGTCCTCTAAAATATGGTAGAAAGTTTGACACTTACAATGTGAATGACTTTAAATTTCATACAATTGATTGGGAAGAGGGTTTGAAAACACAAAATATTGGTATATTTATGTTTTTTGAAGTGGGATACTATGGAAAGTTGACTGATGTTATCGAATTAAACTACCACGAGCATTTTTTAGTTGTTTTTTTCAAATGCAATTGGGTCGATATTATCAGGGGTTTTAAATGATATTCCTTTCAATTTACTTCCGTGAAATTATCTTGCTTGATGGATATCGGTGAACATGAATTACATGATCTTTATATCTTATCATCACAAGTGGAAATGGTATATTATTAGTAATATGTCATGGATTAAGGGTGGAGTGTAGTTTCTCACATAAAACAAAGAGAATTGTATGATATGAGTGATGAAGTTGAAGATTTGACCTCTTACATTGAATCCCAAAAACAAAAAGAAGTAAGCTTATTTTTCCATCATGACATTGAAAATATTAGTCTTTTAAGGGTGGATGAAGTAGATGAATTAATAATGGAGTAGGAAAACAACATGATTGAAAGAGAAAATGATTGTATGTACAGACATCCAATCATTTATCAACCACTTATGTTATTTATACAGTCGTTAATTATCATAGATATGTATATTTTGTTTGGAAGTACTGTTCATATGTTATGATTTCTATTTTTTTGCATGAATTTTTTAAAATAAATGTTATAAATTTAATTTTTTATTTGATTAAATGACATGAATTCCAAGGAGGAAGTATTATTATGATTCTATTTGACTCTCAGATGATGTTCCCTCGACCATACTGAAAGATGATGATCCATTGGTCTCCCTCACTATATAATCTGTGACACCCTCCACTTTCTATCCTACATAATCTCTCACACCCTTCATCAGTGTCTCATTAATAGCTCCGTTAATTCCTCCCAATTCAGAAGTCTCAGTTGTAAGGGATTAGGTCTCAACTCCTAGTTCTTTATAGGGATATTGGAGGGTTACAATTATAGGTAAACATTTTAATGTGATTAAAGTTATTTCATTTTTTATACTACTAATTTTTTTTCATATAAGATGAAAAATTTCTACTACAAATAAAAATTTGAAAAGTTTAGATGTTTTCAATCTGAACAAACTGAACATAATTATCCCATTTGACTATTATGGGGTCCCTACGGATGATGCCATTTGATTATTTGGCCAGATTCTAGGACATCTAGTAGTGGAGACAGTTACCATTCTTATTATGTATGATGATTGGTGGAATATGCCTTCATCTTGGAAAAATGAAGTTTTTGATTCATATATAAAGGTAATTTTAGTACATAATGGTGTAATTTAATGTCATTATGTTATTAAATTATAATATTTTCAAAATGAATCTATTTTTATAGATGTTTTTTCACTTTCCCATTACTAATCTTATAACATGAAAGAGGACATTGAAAAATTTGGGTATGAAGTAGAAGGATTTTAAATGGAAATTATTGAACAAATTCAATGAGGCTTCATTGACCACCCAACAACTGTATGATAAGGTACCCAATTGGGTACCTAGAGAGCAATGAATTTGTTTTTGATACCCTTCATCATGAGAAGAACATGGTATTTAAATACATATTATTATATTAATCTCATTTTACATTTATACATTCATATGAAAAGGAGATGACATTATGCACATTACTATTAAATTACATGTTATTTATTTCATGATGTTTCAAGGAAGAATGCATCGAGTCGAGCTAAGAAAGTCATCCCTCACACTGCCGGGTCAAACAGTTTTTCCAGAAGCTGATCAACCCTGGAAATATTTTCAATAGTTTAAATTTTTATAAGAAAATATTATCTATTTAATATATTAAATTTTTGATTTATATTTTTTTAATTCATTCATATAATTTAGGGAACCAAGTCTCTTGAAAAAAACTATAGTTCAATTTTTATAAAAAAATCTGATTGGAGTTATGTTATTGAGCCCGCCAAAGAAGTTGGGGTATGAATTCATTTTTCATTATAATAACTTATTATCAGTTGTCTATATATTAATATATATTTATTAAAATATGATTTATATTTGATTTATAGTTAAAAATTAAAGAACTATGGGATTCCAATCCCACATAGTTCTTCTCAGTCTCCCATGATGACCTAGTTGGTAAATTTATTGGGAAGGAGTATCCTGGTTGAGTGTGCGGGATGGGTTTGGAACCATTACCATCTGAGGTCCTTAGTAGGCCATCAGATATTTCAGCTGCATATACTTTTGGTTGTATTCACTCCCTACCATGAGATTCTCAGAGGTAGTTTGTTTCTATACAAAGCACAATTCAGAAATAAGGGGCTCAGATATCCACTTTGCAGAAAACATTGGTTGATTTATATCAGAAGATGATCAGATCTGTCCCCAGTGATATTGCATCGATGACTCGTGGTGTACATGTAAATAACACAACTTCAAAATAATTTAGTTTACAACCTTTAAATATAAATATACAACACTATTTAATTTTCAATATAATTGTCTTAGAGGTGTTGGTAGCTGGAAGTAGAGACGGATATAGAGAGGGTGATGAGCATAGTTCATCATCGAGTAGTTATTAGTAGTCTCTTTGATGTCTTGAACCAATATAGAAAGTGAGGGTTTTTTCATGCAGTTGGATGTGAAACAGAGTATTCACATGGCATTTTCATGATTTACCATGTTTGAAGAGGCTGAAACCATTTATATCATGTTTTTTGGTATAACTGTATGGTGGAATGTTCTATGCATTGCTGGTTTGATTTTTTCTAGGATTGTTCTAGGGATGCATATTCTACACCTATGGCTTGATATAGATATTCAAGAGTGTGGATGATCTTGGACGAGACTTAACAAAATATGGTGAGGGGTTAAAATCATTTTTATGTAGGTGGTCTATAAAATATAAATTAATATACTTGTTTATATATGATTACTTTACTTTATTCATGTTTTAGAGGACTACGTAGATGAATATCGTCTCAGAAAACTATAGAGAAATATATATGATTTATGTTATCTTTATAACTATAGGTAAATATTATTGACCGGTGACCATGTGACCATGGTTAGAGGGTATTGTGTAAGTTGAAAAGAGATGTCGGGTGGTATCTGGATATGATACTTGATGTGGGTATCCTTGGTAACTTTCCCTAAGGCTAGTATGATATGTATGAGAGGATTGAGACCAGTTAAAAAATGGCTGAGATGACTATATGGACCAGGATTCATGATAAACACCCTCATAAGTATGGGTTATGGCTTAATGAGCACTATGAGTGGGATGATTTAATCCTCATTTCCCAAACAATGATCTATATTTATATTGGTCGCCAACTTGGTGTAAGGTCCAAACATTTACTAAATGGCATATAGTCCCCATGATATTCTATGTATCAATGGTATATATTCCCAATAATTCTAACTATATAATTTATTATGTGATCATTAATGTACATGATGAACTAAAAATGGGAACTCAGGTGTAAGACCATTACCAAACATAGCTGGAAACCTTTAACCTAGTAGTCCTTATTGTATGAAATTAAAATACATATAATATATTCTGTGTCACATTTTGTTAAAAGGAATGAAATATAGTCCATTACACATCATGTTAAAATTATGGAAATATGTCTTGGACCCATAACCCTAACAGAATATTAATTGTTTCATGGTTTCATGACTTTAAAAGGAACCACATTGGTCATTGTATGGTTTCTATAAAAGGTACTATGTGTCTTATTAAGAAGAGCTGAACTACATGGAATCATGTTTCCAATGGGTATAAATCATAATAGGATTGGATGATACCTGGGTAGTAGAAACATGAGAGATAAAAGATTTTTTATAGGTAGATTAGGACAAGAGGTTTGGGTTAGGGGAGATTGTGGGTAGTGGTGTGACAGATATGTGATAGGCATGAGATCATATCAATGACCATGTGTTTGTATGATGTGTTTCATTTTTATGGAATTATGTTATTGATTTATTTGTATTCTAATTATAAGAAATATAATTTTTTTCCTGAGTTTTGGGGATGCAAATTCTACAGTCTCTTTTTTGTGAATCATTATGTAGAGCCGGTTTAAATCACCACTAAATATACCATTTTATTCTATTCACGGTGGTTTAAACTACCACTATATAAATATTTTTTTCCATGACAGTTAAAACCACTGCTAAATATAACATACTATTATTTAGAGGTGGGTTTTATCGTTTTAGTGGCAGTTCTACGACCAAAAACTGTTTTGGATTTCATATTGGTTTTAAATGGAACTACATCGTCAACATTTTATTTTCTGGAAAACCACCACTAAAATAAAGAAAACTTCCACTAAATATGGGTTCTTCAACAAAATATATTTTTGATTTAGCGCTGATTATAACCGTCTCTAAATCAGATTCATTTTTTTTTCTGGAAAACTACTGCTAAAATGTGAAAAATCACTGCTAAATATATGTTCTATGATGATTTTTAGAAACCAATACTAAATAGAAGGACCTGCCATGTGTTAAATTATGACACCAACTTTAGTGATGGTTTTTTAACCATCGCAGAAACATTTAGCAGCGGTTTAAACCACCTCAAAAACAAAAAATAACCATCGTAAAGAGGTGATTTTCTTATACTATGGGAATACTTATCATTCTCCAATTTTCAGGGTGGAAATAGGTGATACTTCACTGGTTGGGCAAAGCATTGTCTGAGAAACAATAGAGAATATTAAATTGATTAGGAAGGGAACAAATATGGCTCATAGTCATCAAAAAACATATGTGGATCATCATCGATGACCGTTGTTGTTTGAAGTGAGTGATCATGTGTTCTTGAGAATCTCTCCAATTCTTAGGCATCATCATTTTGGTATCTCATAGAATCATAGGAATTTTTGAGATAATTGAATTATTTTTTGAGGTGGCATATAATTTTGATTTTCCACTATAGTTCGACACATTACATAATGCATTTCATGGAACTCAGTTTAAAAAGTATCGTTATGATCCTGACCATATGATTTTGATGGGATTACATTGACCTAGAGCCATATGATTAGTTTTTTCATACCTCGATACAGATTTTGGATAGGCGAGATAAAGTATTTTTTGTAAAAGGATTCGATTTAGTTTGGGTTTTTTGGAAACATGGTCAGATTCAGGAAGAGACTTGGGAATGGGAGAAAGAAATGGTCGAGCAATAGACTAAACACTTTTGGTACAATGGTTGTAATATACTTTCTGGGGATGGAAAGAATAATTATGGGGAGAATTTAGCACTCCTAGTTTCAATTAAGAAGCCCTTTTTTATGTATTTTAATCATTTAAAGTGTTTGGGTGAAGTTTGGGAGGTTTTAGAAGACTCTTGTCATGTTTTGGGGTTTTTATAGAGGTGCAGAGTTTGAGCATAGTTAATAGAAACTGTGAAACTATAATAGAAAATCATGAAAGGTGAGACAAAGAATAATGTTTAGGCACATAGTTTAGATCATAGTTTTTCCAAACTATGTGAAACCTATAAGTAACCATTCAATGTGGAATAGAGGAAAAAACATGGTTGGAACAAATTTTTTCTAATCATGCAGACCAACCATGTGAAGGGTGTTTGGAGGTAGTGGCTGGTGCATGATTGGTGTATTTTTTATCTAACCATGTGATCCAACCATGCACAGTTAGTTTTTGAATACTTAAATTGTGTATCTCACTTGGTATTACCTATAATCCACTCTTTCCCCCTCCATTTTGAACCTAACTAATTTTTTTATTCCTCCTAAAGATTGTGGAGACTTTCCCCTTCGATCTAGGAGAAATCCATTGGCAAATATTGGTGTGTTGAAGGCTAGATTTCTTGGTAAGTCTTCGTTATTCATGGTTTTCCTTAGATCTATTATTCTTCCCTCACTTGGATATAGACATATGATCCATTGGGGATATATCTATGATATTTTATGCCAATCATGATGATATATGGTTGTTTTGATGTTAGGGAAGAAGATCTAAGGTAGGTTTTTGAAGATTCGACATAATTTTGTTGAGGAATTATTGTCATTATTTGTTTTCACCATAATTCCTGAGGTAGGTGGCTTCACTCTCAACTCCACTTCTTATAACTTGAAGGAATAGTTTCATTTTTTCGAATTTCTTGAAATTTATTGTGATATTTTTGTTCAAATCTTAGTTAAAACCTTATTTAGTGATGTTTTTTTTGAATTGTGGAATTTTTGTGGAAATTTCTATATTTAATGATTTTAAAATGATGATTTTAAAAGTGGTTGATTGGAATGATTTATGGAAAAAGGTTTTGTAGAAAGTTTTAAAAAAAATTACTTTATTAAAAGGGTTTGGAGAAATTGTTTTTTGTCTTAAGTTTGGTATAATTGGATGGTGTGTGTTCATTTTCATTAAGATGATCATGCGGAAGGGGCGTGTCCTATTAGGGCACTGGTATATGGTTACCTTGTGAAAACTTGGTAGATTAAAAAGAGACTGATCATGACTATGGAATGGTAACTTGGCCATGCATGTGTGGAAATGTTGATATGTGGAATGAAATGGGTATGCCAAAAAAAAGAAATTTTGAGAAATATTTTTAACAAACTCTTTAGTTATTTTCTATGGAAAATTCTTGGTTTGGGAAAAATTTTTTGGTTTGGAAATTGTTTTACATTCTGATATAAAATATTTTATATAGAATTTTTTATATGAATTTTCTAACATGTTCCATCCTAGTGGTGTGAGTAGGGAATTCATTTGGAGAAAACCTATGAAGTTTCATTACTCACCCCTGATTTGGAACTTTGGTGATCTTGCAAATATTGTTTATCAAGACACAGGTAAAGGAAATGTTTCTCATTTTTTTAGTGACGATTCATGATACTTTGGCATTAATTTTGGATTTTGAGCATAGAGAATGTTGGGATGTGTAGCGGTATGTATTTGGAGTCTTTGAACATTGTGGTTTAGTCTTCTACTCTGGTAATATGTTATTGGTTGTGGTGCAGTTTGGTATTGTTGTGTTTTGGTATTACTTTGAGTTATATTACATTATTATCATTTATCATATAGTTTTTTTGATTATGGTATTCTTTTTTGTGGTTGTTTTTTATTTTCTAAGTAAAATCACCCCACAAAAGCATTGTAGCCCTTGTCATTTATTTCTAGACTTTGGAATCTTGGATATGTTGCCTAAGGCTAAGTAGAAATTCTGCCTGGATTCAAGCCAATGAGGAGGGGTGGGATGTTACATTTCCCCTACAATTATTATCCAGTTGTGTCATATAATACATAAACTATAAGACCCCATATATTCTTTTTTAGGTACGTTTTTCTTTTCAGGTTGTTTTTGAGAAAAAAAGGGAGTTTCTGGAAATTTCTGGAGTACACGCAGTGTACTTATAAGTACACACCATGTTCTCGGTTTCTGCGGGTGACCGTGTACTAGCCGTATAACAGCTGAGTACATGGCTGTGTGGGGTGACCTGGAGGCCTCCTAAAGTGGGACTTGGTAAAGGCAAGTACAAGCCACGTACTTTTAAAATACATGTTGTGTACTTTCTTTTTATTTCATTAAATGGACCGGGGTCACATCTAATGGAAATAACACACTTCTTCTTCATCTGTTTCATCAAAGAAAGTCCGTACGACCGCAAACTTCTCCGAACCCCCTGACTCATTGTCATTAATCTATTTCGAACTCGGTCGGTTGTGTTGGAATTGCATCGGTGAGTTCTCCCTTCTTCTTGAACATCATATCCTGATTTATCCTCCTTCATGAGTTATCCTTAGTTGAGTGTTTTTAGTGTTTTTGTATATCTATGGCGTTTTAGGGAGATTCAAGGTCTGAGGTTCATGCATATCGATCTCATAATGCTGAGGTAGGTGGTTTGTGCCTTTCCGTAGATAGTCTTTCAATTCTCTGTGAAAAAGTGCCCAATACCCATGAACATGGTATTGCATGTTTATGGTTTTTAGCCCTGATATTTCCGGCTATGCCCTGTTTGTTTGGATATAGGTTAATTGTTTGTCAATAGGGTTAGAGTTTCTATGAAATTAATGTTTTTGACATGTTTTCTTGTTTTAACCATTTGGTCTAGCTTGCATTTTAGGATACTTTTCTTTCCATGCCTAGTATTGTAGGATGAAGTGATTTTATCTGATATACTGTGTTATGTTGTAGACCATTTAGCCAAGTAGTTATCAAGGTTTAATTTGTCTACCATATACTGTTGTGCATGATTGACTTACACAGGGCTGTGAGAACCTAGTGTAGTACACCATAGGGAGAATGGACGTTGAGGGCTTCTCCAGAGTGTCTGTTTTACTATTATGTTGCGAGACCATAGGGGGGATGGACTTTGTGATCCCTCAGGGTGTCTTTAGTTTCCTCAATATGGGACACAGGGGGAATTGGATTTTGACTGCTTCCCCAGAGTGCCTATTAGTTACCGATATGAGAGAACATGGGGAATTTATGGTGAGTGCTTCCTCAATGAGTCTTTTCTAAAGCTGAACCAGATGGGTTAGATTGTGTGTACTTCCCAAAGGGTTGATTTTTTTGTTTGGTTGAACCAGATGGGTTAGGCTATGAGTACTTCCTAGAGGGTTACCTGTTTGTTATTATCTACTTACTTGATATATGAAATTGAATGCAATTAAAACTGTAGGATTGTTTTCTGTTGAGTACTTCCTTGTTTACCTCTTCTTTTCTTATTGACTTCCATATATATTCACTGACTGTTAGGCATATATCTTTGGGTGGTTTCCTACTGGGATTAGTCTCACACCCTATTTGGGTTATGATTTTGGGCCCAAATAGATTATATTGCTACATGTATAGATAAGGGCAAACACCCTTCTATTTTAGGTACTTGTTTGCTGAGGAGGTGGAGAGCATGGGACCAAGATGAGGTTTGCGATGATGAGGAGTTGTTTATTTGTTTTCTTTATACTTTACTTTAGTACTGTATTCTAGAATTGTGACTTGTTTTGCTATTTTACTAGACTTATGTATCATGCATAATTAAATATATGTCCTTCAGTTTATTTATTTACAGTCTTCGGCTGTTTACCTTGTATGGTGTTATTACTGCTTCATCTTTTGTTATATGTTTTACATCTGCTGTGTTACTTTTCCAATGTGGGAATAGTTTTCACACTATCTCACCCAAGGCCCTCACTGCTAGTCGACAACCTCTGGCATTTGGGGAAATGCGCTTGAGGCCATGTGACCAACGGGGTACGGGGCACCTCTGGGCTCCACCCGGAACCGGGATGTTACAAAGTGGTATCAAAGGAATTATTTTCTTATTGACTCACTGTTGGGAGCCTATATCCAAGGATATGAAGAAATATTTACTTGGTAATAAGCTTTTCCCAAGATTTTCTAGCTCATTTATATGGAAAAGCCAATTTACCTCATTATTTGTGATTCTTATGGTTTTGTAATTTTACAGTTTATTTGATTACACCGTTGGGTGATTCACATGTATCGTGATGTTATCATTGATGTTATTGAGGTTCTATTTCTATTTCAACCCGATGATATGAGGGTATTACATCTCATGCATCATATAGGCACTTGCTAGAAATCACATGTCATGGATTCTTGTCATGCCATTTAGGGTGCATTAGCAATTGAATGTTGTTGTGATAGATGTTGTGTTAGATATGCATCTTTTTGTGATAAATTCCTTGATAAAATACCCACTATTTGATAGGGTATTGGTTTGTGAAATGTTTTTTTGGATGAATGCCAAACATTGGTTCTTGAGGTGTTATGAGCCCTCATGGACCAGAATTTGGTGGATCATTGCACTTTTATCCTTGTATATGACATGTATAAGATGAAAAGCTTCAATTTATGGAGAGTATGGGCCCTCGCAGATCAAAATTTGGCATGTTAATGTTCTTTTCAGTGTTTCTGGGATTCCAGAGTAGTTTCTGAGGCTTACAGCCAAGAAAAACCCAGAATACACGGCGTGTAGTGACGAATACACATCATGTATCCTTATGTTCGGGAAGGAACTATTTTTCTTAAGTACATTCCATGTACTATATGTACACGCCGTGTAGTCTCTAACCATGTCATAGGCTGTGTCGGATGAGACACAAGGTTGGGAAATATTGTTGGGACACGCCGTGTACCGAACGTACACGCCGTGTGTTGAGACTATACGTCTGCCCGTGTGACTAACAAAACAGATGGATAAAACTTAAGTTATACACTCCGTGTCAAGCTTAAACAATCCATGGAGTGTAACTAAAGTATCTAGCCATGTAACGAACAAAATGGGTCGGTGAAATATTTCTAGTACACACCGTGTCTGGCACAAACACGCTGTGTAGAGTCAGCCTTGTAACCAGCCATGTAACTAACAACACGGGTTAGTGAAGTTCATCTAGTACATGCCATGTTTGGAACTAACATGCCTTGTAGTCTTGTTCTAGGAGAACCGTGTATATTATCCATGTAAGGGGACTTGGGTAGGGGAAGAGGATTCAAGTACACTCCATGTGTCAGGACAACACACCGTGTATATGAGGTGTTAAATGACCAGTTTTGGCAGAAGTACATGACCATGTGATGGCTTAAGGGAACATGCCGTGTAGGGGACATACACACCATGTATCCATGTTTTGAAAAACTTGAATGCTTTATTTCTCCTTTTCCCTTCTTGAACTTCTAATTTTTAGTCCTTGTTAGTCTTGATCAAAGGTGTGCACTTGACCTTGTAGAGTCATGCCACTAGGACGTCATCTGTTTGTATGCCAATTATAGGGCAGTGACCAGACACTAGACATGGTTGATCAGGGACTACAAACAAATCATCCTGTAGTACCAGTCTTGGAACCAAACATCATTCCGGACACAGCTGCTGATGCACAGTTACGATAGGGATTTTTGAGGTTTATGCATACCTTCCGTGGATGACTGTATCTTTCCCCATCTATGGTAGAGTTGATGCGGGTTTTCCAGAAGCATCATCCTCCAACTTTCTCAAGGGAAGGAGGACCTTTGGCTGTAGAGTCATGGTTAGAATCCATGATATCTATCTTCAATCATCTGAAGATGCCTCCAGAGAGGAGGGTGAATCTTGCTACGTACATGCTACGAGACTCCGCCAAGAGATGGTGGGGTGTGATATCACAGGCAAGATGCCAACAGGTTATGGTTTGGGAAGAGTTCCAGCGTGCCTTCTACGACTACTTCTATCCAGAGACTTTGAAATCCGATCAAGCCCTGGAGTTCATGAGTCTGGAGTAGGGTACTATTTCTGTTATGTAGTATTATTCTCTCTTTATCGAGCTATATTTCTTCACACCCATTCCAGGAGGTGATGAGTTATTACTGGAAAGGAAATTTGTGGATGGTCTCAATCACAACATCCGATCTCAGGTGAAAATCTTTAAGTTAACTTCCATCACTTCTATAGTCAACTAGGAGCTGATCACGAAGTGCAATATGAGGGATTCTTGAGTTGTGAGCTTGGGCGGATCGACATCTAGTGTTTGTATCCTTCCTACTGACAGTAGGAAGCGCCATAGGGAGTCTATGTGCGGAGATCCAAGGAGACGAGAGACATCTTTAGGTATCCAGGTGGTGTTCTACTAGTGTAGGAAGAGTGGGCATATGAGGCCACATTGCCTGAGATACCCAGTGGAGTGTCGATATTGCGACAAGATGGGTCATCTTTAGCACTTTTGTCAAATATTCTCACCAGCAGCTGGTAACAGGGGTTCTTCTATAACTCCTCATTCAAGGGCAGCACCACCAGTTTCTCCTCAGCTAGGGAACTTGATTTCTTCCATCCGTTTAAGCTGAGGTGGAGGTTGTGACCGTGGTAGTTAGTTTCCAGGATTTCCGCAACAATAGGGTGGATCAGCTCAGGGTGGTCAGGTAGGGTCACAAGGCTGCGATGCAGGTCAGAATTTTGCAGTGGAGAAAACTCAGAAGGAGAAAGATCCTAGATGCTCTACATTTCGAGGTACGATCCTAGTTTCCTCAGTTTTACCTTCTTACCTTTTTGATACATGGGCTTCCCATAGTTTTATATCTGTTGCTGTTGTGGAGATCCTTGAGCTCTGTATCTTTTCTTCTACTGATATCTTGACGCTAGAAACACCATTGGGGATAAGAACGACTAGTGTACATCAGTGCAATGAGTTGCCTCTTGAGGTTGGTGGATGCCACTTTTTATTGGACCTCTATGTCTTAGAGATGACAGGCTATGACGTTCTTCTCTGAATGGACTGGTTAATTCCTTTCCAATTTTTTATCGACTGCTTTCTCTGTAGGGTGAGTTTCATTTCACCAGAGGGTGGATCATTTCTTCATAAGGGAGATTGGGATGTCTAGGTGAGCATAGAGGGACCAGAGAATCATGGGTTATGAGGAATTATAGCCCATATTTCTAGTCTATATCTCGATGAACAAGGTACTTCACAGATGGAATTTACTCTAGTGGTGGATCATTTTAGGGATATCTTTCTAGAGGAATTTTCAGGTTTTCCTCCAGAGTGAGAGGTGGAATTTTCTATTTATCTTGTGCAGGGAGTGACATCAGTGTCCATTCCTCCTTACAGGATGGCTACACCAGAGTTACTAGAGATCAAGAAGCAGTTGGAGGAGTTGCATGCAAAGAGTTTCATCTGAACCAGTACTTCTCCTTGGGGTTCGCCTGTCCTGTTTGTGAAAAAGGTGGACAGTACCCTCAGACATTGCAT
The DNA here is from genome assembly GCA_963277665.1 of Viscum album. NCBI lineage: Eukaryota > Viridiplantae > Streptophyta > Magnoliopsida > Santalales > Viscaceae > Viscum > Viscum album. The sequence goes on from OY728145.1 coordinate 1,337,838,672, forward strand.
GGATTATCAGAAGTTGAACTAGTTGATGGTCAAGAACCGATATCCCTTGACGAGGATTGATGATATATTCAATCAGTTTCGAGGAGCCTGAGTTTTATCGAATATTGATATGAGGTCCAGTTACCATCAGTTGTGCATTAGACCATCTGATATACCTCTTAAAGCCTTCCAAATCAGGTATGGTCTATACAAGTATGTGTTTATGTCGTTCGGTCTCACGAACATGCATGAAGTATTCATGTCACTGATGAACTGAGTGTTCCATCCTTGGATTCTTTCATGGTAGTTTTCATGGATGATATCTTGGTGTACTCTCACACTCAACATGACCATGCCACAGATCTTGAGATCAATTTGAGTACACTGAGAGATCATCAGTTATATTCTATGCTCTCAAAATGCAACTTTTGGATAGACTGGATTCAATTCTTGGGTCTTGTTATCTTAGAGACAGGAGTATCAGTGGACCCATATAAAGTGAGACCATTCGTTTCATGGGAGCAGTCAAAGAACGTCTTTGAGGTACGAAGTTTTCTAGGGCATCCTGGTTATTAAAGACGTTTCATATAGGACTTTTCGCGCTTAGCAGCGCCACTGATGGGCCTGACTAAGAAGGGTGTGAAGTACTTGTGGTCAGAATCTTGTGAGTTATACTTTTAGGAGCAGAAATGGAGGTTGATTTAAGCACTGATACTAGTTTTTTTAGAGCCGAGCAAGAGATATACCATTTACTATAATGACTCAGGTGGGAGTAGTGCTTATACAGGGGGAAGGATTCGTTGCGTACATGTGTCAGTAGTTGAGGCCACATGAGAGGAATTACCCGACACATGATCTTGAGTTGGCTGTGGTTGTTCATGCCTTATGCTGTAGGATACATTATCTTATGGGAGAAAATTTTGTGGTTTTCACCCACCACAAAAGTCTCAAGTACATCTTCAATTAGCGTGACCTGAATTTAAGATAGAAAAGGTGGGAACGTTGAGTACCTTTAGTCTTTTGACATTGAGCTTGCCTACACGCCTAGGAAAGGAAACACAATAGCTGATGTGCTGAGTAGGAGGACTCAGATACAGGCAGTTTAGGAGGCCAATAGTTTGTGGAAGGTTATAGATCTATTATCTGATATGAATTTGGAGGTGTACGACAGACAGGGGAAGACGGTTCTATCTTTTTTAGTTGTTACCTATACTCTTCTTGATCGAGTGAAAATGAGTTAGCTATCAGATTATGAAGGCCTAGTCCTACGGGAGAGCGTGTCAGGAGATGGCCCTATTTATGGATGGACCATAGGTGTGGATGAGATCTTGTATTTTCATGGGTGCGTATGGGTGTCAGCAGACATACGTGAGGAGATAATGCAGGACTTTCATTCCTCAATTTGGGCAGTTCATCCTGGTGTCACCAAAATGTATCGTGATCTACACTATCAGTTTTAGTGGCTAGGTATGAAGAGAGATGTTGATGGTTTCGTTATGAGGTTTTCCACAATTCAGAAGGTGACGATAGAACATCAACAACCAGTAGGGATTTTGCAACAGTTACCCATTCCCGAGTGAAAGTGGAATGATATCGCGATGGATTTTGTGACAGGTTTGCTGAGGTCGCCTCGAGGGAATGATGCAGTTTGGGTTGTCATTGATAGACTAATGAAGGTTTCTCACTTCTTGTCAATCAAGGATACCTTCAGTGTTGATGATTTGGGAATATTGTAAATTTGAGAGATTGTACATCTACATGGGGTTCCACACTCCATTGTTTCAGACAGAGATGCACGTTTTACTTATCGGGTCTGGCAGGGGATGAATAAGGTTTTAGGTACACATGTACTTTTGAGTACAGCTTACCAACCCCAAATAGATGGCCAATCTGAGCGTACGATTCAGGTTCCTGAGGACATGCTTCAAGCATGCATCCTGGCTTTTGGAGGTTCTTGGGATAAGCACAAACCTCTTGGGGAGTTTGCCTATAATAATAGTTTTCAAGCAACTATTCAGATGACACCTTATGAGGCTTTGTACAGTAGGCCATATCGATCACCCTTATGTTGGCTGGAGGCAGAAGAGGCAGCTATGCTGGGATCTCATCTTGTCCAAGAGACCACATAGAAGATAGAGTTGATTTAGAAGAGGATGGCTACAACATAGTCTCGATAGAAGTCTTATACTGATTGATGGAGACGACCTCTAGAGTTCGAGGTCAGAGATAAGGTTTTTCTACGTTTCACACCGAGGTTGGGAAACAAGAGTATGAGGAGATATAGTAAGCTTTCACCGAGATACATCAGACCATTTGAGGTTTTGGAGAGAGTCAGACCGGTTTCCTATCGACTGCAGTTACCTCAGAGGTACCAGGCTATGCATGATGTATTCCACGTTTCTAAGATCCGATGTTACTTTTCAGACCCGTCGCTTGTTTTCCAACCCAAGGAGCTTGAGTTAGAGGTGGACTCATCATTCGAGGAGCATCATATCTGGATTTTTGATCAAAGTACGAAGGTTCTCTGTGGCCGGTCTGTTACTTTGGTACAAGTTCTATGGCAGCATGGGTGAGTATAGGATGAGACTTGGAAGTGGGAGGCCGATGTACGATCAGAGTGGCCAGAGCTTTTTGAGGATTCTTCTTCTACACTGCCTCTCTAGGGAAATTCAGGGATGAATTTATTTAAGGGGGGAAGTTTGTAAGAACCCAAATCTTCTTTTCAGGTATATTTTTCTTTTCTAGTTGTTTTTGAGAAAAAAGGGAGTTTCTAAAAATTTCAAGAGTACACGCCACGTACTTATAAGTACACGCCGTGTAATCAGTTGTTCTGGGTGACCATGTACTGGCCGTATAATGGTAGAGTACATGGTCATGTGGGGTGACCTAGAGGCTGCCTAAAGTGGGGCTCGGTAAGGGCATGTACACACCGTATACTTTTAAAATACACACCGTGTACTTTCTTTTTATTTCATTAAATGGACCGGGGTCACATCTAATGGAAAGAACACACTTCTTCTTCGTCCGTCTCATCCAGGATCATTCGTACGGTTGCATATCTTCTCCAAACCCTCGACCCTCCGTCCATTATTCTACTCAAACTCCATTGGTTGCGTTGGAATCGCATTGGTGAGTTCTCCCTTCTTCTTGAACATCATATCCTGATTTTTTCTCCTTCATGAGTTATCCTCTGTTGAAATTTTTTAGCATTTTTGTAGATCTACAACATTATAGGTCTATTCAAGGCCTTAGGTTCACATATATCAATCTCACAATGCTGAGGTAGGTGGTTTGTTCCCTTCCATAGATATTCTATGAATTATGTGTGCAAAAGTGCCCAATACCCATGAATGGGGTATTGCGTGTTTATTTTTTTTGAGCCTGCTATTTCCTGCTTTGACTTGTTTATTTGGATATAGGTTAATTTTTTGTGAATAGGGTTAACTTTTCCATGCAATGAATGTTTTTATGATGTTTTCTTATTTTTACTGTTTGGTCTAGCTTGCCTGTTAGGCTGCTTTTCTTTCCATGCCCAGTATTGTAGGATGGAGTGATTTTATCTGATATGTTTGATATGCTATAGACTATTAATCCAAGTAGTTCTTGAGGTTTACTTTGGCTGCCATATACCATTGTGCATGATTGACTTACATAGGTCTGTGAGAACCAGGTGTAGTATACCATAGGGAGAATGGATGTTGAGGGATTCTACAGAGTGTCTGTTTTACTGTTACGTTGCAAGACCATAGGAATGATAGACATTATGCTCCCTCATAGTGTCTATAAATTAATCGATATGGGCCACATGGGTAATTGTATGTTGAGTGATTCCTTATAGTTCCTATTAGTTACCGATACAAGACCACATGGGGAATTTACAGTGAGTTCTTCCTTAGAGAGTCTTTACTAAAGATGAACCAGAGGGGTTAGACTGTGTGTACTTCCCAGAGGGTTACTTGTGTTGTTTGGTTGAACCAGAGGGGTTAGGCTATGAGTAATTTCCATTGGGTTACCTTTTTTTGATTATATACTTACTTGATATATGAAATTGAATGCAATTAAAGCTGTAGGATTGTTTTCTGCTGAGTACTCCCTTGTTTACTACTTATTTTTCTTATTTCCTACCATATATATTCACTGACTGTTAGGCACAGATCTTTGGGTGGTTTCCTACTAGGATTAGTCTCACACCTTGTTTGGGTCATGATTTTGGGCCCAAACATATTATATTGAATCAGCTATAGATAAAGAAAATCACCCTTCTACTTCAGGTACTTGATTGCCGAGGAGCTGGAGAGCATGTGACGAAGATGAGGCTTGCGATGCGGAGAAGTTGTTTATTTTTTTTCTTTTTTACTTTGGTTTAGTATTGTATTCCAGCATTGTGACTTGTTTGGATATTTTCCTAGACTTATGTATCATGCATCATTATATATATGTGCTCCAGTTTATTTACTTCCAGTATTTTGCTGTTTACCTTGTATGGTGTTATTATTACTTCTTCTTTTGTTATCTATTTTACTTATACTGTGTTACTTTTATAATGAGGGCATAGTTTCCCCACTATCACACCCAATTCCCTCACTACTAGTCAGTAGCGTCTGGATTTTGGGGAAATGCACTTGAGGCCATGTGACCAACCTGGTACAGGGAACCTCTGGACGACACCCGGAACCAGGACGTTACATAAACCACATAGATTCCCAATGACTACACATGATTCGGATTTATTCCCTTAGGATAGAGTAACTCATATTTGGAGGGAAGTCTAGGTAATATGATCATTCTAGTTTGTTAACTATCATTAAATAAAAATTATTTTTTTGAGATTTTTTTTCAATAGAATAATTTAAGAGTGTTTATTGATGAGTTTTACTAGTTTTCATGGACAAATGTCATAAAATATGGAATGATTATAAAGTTATAGTAAATAGGGTGTATTGGGTACCAAATGTGGGTTCCCCGGATATTCTAAAAAGAGTCTCAAGAAATGTTCTCCCTTATTAGTGTCATGAGTTGGTCACATTTAGGTCCAATGAGCCTATGACAATGGGCCTATTTATTTATTTTTTTCAAAAATTTTAAAGAATGTATAGAATTTAACATGTTTAAAATTTGTATTTCTTGAATGTAGGTTGTGGAAGCTTGTAATTACAAGAATCACATGATGAACGGACCACCTCATAGGCTTGGGACTCATCATACATCCAAAATTCAAAATGATTTATTTGTAACTTTATTTTTTATATTTATCACTTATCATTTAATATGGTTTTATGTGATATAATTATATCTTATATATATATATATATATTAAGTTACAAGATAAAGCTGTGATGAATGATATTATATCAGTGTGGATGGTGAATTGTGATAAAAATGATCCTGAGGCTGTAACTCTTATAGGAAGTTCATATATTAATTTTAAATACTTAAATATATCTTTATATAAATATAAATATATAAATATATATATATATTAAAAATTATTAATTTGATGCTTAGTTAGCATAAATTCTAGAGGAACGATGATATCTTTCTTGACAGGGGGATGAGATATTTTATTGTATCATTAATCATGATAGGCAAGCCTACAACTTGAAATATAGGACATGGATTCATCATTCTATATTTTCATGTACTTATTTAGTGTCTACAATTATTACTGGGATGAAAAATAATGTGAAATATTTCGAGGCAGAAATATATACTTATTAGGAGGTAAATTCATAACTGTTAGTTGATGTTATGGCATTATAGTAGTATATGATCTGGGGTGATGATGCATAGTATTTTTCAATACAGGTTTATACTGGAACGTTTTATATATTTTTTTAAAATTAATTATTATTATCTTAATAATATTTTTTTTCTATAGAACCCTAGAACATCGAACATAGGTAGCCTCCATGAACCTATATGATGCATTAAATGTAGGAGGTGTATTTCATTATATGTTTTTAGTTTCTCATTGGAATGTGTCATTCTATTTTCATATTTTTAGTAAATTCAAAAATCACCTTTATATTTTAATTAAAATGAAATTTGATCAATTATGGATTCAATACCATGTATATACATTTAGATTGATTTGAAAAATAAGGGTAATAATCATTGTGTCATTTTTGATCCTTATATATCAATAATATAAGAATTGGATTCACAGATTGGTTGGTACAATTTAAATTACATTCTCAAAATTATTATTTTATTAAAAGGAAATATCAAATATTTAGGATTCAAAAATATAGAAACACACTTGGAGTGGTATGAAAACATTGTAGAGTAATGATTGAGTAAATTATGATTTGTACGAGTCAACTGAATGTAAATCTGATTTTCATATTTCTAAAGACTGATTTAGATTATATTTTTATGTTTTATATTTTTTCAAAAAAATTGGTATGTCCTTAGTTAAGGGGTAAAATCAATTCAGTACAGATAAAAATTGTAAAAACAAGCTCTATTTTACATGAAAACACAATTCAATGGTTTTAAATTCATCTAAGATCTATATGAATCATCTATATGTCTATCAAATACAAGAATTTCATGGTAAAATCAAATTTCCTTTTTTCTATTACATTTGGAGTAATTGAAAAATCACATAAAAGTGGTCAATATCACACAAACACACTTGAATTGATATGAAAACATAGAATAATGATCATTGAGTCATTTATAATCTGTTAGAATTAGATACTCATCAATCAAATGCTTATATTACTCGATATGATAGAAAACAAAAATTAACATTTTTCACATTTTTTAGAATGAAATATCATCATCCATGGGGTTAAAACATTTTAGAATAATTATAATTGATGATAAAACATAGTATAAAATTCATTTAATCTTTTTTGATCTTATGGAATCAAATATGCATCAATCTAAGGCCTAAATTGATTAAAAGGATATAAATTATGATACCTTATTATTAATAGTTTTTAATAATGTAAAAATCAACTAGGTAGGGGTAAAAACATGGAAAATGAGTTCATATTGACATGAAAAATTTAGACAATGATTTTTATGTCATCTATCATTTTTAGCAATCACTTACAGTTCGAAAGTGAAAATTTCCCCTCACATCTGGAGTTAAGTGAAAAATATCATAAAAGAGGAAATACTAAGAAGACACAATTGGATTTACATAAAAAATTAGGAGAATGATCATGAAGTCATTTATGATCCTCCAAGTTCAACCATGTTCCAATCATATGTGTGTATTTCTCGATATGACTAAAAAAACAATTTAAAATTGTGTTTGTTTATAAAAATGAAATATCTCTTATCACGGGGTCAAAACCAAGAATATGACTTCCAATTGACTTGAAAATATAATAGAAAATTCCTATAATCATTTATAATTTTACGGAATTAACTATGTGTAAATTTTATGTCCATATTTTTCCATAGGATGTAATATATAATTCTCCATTATTATTAGTTTTCAATAATAGACAAATTAATTAGGGAGGTTTCCAAACTAAACAAAAGAGCTCAGATTGGAATTAAAATATATGAAAATTATCTTTAAGTCATTTAAAATTTGTATGAATCATCTACACATAGATTGAAAACCTAAATTACTTAGTATGATTGAAATTTTTGTTTGTCCCTCACATTTGCAGTTAAGTGAGAAATCATGTTAAAGTGGTCAATACTAAGAGAACACACTTATATTGACATGAAAACTTATAAGAAAAATAATTGTATTGTTTAGGATCTATTATAATCAATAACATTTCAATCAAATTCATGCATCACTCAATATAACCGAAAACACAATTTAACATTGTGTATGTTCATGAAAATGACATATCTCTCACAAGTGGGTCAAAACTAGGAAATGAAATTTTAATTGATGTAAAAAATTATAAGAACATTCAACTAATCATTTTTGATTTTATAGAATCATATGTACATAAATCTAAATATCATATTTATAGGTAGGATGAAAAGTATGATTCTACATTATTAATAATTTTTAATAATGGACAAATCGATATGGTAGGGGTCAAAAATAAGAAATAGATATTGTATTAGCTTGAAAACATTGGAAAATGTTCTTTAGGTTATTTATGATATGTATGAATCATCTACACCTTGATCAGGTATGAATTTCTTGGTTTGATCAAAAATGCTATTTGGCCCTCGTATTTTCACTTAAGTGACAACTCACGTAAAAGGGGTCAATACCAAGATAACACTCTTATATTAACCCGAAAACTTGGGATAATAATCATTGATTCATTTATGATCTATTGTAAGAAACCATGTTTCAATCGAATGTTCATATTTCTCAGTATGATTGAAAAAACCATTTAACATTGTGTATGTTTTTGAAAATGACATATCTCTCACTAAAGGGTCAAAATAAGTTAAATGAATTTTTATTGATGATAAAATGTAAGATACTATTCATTGGATCATTTTTGATTTTATAAAATCAACCATGTATCAATATGATTCATGTATAGATCGCTAAGACATAAAGTATGATTCCTCATTATTAACAATTTTTAATACTAGAAAAATCATATAGGTAAGGGCCAAAACCAAAAAAAAGAGATCATATTGGGTTAAAAACTTTGGAAAATCACCATTAGTTCATTTTTATCTGTATGAATCATCTACACATTGATCAGATAACTGAATTACTTGGTATGATTAACAATGCTATTTCTCCCTTTCATTTGAAATTAAGTGATAAATCACATAAAAGGAGTCAATACCATGCGAACAAACTAGTATTTATATAAATACTTGGGAGAATTATCATTGAGTTGTTTATAATTCATCAGACTGAACCACACATCAATCATAGTCACATATCACTCGGTATGATTGAAAATACCATTTGACATTGTGTATGTTTATTAAAATGACATATCTCTTACCGATGGGACAAAATAAAGAAAAAAACACCGATTGATATGAAAACATAGTATAATTTTACTCAAATAATTTTTAATTTTTTATAATCCACCTCACATCAACATGATCCTCAAATTGATCGGTAGGATGTAAAGTATGATTCAACAAAATTAACAATTTTTAATAATGAAAAAATCAATTAGGTAGGGGTCAAAACTAAGTAACAGAGTTGAATTGGACTGAAAATTTTAAAAAAATGATCTTTACATCTTTTTGAATTTGTATGAATCATTTAACCATCAATCAGATGACCAAATCACTTAGTATGTTCGAAAGTGTCATTTTCCCCTCACATTTTTAATTAATTTACAAATCACAAAAAATGGGTCAAAACCAAGAGAACACACATGGATTGATTAGGAAACTTAGGTGAATGATCTTAGAATCATTTTTTATCTATCAGAATCAACTGTGCATTAATCAGATGCATATATCACTGAGTATGATTGAAAATACCATTTAAAATCATGTATGTTTATTAAAATAACATATCACCTACCTTGAGGTCAAAACTTGGGAAAATGAATTTTGATTAACATTGAAACATAGGATGAAAATTTTCAATTTATTTGTGATCTAATGGAATTAATCACACATCAATCTAATTCTCGAATTGATCAGTAGGATGTATAGTATGTTTCTTCATTATTAATAGTTTTTAATAATCGAAAAATCAATTATGTATGGGTCAAAACCATGAAATTGATCTTATATTATCTTGAAAACATAAGGAAATAATATTAAGGGAATTTAAAATCAATATGAATCATCTACATGTATATTAGATACCTGAATTTCTCGTTATTATCTGTAGAAATGTTTATCACTTGTATTTGTAGATTAGTGAAAAATAACACAAAAGGGATCAATACTAATGAAACACACTTGGTTTGATGTGAAAACAATATATAATAATCATTTAGTATTTAATGATCTATAAAAATCAACAACATGTCAATCATATGTTTATATTGGTCGATATGATCAAGAACACCATTTAACCCTGTGGACTTTTATTGAAATGGCATATCTCCCACTAGGAGGTTAAAATTAGGAAAATGAATAATGATTAACATTAAAACCTATAATAATATACCTAGAATCATTTGTGATGTGTTGGAATCCACCAGAGTCCAATAGAATTCCTAGATCAATTTGTAAGATGTAAAGTATGATTCCTTATTATTAACAATTTTTAATAACGGAAACACCAATAGGGTAGGGGTAAAAACTGAGAAAAATAAATATTATTGGGTTTAAAACTTATCATAGTGGTCTTTATGTCATTTAAGATCAATTTGAATCTTCTACACTTAGATTTATTTCCCAAATTCCTCAATTTAATAAAAAGTTTCCTTTATCCCTCATATTTTTAGTAAGTAACAAATCCTATAAAAGAGGACAATACCAATTGAACACACTTTAATTGAAATGTAAACTTGGTAAAATGATCATCATGTTGTTTATGATCTTTTTGAATTATTTATTTTTTAATAAGATTAATGTACTACTTAGTGTGATCAAAAAAACCATTTAACAATGTGTATATTTATTAAAATGAAATTTCTCCCTCCATGGGTCCAAACCAAAAAAATGACTTCCAATTGATGTGAAAACAAGATAGAACATTCATCAAATCATTTGTGATCTTATAAAATCAAGAATACATCAATGTAATGTTTGAATTAATCAATAGGATGTAAATTATGATTCCAAATTATTAATATTTTTTAATAGAGGACAAGTCAACTAGGTAGGGGTGTAATTGGGGGCATACCTAAGTGGTAAGGTCACCCTATAATATAGTATAAGACCCAAGCTCAAAATGGGTCATGTACGGGTTCCCCTTCAACCCTTAAAAGGGGTATTATCCATAATAAAATAAAAAATAAGGCCTTCAGGACATTCAGATTGTAGAAGATACTATAGTGGTACTTCAACAATAGAACTATTAACATATATTGGTCTTTTCAGACAGAGATTTGGGCTTATAGGCCCCATGGACTTCATGCCATCTAAGGCCTTTAGGACATAAGTCCTTTGGGATACAAGTCCTTTAGTCCCTCAAAAAGAGAAGTCCGATAATACCAGAGTAGCCCCATGATGATGGATCAAAGCAACAATAGCCACCGGGCAGAGTAACTAAACCCATGATTGAATGTGGGATATAAATATCATTCCATAATTCTATTAAATTGAAAAGGTAACTACATTTCATTAGTAACATCAAGTGGTGAGTAACATAGACTTGAAGAATGTGATGGGGATGAGCTTCACAATGTGTTGTCTGGTCAATAAAGTGGTAAAGGGATTTGTTCCCCTAGGAATTTGGGCCATGTAATTCATGGATTTATGCATCTAATCCATCAGGTCATGTATAGGTTCCCTCTTAACTTAGTAAAAAAGGGGGTTTATCAAGGATTGAAAATATAGAATTAAAAAGAAATGGGTAAGGGTCAAAAATAATCAATAGATCTAAAATTCTCTTGAAAATATAGGAAAATGATCTTTAATAAAAATTATGATATGTACGAATCATTGACATGTTGATCGAATATTTTTTTTTCAGGATGTTAAAAATTATCATTTCCCCCCTGAAATTTTTAGTTAAGTGACAAATCACATAAAAGGGGTCAATAATAAGAGAAAACACATGGATTTACATAAATTTTTGGGATAATGATCATCAGGTCATTTATGAACTAGAGAAATCAAATGCATTTCAATCGATGCGTGTATCGCTTGGTATGATAAAAAAATCATTTAACATCATGCACATTTATTAAAATGACATATCTCCCATTAGGGGGTCAGAATGAGGAAAATAAATCTGATTTATGTGAAAACATAGGATAATATTCTTCAAATCGTTTTTAATTTTATGCATCAATCCGATGCATAGATTGATTGGTAGCATGTAATACTAGTTGTAAAAATTAATATTAATTATTGTTTAATTGATAATTAAATTGTGTAATGATACATTTGATAATAAATTCATATTATTTTATCCAATTATTCTATATTCATGATGTTTTATCGAAGTATGAATTTTTTAATGCTATGTATCTCACAAACCATAAGTAACGAGGATTAATAACAACCATACACCCCCAAGTATATCAAGGACTATATTACATTCCCTAAGATATACTTTAGTGGATCATTCTATATAATAAGTCTTAACTTAATACAACATGAGTCGATTCTTTGTATATAATATACAACTTTTGTATGAAGTACAATATTATATTCATAATAACCTTAACATATCATCACAACACATAATAATCTTTGATGATCATCAATTAGGGAAACATTAAAGATATAATTTGATGGGATATTATCATTTTAATATTTATATAAAATAAATTCCAATACACATAAATAAATGATAAATAAATACTTTCTTTATTTATAAAATCATGAAACATTTAAAACCATTACATTTAATCTTATATGTATCATATACCATGAGATTCAACACAAACCTCATGCTTCTACTGTGATAATGTTTCTATAAATGGATCTAATAAATTTTCCTTTATAGTCACACAATAGATCGTAACATTAACCCTATCATCTCTCATATGAGATATTATTTTTGAGGGATGTTTTTAGACCTTTTGCGAGACTAAAGCTCCATGGATTGAAAAATGGATATATTATTATCATAGTAAGAATTAATTTCTCCCTTGAGGTTATGAGCCACATCACGTTCTGAAATTAAATTCTTAATCCAAATAGATTTATTTCTAGTATCTTATATAGCGATGCAACCTCCCTCTATTGTTGAGTCCTTCATAATATCATATTTTTAAATATTCTAACTGTTATCCCCACCATTCAAGAAAAACATGAAACAATATTGAGATCTCATGTCATATTTATTAGATTGAAAAAATTGATTAGTGTAACCCTTTACATAGAGCTCTTCCTCTCAACCAAAGACCAAAAAAATATCCTTATTCCTTATTAAGTATTTCAAGACGTTCTTAATATCATTATAGTTACTCTTACTAAGATTAGATTGGTATCTACTGGTTATTCTTAGAGAAAATGTGAGAATAGGTTGATTACATAACATGTCATACATGATAGATCCTATAGTGGGAACATATAGAATTATATCCATCCTTTATAACATCATAGAAGTAGATCTTGAATGATCTTAATATTAATTCCATAAAACTCTATCAATACCCCTTTTTGGAGTTCTCCATGCTAAAAATCTTTATCACTTTACCAATTCATGTGTCTTTATTATGTCGAAGAAACCTCTTAGATCAATCTCTATAAATATTCATACCTAATATATAATATACTTCACTCATGTATTTCATATATAGAAACTTACCCAACCACATATTTATTAAGTATATTTTTGGTATGTTATTTATAATAAGGAGTATGACACCCATGTATAATATCAAAACACTACAACACTCCCACCAATCCACTTATATACATTGGAATTATATGTGATCATTATGAAACCAAACTCTATGATTTCATCATAAAACATGATATTCCAACTCCGAGAGGATTACTTTAATCCATAATTGTGCCATTGTAACTTTAAAACCATTGTAGACTCATTTGGTACTTCAAAACCATTGGATTGTTGTATATACATATATTGAACTAAATTCCCATTTATAAAATAAATTTCAACATCCATTTGATTTATCTCAAAATCAAAATCTGTAATTATGTCATGGAATATCCAAATATACTTTTTCACCATAGTAGGTTAAAATGTTTTTTTATTACAAATACCATGAATTTGGTTACAACCATTTTCCACTAGGAGTGATTTATAGGTAGACACTCTATAATCCTAATCAGTTTTTATAGATAACCCACGGTCTCACCCATTTAGGTGTATCCACTAGGATTCAAACATTACTTCATCATTATTTTGGATAAGGAGTATATATCTCTAAGGATCCTGATGAATCATACCTGACCTATAAGGTTATTTTGTAACTTGTGTAGGTTATTCATCAAAAAATATTTATGAATCCTAAGCAACTTCTGTCTCAAGAAAACTTCATATTTATTGGTCTTTAACTTCACTATGTTCAAAATTACTTTTACTAACACACAAACAAATATATTCCTTATCATGAAATATACCAGTTCAGGAAAAAAACACTTTATGTTTAGTAATATTATAAAAATAATATCCCTTATTTTCCTTGGGGTAACCAGAAAATAACCACTTTTAATACTTAAGGTCAAGTTTATCATAACCCAATCATCATGAATGTTCTTGAAAACCTTAAATCTTAAAAGAATTAAAATAAGGATGTTTACCATACAATATCTTATAGGGTTCCTTTATGAGTAAATTATATGGAATTTATAACCCCATAATGAAATAATAAGTTCACACTAAATTATGATAGACCAAACCATATCCAATAGGGTATGATTCCTCCTTTTAGATGCACTATTCAACTATGTTGTCTTAGGTGGAGTGAGTTATAAAATAAATCCACAATATCACATATTATCATTGAATTTTTGGAGAAAGTATTTACCACCCCAATATAATTTGAGAATCCTAATACTTTTCCTTAGTTGATTTTATACATCATTCTTAAATTATTTTAAAATTTTAGTGGTTTCATAATTGTTTTTCATCATAAATATATATCAATACTGACTAAAGTCATTGATAAAAATCATAGAGTACCTAAATTGAAAACATTCTTGTGTGTTAATTGGTATACCTACATTACTATGTATGAGATCCATGAGTCCACTAAAATTTTCACCTTTTCTACTAAAAGGTGTTTTAGCTATCTTTCCAAATAAACAAGATCCCCATGTATCAAAGGATTCATAATCAAATGCGACCAATAATAAAACTTTATGGAGTCTTTGGATGTGTTTCTCATTTATATGTTGAAGGAAACAATACCAAAGGTAGGTGGGATTATAAAAAACCCTAAAATTATTATTTTGAATGTTATAGACATGATTATCTATATCTAAAATGTATAAATTTCATATCATATTTCTGATTCCATAAAAAATTTCATTCTTATATATAAAATAACTATTATTCTTAATAATGATTAAAAATCCCATATTTTCCAAAAAAGGTTCAAAAATATAATTTATGTTTATGGAGGAAACATAATATAAATTTTCCAATTATATAACTAATTCACTAGATATAGATAGATAATAAGTTTTAAATTTTAATGTAGAAACTCTTTCCCCATTACTGATTTGAATACCTACTTCTCCTTGCATCAATTACCTCCAATCTTCGAGTATTTTTTCACAAAAATGTGTGAGGAACACCCAATATATTATACCTAGGAGTTAGTGTTGAAGAAATCAATTTATATAACATTAACATTTAGATGCTCATTCTTCTCTTTTATAGCAATTATTAACCTTATATTCCAATTTCTATATTTTTTATAGGTCATACCTATAATATATCTCAAAAATGTTTAGAATAAAGTATGTAAAAATATACAATAAAGAAAAATATTTGGATTATTATCTTGTTTCACATCATTTAATCATGGAATTTTAATGAAAGTACTCCCAAAAAAAATTATGACCCTATATAAAACCACATTTTTTCCATGCTAAATTTTGTGAAAATATCTAACCACATTATGTACATGCTCAATAATTTGAACATAGATAACTGCATCATGTTCAAGATCAATCTTATGAACATATATAACCACATTGTGTTCATGCTCAACATTATTATCCTCTAAGATATAAATCATTAATCAATGCATTAGAGGGTGATATAGGACATTACTCATCAAAATCCATACATAGGATTGACAAAAGATACCAATCATTCAACATATCATGCAAACCCATGGAAGAAATATGAGATTCATATCATTTACAAATGGTATTCCATATCATGATATCAAAATTAGATCAATTGATACTAAAAATTATGTCACCCAAAATTAATATTTCATAAAGGCTTTAAAATTTGAATCTTAAAACCTAGATCCATAAAATTTATAGATTTTTGAGTTAAAAATGTAAAATAGATTAGAAACCATGAAAATGGGTTTTTTGAAAGTAGTTCTAAACATTTTTGTAAAGAGGAAAAGTTATGCGCCACTTTCAAAAATTATTTCCAAGATGGTAACATGAAAAGAATTTTAAAATAACACTTTAAAATAAATCCAAATGATTAATTCTTGAAAATGATATTAATGGTTTCTATAAGAAATATAGAGTGAAAGATAACATATTCTATCGTGAAATTAAAACCAATTTAGTATTTTAAAATAAATTTATTTAAATTTACATCATTTAAAAGAGAACTCAATTTCATTTTGAAAAAAAATAAAGAGAATCATGAAGATCACTATGAATAATAAAAATTTTTATTTCAAAATAAAAAAGTATAACATTGGTGGAAATAAATAATATTGATATAGAAGAGAAAGAGCCCATTGGAGAGGATGACAATAATTCACAACAACATTATAATTTTATGAGTAAGAAATTAAATGAGGAAGAATATTGTAATTAAAAATGAAATTTTACTTAGATAAAAATATAGCTTATCATATAATAAATTATTTGTGTGGAATAAAACAATCATAATAGAAATAAGTTCATGAAGAAGAATTATAACTCAATGAAATAATATTTGAGTTAACAAAATGCCTCACAACATTAGTATCTATTGAATCAAAATACAATAGGAGATACAAGTTGAAAAATATTTCTAAATACCTATAATTTAATTAAATTATCATAAACACATCTATAGTAAAGTATATACACCCCAAAATATAAAACAAGTGATGAATATGGAATATGTCTAATAAAAAATAAGCGAGATGAGAAACCCTTACCTTAAATCTTGACTTCCACAAAAGTGATTAAATCTAACATATAATAAAAAAAAATATCCTATTAACTCATTTCATAATATTATTAATATCTACTACCCTATATAATATTCAATTATAATCATTTATTATGCATTTATAAGTCAGTTAAAGTTAATTTTCATCATTAGATGTTAAATTTTTTCATTGATTTGTGCATGATATAAAATGTAAATGTTGATTCCCATTACTTCATACCAATTTAAAAATTACTATATTATCCAAGTTACTAAAATAAATTATTTATAATCATTTATCATGTTATAGTTTTATTCTTTGATAATTTTAGCCAACATCCATGAAGAAAAAATCAACGATGAGCCTGTTTTGATAAATTTTGTTAAAAAAAGATGGTATATAAAAAATGATTTAAATATTTATATAACCTTAATAATATATTTAAAATAATTTTAATTCATAAAATATATTTTTAAAATCATTCAAGCAGGGTTTTATGAAAGATATAATATGTCGTCCCATGGAGGCGGTAGTTCACACATATACGCATGTGACATTTCTATTTTTCAACGAACAAAAAGAAGGTTGAAGTTGATTTATATTTTAAGAATATTAAAAAGGATACAAATATCATATTTATTAATTAAATACCTATTATAGATAACAAATTTAAAGAGGTGATGCTAAATAAAACACGTTGTTCATGGATGTGGTAGTTTGCATGTACACCCGAGCGATTTTTTTATTTTTCAAATGGATGGGAGGATTGTAGAAGATAGTTATAACATTAGTATAATAATTGTTTTATAATAATAATACCAATTTAATTATATTATAAGAGTTATTATATAATTTTATGACAATTATAGAGAGAAAAATGGTTAATAAGTGATTAGTACTAATATTGAGAATTTGAACCTTCTCTTAGAGAACCTCTTAGAAATGGGGGATTTATGGATTTTACTTGGATCAAAGGGATTCAAACTTCTGGAGATGGATACAAGGATATAAAAATGGGCATAGTTTAAATTGGAATTTTAATTTTATATTGTATGTAAAGGGGTGGTGGAAGTCTCCTTTTATAAGTGAGGGGAGTGAAATTTTTGTAAAAATATAAAAGAGAAAATCACTATTCCAAGAATGTGAGTCCAAAATAAGAAAATAATATAGGCTTCATGTGGATTGGGTCAATAAAAACTATAACTAAAAATTTTGAGATAAATTTTGAGGAATTATCTGTTTTTTATTCATTTTTTAACTTTTACAATAATTTAATTTTTCCATGGTAACTCATTTATTAACCTTGGTAATTTATTTTAATGACCAAAATTAAAATTAACCTTATTAAATAATTTAAAAATTATTATTTCAAATTTGAAAATAAATTTATCAAATAAAAATTTCATGTGTGATACAAATTAATTTTAATAATAGTGCACATAATGTGTGAAAATCATTTTTTTGAAAAGGTGTATTTCTAAGGAGAATTATTTTAGTATAAATTATCAATGTTGTTGATTTTTATAAAATTAATTTGTTTATTAATAATAAAATAGAAATTATGTGGCTTTAAAAAAAAATCCAAAACCAGAATTGAGAATGTGAATATTTAATAAAAAAAAGTCAAAAAATAGTTTCTTTTAAAATAAAATGTTACATGAGTTCCAAAATATTAAACATAGGTTTTAAAAATTGAACATATTATATATAAATTAATAATTTTACTCCATAATATAATTTTATATTCAATTTTTTTTTATAAACTTTTAACTCATACCTATATCATGATGAAGTCATAAACTCAATGGTATTAATGAAAATTGTATTTTTCACTATTTATAGAAAAAATAAACCATTTTAGAAAAATCCCAAAAATTTCATCCTAGGATAATATTATTATGCTGAATACAAATATAAATTTTTTTAAACCTAAATTTGAAAATTTATCAATTTAAGTTTTAAATGGAAATGAAAATATGATGAAAAATATTTTTATAGGGAAATGACTTTTTCAAATAGTAACTATTCTTATTATTATTCCCTATCAATTTATATTTAAATTAGTGTTAATATATTATTCATATTAACAATATAATTTAACCTAATTTTTTTATAATATATTTAGTTTCTTAAAATAAAAATACATATTGCAATAAAACTAAATTTTAATTAAAATAAAATTTAAAGCATAAAACAATATTAATAGTTGTTTAGATAAACTAATGAAATTTAATTAGTGAATTAGTATTAAAAAAGAAACTTTTTTATTTAAAATTTAAAATGTGAATTTTATAAAACAAAATTTACATTTATAAATTACTTATTACATTAATAATTATATTTTTATATCATCCTAAATTCTACTTATACAACACCATAAGATATCCATATAAAACCTAAAGATAAGATAAGATATATTGGAAATAACTAGTGATAGTTTAGAAAGCATGGATCTCATAGAAATTTCACTGATCTTGAACTTCTCCCACAAATAATATTTCTCAAACCAAAATTGTTGGAGTTCATCTTGGTCTCGGTATATGGAAAAACAATTTTGAACCTACCTCCCATTCAAGCTCAAAAAATTAGTTTTATAAGGAATAATTATACCACCTAATGCCATTTCGTTCCCTTTATTAAAAATATTTCATAATTTAGTTACTTATTTTCACCCTCTTATAATTCTCAAATTAGAAAATTTTATTTTAAAGTATCACAGTTTTGTCTTAGTTAGTTGTTGATTGTGAAACAAGATATCCAACATGGTATTTATTTAAAGGGAAAATATATACTGAAATATCATAGAGTTACATTATCCCCCATTAAATAAAAATTTACCTCTAAATTTTAATTTTCAATTACTAATGAAAATATCTAAGGTTATGTGAAAGATAGAAACAAATCTAGATATAATTTCTAAGTAGATATCAATCTTACAAACTAAGGGAACATATATTTCTTCCTTTGAATAGGATTATCCCTAATGTTGAGTTTTTCTAAAATAATATGAGACAAAAAAACCTCATGATTAGGTATCATGAATAATATAATAGAATTAGCTTTTCTAGATAGATTATACTCATCATTTCACTGATAGATGGTCATAAGTCATTTGAAAATATGAAATATGATTTCTTCTATTTTGGTAATTAATATGGATTACATGTGGAGACTGATAATCTATTTCCAAAATCACAAAAAAATCATCAAAACTAAGAATTAATAAGATTAATATGAAGCACATTATTATAAAATTCAACATGGGATATAATAATCAAATAAATAAAAATTTTCATTGATAATAAAATCATTAGGGTGGTGATTCAATGCTCTTGGAAAACTTCATAGATATACTATAATGCTAAGAATAAAACTCCCTCATGAAATATACAACTCTAAAGTAGAGAATAAGTGTACATTAATTATCATAATCCACTTATATGATTATCCTATAATGGTACCTTCCATGTTCCCTTGGCATTTGAGTTTGTTGAGGCATTTTTTCCTTGTTAATTCGTATATTAGAGAATATATTTGAATAATTCCAAAAATCCTTTCATTTTAATCATTATAGTATAGGTGGATCATTAGTCGAGAACTTTATAACTTACTTTATATTAGGTAACATATTAGTTGACTTTTATAATCAAGATCTTGATGGACATACTTCCATAATTGATACATTTCCTTATTCCTTCGCAATATTCCATTGGGTTCATCTTACCACATTCTTGACATGTAAGAGGATGAATCTTATTTACTCTAAGGTCTTTATCACCAGAACATCCATGAAACTCTATCTTTATCTTCTTCATCATATTTATAAATTTTACTAAGTTTATGTTTTAGACCATAATTCATGATAATTGGTTTGGCATAACCATAATACTTCTTACTAAATTTATTGTATTATTTTATTATTCATTGGGGGAAAACAGTGGATTGTCCATGGAACACAAGGTTAACTGTGTTACTCCTTACTCTATTCATTACAAAAATAATGAAAATTTTAGGATGCAAATTATATGTTCAAAATGCATAGAAAATGGAAAACTATTATCATTAAAGATATAAATCATAAATGGTATATGCACCTTAACTTATAAATTTATAGGTTACAATATAGGTTATTCGCTGTCTATTTCTTATTAGGTTCTCTAACCATACCATAAAAATGTTCTCAAATTATTCAAAATGGTTCATAAATATAATGTAAGTCTCCAAAGAATATCCCTCAAGGGTGTCAAACCAAGTGTATAGTTAGGACTCCTTGTGGTGCGACGAGTGAATATTGGGTTAATACCTCACCAGCCTTTTCAAGGTTATTACCTCTAGGTGCATTTTTTTCTAGATCCAATATCCACTTATTTATATACAGACTAGGATGTCATTCCTAGAAAACCATACAATCTATATCTTACCAAAATTTTAAGATATTATCCTGTGCATATACTTATTTATAGGGTTTTCAAAAATGTTATATAGTTCTAACACCTAAAAATATCTAAACTAATCCCCAAATATAACCAAAACTTTCTTTAATACCAACTGATGTTCACATAACCCATACTCCTAAATATGATTCTAAAATACATACATTAATTACTAGAATTGATATCATATGTAGAGACCCAAGATAAAATAAACAAATTGATTCCACTATTTCACATGAATAATCATTCCATTAAAAACATTTAAACAAAATCTAATAAATTGAAGGTTTAGTTTCTTTGATGATTAACTACACAAACAACTTTTTTTACAACAATTGTGAACATTTCTTCATAATAAAATCACACTAGACCCCCATTGTAGAATTATTATAAGTTATACTCATATTCCTAACATGGGGAATATAAATATAAGAAACAGGTGTGATCAAATGATAAGTAAGAAAAAAACTCATGAACATTTCATCTAGGGTTAGATCATAAGAATATTATAAAACATGAGCATGGGATAAATATCTTATTAAAAATAACATGGAACAATAATAAATTATGATAAGTAGAAATATAAGGATATGTAATCTCAAATAATCAAACATATACCATTGTATATGTGTGTGGTGTCATGAAATAATAATCACGATCCATGGGTTATTATATACTCATGATACATAGAAATGTGACATAATTATAAGCATAAAAAAATCATAACACTATGAATAGGATAAATACATCATGTCCATGACCAATATTGTGAACATAACTAACTATATCATGTCTATGATAAATAATTTGTACATAGATAACTACCTCATGCCCATTCTCAATATTTTAAACATAGATAATCACACCTTGTTCACTCATAGTCTTGTGAACATTGCTAACTGTACCATGTTCACACTCAAAATCAATATCCCATGAGTTATAAAATGAATTATAGGGCGATATAGGGCCCCATTCATCAACATCCACACACACACACACACACACACACACATATATATATATATATATATATATATATCTGTGTGTTTGTGTGTGTCAAAATATATCAATCAGTCATCATATCATGAAAACCCATAAAGGATTATGAGATTAATATCATTTCCAAATGGCATCACATAATGTTATTTGAAAATAAGATCTGTTGATACCAAAAAATTTTATCACCCAAAGGAGTATTTCATAAATGAATTTAAATGTTTATTCGTAAAAAATAACATAATAGGAGTTATATATTTTATATTTAAATAGTAAAATGTAATTGAAACCATGAAAAAGTGTATTTAGAAATTATTTCTTAACATTGTCATTTAGATGAAAAATTACGAGCTACATTCAAATAACACTTTCCAGGAGGTAAAAAGAACACATTTTTAAAACACCCCATTAAAATAAATATCAATAATTGAACCTCTAAAAAAGTCATTTAATTTTCTAGTGGAAATGTATAGTGTAAGATAAAATTTTTGATTATGGAAATAAAACCACTTTACCATTTTAAAATACATTATTGAAACCCACATCATGTAAATGAGTAATAAATAAATATTTTTAATATAAGTTAATATAATTATGAATATAACCATAAATAATAATTTTTTGGATTTTAAAATAATAAAGGCTAACATTTAAGGGAAGAAAGATCAAGGATATGGAAGAGAAATAGCTTATTAGGGAGGATGAAAATCATTTGTAACAACGTTAATGAAACTCATAATTGATAAATCATGGAATTAAAAATTTCATTTTCCCCAAAAATAATGATAAATTATCATATAATAAAATATTATGGTGGAATAAACCAAACATAAAAGATG
Source organism: Viscum album (assembly GCA_963277665.1). Classification (NCBI taxonomy): domain Eukaryota; kingdom Viridiplantae; phylum Streptophyta; class Magnoliopsida; order Santalales; family Viscaceae; genus Viscum; species Viscum album. The sequence goes on from OY728145.1 coordinate 1,337,861,718, forward strand.
AAATTTTAAGAAGAATCATTATGACTCAAAGAAAAAAGATTTGAGTTAATAAAATCCATTACAACATTGGTATATCTTGAATCAAAATTCCATGAGAGATATAACTTGATATGGATTTACAAATCTCTTTAATTTTATGAAATTATTATAGAAACATATATAGAGAAGTATATACACCACAAAATATAAAAGAAGTGGAAAATATGGCATATATGTCAACGAAATAAAACCGAGAAGAGAAACTCATAACATAACTCTAGTCTCCAATGAAATCACCTTAACATTCTATATAATAAAATTAAATATCTTAATATATCATTTAATTACCTTATTAATATATATTAATTTATATAATCTATAATCACAAACATTTATTATATAATTATTAGTTATTTAAAGTATATTTTCATCATTAGATGTCAATAATTATGATTCTCTTGCACATGCTTTAAAATATTAATATTGAATATTATTACATGAAAAAATTTCCTTGTTCCTAGATTATTAAAAGTTATTTAATAGATCCTTAATAATTATTTATGGTGTTCTAATATCATTCCATGAAAATTTTATTCACTATTTTCGAAGATTTGATCAATGGCGAGTTCGTTTCGATAAATTCTAACAAGCTGAAGTTGGAATATTAATAATGAGTTACATATTAATATAATATTAATATAATATTAATATAATATTAATCATGATATAATTTTTTTTAATTCATTAAATACATTTTTAAAATAATCCAAGTACGATGGTGATGAAAAATTAAATAAATCATTCTATGGAGGCGGTAGTCTGTAGATATCGACAGATGATGTTTTCAACTTCCATAAAATGGAAAGAAGATAGAAGTTGATTTATTTTTTTCATAATATTAATATTATTATAAATATAATAATTATTCATTAAATAAATCCTTTTGAACCATCCATTTATGGTGGTAATGAAAAATAAAACACGTTATTCATGAAGATGGTAGTCCACACGTATGCAGAAGCGACATTTTAAATTTTCAAACTGTTGGAAAGAAGGAAGAAAAAAGTTATAACATTAAAATAATAAATTTTTAGCATAATAATTATAATTATTTCATTATATTATATTGTATAAGAAATATTTATAAGAAAAATATATAGAATAAAACGGTTAAGAAGTGATTGGCACTCACAAAGAGAATGTGAACTATCTCTTGGAGGATCTCTTAGAAATGGAGGATCTAGGTATTTTCCTTGGATGAAGGGGAAAAATGTGGGATAGGATATAGGGAAAGTAAAATTGGAATATTTTCCATGGGAAACATTTTTTTTGAGTTTATTTAAAGAGGTTGTAGAGGTATTCTTTTATAAGTGAGGGGAGTGACATTTTTGTAAAAATATAAAAGGACAAGTCACTATTCACGGTATGCGAGTCCAAAATTTTAAATTAATGAGGTTTTTATGAAGAATAATTCTATAAAACCTTTCACCACACATTTTGAGATAAGGTTTTAGAAATTTTAGGCATTTTCACCTTATTTTTTACTTTTTCGATAATTTACCTTTTCCTCGGTAATTATTTTTTAAGCATAATGATTTATTTTAATGAATAAAATTTAAAATTAAATTATTACTTGATCTAAACATGATTATATAAAATATAAATATAACTTTATAAAATAAAATTCTCAAAGGAAAGAAAAATTAATTTTAATATTAGTGCACATGATCCATAAAAACTATTTTTTAGAAAATTATATTTTAAGAAAACAAATTATATTTAAGATAAAATTATCAACTTAATTGATTTTAATAAAAGTAATTGGTTTATTTTAACCAAATAAATGTTACGAGTCTTCCAAATAAAGCTAAAATTGAAATCCACCTTGTGAATATTTAATTAAAACAAATTAAAAAAAATAATTTTTATTTGAATAAAGTATTACTTGAGTTCCAAAACATTGAACATAGGTTTGTAAATTCAAAAAAGAATATTTTAATGTATCATTTTACACCTTAAGTATATTTTTGATTGTTAATTTTTTTATAAGTTTTTAAGTCATACTTATATCATGATGAAGTCATAAACACTATGGTATTGTTAAAAACTGTATCTATCACTATTTACCCAAAAATCAACTTCCTAAAAATCCCAAATATTTTATCCTGAGGTAACATTTTTATGCTAAAAAATGAAATTAATTTCATTTTATAAAATTAAATTTCTAAAATTTATTCAAATTGAAACACAAAATATATTGAAATCCATTTTTATAGGAAAATTAACTTTTCAAACATTATCTATTATTTTATCAAATTTACTATCAATTACTAATGAAATTAAGTTAATTTATCATTCATATTAAAAATATAATTTAAAATCATTCAAAAATAATATATTTAGATTCTTTAAAAATACATAGTGAAATAAAAATAAATTTATAGTGAAATTAATTTTTAAGATTAAAAATATCTTATTAGATGTTTAACTATACTAATTGAATCTCATCAGTGTATTAACATTAAAAATAAAATTTATTTTCTCTAAAAGTTTAATTTTGAAATTTTAAAAATAAAAGTAATATATATAAATAAATTATTTCATTAATAATTACTTGTTTTTATCATCATAACTTTAACTTAAATGAACCCTTAAGATCTTTGCATAAGACCTAAAAAAAGATATGCTCTGGTGGTAGTCATAGGTGGAGGCTTAGAAATCATGTATTTTGTGTTTATTTTTTAGAGCTTAAAATTTTCTCACAAATTATTTCACTAAAATATAAATAATTATAGTTTGGTTATTACTTGGTATTGGGAAAAACCTAGTGATTCTACCTCTCTTCAAAGCTTGGAAAAATGAGCTTCACAAGGAAGACTTCTACAATCCATTTCCATTTCTTTCATTTTTCCTCTATTGATTTCATAATTTGTTTACTTATATTTATGAAAACTAATTTTTTCACATTGAGACAACATAATATTAAGATATTAAACTCATTAATTTTACATTATTTTAGTGTAAACATATTCTTAAGACCCTCCCTAAAGATTTGTTGAGAGAAAATTCAACCTCAAGATCATTACACATCATATGTGTATTATTAGCTATGACATAAGGAGATATCATAAAAAATGATATCCCATTTTAGTCCACATTCAAAAATAAAATATATCACTGAATACAATTTAGTTCACCATATTATACAATTGTACATTTCATAAAATATGCCAATCCATCAAGGATAACATAAATGGTCTGTCGTGATAGGATCATGATTTATGATAGATAACCATAAAATTTATCATAAAAATATAATATAGGATTAAAAATATTAAAAATTAATATTATATGAAAAATTATAATAATTATGATGGATTTGGATACCATGTTCTCTGTCTATGATTATGGTGGTCAGAGCTTTGGTAGGCCTTAATTTAAATATCGGTCTTAGGGCACTGGGTTTTTACTCATTAGGGCATATATTTTTTAGTTCATTGGATAATTTCAAAGAAGGTAATACCAAAAATATTTCATGAATTTAAGAAAAAACTATATTTTGATGATTCATTCTAACTTTTATAAAATATAGAAAACCCATAGTAGGTTTTTGGAAACAAGTTATCTCAATGCACAATGACTTTTAGGGTCTCCTAAGGTTCTGGTTGTCAGCCCTATGATATGATTGTTCTTAATGATATCCAAATAAAAGTTATATCAATATGAAATATAATCTAGGTGATGAATAGTTTGTTAACAATTAACAATACTATTATCTATTATGAATTATATGATATTTTGGTTCTTTGACCAAACTGAGGGTTCTATTTGGGGGATTTTTTAATGAATATACCCTAAAGTAAATGACTTACACTATATGATTCATATATAATTTAATCCTAGATATTCCTATGATTTATATTATTGGTTACAATTTAACGAAATCATATAAGGCATATAGATTCCTTGGTCATATGGTATGATTTTTAAAATATCCTATGATATGTGATATTAGGTGTATTGGTACCACCACATCCTTCAAACGGTTTTGGCATTGGTTATGAATCATAGAGATGAATAATTATGGATTGTTAAAAAATATATATCCTTTGAAGTGTCTAAGTAATAATTTATATAAATGGTCATGTGTTATATAATATATAGTGACTACTAAATGTTTCCAGTCAATGTTTAACCTCTTAAATTAATAAAGGGAGGACTATAAATTGGGTATGACTCATCATATATATGGAATAAATTCATTCTAGATAGGATAAGGCCATCTTCTTCAATTTTATATATTTATATTCTAAGAGAATTTTCCAAAAAAACTTTGAAGTCCAATAAGTTCTCTCATATCATAATATGATTTTAGTGACAGGTGTACTACCTCTAGATATGAGAGTCATTAAACTGTCATTATCGGATCTACATTAAATAGAATTAAATAAGATGGATCTTATTGTAAATGAGATATGCCTATTTGATATTATGTTCCTCATTTCAGGTTTATTAAATTATAATAGATCAATAATTCCATTAGGTTTCTTCCACTACTATGAAAATGAGATGTTCCTATAAAACCCATCAATGGTATCGGGTCCCACCTACATCTTTTAATCAACATGTTTTCATAATAATATTTTGAAGAAAATTTATATCATAATTTTTTGAAGGCTGTATCATAATGTATGATATAAAATTGATACATGACAATCATTGGATCACTATATTAGTGTTTATTACATGGGATGTCAAAAGAAGCGATACTATGTTTTTCATAGTCATATGGTATGACTAGATGAGTCATGATGTACTATTCCTTGAAACCTATGATTTAACACTATTTCATAGACTACTACAATTTTTATTGTGGTCTATATAAAATATTCTAGGGTTTTCAAAACAAATTATATGATCATAATAGCGATATAAGTGATGAGTTTTAGGGTGTTATTTGAATGGAATTTAAAAAAATGAAATTCATGAAGCTACCAATCTATCTTTAAAATATTTTAAAATATTATAAAATTATGAACATTAAAAAGTACACCTATGCTACTGAAAATTCCATATTTTACTCTTCACTACAATAATATTGATTAAGATCATAGTAGTATCACATGAATGCCTCTTGTTTCCAAGGGAATACACTGAATTTTGGATCATTGTTTACAATAAGAGGATTCTCGTTCTTTAAAGGGATGATAGAACCATATTTAAAGAAAATGAATGAAGAACCAATATATTGAAGAAGGCTTCAGATAGACTTTCATGGAAAAAATTCCATCTCTTCGGGTGAGTCACATCTGTTACATAGACTCTCTTCATAAATGAATAGATTCATAATGATTGGAGTTTCGACTATTATCACATGGATTTCGATTAATTACTTCTAATAGTATCATCCATTTATTGAATACTTCAATGAATATTTATAAATGTTTGAACTCTTAAAAAATCTATGCATGTTTATCCTTTTAACGAATCAAAATTATTGATTCATCTCCAAAGAAACCATGTTGGAGAGGTTTGAAATAAATTCAAATCTAGGACATTAACCCATCAGACATTGAGACAAAAATAATTTAATGATATACATATCATGAATTTGATATTATATTGGTGGAAAAATATTCCAAATATCCTTCTTAAGGTTGCATTAAGTGTAAATATTTCTATAATCTTGTTACGCATCATATGTGTATCACTGACTATGACATAGGGGGGTGTCATAAAATACTACACCCCCTTTTCTTTCAAATCCAAAAATTTTCTACTTTCACTAAAATCCCTTACTGTCTATATGAAAAAATTCATAACTCTCTATTAATCCATACAAAACTCCTATAGACATGTTTTTTTGGATATGTGCACTAATACCCTATTAATTTGGTGTATGTATCTTCCTATGTGGTTTTATCTATTATATATGGTTTAAATGAAATATATATTCATTTTAATAGGATTTGATGAATAAATGAAAATGGGATTAAATGTATACAAATACATTGAATATGGTTGACATGTTTCTCAAATAAAATGCAATAAGAATGTCTATATAAAGGGATATAATCCCTCATGTTTTGTACATTGATTTATTACAAGCCTCCCAATAATTTTTTCTCCATGAACCTCATTAATTTATTTTATAGATGGGATTATCACCACTATTATATTTAAAGTATCTTCAGGTTGTGAACTAGGATCCTTTGGTTGGTGCAAATCCTCAAAGGTAGGAATCTTTTGTTTTCTTCATTGGTGATCTTCATCAAGCATAATCCCTCAGGGATTAAATATTAAGGATATTTCGTTATCTATCTAGGTATGAATATTTTATGTTCTTAATTTATATAACACATTGATTCTATTGAGTATGGATAATATATTTTTTATTCTTCTATTTCCAAGGTTCAAATGATGAACCCATAAAACCAAATAGTTTTATCAAACTCCCTTTATTTTGGAATAACAAATTTATCCAAAAATAATCCATACCCAAAGGAAAAACTGTGTGAACCTCTGGGACTTTTTAGCATTGAATAAAAATATAAAATATCAATTTCGTAATTGTAAGAAAAGAGATACCTCTAGTAAAGCATGTGTGCTACTTTAGATATTAAGGGGTTTGGTGTGATCTTGATCAACAATAATCTTACTTCCATATGCACATGTCCACCAAAAGATTTATTATATATATATATATATCATATATATACCTATATAATATATTTTCTTCATGACATAGAGATCCCACTAGACATGTTATATGTCAATCGACTATATAACTTCTCATTCACTCATGATTTTCCGAAATAGAATGACCAGGTCGATGAATACATCACACTCCATTCATATAGTAGATTATCACATCACATGTACCTCATCCAAATAGACGCACACATTACATGTGACTTAACTAGGCATGTTCATACATTTCCTATATCTCATTAAATCAAGGTACTAGATTTATTTTCTTGTCATGTGAGTAAACAAATCCTCATATTTGATATCCAATCAATGAAATTATCCAAAAAATACCCAACCACCCCTTATTAGAAAAGACTAAAGTATTGGATAAAAAAATTATCAAAATATAAAGGTTCTCATGATAAGTGTATCACAAAACATAGGTAATATAGGTTGATAACAAGCCAACACCGCTAAGTACATCGATGATTGTATGACATTCCCTGAGAGATACTTTAGTTGGTTAATTTAAGTAATAATTCTCCACTTATTACCTCATGAGTCTATTATTTGTATATCATATAAATATTTTTTTATCGATTAAAATATTATACTCACGATAACCTTAACATATCATCACCACCCATAATACTCTATGATTATCATCAATTAAGGACAAATCAAAGTCATAATTTGAGGGCATATTATCATTCGATTATTCATGTAAAATAAATTATAGCACGCATGAATAAATGATAAATTGAGATTGAATATATTTATAAAATTATGAAACATTTATAACCATTACATTCAATATCACATATATATATACATTATTCCAAGATATTCAACATGACCCTCATGCTTGTTATTCAATAATGGTTTCATCAATATATCTTTTACATTATCCATTGAATCCACCCAATGATCCTAACATCATCTCTCTCAACAATCGCTTATATGATATGTTATTTGAGAAGAATATTTTTGTTCCTTTTGTGTGGCCATGGATCCTTATATTGATTAATGAATCCATTATAATGATAGTAAATCACAATTAATCTTTCAATTTGAGGAACCACCCCAAGTTCAAAAATAAAATTTCTAGCCCAAATAGATTCCTTTGCATCATATAATGTTGCAATGTACCCATCATTTATTTTCGAGTCTACCATGGTGTAATATTTTTAACTCTTAAAAATAATAAATCCACCATTCAGGAAAAACATGAAATCATATTGAAATATCTTGTTCTTTATCAAATTGAAAACATTCACTAGTGTAAACTTGAGACGAACCAAGATAAACATGAATATAATTTACAATAATTCATTTATTTGAACGTTACATATCATAAATACCCACACAACCATAAAAACTAATGGTTTAATGTATTTTTAGACTAGATATATAAAGATATTATTTTTAATTATTTCTCCAACATCTATCAAAATATTTCTACATAGGAATTCCTTTTATACATAATCCAATATATAATTTCTTTGGGAAATGGGGAACAAAAGAAAGGGAGAGATAAAAAATTTAATAAGAGAAACTTATCAAAGATTCATAAAAGGGTTAGATCATAAGAACATGAGAAAGCATGGGCATAGAAGAAATATCTATTTAAAAGAATATGGAACAATGATGGTTGTCCCTAAGTAATAAAAGGATATATAATATGAAGTGAACAAACTTATTTGATAACATAATAATGAGGAAACATGGGCTAATAAATACGATCCATGGAGAATAATTATCGATATATAAAAGAAAAATATGAAATATCATGAAAATGTATCATAATAATGAAATATGTCATAAATATAAGCACATGGAATAATCATACTATGTACAAACCAAATCATGACCACTCATTCATTTGTGAGAAAATCCAATCATTCTCACCCTTTAAGTTGTGAATAGATCCAAGAATGTACACAATCCATTATATCATGAGATATAAAACCTTGACCAATGAATTATAGGGAGATATAAGATCCCACCCATCAAAATACACACATATGTGTAATATTCCCAATTTTTAAATGATAATAAAACCCAATTTTTTTTATTTCATATGATTTTTTATGTGAAAATAAAAATTTTCAATAAAAAATCACATTTTTATGGTTTTAAAGGCCTTGGGTTAGGGTAAAATACCTTTTATAAGGGTATAATATCTATACCATGTACAATGTAAGGGAAATTTAGCCTTGAATTTGGGTAAATACATGTAGTGTAAGAGAAGGCCTTGATTATAATCACTATGCACTGGTCATCCATCGTAGTGTAGGGGAAGCTGACTATATGAGGGTACCAACTTTAGGGTAAGTTATCACTACATAAGAGTCATATAGTGCTATGTATGGGTATCTGACCATGTAAGGGTACCAATGTAATTATAGTACTGTGCTATGTGAGGGTAACCAGTAGCTTGTATATGGGTACTGGCTTTTGTAAGGGTACTAAGTAAGGGTAAACAAGGGTTGTGTAACGGTAACTAGCACTCTACAAGGGTTGTATAAGGGTATAGAAACCACAGTGTTGGGGTATCTTTCACATGTAAGCATAAAATCAAGTTACCATAACGCATCACATACTCCATAGGTAATGGTAACTATTTTACCCTATTTTTTTGTATTTCCTATTCTTCTTTCCCAGAAGGATTCTACAACATAATTTTGATTATTTTAATTGTTAAAATCATAGGAATTAAATAATTGGACTCATTGTAATCCATAAATCATATTTATGGATGAAATTAAAACCCCCCATTCATGAAATGATTAAAACAAAAATTAAATTTTATTTTTAATAACTAAAAACCTATACGCAGTTTGTTTTTTTATAAAATGGATGAATCTTTCTACCCATAATTTTGGGTCATTATTTTGAATCATAATTACCTGGTGTTCCTCATTTCATGGTTTGGTGAATCCTTCTACGAACATATTGACCTATTCTTTTGAATTCTACGCACGGAAAAACCTTCAACTCTCTCTCATATTTCTGGTAGTAGTTCCTATGAGATATAATTTTAGGTTATAATTTTATTTTGTCTTTTCACTTATTTTTATTTAATGTGTGATTGTGAAATAAATATTCTAGTGTAATCAAATAAATAATTCTTGAATAATGGTATTATCAAATGATAAAATAATATTATCTTGGAAATTAATAAAGATAATAAAAGAATTATTATCCTGAAATATCAAATATTAATAATAAAGTATTATCACATGTTAATTATTCTAAAGAGATATAATATTATTACACGTGGTTTTATTATTATTATTGAATAAGAAATTTCTAATGCATGCATGGAAACATTTTAATAATTTAGGAATTATCCAGGATAGAGAAACCTTTAACACATGTGATATTTTATTTATTTTTGAAATAAAATCATTTTATTTTTATTGCAGGTATACATAATAAACCTAGAAATTTTAATTATCAACACCTATGATAATTTGGTCCATGAGGTGGTATTCTTGTCTATAGAGGTTTTCAATCAATATTTCATAGCACACAACGTGTCTTATTTATGATGTTCACATCAATTATTTTGATGGGGGATGTTCCATACCTTTTTGGGCTCTTATTACACTTTCTACTTTGATATAAAACCTGTGTTGGTATACTTGATAACTATTCTTGATTATTATCGCATGTGTGTATATGAAATTCGTGAGAATCTTCTATGATACTTAATGCTATAATTATTAATGTATCTTATTTATTCATGTACAATTTTGATCACATGTATCCCATATTTCTACTTTACATATAGTTATATGATATACTTTCTTGTGTGTTATACCCTATTATGTGTGCCTTTGTGGTATTGTTCTTCGATCCCAAATCATTTTGACCTTCGTGAAATGTTTATATTTTAGATGGGGAGTGCGCATGACTTGTGATGATGAAACAATGGACCTAAGAATAGGGTATAGATATGATGATTCCTCATAGACTTCGTGTGATATACTAGATGACTATCAGAATCCATAAAGCATGTCACTCAATGCCCAAGAGATACCAATCATCTCTCAATTCCCAGTGATTGTTGAGAACATGACTTACTTTATGCCTAGTAAATTTTTAGTATTATGTTTACAAAATTTTTATAAACACAATTTTTATCCTTATAGATAGTGTTTTATTACTCCATATACCTTAGTATTTCTTCTAGCATGGAGTAGAAGAAAGTATGGTCAGGGATCATGGTGGATTGTTTAGACTAGAAGTGCTTAGTTTTTGATTGTTGTGTTTCTTGAGAATTTATTGTTTTTTTGGAATAAATTTTTTTTATGTGAGAAAACTTATTATGGATACATTGGTGGTGTTCTACTAAGTCTTTTACTCACTCCCTTATCATGTATTTCAATGTGCTTGTTGATTTAATGACCAAGGATCTAGAAAAGGGAAAAGACCCTATGGTGGATATATGAGAAGGAGATCATGGATATGGTAGTAGATTATGATAGACTCTATAGGACCTTCTATTTTATTTATTTACTTATACACACTTCTTACTCTAGTTTGTCTTGACACATTAGGATCCCATTTATTACTTGTATGAAATGTACTTTATTAATTAGTTCTTCATGTTTAATTTTTTTACTTATTATTATATTTATTATTTATTATATGTTCTTGGAATTGATATTGAGGGCATAGTCTCCCCACTGATAGACTTAGACCCTCACTGTCATCAGTAGCCTATTGTATATAGGGAGGTGCACACGTGGTCATGTAACCCTCCAGATTAGACCTAGTGGTACAGGTTGGGGAGTTACAGAATTGTATCATAGTTCATTTTTTCTTTTCTTTTTGTGATAACATGGGCATGGTATAAAGGAGATATCTCTCTAGGACTCTATTAGGGGGTTTACATGTGCCTTTCCATCACATGTGTAACGAACCTATGAGTTACTATATACATGATTACTATTACTATTTTTATGAGATTTGGGGTGCATTTTTGCATCATTATCAGGAACGTAGGTTCACATACCATATATATACCTGTTGTTGTGTTGTATAGAAGTTATTTAATTTTATTCCTTTAATTGTGCATTCTATTCAGGGTAGTTTCTCTGATTGTGTGATATATATGTTTTGACATGATGTTATGATATATCACTTTTTGACATTAATTAGTTGAATGATTCATGAACTTATGTTAACATATATATGATGATTGTAACTAACATGTAGGTATAGAGACTAGGGTTAGTGTTATGAGCGGTATACCTTGGGTCATGGGTAAACTCCCATGAGACCCTTGTGTGATCCCTTAGATTGTTAGTAATCTATTTATGTTCCGAATTTTCCTTATATTATAGGAGATATTACCTCATAGATGTTCGGTAGGAACACCAGTTGGGAAGGAGGGTTCCCTATAGCATGTTCCCATGTCTTATCTAGTTGTTCAGGTAGTCATCCCACCTTATCTTGGAGCCTCTCCACCAATATACATGGTTAACTACACCATTTATTTTTAGATCCAATATCCTACAACCTTTTTGGTAATTGGTGTAGTGAAGGATGCTAAGGAATGCATGGATATAATCTAGGGTATCTTTAAACTCCTTTAGATTCTAGATAACATTTTGGTGAAGCTAGAAACCTTTATACTACAAGGACCTACAATGAGTTAGTGGGGAGTTAGGGTACATGCTAAATGATGTGAGGGTCTCACCTGGGAGGCCTTCAATGAAATGTAATTCTGGGATTTTTTTCCCAATACACCAAATATTGATAGAGTTCCAGAGATCATGGAGCAAAAACAGGGTTCCATAATGGCCTCCACCTAATTAGATCATTTGACAGAGGTTATTCTCTTTGAGCCTCTTCTAACTGGGAAGGATACTCAGAAGGCCAATAAGTTTGAGATAATATTGTGTCCCAACACTAGACAGTATGTTAGAAGATTTAACCTAGAATCATACCAAGAAGTTTTACAGAAGGCATTGATCATTGATAGGATCTCAGATGATATTCAAGAATCTGGAATTTTTCTACCTTTAAGTACTCAGAAGGGTGGAATTATTAATACTGCGAAGAGTACCTCTTTTGATAGTGTGTAAATATTACATATCAATGGAATTCTGGATTAATAAAGTTCAGTATCTTTAGTTCCTTTAGGTGGAGACCCATAATTATTTAACTATTGAAATATTGGTCACTACAATAGGTAAATCTAATAACCTTAGATAATGTGCTAACAGTGTGTAAAGATGTTCCTTCTCTAGTAGTTCTTCCATATATATGTGATATCATGCTTCCATAGGGGTTGAGTATGACACAAACAAGTAACCAGGGATCTAGTTGGGGTCCTTAGTAGAAAACTAATGTTGTTCATGAATCCTAGGGGTAGGGTCATAGAGCTAAGGTATGCCATATTTAAACAGTGGATCATACTCCAATATATGGTGGTGAGAGTAAATTTATTTCTTGAGGTATATTCTTAATTTTTTCAACTTTAAGTACTACCTTGTTCAATTATTGAACTTTTAATTCTTTCATTTATGAAAAATTAGTTGTTCAAATTGACTAACCTATCAAGTTATCCATGGATTTAGTATCCCTTGATAAACCATCGGGAATGAAAGTGGATTATCTCCAACGATTTCTAGAGTATCCTATAGTCATTGTCGAATTTGGATATCTTTTTGACTTAACAATTTTGGGGATGAAAACCTTTCACGTGATCCTCAACATGGACTGGATGACAAGTTTTTAAGATCACATTCATTATTATTGGGGACATGTGTCATTCATTTAATTGATGGGAGATAATTTCTTGATTATTGGTGAGTTGGAACAAGGAACAGGTAAGTTTGGTTGATACTTCAGTTATCTTAAGATGATAATGGTATATATAGTGGAATTGGTTCTTTCAGAAGAATCAGTGTCAACCACCTCATATTTTTCTCTAATCATGGATCTATACGAGGACCTCTTTTTTGATGATTTCATAGGGATTTCTCATGGAATAGGCGCTGAATTTTTGATAGAGCTCATTTTGGGTTCATAAACAATTTTGATACCCCAATCGCATGGTTCCATCTAATCTAAAGGATCTCAATGTACAAATTTATGATTTATAGTAGAAGGGATTTATCAAATTGAGTACTTCACTATGGGGTGAACCTATATTATTCTCAAAGAAAGAAGATGAAATTCTATGTATCTGAATTGACTACCAAAAGCTTAAATAGGGGGCCCTAAAGAACTAATATCCTTCTCTAATAACCAATGAACTTTTTGAGAATTTATGAGAAGCCCAATGGTTCTCTAATATTGATCTTTGACCAGGCTATCACCAGTTGTGAGTTAGAGAGGAGGACATACCAAAATGGTGTTTTAGAGTAGGTATGAATTGTATGAGTATTTGGTGACTTCATTTGGTTTTATTAACAGAATGGAAGTGTTTTTGGCCCCCGTGAACATGATCCTTAATCAGATCCTAGACCCATTCATCATGGTGTCCATCGAAGATACCCTCATCTACTCAATGACACCGAAGCATCATGCCATAAATCTTAATATATTCCTATGTATGTCTTGAGAACATCACCATTACACATAGATGTTGAAGTGTGACTTATAGATTCAATAGGTGTGGTTCTTGGGGAATGTGGTGTTTGAGACAGGTATATCCATAGAACCATAGAAAGTGTTGGAAGTGATGTCTTGGACATGTACCTATATTTTGTTTTAGATTAGGATATTTCTAGTCCTAACAGGATATTACCAATTCTTTATGTAGGAATTATCAAATTATTATCACCCATTACTGTGTTGATGAAGAAGGGATTCAATTTTTAGTGGCCAGACCAATGTAAAGAATCATTTCTTGAGTTGAGGAGGAGGTTAGATATAAATTTAGTATTAGTACCTTCTAAGCATGTGATCAGATACACAGTATATTGTGAAGCATCCAAAGTTTTTTTATAGTGGTACTAATGAAGATAAAGTAGGTATTATCTTATGTGTCATGAATGATGTGACCCCATGAGTATAAATACCCCCCCTCAAAATCTAGAGCTAGCATCCAAGGTCTACACTATGAAGTGTTGGAGACACTACCTCTTTGATGAGAGGTTTATTGTCTATTCTAACCACAAGGGACATTTCTATTTCCTCACATAGAGGGAATTGAATATAAGGAAGAAGATATGGGTGGATTATCTATATATTTTCAATTTTTAGATGATGTATTCCCATAGGAAAGGTAATATTGTAGCATATTCTGTTAGACATATAACACAGGTTGAGCAGGGGATTGGTGAGTGGCCTTCAGATGAGTAGAGGCAATTGATGAGGTTGTTGGGTATATAGAGAATGAATAATTTTTAGGATCAGTGATTGATGAATTGTGATTTACTGGTGGTAACATATTCTATGATATACCAGAAAAATATTGGACATGATATTGACTTAGAGTTTGCTGTGATGCGTAAATAACTTGTTGGAGGTGATTCGATTCATGGATGGTTGTTGTGTGAAGATGGCGTGATACTTGTACATTGGAGTGTAGTAGTCTCTAATTTCATAAAAGAGTATCTAATTAGGGACTTACAAATATCTATAATGGGGTTATATCCTATTTTGAAAAATAGGTACATTGAATTTAGGTGATAGTTTTGGTGTCTAGGGATGAAGAGGAACATCGCTGGGTTTATGTCCAAATTCCTTACCTGTATGAGGGTAAAGGATGATCACCAATGTCCTTGTGGTTTTCTCAAGAAACTTTATATGACCTTATTAAAGTGATATGAAGTTATACTGGACTTATTTATGGGGTTATCTAGGACCCCGAGGAGTTGTGATGGTGTCTAGGTGATTTTAGTTTGGCTAATTAAGGTTTCCAGCTTCTTACTGATCAGAGAGACCCACTCAGTGGATATGCTCGAAAAGCTATATGTTTATGAGATTATATGATTAAAAGGAGTTACCTTGATATTTATATCTGATAGAGACACATGATTCACATCATGGTTTTTTCAGGGCTTATAGATATCCCTAGGGAATCAACCGAGAGTGAGTATAGCATACCATCCTCAGACAGACGGATAGTTTGGGTGGACTACAAACATACCTGAGGATATGATTTAAGCTTGAATTCTATAAATTTATGGAGAATGGAATAATCATATATAATTTTTTTCAGTTAATATACAATAATGTTTACCAATATTCAGTTCATATA
The DNA here is from genome assembly GCA_963277665.1 of Viscum album. Lineage (NCBI taxonomy): Eukaryota > Viridiplantae > Streptophyta > Magnoliopsida > Santalales > Viscaceae > Viscum > Viscum album. The sequence continues at coordinate 1,337,877,613 of OY728145.1, forward strand.
GAACCTTTGAGGCTATTTATGGAAGGCCATATTTTTAGTTCGTTATTTTCATTAGGTAGGTGAGGCAATGGTTGGGGGTACAGTTTGATTTAAGAGACCTATGAGAGTGTACAACTAATTTAGAAGAGATAGATCACCAATAAGAGTAGAAAGAGATCATATAAAAACCATAGGAGGAGACCTTTGGAGTTCTTTGTGGATGATCAAGTTTTCTTGAAAGTGACTCCATAGTTTGGTCACAATCTTCTTTGGAAGTAAGGAAAGCTAGAACCATGTTTTATTGGACCCTTTGAGATTATCAAATTTATTCGGATCATGGCATAAAATCTAGATCATCCTCATCACTACCAAGGTATTAAAAATGTGTAACATGTTTCATGAATCCAAAGGTATATGGCCAATCTTATGCATGTAATTGACTGTAAGGATATTAAGTTGGAGAAATATGTATCTTATGAGTAGTTTTTGAGGAGGATTATAGAAAAGAAGAATAAATTCCTTTGAGTGAAGACTGTAGAACTTATTCGAATTTAGTGACAACATGGACATACCCAATAGGATACATGAGAGTTAGAGTTTTATGTTAGAGCTCAGTGGACTAAGTCATTTGGGAAAGACTAATAGAGACACTTCTCAAGGAAGAGAATTAGTTAGAGGGAGAGTGTTATAATATTTCCAACTTATAGAAGATAATAAACCCATCTATTGTTTGTATTTTATGAGTGTTTATATTTGAAAATATAAATTTTCAATAAGCAATGTCATTATTTATGGGTTTAAAGGCCTTGAGTAAGGGTAAAGACCCTTTTTCTATGGCTTGTGTGTGAGTAAAATACCTATACCATGCACTTTATAAGGTTATGTTCTCCTTTCATAAGGGTAAGGACGCACAACCTAAGGGTAGTCCAGGAATATAAGAACTGCATAATGGTAATACAATGCTAAGAAAGTGTTGAAGATAATGTAAGGGTACCTAAATAAGGGTAAGTTAGTATTGCACGAGGTTCATCCTATGCTATGTGATGGTAGCTAACAACATAAGGGTATGTGCATAAGGGTATTACTATGTTTTTTAAGGGTAACCAATGGCTTGTGTGAGGTTACTGTCTCTCATAAGGGTACTATACGAGGATAAATATGGGCCGTGTAAGGTTAAATGGAAGTTTAAAAGGGCCACGTAAGGGTATAAGTACCAAAAAATAAGGGTATATACCATGCCTAAGGGTAAAACAATGTTACCCTTATGCAATACATTCTCCATACATAAGGGTATCTGTTTCACCCAATTTGTTTTTATGTTTTTCCTCTAAATTTCCTCAGAATTCTTCTCTCACATGGTTTTTATTTATTTTTAAATTCTAAAATCATGATAATTAAATATTTGGACCCCTTTAATATATAAATAATAATTATGGATGAAGTTAAAACCCTCCAAATTCAAGAAACCATTAAAACATGAATTAAATTATTAAATTAACTTGTTGTTTTAATAACTGTGAACTTGTACAAGGTTTTTTTTCTAAAATGGTTGAACCATACTTCACTTTATTTTTGGATGATCTTTTGAATCTAAGTGGCCTATTTTTTCCCATTTCCTTCTTTGGTGAAGCCTTATATGAACAATACAACACCTTCCTCCAGATTCCATGTGTGGAAGAACCCTTATGTCTCTCTCTCTCTCATCTTCTTGGGTGTAGCACCTATGAGAGGTTGTTTATGGTTGATTTTTTTATTTTAATTTCATTTATACTTATTTCCTTTGTAAGTTTTTGATAATACTTCTTGATAAATTGAATAAACAATTCTTGAATAACGATATTATGGAATGATAAAAGAATATTATCCCAGAAATTATCAAATATAATAAAAATATTATATCCTAAAATTTAAATTAATAATAATAAATAATTATAAAATGAATTTTTTTAAAGATATTCTATATTATTTCATGATTTTTTATTATTAGTCTTGAAAAATAATTTAGTAATGCATTTTTTGGAATATTTTGATGATTTAAAAATTATGTAGGAGGGAGAAACCTTTGTCACATGTGATATTTTATTTATTTTTGAAATAAAATAGTTGGAATTTGATTTTATGGATTTTTGATGAACCTTAAAATTGATGTATCAAAAACTATGATAATAAGGACTATGGGGATGTGTTCTTGGATATTAAGGTTTTCACTCCATCTTTCGAACCACACATGGTGGTTTATCCTTGACGTTGATGTCAATGATTTTTCGGTAGGAAGTTCTTTACTTTTGGGGATCTTGTTATACTTGTTACCAAGATATAACACTTGTGTTGGAATACATGATAGTCATTCTTTATTAAGATCACATTTCGGTGTATGCATAGCCGGTTAGAATATTTTATGATACATGATTCTATGAGTATGTAGGTAGCTTTTTTATTCACATTTGATGTTGATCACATGTATCTTATATTTATAATTTACTTATGATGATATGATATGAATTATTGTATGTTATAACCTATTATGTGTACCTTTTTGGTATTGTTATTAGAGCCCAATGTAGGTGTACCATAATGACATGTTCACCCCTTAGAGGGAGAGTGCACACGACTCTCATTGTTGGCGATGATGGAATTATGCATAGGGTAGGGATATGATGATGCATTATAAATGAAAAGTGATACACTAAATGATTAGTGGATGTCAATGAGTATGCTACTAAATTACTAGAGGATTCCAAGTAGATCTTGATGCCTTGTGAATGTTGAGAACATGAATTACATGATGCCTAGTAAATTTCGAGTTGTATGTTCATGCTATTCCAAGAAGTATGATTATTATCCTCACAAATTTCACTTGATTACACCTGATACCTTGTAATTTATTCCAAGATAGATCTGAATTAGGTACAGTTAGGGATCATTTTGGATTGGTTATCACATAGGGTCTCGGTCTTGGATTATTGTGTTACATGCACATTTATTTTTTATTGATGGAATACACTTTTTTACTTGAGAAAACTTGTTAAGGATGCATTGGTAGTGTCCCATCTTGTCCTCACACCCTACTCAGAAATTTTAGTGTGCATATATATTTCATTACTAAGGATCTTGTGAAGATAAATTTATCTATGGTGGATAGTTGAGTAGAGGATCATGGATCTGGTATCATACCAGGGTGAACTCGTGTGGAGCCACTATTTTATTGGTTTACTTATAATCACTTAGTAGTATAGTTTCGATTTCCACTTTAGGATCCAATTTATTTCCTATATGAATTTTATGAAATTTATTATTTTTCACATGTTTACTATATTTATTTATTTTATTGTTTATTATTTATTATTTGTGCTATGAATTGATTTTGACTGTTTAGTCTCCCAACTGGCGGACTTAGAAGATCACTGCTAGTAGAAAACCTCTTGCATATGGGGAGAAGCACATGAGGTCATGTAATACTATGGATTGGACATGATGGTTCAGGTTGGGGTGTTATAATATTTATTCTATATAAAATCAATCATATATAATATGTTGAAATAACTATAGAAAAAAAAGATTTCATAAAATTTCCAAATGGTATAAATTAAAATCAATTAAATAATTAGATCATTTAATAGAAAAGAAATCAATAAGAAAGGAGGAGTATTTCATAAGAGAATATAAATTCCGATTCTTAAAACATACCTCCATAAGTTATAATTATTTTTGATCTAAAGAGTATAATAAAATTAAATCTTAAAAAGAGTCTTTAGAAAACATTTCATAACATTTTTTTAAAGAGGAAAAGTTATGAGTGACTTTCAAAATAAATTTTCAAGAAGGTTACATGATTTTTTTGTTACAATAAAACTTTAAAAAAATCCCATTAATATATCCTTAAAAGAAAAGAAAATTTAAGTTAATAAATGGAGAGTGGGTGATAAAATATATGACCTTGAAAGAAAAATCATTTTTAAAATTAAAAAATAAATTTATTGGAATCCACATCATTAAAAGAAAAATAAATCCTTATTTTAAAAATATATAAAGAGAGATATTAAAATCAAAAGAAATAATAAATATTTAAATTTCAAAATAATAAAGGATAATATTGGAAGAAAGAAAGAATATAAAAAATAAAGAGAAATGTATTATCAGATAGGATGAGAATTATTCTTGATAATGAGATAATTTTATGAGAAATAAATTCATCATGGAAGAATATTTAAATTTAAAATTACCTTTACCATAGAGGAATATAAAGTACCATATAATAAAATATCATGGTGGAAGAATCAATCATAAAATAAATAAGTTCAATAAGAAACATTATAACTCAAAGAAAGTATATTGAGTTATGAAACACCCTTACATTTACTCTCAACTTCCATAGAAGTAATTTTACCTCTTATATAATATAAAAAACAATACCAATAACTTATTTCATAACCTTATTCATATATATTACCTTTTAAATTATTTAAGTATAATTATTCTTTAAAAATTCAATATCTATTTGATGTTTATTTTCATCATCCGATGCTGAAAATTATGATTCTTTTACACTTGTTTTATAATGGAGATATACAAACCAATTATTTGATAGATTTGAAAATATATTTAAATAATGTTTTCAATTATATATGTAGATAAATTTTATTTTATGGAAACTATGGGCATGGTTCATGAGAACAAGATTTGTGATGATCATGTTTTGGGTAATTAATCAATATCAACATATTACATTATAATGATTGTTAATTTTTTTGTAATCCTTTTTGAACCACGTTCATGAAATATATTAACCCCTAATATCATATATATTCATAAAATAAATCTTTTAACCATTCATATGAGGAGGTGATGAAGAATTAAATACATTATTCATGGAGGTGGTAGTCCACACGTAACACGAGTAACATTTTAATTTTTCTAACAGTTGGGAGGAAGGTAAAAAATGCTTATTAAATCAACATAATAATATTTAATTATAATTATGATACCTATGTAATAATTTTATCATGGTTAAAATATATTTAGAGGTGTTAAAATAATAAAAAAAGGAATATAATTGAAAAGGGAGTGATTAAAAGTTTGTTTTACTTTACTTCTCAAAAAAACTACATGAGCCTTAATAGAATGATATTTTTGGGGAACCAAAACCTATATTAATTGGGAGAGAGAATTAGTAAGATATTTGGGAATAATTTGATCAAGATAAAAGGGTTGTGGTGAAAGGAGAAGTGGGGTGGTGATGATATCTATTTATAAGCGAGAGAGATGGCACCTTTATAAATAATCTTAACTATATTTTAGTGGAATGTGTATCCAATAGTTGAAAATAATGGAGAGGGGATAAGTCTTTGTCAATCCAACTCTCATAAAAACAAATAAGGGATATGTTTTGATATATTTCAGATCTATTTTCCTTTAATTAAACCTTTTTTACCATACTTTACTTTTACCTTGACAACTTGTTTTTTATCTTGGTAAATTATTTTTATGACTAAAAATGAAATTGGACTCATGAAATAATTTAGATATTATTATAAGAAATAATAAAACCATTTTATAAAACTAAATTTCTAAAATTGATAAAAATTAATTCTAAAATAAAAAATTTATATTACATAAATACATTTTTATAAAAATATAACTTAGGTTCCAAAATGTCAACCATTGGCTCCTTAATTAAATATATTATTTTTAAATGTATAATTTTAATTATTAATTATATATTTTTTCATGAAAAAGATTTTATAAATATTCAATTTCCATTTATATCGTGAATATGTTATGAAGTCATGGTATTTGTAAAAACTGTACTTTGTACCATTTACTTACAAGTCAATCTTTGTAGAAAAAGTTGAAAATTAATATCAATAATATATTTTCATGACGAATTAACAAATGAGGTTTATTTTTTCATATTGTAATTTTAATATTTAGAAGTTTATATTTTAAACTAAATCATAAATTATAACGAAAAATAGTTTTTACCAAAAAAATAACCTTTTTAAATATTAACTACTATCATTCTTAATTCAAATCAATTATTAATTAATTTTTTTAATATATTATTCATATCAAAAATATATTTTATCATCATTTGACTATAATATATTTATTTTCATAAAATAAAAAGTTTACCATATAAAATTTAAATTTGTAGTAAAATACATTTGTAAACATAAAATTTATTTATTTATATTATTTTACTCTTAATAACAATTGAAAAGATGTTAATTTTTTTAAAAATATTATCTATAAATCTCATTAAAAGAATTATATAAAAAAATTCAACCCTTTCAAAAATAATACTCTTATATTATCTAATTTTCACAAAAAAACCATTAAAAACCATTATTTATATTCTACAAATTTAATTTTAATAATCTGTTGTTCTTAAAAATATTTATTTGTATTTTGTAAATACACCATATCATACTTCAATAATAATAATCTATAATTTTTTTTATAAATATTTTTTTTTGGATATTATGTTTTTGTTTTATTCTTTATTATTTAATAATTATATTATTTTAATTTTGTTACTAACAATAAAAAACTTTAATATAAATATCAGATAAATGTACATTTAATGAACACATTTCCAACAACCATATTTTAAATAACCATATTTAGCTTTTATAATGAGTATATAATAGTTATATAACCCCCATTACATCCTAAAATTTCATTCTATTCCAAATTCACTAAGAAAACTTCTAATTTTCATAGTTTTAATTTAGGATTTTCTATAATGCTTTCTCCTTTCATGATGTTTTTTCTCAATGTTTTATTTTTTCACTAATGGAGACTATCATTATTGAATATTGTCTTGGGGATTTACTAGTTATAAAGATATTATTATTTTCTATCTATTTGAACTTTTAATTTATGGAATTTCAATGGATGTAATCATAGATGATATGTAATAATTCATTGTTTATAATACAAAGTTTCAAGTTATTTTATGAAAATATTTCGTTATTATTGAATAAATTTTGGTTAGTTGCATTCATATATTTAATGAAACATTCTAAAATCATGTTTGGATTATATTTAATAGAATAAAAAAACATTTTTAAGGACCCAACCTTAAATAATAAATTTATAGTTATTTTAAACTAAAAATAAATTTCTTTTCCCAAAGACCATTTCAGTTTAGGTATTTAGTGAATTAGGCTAAACACTCAACAAATTGGATTCAAAAAATAGCTGGTACATAAAGTTCCCAATCATCTCTCACTATTCCCAACATTTCATATTACATATTAAGTCTTCAAAATCTCACATAAAAATATTTAAAACTTTTAACTTGACCTATAACTTTCTCTTAACCATACTTAAACACTTTGAAAAACATTTTAAAACATGGTATGAGCATATAAATCTCAGTAAGGGGTGTAAAAAGAACAATTTTTTTTGGTCCAGTTAAAAACATGAAAACCCATGAAAAATATTCTCTAAAGAAATACATTTTTAACCTCAATGAATATAATCAGTTTTTTAAACCAAATATATTTAGATTAACTTTTTAAATCAATAATTTCCATGAAAAATCATAATCAATCATAGAAAATTCCTGTATGTATCTTGAGAGATCATCATCACAAAACCCTTACAAGAACCCTTCATAATTGGAATAACTGTGAGGATAAATTCTAATAATCGTTACCCAATGCATTGGACTAATATAATATTGATCATAATTTATATAAGATATACCAGGCTCACTGATTTTTCATGTGCTATAATACATCTCAACCCTTCGTATAAGCTATATTGGCTCACCCATGATCTATAATGGGGATCAACACATCGTATACATTATATTGAGCTCACATTTCTTTTAATATAATTCTATAGTACAATATCCTGAATAAAAAATTTTATTCTTTCAAATTTTCATCATAAAACCCTTTTAGAAACTCTTTTAAAACTAAATAAAAACACATTTGAATATAAAAATACAATTTTCTTTTAAAAATGACTTTTAAAATATAAAAAATGTCGACATAATAAAGAAACAATTTTATTTGAAAATAAAAAAATGGAAACTTATAAAGTAAACTTAAAATAATTTAGGTGTCATGATGGTGGGAAAATCCTGTCAAACAATATAAGTTAAAAAATATTCCTCTAAATGTTTGTTAGAAAAGTCACAAAGTACATCATGGGAAAACGACAAAAAGATTCCCTTCAAACCATTTTTTTAAAATACAAAAATTAGTAAAAATGAATTTAAAAAATCATATATTAATAGTAAAAACCATTTTGAAATCATTTTTAGAAAGAAATCATATGGATATGGATGAAAGAGATAATTTTTATAAAAAAACTAAAATATTATTTCTAAAAGAAAGTACCTTAACTTGAGTTTGACTCGTCCTGTAAATTATTTATCTTCTTAAATAAAAAACTTATGTCAAATTTTATACATTATTAGGAACCATTTTCTATTTAATTATTCATTTATTTCATTTAATACCATCTTATATACAATTACTCAGTCAATTAAATTCATGTCAGGTGTTTCAACTATATTCAGCTCACATATCAGAAATGACAGCGGTAGGTTTATTATGATCAAATAGGTCAATATTCCATCATAAAAATAATATTAATCATGAAAAAATTATCATTATTATACATATGTTATAATTTTAAAATAATCATTAAATATGGTTTTGAAAAATGAACTACGTTACAATCATGGAGATGGTAGGTCATACGTACGCATGTGTAAATTTTTGATTTTCAAAGATCATTATGAAATGATAATAAGTATAATTTTATATTTATATAATGATAATAATATCATAAAGAAAATATTACCAATTTAAATATATCTATATATATCATCCATGAGATGTGGTGATGAAAAACGAATCACATCACTTTGTGGAGGTGGTAACCCCCCCACACACATGAATGACCTTAATATTTTTCCTTGAATTGAATGATAAGAATTTAAATGATAAATTATATTTTTATAATGATTAATATTTAATGAATATAATATATAAATATTAATTCTATCCTTATAAATAGTATTGAGAGATGGTGATGGAAAAAAATTACATCGGTTCGTGAGGCGGTAGTCCACTGTACACATGAATGATGGGTTCGTTTCCCATTTAATGTAAGGGATGATGGATATATTTTATTAAATTAGAATAATTATATATAAATATATGAATGATTCTATAGTTATTATTTTATCATGGTTTTTTAATATTTTAAAGACGTGGAAGAATAAATAAAACATAAATGCTCGATTTAATACAATACATCTCCTTCAGAAAACCTTCTTTTCCTAATAACTTAAGACCACTAAGAATGGTGTTTTTTCTAAAAAACACCACTATAAAGAAATTAGATATTATTTTAAGGGATTTTGTTAGGAACTAGAAGAACAAATGGGGGTTTAAGTGAGAATAATAGAGAATAAGATGTTTCCTTTTATAAGAGAGGGTATGAGCACTCTTGAAAATTCTAAAAATATTAAATTATTATAAATTTATTTTTAATTATATATAAAAAAACTAAATTATTTATAATATAGGATTATTATGGGTATAATAAAATCATAAAATATTTTTGGGATAAGTTTTGGTCACATTTTCACCCTTACCATTAGGTTTTAACCCCTCGTTAACCCATTTTAAACTTTCATGACAACAAAGCATTTTACTATTTGAGGGTCATTAAAGTTACTATAAATGGGAAAAATCCCATAAATAAACCATGGTTGATATTATAAACTATATAATAATAAATTTTCTAAAAATAATATTTTTAGGAATTTTATATCAATTAATAAAATATTATTTATTATAAAATATCAATGATGTCAATTTTTAGAACTATTCCTTACTTTGACATTAATAATATCAAGATAACATTTAGAATTATAAAAAATATTTTAACACATAACCAAAATTTCATGGTCATATATATATATATATTTAATTAATTATCTTAAATTATATATCTTTTAATATTTTTTGCAGCATTTATTTAATTTTTTTATTAATTGAATATTTATTACGCCATCATTGTGTAAGAATTAAGGTAATTATTTATTCACTAAAAATTAAAAATAAATTAACATGATTAAGATAATCTTTTTGGATTTATAAATTCTAATTATAACCAAATATATCTTCTATTTATCCCCATTTTAAAAATATTATACTTATTAAAAAATAAGAGTGTGACATGTTTGACTTTTCATGAAATAAAATACTATAAAGGTCATAATCTCATCCAAATGGACAGAATCCATATAACCAAATATTGAATGATTATGGATGAAATGTATTCATATAATAAAATTTATTAATGTGTTAGGATTTTTTTTCTAATCCTTATCATTTTAACTTTTACCTAAATTACCCGGTTTACCCTTACTCTGGTAATAAGATTTCTATAATAACTATTCATAATGACAAAAAATAAAAGGGAATTATTTAAAAAATTTATAACCAATTATTAAAAATATGGAATATATTTTTCATGATTGTTCTCATAATATTTTAAGAATTTAAATTAAAATAAATCCCACAAAATGCAATGAAAATTGTTTTTCTTGAAAATTGTATTTTTACACCAAGAAATGCACATTTACCAAAATAAGGTACTGGGATGATTAAAATGTAATTAATTATATTATATTCTAATAAATATTAATTAATTTAATTTCATATAAAATTAAAATCATAAATGGACTTTATAATATAAATAAAGTGACATTATTAACAAATTGAGTATTTTTCACTATTTACTGAAAAATCAATTTTTATCAAAAAATACAAAATTTTCACATAAAGTTAATTTTGTTATGATAATTTTTAAAAATAAAGTTAATTTTATGAAATTAAAGTTTCAAAATATCTAGAATTTAATTATAATATTTTTTCACAAAAATAAATAAAAATCATTTTTGAAGAGAACACATTTTTGAAGAATAAAATTACTTTACATAAACTTGTTTGATTACTTACTAAGTATATATCAATAAATTTATATTTAGAATAAAATTTTTATATATATTTCATAAATTAGTTAATACTATTCATACCAATAAAATTAACATCTAGGTTGTAGTAGTCATATTTAAAATAGTATTATTTCATTGTTCGTTTAAGCTCACTGTTGCATGTATTGTACTATATCAAGCATAATTTTTTTTAAAATATTAGGGTCTTATATTATCCCCAATTTAATAAATATATTCCTTAAAATTTGAACTTTATATTGGTAATAAAAGTTTATAAATATGAAAATACCATTATTGGAAACCCACATCCTAAAAGTGTCAACAATTCCTGCTCTTGAAAAGAAAGAAAGGGAAGTACAAAAATCATCAAGAATAACAAATAATTGGTTTATAAGTATAAAAAATTAGTGGAAGGTGAGTAAATAGAAATATAAGAAAAACCTAACTCCCAATTACTGATAGAGGGTGATAGAGAACATGGTAAAGAGAAAGTAAAAAACTATAAAACATAAATCCATGAAGGTTGAAGAGACCACCGATTCATAAGAAATGAAGGGAATATGATAATTTTTTTTGTTTCAAGATAATTTTTATTAGAATTAATGAAATTATATTTCCATATATACTAATAACATATATTAATATACTTTCCTAATAAGAAAAATTCCATAATTAATCAATTTTTACAACAAACTTGTCTTTTTATCAAAAGGATGAGTTTTCAAGATGAATTTTTTATACCTGAAGCACTAGAATCAACTTCTATGAATCATAAAGTCTAAAAAACAAAAAAAATATATTCCTAATATCTTTAAACACTAACCAAAACCAAAATAGTCATCACAAGGTATGATAATTTCCCAAATTATCAAATGAATAAAAACTACTTTAATCTCCAAAAATTCAACATTAATACCCAAAATTTAACTTAGATTATTCAATAAATAACTATTATTAAAATTACCCAAAAATATTATACACTAATATTGAAACCCAAAAATTAAAAGGATTTTATCACATCAACATCCAAGATAAAATTTTCATTTATCTATAAATAAAATTAATGAATCTTAAAGTATCATACCAAAATAATAATGCTCTAAATATATAATCTACACAATCTAAAAACCAATTTAATAAATAACATGAATCACCATAAATCCACAATACAATCAAATATTCTTCCAATATAAAATTTAACCTTAATTTTCCAAATAAAATCCCACTGTTTTATGTTTATCTTTATCCGATAATGCTCCTCAAAATAATGGTGTTTTTTTAAATGACATTAATCAATTAATCAACCAATTAATTTCCAACCCCATGGTTATCTATATGATAAAACATATTTTCACAAATTTAATATACTAATTATTTGTCATATTGTTCAAATAAAGGTAAACAATTTCATATAGTCTAGGAAATCCCGTAGTGTAGTGGTAGGTGATGCACCCTTGTCGCCCTTCGGTTGCGGGTTCAAGCCCTGCGACCTTTCCAGATGTGATGGTTTGTCACCCGACCCATTGGTTGTCCTTTTACCAAAACTATATTAACATAATTTTTATAAAATTACCAAATTATGAATAACATCATAAAAAATATAATAACCCATAATTACTTCAAAATAAAAGATCTTATAAACTCTAATATTATCAATAAATTTAAACTTATGTTCAAAAATTGTAATGGAATTCTTCCTCCAATAAATTTTTCTATAAATCCTATAATAAACCTAAGGTTTATATTAGAAGAAATATATTTCAAAATACTGTTAATAATATTATAATTCAACCAAAACCACAAAAGTGGTGTCTAATAATTTTGAATTATGATCAACCTCAAACTTATAAACACATGATGATATCCATAACTCTTAATAAAATCTCTCAGGAGAACATCTTAATCTCCAAAGTTTTCTAAAATATACTCTAATACCTAATATAAGAGGCCAACCTTGAAAATTACATATCTTATTATTTTAAACTTAAAAAACCTTATTTATTCCAAAGGTCTCATATATTTATAGTTTTATCGAATTTGGACAAACACTTAACAACTTGGATTCATAAACAACTGGTTCATATAGACCAACATTGTCTCTCACTATAACTAGATTTTCATATCCCATATTAAGTATTCATAATCGCCCCCAATTTTTTTCAAGAATTTAAACTCGAATTCCTCCTTTACCTTAACCATACTTAAACCCTGCGAAAAACATTTTAAATCTTGGGATTATAAAAACAATGTTAGTAAGTGATTTAAGAAGAATAAATTCATTATTATAATTAAAATCATGAAAACCCATGAAAAACATTCTCATAAAAACATAAAAGTTTACCCTAAAATGTAATAATCATTGTTTTAAAATAAAATATATTTAGATTACCTTTTTAGATCAATGATTTTCATGAAAATTCATAAGAAATCATATATAATTCAGGATGGTGCCTTAGTAAATCATCATCAAATAAATCATACAGAACCCTTACAAGAACCATTATAAATTCGAATAACCATACAACCGATTTCCAATAATCATTACCCATTGAATTGGAGATCTATAATGGGGCTCATCCTTTATATAATCTCTATGAGAATCATCTATTATTAAGGAACTACAATGGGTCTCAACCCTTCATATAATCTATATCAGGCTCGCCCGTAAGCTATAATGGGAATCAACCCGTCAAATAAGCTCTATCTATCTCACATGTTTTTCAGGTAATTATCAAGTACCATATGATTAATAAAATTTTATTGTTTAAATATTTCATCATAAAATCTTTTATTTTTAAATCTAAATAAAACACATTTAGATATCAAAATAACATTTTTTTAAGAAATGAGTTTTTAAAATCTAAAAACTTTACACATCATTAAAAAACCATTTTATTTGAAAATAACTATAGGAAAATATAAATTCAACTTAAAATATTTTATGTTTCATGTCAGTAGAAAAATATTATCTTTCCAAATAATTTTAAAAAATATCCCTTTTGTATTTTTTTAATGGTCACAAATTACCTCATTTGGAAATGGAAAAAAAGATTCCTTTCAAACTATTTTGTAAAAAGTCAAACATGGGTAAAAAGACATTAAAAAATAATATAAGTGTACTAAAAACCTTATTTGAATAATTTTTTAGAAAAAAATAATATGGATATGGATGAAAAATATAATTTTATAAGAAACTTTAAAAGATTATTTTTAAAAGAAAGCCCATTATCTCTAGTTTGACTTGTCACTTATGTTCTCTATCTTCATGAATAAAAAACTTATGTTAAATTTTATAATTTATTTAGAAACTTTTTCTTGTAAATTATTACTTTTTTAGTTAACACCATTTTATATATAATTACTTAATCATTTAAATTAACATCATGTGTTTTTACAATATCCTGCTCATATATCATAAATGACATCAATAGTTTGATTATGGTCAAAGCGGTAATTATTTCATCATCTTCAGAACAATAATAATGATTTTTTTTAATTTATATAAATTAATTACGCTCTTGAAAACAATTATTAAATATGGTTATGAAAATTTAAATATGGTACTATTATGAAATATAGTTATGAAAAATGAACTATGTTACAATAAAAAAAATAGATCGTATGCACACAAGAGTAATGTTTTAATTTTGCAATGATCATTATGGAAAGAAAGTAAATATTATTTTATCTTTAAATAATGATAATAATATCATAAATATCATATTAACTATTTAAATATACTTATAGACACACACACACACACACACACACATATATATATATATATCATCCTTGTGATGTGGTGATGAAAAAAAATCACATCTTTTCATGGAGGTGGCAGTCCACTCATATGTATGAACGATGTTATCATTTTTTCGTGAATGGAATAATAAGAAGTAGAAAGATATATTATATTTTTAGAATGATAAATATGTCATCAATATCATTAAAAAAATTAATTCCATCATTATGACTAGTATTGAGAGACGACGATAGAAAATAAATTACATTGGTTTGTGAGGTTGTAGTCCTCTATAAACATGAATGATGGTTTCATTTCCTATTTGATGGAATTAGAGACGGATATTGGTTATAATATAAACATAATAATGTCTAAATATATGGATTATATTGGTTTTATTATTTTATCATGGTTGAATAATATTTTAAGGAAGTTGAAGAATAAATAAAACAAAAACTCTCGATTAAAAATGATTCCACTTCTTCAGATAACCTCTTTTTCTAACACCTTAAGACCACCAAGGTTAGTGTTTTTACTAAAAAAGAAATCTATAATAGTGTAGGTATTATATTAATAGATCTGGGTAGGTATTTTCCAAACCAAATTTTGTTTTTAAGTATAGAGAAGAGAGAAGAAAATGTTCCCTTTTATAAGAGAAGGGAGTGACACTCTTGGAAATTTTAAAAATATTAAATTAATTTAAATTTATTTTTAATTAAAAATGGAAACAAACAAATATATTTTAAATATAGGATGAGTATGGGTCAAAATACTCTCATAAAATAATTCTTAGATAATTTTATTTTCTATTTTCACCCTTATAAAATTTTAACCCCTCATTAACGGTGTTTAAACTTACAGTGCTACAAATATTTCTAGACATTGAGGGTCATTAAAGATACTATAATTTAAAAAAAAAGGATCATAAATAGACCATACTTGATATTATAAACCATATAATAATAATAATTCTAAAAATAATGATTTTAGGAATTTTATATCATTTAATAAAATATTATTTATTATTAAATATCAATAGTGTTAATTTTTAGAACCATTCATTACTTTGACTTTAATAATATCAAGTTAACACATAGAATTATATTTTTTTTAAAAATTATAAAACCTATATTTTTAATATAAAAAATTATTTTATTACATTAGTTATCAAAAATTATATCACTTTTAATATTTTTAATATCATTTATTTAATTTTTCTATTAATTTAATTATTACCATGCTAGTGTTGTGTAAGCATTTAGGGTAATTATTTTTTCCCAAAAAATTAAAAATAAATTACCAAAATAAAGATAAATATTTTATATTTCTAAATAATATTTTTACCTGAATATATGATTTTTTATATCCATGTTATAAATATTACACTTATTCAAAGAA
Organism: Viscum album; assembly: GCA_963277665.1. Taxonomy (NCBI): domain Eukaryota; kingdom Viridiplantae; phylum Streptophyta; class Magnoliopsida; order Santalales; family Viscaceae; genus Viscum; species Viscum album. Next base: position 1,337,893,722 of record OY728145.1, read on the forward strand.
TAAGTGTGTGACATGTTGACTTTTCTTGAAATAAAATACTATAAAGTTCATAATATCATCAAAATGGATATAATATTCCATATAACTAAATACTGGAAGAATATGGATGAAAATGACTCATGATTTAAAATTGAGGTATGTTTCCGGGTCATCTTCTAATCCTTTTCATTTTAATTTTTACCTAAATTACCTGATTTACCCTTACCAATTACTATAGTTACTATTAAAAATAACCAAAAAAATAAATGGTACATATTTGCCAAATTTTAAAACACTAATTAAAAATATGGAATCAATTTTTGATGATTAATTTAAAAGATGTTTTATATTTTAATTTTAAATAAATCAAATAAAACCCAGGGAAAAAATAGTTTTCTTGAAAAATGCATTTTTAAGCCCGAAAATGTACTTATATCAAACTTAGGTATAATAATTATTAAAATGTAATTAATTAGATTATAGCTAAATAAATATTACTTATGTTAATTTAAGATAAAATTCAGATCATAAATTTAATTATTTATATAAATAAAATGTCAATTTTCTAAAATTCGATATTTTTCACTATTCCCTAAAAATCAATATTTTTTGAAAAATCTCAAAATTTCACCCTAAGTTAATTTTAATATGATAATTTAAAAAATTAATTTAATTTTATAAAATAAATTTTATAAAATACCTATATATTAATTATATTATTTGTTCACAAAAATAAGTAAAATCATTTATGAAGAAAACATATTTTTGATGAATAAAATTACTTTAATAAAAATCGATTGATTATTTAATAAGTATATATCAATAAATTTTTATCGAGTATGAAATTTATATATATATTTCATGAAATAGTTAATATTATTCATACCTGTCAATTTAATATCTATTTCATAACAGTCATATTTAAAATAGTATTATTTCATGGTTTGTATAAGCTCAATGTTGCATATCTTTTTTTCTATTGAGCACAGATTACTTTTTTAAAATATAAATATATTACAATTTTTAGGAAATAAAGACCTAGTTTAATGAAGGAAAAGGATTCCTAAAACCCAGGATATTACAAACCCTTTACACAAAGTTAATTTTATCCTATAAAGACCGGGAACATATCCTTAGTCTATCTAAAGTACTTAAGGATGTTCTGAATAAAAATCTTGTGACTCTCACTTAATTCTGGTTTGGTATATAATGGTTATACTAAGAGCCTAAGAAAAATCATGTTGAGTATATAACATGACATAAATGATATATACTATTGAAAAAACATAGGGAAATATATCAATCCTTTATAAATTCTTAAAATGATATTGAATATTTTTAAGATTTGTGCATTGTAACACAAATGAAGACCCCATTTGGAGTGCTCCATGCTGAACCAATTTAGCTGTTTACCAATGTATAGGTTCTAACTAAGACCAAGACATAATGAAAAGCTATCTTTATAGATCTTCAGACATAGTATGTATGTTTCCTTAACCATGTCTATAATAGGGAATCATTTACCCAACCGCATATTTATAGAGTGCAATGTATAGATTACATTTCTGATAAGGAGTATTCCATCCAAATATAATATTGAAAACACTGAAAAACTCATGATAATTTTCTTATATAAACAATTATTATCCATGTTCTTGGTGAAACCAGACTCTTTGATTGTATCATCAAAACCAGATATTATAACTTTGAGAGGATTTCTTCAATTTATAAATAGATCATTGTAACTTTTAAACCATAGTATAAACATTTGGTAATTTAAAACCTTTTTGTTTTATCATATACATTCACTCACCTAAATTCATGTTAATAAAAATGGTTTTTTACATCTATTTTATATATCCCATAATAAAAATGAGAAATTATGGAAACAATATCTAAATGGAATTTATCATCATAACAAGTTAAAATATTTCTTCATAGTCAATACCATGTATTTTATTGTAACCATTTTCCACCAGGCATGATTTATATGTACACATTACCAGTCATGTTAGTTTTATTATGGAATAATCACTTGATCTCCATAGGTATTACCCCTTTAGGTTCATCCACAAAGTTCCAAATTTTTTTATAATACATGTAGTCTATATCATATTCCATAGACTTTAACCATTTCATGAAATCATAACTCTAAATAACATCCCAATAGGTATTTATTTCATATACTATGAACATTAATTCATCATCATTTTACACAATAAATCCATATCTCATAAGATCCTAATGAATCCTACCATACCATTTAGGTTCTTGGGTAACTTGTTATTGTTGTTATTCTATACCTCTTAGTATAACCTACAAAACTTACATCTCAATAACACTTTCTATTTATTGATCTTGAACTTCTCTATGTTCAAATTTCCTCTCACTTACACCTAGACATATACATTCCTTCTCAATAAATATACAAATTTGGTCCATAAATTCCTTTTGTTTTAGGATAACCAATAAATAAACTATTTTCAAACTTCGAGTTAATTTTGTTAGAATTCAACAATTGTACGGCGCTTCATAGCCCCAAATCATCATAGAAGGAAAACTAAGTTGTCTTCCATACCATATCTCATAAGTTATTTTTATAACTACTTTAGATGGATTGGAAAACATAGGGAATGCATAAGTCTATAAATAATGAACTCAAAATGAAAAAGGAATATTTCATTAACTCATCTTTGATTTAACCATGTTTAACATGGTACAATTCCTCCTCTCCAAATCACCATTCCACTATCATGTTATAGGTGGAGTGTGCTATGGAATAATTACACACTCTCTCAAATGAATAATAAATTATTTTATAAACTATTCACCACATTGATATGAGTTAAGAATATTAATACTTTTTCTTAGTTTATCTACAATTATTTAAAAATTATTTGAACATTTCAGAGGTTCCAAACTTGTGTTTTATTGAAAACACATAACCATAAAATCTAAATTCATTGGTAAAATTTATAATGTTCCTAAATAAACCACTTTATTATGTTCCTATTAGTCTAAAAACATCAATATATATGAGATATAAGAGTTCATAATCTATTTCTCCCTTTTCAGTAAAAGGTGATGTGGCCATCTTTTTTGATAAATAATATTCACATGTATCAAATGATTCACAATCAAATAAATAAAAAAACATATCTCTATGGAGGCTATGGATATGTTTCTCATTTATATGTTTGAGGAACCAATGAAAAAGGTAGTTGGGATTAAAATAAACCTTGAACTTCTTATTAAAATAGTTATAGGTAGAATTATATATATCTAGACTATATAAACTATTTATTATTTGATTGATGTTATCAAAAATTTCATTCTTATACATAGAAATACTCTTGTTCTTAATAATTATTAAAAATTCCATATTTTCAAAACAGGATACTAAAAATATAATTTATGTTTATGAAGGTAACATAAGAAAAGTTCTCTAATTATATAACTAATCAATAGGGTAGACTTAGATCATAAGTGTTGACTTCTGTTGTGTCATGAATTGCTCTATTGTGACACAATGATTGACTTATCCCTTCCTCAATTATCTCATATCTTCGTGTTTTTTTTATCATAAGAAATGTGTGATGCACACCTACCGGTAAAACTCTACCCAATTTAATTAAAAAATTGAAAATTTAAAGAGGGGTAAAACTATCGCTAGTATAAGTGATTAACAGTGGTTTATAAACTACCACTAATCCCATATAGCAATAGGGTTTTCAACCTCTATAAATGTTTTTATTTTAAAAACCTAAAATTTTATAATATATATAATTATATTACATAAGCACCACATATAAATATTTGATAAAGATATATTTATTAAGGAATTTTATTAATAAATTAATTAAATACTTATTTATATATTATATAAATAAACACACACAGACACACACACACACACATATGAATTTCAATATATAAATAGTTTCCCTAAAGATATTTATAAATATATAATTTTTTTTATATTTACATTTATAATATAAATGTATTTATAAATAAATGTACAAATATTTGTTTAAATATATATAAATAAGTAATTTAGACGGAGAGTGTATAAATAAATAAATGTGTATATATATATATATAAATGTATTGCATTAAATTATACACACACATATATAAAAATTTATTTTAATAAATATATATATAAGTACTTAAATTAATATATTAAATATATATTTTCTTGCATAATATAATTGTATTTATAAATACATGTATCAATTTATTTATATATGTAAAATATATTTATGTGTAAATATATATAAAATTTATTTATATATATATATATTATATAATATTATATATAAAGATATATATATATATTATAAATATATTATTCTATATTTTATAAATATGTACCATAGTTATATTTATGTATATATAAGTATTTAATATATAATATAAATCTATTTGATAAATGTATAAGATATAAAAATATTTAATATAAATGTATTTAATATCATATAAATATATTATAATATAAATACATGAGTACATAATATAAATTTTAATACACTAGTGTACATATATATATATATCTATTGAATTTAAATATATTTAAATATATTACATAAATAACACTTTTAAAAAATATACATTTATATAAATATAAAGGTGCATATATGAATAACATAAAACTATTACAATGTTTTGTAAAAATGTAATTACCATGAACCTACAAATCTAATAGGATTTAGCCTATGGGTGTTTTCAAATTTGAGAGAAGATAATTTTTCAATATGAGATATCTTTTATCCTATCACACATATAAGACTGCATGTGTTGCTAATGGTGAGATATATCTTTTATATCTATTCATATGAGATAAGTACTTTATTTTTAACATGTAAGATACATGGTGATTTGGAAATTTATGATACAATATTTCATATCTCATCTGTATTTTAAAAAAGAAATTGTGAAGGCTTTAAAAGGGGAAGCATCTGGGGGTGAATTGAGTGAGAGTTACTCAAGATGTAGTCCACCAAGATCAAGAGGAAAGGGGCCACCACATTTGAGGTAGTCCATGTGGGTTGTCATCAATAGAGAATGAGACATCGACTGTGGATCTATGATGGGATGGGATACCGAATTTTCTAGAGCATGTGCAACACATCAACATTGAGCAGGTGCGAAGCAACAACAACATGATCAATGACTAGGGACATGTATCGAGAGTCTTATTGATTATGGTGATCAAGTGGTGTATCTTAATTTATTATCGGTGTTACATCATGATAAGGAGTTCATGAGAGAGAAATCCTTTGGGATTTGCAAGATAGTGCAAGGCTGATACATGTTAGGATGGAGATCCCTGAGGCAATGGCGTTTTATTGATAGAAGGGTGAAATTTTGTCACAGATGGATCTTTCAATCCTGGTTTTTGTGAGATGATTTTCATAGAGAATGTGTAGGTGTATTGGGTGTGGTTTTCACAAAGGTTTTTCTACACCCACATTAGTAATTCAAGTTTGGGCATTAAATGGATTTCTTTCTACTCTCTGATTCATAGTGGATATTTCAGAATTTCTTGGTGGTTTTTTAAACATCAGTATCAGAGAGTTTTTCTCTATAAAAAATACTACATGATAATTTATTTATTCTACTTTATATCACTTTCATATTTCATTGTTTTTCTCACAAATTGGTTTGCAAGAGAATTTTCATGAGATTGGGAATCTCCCCCAACAAGTGTTATCAAAGGTGATAGTTCTATCTTGTAATTTTACATGATAATTATGGAGGTTTATAAGAGAATAAATAATGTGTGTTTGAGTAAGAATATTATTTGGAAGCTAAAGTTGGTTGAGAGAGGTTTTCCAAGTCTTAAAGCTAATTCTTTTCTTTATACTGTGCGATTGGTGAAGAAAACATTAAAATTTAAGATCGAGGTGAGGTACTTGATGCTCAGGATCTTGAGGAGGGGAGAATTGTTTTTCCTATAGGTGCATAGGATTATATAGATATCATAATTATGGGGGAGCCAAATATTTCTGGTTTTAGTCTTGTTTGTCCGGATAATGCCGATTCATATATGGTGAAGACTTAATCATATAGATTTATTTTGTAGGGGAGCTTTCAGGTTTCTGTTAGAGTTTCAAAAGGGTGTCATCATTTTTCTATAGAGGATGGTGGTTGGGGAGATGCCAATAGTTTTTCTATCTAATTTAGTTTTGTTGGATGATATATCTATTGATGGTATAAAGGGGGAGATGGATATGATTCATCTTGTGAGTGCTTCCAAATTTGAGATAAGATAGTCTATGAATATGAGATATCTATAATCCTGTCACACAGATAAGGCTACATGTGTTGATCATGGGGAGATATATATTTTATATCTATTTATATAAGATAAGTTCTTAATTTTTAACATGTTAGATATATGGTGTTTTTTAAATTTAAGATATAATATTTCATATCTTATCTATATTTTAAAAGGAAACTATAAAGGATTTAATAGGGGAAGCAACTAGTGTCAAATCGAGAGAGTTACTTAATATGTAGTACATCCATAATAAGTGTAATGTGTACACCTATTTTTCAATATACCATGTGGGTAATCATCAAGGGATAATGGTGCATCGACTCTGGATCTATGATGGGATAGGATACCACATTTGTGGTAGCATGTGCAACACATTGACATTGAGCATGGGAGATGCAAAAACAATGTGATCAATGATTGTGGCCATGTATTTAGAGACTTCTTGATTGTAGTGATCAAGCGGTGTTCCCCAGTTGATGATCAATGATACATCATGATGAAGATATCATTAGGGAGAGAAAAATTATTTAGGTTACAAAAGGCTATGTGAAGACAATGTATGTTTGGATGAAAATCCCCAAGGAAGTGGTGTTTCTTTGATACAAGGATGATATTTTTTTTTATATATGGATATTTTGAGCATGGAATTTGTGAGATGGTTTTAGAGAGATAAGAGAGGTGTAACAGTGTGTCGTTTCACCTAGGTATTTATATGCTATCATTTGCAATTAAAGTTCAAGAATTACTTGGATTTATTTATACTCTTTGATTCATAATGGATATTTCAGAATTTCCCTATGGTTTTTAGTCTTCTGCATCATAGTTTTTTTTCACATTAAAAATACTACATGCTAATTTATTTATTATTCTTTATATATCTTCCATATTTCATCTACATTCTCATTCCATGTGAATATTTCCCTCTTCATGGGAGCAAGGGAATGCACATATGTGGCTAAGGGGTAGAGGAAAGTGGGTATCATGTAGTGTAACATGATTTTTTTTTAAATTCCATTCCATTAGGGGAAGAAATAAACTTCCATAATTATTGATTTTTAAAAAATATCGATGATTCATGGGTGATTATTGGTATCATAGGGGTGTTCTCAAGAAATAGGGAGAGTGTGCAGGAGGAGAATTGGGGTGGGGGGGGAAGAGGGAAGTGGGGAGCGTGAAACATAATGTGTGTTTTTTAAAATGATTTCAATACCTTAGGTGTGGTTGTTACTTCCATCCTTGAATATGTTTTTTTTAATTTATTTTTCTATATATCATTTTTTTAATGGTAGTATAAAATATAATTTTTTTAAAAAAATTATAAGGCATTAAAATCACTAAAAAAATAACTATTACTATTTTTTTACCTTACCCGCACTTATGCATAACCACCGCTAACAAAAGTAGGTAGCCTATTTAGTAGTGGTTTCTCATATATTCTATTAATGCATTTAGAGATGGTTATAACCACCATAAGTAAAAAATTATAGAATATTTACAAACATAATCATGACCATAAATTACTTGACCAATAAGATAATTAAAATTTTTAGTTATAGTTTAATTATTTTAATGGAAATTTAATTCTTCTCTTTTTACCATGCTATAAATATGCATGATTATCATGGGTATAAAAATAAAAATAATTTCTATTGTATTTTATTTAAATAAAAGAAATTTTCTTCCTTCCCTATGGAGTAAGTCATCATGAACGAACCATGAAAATTTATGTACTTGTTTTCTTCTTGTTCCCTTTTCATGTGTTCACTAATGCGATTGAGAGATAATTATTTTAATAAAGTGTTATATTCCATAGAAAAAACTGGTCTCAAATCTATTTTGTTACCTGAGGAAAAAATCCTAGCAGTTTTCTATCATTATTTTTATACCTTTTCCTAAAATTTATTTTATCAATCACATGATGAGAACCCTTCATTCTACAACATGATTGGGTGGTGAAAAAAGTTAGGGGGATAAAATTCATTATCCATTTCTATTTAGTTTAAATTAATCAAATAGTCAATTTTATATTTTAGACTATTCTAAATTTGATGGCCCAATTTGTTTTTGAAAATTATAAAAATTTTATAATATTATGGTGAATCCGAAAACCAAAAGTAGTATGGTAACACCTGAGAAGTCTATTCTCGTAGAATATACCAGGATGGAAAGATATTCCAAGTATAGGAGTTTGATATCGAACACAAAATTTCAATTTTATAAATTTTATGGGATAAATAACTTCAACATTTGGAAATGTGAATTTATTTATGGTTTAAATCAGTAAGATTTAGATATTACCCTAGATGACAGACCTGCTAACATCTATGATGATTATTAGACGAGGGTTAATTTCCAAGCCAATGGCACAATATGATTATTTTTAGGAAAATATCAGAAATATAGTGTGATTCATGATACTTTGGAAAAGAACTTGTAGAAGATTTTATAGAACATGTAAATGGAAATAATCATAAAAAACACCTCAACCTGAAGGATAATTTTTTTCATTTCTAGTAAAAGAATGGTATATCTATGATTGATCACCTAAAGAGTTGTAATTAATTCCTAAAATATTTGAAATTTCTAGAATTAATGATTAGAGATAATGATAAGGCCTAATTTTTTTTTAACTCTCTACCAGAGATCTATGATCCTATAACCACTAAATTGTAGTATGTAAAGAATAAGTTAAATGTTTTTGATTTATCCATTACAAATACTAACAATAAGTACTAAAAGATGGATAAATATGGCCACATATATTCTTTATCAGATGAATTGATGTAAACCGCCAGAAGATCATCTAGTAAGAAACTAAGATGATTCAAAAGTGGAAAATCATGATTGAAATCTTAAGGAAATTCCACCTATAAGTGAACAAAAATACATGAGTGTGATTATTTTCATCAGAAAATGAACTAGAATAAGGATTATACCAATATTGGGAATCCAAAGGTGAATTTTGAATAAAAAATTGAAAAATTTGATGAATCGAATTTCCTTGTTTCCTTAGTGGACAATCATTCAAAAGGTTGGATTAATTGATTCTGGTTGTTCATTTCACATGTGTAGGAATCAAGAATGGTTCAAAATAATAAAATAGCAAGATGAGGGTATAATTATTATGGGGAATAACCATCTATTCCATACAATTTATATTGGAACAATTCAGGTAAGGACACATGATGGTACAATTCGATGCCTTATAGATTTGAAATATATACTAGAATTGGAGAAGAACCACACATCTCTATGAATTTTTGGTGTTTTTTGTTATAGAATAACCAATGAATATGGAGTTATGAAAATAATATTTAGTTAATTACTTGTTAAAAAAGGTACTAAAAATGTGATTTTTTATTATTTGATTGTGGAGACCGTTACAGGAGAGGCAATGATATCCATGCTGGGTGATCTAGACTCTTCAAGTTTGTTGAAAATGAGACTTAAACATACTAGAGAGAAGGATTTGCAGATCTTGGTGTAAGAAGGTATTTTAAAAGTTTCCATGACTGGAAATGATGACTATTTTAGCATTTAGTGATGGGTAAGTAAACTAGTGTTAGTTTTAACACTACATCTCATCACACAAAGAAAACACTTGACTACATCCATAATGATGTCTGGGGACCATCTAAGAATACTTAATTGGGATGTAATAATTATTTTTTCACATTTATTGTTGGTTACCCATGGTATATTTGGTGAATTACCTAAATCATAAGTATGAAGTGTTAAATTTCTTCCTTAAATGGAAAAAGATGATTGAAAATTGGACATGAAGGAAAAACAAGATGTTGAGATCAGATAATGGTAGAGAATACACATTATACTCGTTCAAGAAAGTTTTTAAGGTTGATTATTTTGGAAGATAATTTTTAGTTCCAAGAAAATTGTATTATAATGGAGTTTAAGAATGTATCAACCATATGATTGTTGAAGAGTTATTGTTTACATTATCTCAGTCATGTTTAAAAAAACCCTTTTTGGAAAAAAAATAATTGATGTATGCATCATGGTTTTTTAACCAATTATAGGCTCCCATAAATGATAAATGAATTCCAATAGAGTATTGGAATGATGATAGGGTTTTCAATTATGTTAGATTGCATATTTTTGTATGTACTAATTAATTTAATGTCACAGACTCAAATTTAGATCCTGGAGCAAAGAAATATTTTTTTGATGGCTTTAGTGATGGTGTGAAGGATTTCTATTTATGATATACAAAAGTTAAGAAGATATTTTAGAGTCATGATTTCACATTTGAAGAACCAGTAATGAAAATGTGAAATTCTTCTAAAAAATATGTGGATGACTCGAATAGAGTTATGATTGAAGTGTAAAAAATCCCACCATCGACTGATCATGAGCTATAGAAGGCAGAGTGTATTGATCATATTGATATCATAAATAAATAAGATATTTATTTACATCAAGATAATCAATATTAAGAGAGTATCAACATTTATAGATCACGAATAACCATATAGGGACCTTATAGGTATGATGATTTGTTTTTTTGAGCTCTTAATATAATTGAAATGATATTCTAGAAAGAAATCAAGATTTTTTGATAGTAATGATATGGGTCCATGGAAGTGAGTTATATAATATGGAAGAAGTTTTTTGTATTAGAATTTTACATGGGATCTTATTCCTCCTATAAAGAATAAGAGGGAATTTTGGTAAAAAAATGTTTTCAAAAAACGATGATGACACTGACAAGAATCATATTAGGTACAAGGCAAGAATTTTTTATTAGGACTATGCATAAAAGGAAGGGATATAGTATAATGAGGTATTTTATCCTATTGATAATCTTGAATCTATCCAATTTTTGGAATTGGTTTTATAGTTTGATCAGTATTTTTCAAAACTTGACAAGAATGAAGCATTTAATTGTGTATCATTAAACAAAGAGATATACATAACACAAACTGATGTGTTTTATGTACTAAGACAAGATAAATTAATTTCCAAATTGAAAAAAAACATTGTCTATCCTAAAATAATCACCATGATAGTGGTACAAGAGGTTTGATCCTTTTGTGTTGAATCCAAAAATATGTTCATAGTATGTTTGATCATTGTATTTACTTTGGGAAAATTTATGATGGTTTATTCATCTTCATGTTATTAATTTTTTTTGATATGTTAATTGTGTTTAAAATTTAGGTGGAGGTTTAAAAATTGAAATATTAGTTTAAATTAGAATTTGAGATGAATTATCTCAAAAAGGACAAGAAAAATATTGGGATATAGAATAGATGAGACAGAGATAAGGGGATTGTTACCCTTAGACAGATGAAATATTTTAAGGAAATTATCTAAAAGTTTAGAAATAATTATAAATCCAAACCAGTTATCACCCTAATTAGAACATCATTTTAAACTTTTTTCATTATTATCTCCAAATATAGATAAAGAGAAAAACGTAAGGATAATTTTTTATATGCAAGTGGGGTAGGAGCCCTGAGGTATTCAATGGTGTGTATGAGATTAATAATTTCACTCATAATGAGCATAGTATGTCATGAATTGTCCCAGTGGGTCCTGTTCCATTACACCCTAAGCCCACCTCCATTAGGCTTGGGGCAGGTGACTAGCACCGAGTAGGCATATTACTAACATGGGAGGCATTTCTTATGTATACACACACACAGACATCTCCAATCCCATACAAATGCTAAAATGTAAAAAAAACTTAGAAACCAATGCATGAATATATATATAACCCACAACTAGAGTATAATAGGAAGTAAAGTAATATAAATAGTAAAAAATACATGACCTCTAAAAAAAGTCTGTAAAACAAGTCCAACCTATAAGAAAAAGGTAATGGGGCTAATTTATGAGAGCCAAAAGTACACACCTTCGTCCATATATTCTCACTAAGAACCATCTAGTCCAGGTCTTCCTAAGACTGCATCAAAAGTTCAATCATCTACACAATAAATAAAATGTGTGGGAAAATACAGTGCGCGGATGATTATAACAATACTCACCAACACACCTCAAAACCACAAAGAAATATAAAAAATTAAAGTGTAGTTTAATCTACACAGGTATATGTATATAGTAAATATAACAATAATATCAGGATATAATCAACAAGGACACATAGTTTAGGGAGTAATCCACAACCATAACATGCAAGCCAAGTATTCCATCTTGAAGATTCCATGAAACACTCATCTGATAGCACACACTCCTGAGTCCGATAGCACTGATAATTTCCATTAGAGAGGAACTACTCATTGGTTCTCATGATGAGAAAGATATGCTAATAGTCTAAATATATTATTATACAATATATGAGGATCACATCCAGGTCCATGGGGTGATACAAACAACTCCATCTAGGTTAAACCACTAAGTAGAGGATCGAAAACATGTAGGATTGGTAATGTAGATACCAAGGACTTCACCTAGGGAGATAATATGAATAGAGGAACCCACACCCAACCTATCATTGGATTCCAAAAACTATATCTAGGAAGTCCTATTGAAGGGATCGTAGTCCTAGGAGTTTGAAATGATATTATACCTACCTTTATAGAATAGATAAGGGGAACGAACCCTAATGATATTTGTCCAAGATACTAAGAACAACGAGTCTAAGCCATGTAAGAAAGATTACACAACATGTAGAGGGTTTACATGCCAGGTCCCTTTACCATGGGTTCTTCCCATGTAAATGGCACATGTCATCAAACTGTGTCTGTGTAGTAGTATGTGTTGTATAGGTATCCTGTTTACTCTACCCATGTGTCAGTACATAGCTCCAACCCATGTACATCTTCCCATGTACCGGTACACAGCTTAGCCTATGTACTTGGTCCAGGCTATGTCCGTGTGGGGGAGTACACACCATGTAGTCTACCCCATATCTGTGTACTTCCCAAGTACATACCGACGTCACCAAGGTGGGACCACAATTCATGAGGGCCTAGCCACACAACATGTTATACCTTCTTATTTCTCCAAACCATAGCCTCTTCCAAGTGGACCCCACATGCTGTGTTATCCTAGATTACATGCCGTGTTCTATGGGATTTTCCAAAAATCCCATTCTTCCTCTATTTTTCTTGGACAATGCTATGGACTTCTATTTGGCCGTCACCTTACCATTACATTGAAGATCCAAGATTTATTAGTCATTCCATCACTAGATCAAAACATTTCATCTTCCGATATTCTCACAAAAAGGATCAAATCTTTTACCTTTGTTTTGCATTGAAGAATACTGAAGAACATGAATTTGGGGATCCACCATTGTCTGAATCACTCTATCCCCATATTTGCACCTCATTCATGCCATAATGATCCCATATCTATGATATCATATCATTTTTCCATGAATCAGGCGTGCAACAATTGATTTATTAGGATGTGTTGAGTCATGGACCAAGCGAAGAACACCCACAACGAACGATGGATTGGGGGAGAAAATCTTCAGAACCAAAGAGAGGAACAAACCTTGATTGATTTTTATGTCAATATCTTTCCATCACCTTTACAATGAAAATTGAATAAAATAAATAGTCTAAATGATTAATCTCCTGTCAAAATATTGACAATATAATCCCAACCTGCAATATGCATTATCTGTGAATCAATATGTTCATCGATTGATTAAAATTTGTTGTAAGAATAAATAATGATGAATAAAATCCAAATTAAAACACACACCCTACCTCAATTTTTTTTATCATTGAAAAATAATGATTTTCATCATCGCCATTGGAAATATCTTTCGAATCGGTTATACGTCGATCATTGATCCATGATATGTTACCATTTATCTGGGAGGAATCACCATTGATCTCTCCAATGGTCCTCCAATGTCTCGAGGTTTATATAGATAAACCTAGATTTCTATAAAAAATATCAATTTAAAGATCCACCAATCACTTCATCAATGATTTTATAAAAAATAATTTTACTTCATAATTTTACTCATTTCTCCACCCATGATGATTTTTTCCCAAATGGGCCACACCGACTAATGTTAAGTCATAAATAGGGTAAAACTGCCATTATAAACTCAATGGAGTCCTCATATTTCTGATCCAAGAGTTTGTTTAGAAGTTTTCCACTTTTTTACAAAAACTTTCAGATATGTTATTTAATATATTTAATATATTTGAAACATTTATTTCAGGAACACTAGGCCTCGTAATCGCACGTCGTCTTAGTGTCTTGTATTGAAATTAATCCATATAATATCCAAAAATAATACATGGAAAATATGAAACATTACATTATCTCTAATTTAGGGGTTTACATCTAGAAAAATCCAAAACTAAGGATACTAACAAAGATGTGGGTACTGAGAAAAAATATTAGCCTCCCACTCCCATGTGCTCTCCTAGAGATTATCATGATGCCACCAGAAATAAACCAAAGGAATCGATCACCCATGATGGATCCCCCCAACTATGACCAAAGTCAAACATGCAAGATCACAGATGGTCCTCCAAAATCTGAATAGTCAGCTCAGTATGGCCATCATTTTGTGGGTGGAACATTGTGCTAAAGCATAACTGAGTCCCAAAATCCTCTGGTAATCCCCTTCGTAACTGGGATATAAAATGATCATCACAATTTTAAATAATCATTGATGGAACTCCATGGAGTTCATCTATCTCTTGAACATAGAGGCATCCCAAGCGCTCAACTGAACTTTGTTCTCGAATAGCTAAGAAGTGGGATGACTTGGTGAGTCAATCAATGATCACCCAGATGGAATCATGTCCCCTTAACATACATTGTATTCTTTTCATGAATTATATATAAATCTTATCACACTTACATTCAATCACATCAAGGGGTTGAGCTAAACCCACTGGAACCTGGTACTCAACCTTCACTTTCTGACAAGTAAGGCATCGAGAGACAAAATCTGCAGCTCCTTTCTTTATACATGGCCACCAAAAATGATGTCAGAGGTCCTGGTACATACTCGCCACACTCTGATGTACCATTAAATGGGACATATGAAACTCTCTCATAAATTCCTCCTACAACATCACTAATACCATCGTACATCTTCTGAAAAGAATGACATGTTCCCCACATTTTGAAAATTCATTAAGAGCACGCCCTATGGATTTATAAGCATGTAAGGTCTCACAGTCGGTATCCCAAAGATGTACCTCCCTGACTCACTCTAAGAGTGGAGGGGTAACAACCATCAACTAGAGGTATGCTAATCCATATCCATCCACAAAGGATAACTGCAACGAGCCTAACTGCTCTGAAACATTGTCCAACAATTGTAAACTAGATCTCATACTAAGAGAATCTGCTACCATGTTCCCCATCCAAGAAGTATGTAAAATATAAGGGTCATAGTCCTATAGGAACATTATCCCTTTCCTATATCTCAAATTAATATCCTTATAAGTAAATATATATTTGATACTCATGTGATTGGAGTAGATGACAAACCATTCACCCATCAGGTAGTTTCGTCACATCTTTAAAGTGAATAATACCACAGTTAACTCAAGATCGTGGGTCTTATAGTTCTGCTCATGTGGTCTCAACTGGTGCAATCCATATACAATCACTTCATTCATCTGCATCAGTACACAAAACAAGTCTGATTCCTAATGAATCACATAACACTACATACTCAACACCTTCCTCTGGAAATGTCAAGATGAGGGTTCTTCTCAAACTCTTCCTCAACTATTGGAAAGCCGGATAGAACCTTTATATCTAAAAGAAAGTATGAACCTTTTGAGTCAAAGCTATAATAGGAACTGATATCCTATAGAAATAAAGTTTGAATATTTGGTAATAGCCTACCAACCCAATGGAATCCCCGCACCTCCGTCATGCTCTTAGGTGGATCCCATACTAACACTACCTTGACCTTGGTTGGGTCCACTAACACTCCATTCGTTGAGATAACGTGTCCCAGAAAGTGGACCACTTGAATCTTGAACCATCACTTCAAAATATTTTTTGTAAAGATGGTGCTCTCAGAGTATGTCTTGAACTATCCTTAAAGGTCTCATGTTCTCTTCCTCAAACACTGTGTACACAAGGATATCATTGATGAAGACCACCACAAACTGGTCTATGTAAGGCTGAATGATCCAGTTTATGAGTCCCAGGACCACTTCTATATAATTAGTCATGCCAAAGGGCATCACTAAGCACTTATATTCACCATAACGACACATGAATGTTGTCTTTAGTATATCATCATCCCGTACTCGCAGTTAGTGATAGCTTGATCTGAGGTCAACCTTCGAGAACCATCATGCCCCTATCCATTGATCAAAGAGGTCATCAATCCTCATTAGTGTATACTTGTTCTTAAAGGTAACCTATTTAAAGTACTGTTAGTACACACATAACCATAATATCCCATATACCTTCTTAGCTAATAAAACTAGGGATTCCCATGGTGAAACATTAGGTCTCACATGGTCCTTCCTCTACAAGTCCTCTAAATGCACCATCAGATCCTAAATCAATACAAGAGTCATCCAATATATTGGCACAGATATCTATGCCACCCCAGGGTGTGGAAAAATAAAAAATTCTATCTCTCAATGAGGAGGTAAACCTAGAACATCTTGAAGAATAATGTCCTCGTACCCCTCGACCACTGTAGGAAACTGGGAACTCACAACATCCACCACACCAAGGCTTAGTCTAGCCAACTGATGAGTAATCGACTGCACCCACCTATGCATGAGTCCATACTACACTTCCTAGGTTTTCTTTTCACATAAAATGGAGAACCCAGTTCAGTCAATATGGACACACCACACAATTTGCCTAAAACTGTCAATCAAGGCATGAACTATAGATAAAAAATCTATACCAAGAATAACTTCATTAGATATCAACGCTATGACCAAGAGATCCCAACTGAAACTCTCACCTATAAGAGTTAGATCACACTGTTGGCATAAGTGTGTGATCATCGAGTCTTCTCCAGTAGGTGTCTCTAAGCATAAGGGTCAAGTCAACGGTTCAAACAGAATCTCTAAGTCTTCGACAAGATATATGGAAAGAATGGAATGAATAGAATCTATGTCTATTATTATTACAACTAAGGTATAAAATACATAGATAATAACTCAAATCAATATCATATCCCCTAGATCGTAAGTGTTGACCACCTGTAGCTATCCCCACCCATGTTCTCTACCTCCTTTAGCCAGGTGAGGACCACCTGGGGGCGGTGGTGGTAACATGTCAAAATGTTGAGCACCTCCCACTACTCTTCCAAATCCTCTACCACATCTTCTACCCTACTCTTACCACTTCACCTAGCTCAATGGACCATATATGGTTTCTCTATCAGCTGTATGGAAGATCAGAACATCTAATGCAAGATGTCCCTACCATCATATCTGTAACACCACCTCTATCTTGATTGACTGGACCCACCTTGTAAGCCATGAATTACATATAATCTATCTTGTAACCTCCTATCGAAACACCTCATATGACTAGGTCTCTGAGACTGATGTCGACCCCATGATGCTGAGGTATCTTCTCATTCTTTCCTATTATTTAGAACCACTAGATGTATCTACACTACCAAGAAACTTTCAACCAAAAAATATATCTCTAGAACTCTATAATGGGTTGGAATGTATAGAGTGATAATACTAGCTCGAACGTGTCTGTGAATACCTCACTCGAAGGATTAATCCTCGAAGAAATGATCTTGAACCATATCCATCAAGTACCTATAATGATTGGTAATCCTTGATGAATACTCAACAACTATCGAACTACCCTACTGGAGATGTAGAATCTTCTGGATACAGATATCCCTCAGTGTATTTTGTGAGAACTCCTCCATTAAATGGTACTCAAAATCTACCCATGAAAAAGTCTCCTTGTCATAGGACTATGTAACTAAACCCCAAAATCTCCCTGTTGGGCCATGGATAAGGCTCGGTACGAGGACCATCATATGACCTATCAGTGTCATGAATAAATGGAAAACTCAGGTCACCACCTCAAGACAGTCCTCAAACACTTGTGGATAGGGATTTCCTTCGAACCTGAGGGGTATCTATCACTAAAACTTGTGAAGCATGCTCACCCTTCACAATAAATTCGCTGGTACTGTGGGTACCAAATGAAGATCTACAAGTTGCGGTATGGATGGTGCACCACATGGCGATTACATCTCAATAACTAGTCCCTATACCAATGATTCATCTCTGAGGTGATCATACCCATGATCATCATTATGAATCCTAGATGGAATACATGAAAGATGAATCCTAAAAGTATACAATTTGTACCACATTCAATGAGTATATCTGGAGATCTATCTCAAGAAGGATAGGTAACTGCTACCAATTCCTATATGATGCATGTACCATTGTTTTAATTATAACCAATTTCCTCATGTACCATGAAAAAAATTTGGTTATCAGAGTCCTAGTGTATGGATACATCGGCTACCACAACAACATTGGGGTACCTAGCTTGAAATACGAACTTGAAACACTTAAACACTATTTCACAAAACCAAACTCATAGATACCCGGTCCTAAAGTAGATCTGCCCCCTCTCTAATACCACTTTGTCACAAACTATCATAGTGGGCCCCGTTCTGGGACTCCCTAAGCCTGCCACTAGTAGAACAGAGGCTAGTGACAGTCACTGATTAGGAATATTACTAACATGGGAGGAATTGACTATATACCTATACACACACACAAATCACCAATCCCATACAAATGCTTAAATGTAAAAAAGTACTAAGAAACTAATGCATGCATACATCTATAACCCACAACCAAAGTAAAATATAATGTAAAGTAAAGTAAATAGATCCAAACACAATACCACCAAAAAAGTCTGTAACAAAGGTCCAACCTATAAGAAAAGGTACTAGGACTACTGTTTGAGAGACACTAGAACACACCTCAGTATATCTAGTCTCTCTAAGAACCATCTGGTCCTGTTCTACCTAGGAATCCATCAAAAGGTTGATCGTCTACACAAGACACAACACATGTGGGAAAAGCCCATGCAGGGGTGAGTATAAAAATACTCAGTAGGACACCCTAAAACCACAATAAAATATTACAAAACAAAGTGCTGTCATATCTAAAAAGGTATATGTCTACAATATATATAACAATAATATATAGATGTACTCAATAAGGACACACAGTCTAGGTTGTAGTCCTTAACCATAGTATGTCAGCCTGGGATTCCATCTGAAAGATTCCACGAAGCACTCATTTGGGAGTACACACTCTTAATTCCAATATCACTGATGATCTCCATCTGATTGGGTACTTCTCGTTAGGTTTCATCATGATATAGATACACTGATAGTCCAAAGATATTATGATACAACATATGAGGATCACAACTAGGGCCATGGGGTGATACCAACAACTCCATCTGGATTAACCTGCTATGTAGAGGATCAATGCCCTATAGGACTGGTCATTTCAATACCAAGGACTCCACCTAGGGAATGAAGATGAATAGAGGATACCACAATGGGCCTCTTGGGGGATTCCAAAAACTCTATCAAGGAATTCCTGCTAAAGGGATCGTATTATTAGGAGTAGGAAATGATATTTCTCCTACCATTAGGGAACAGATAAGGGGAACAAAACCTAACAAAACTTTTCCATGAGACTTGTAAGAAAGAGTACACGATGTGTAGAGGGGTTAAATGTCATGTCCCTTTACCTCTAGTTATACCCATGTAAATGGACCGTGACATCAAACCATGTTTTTGTAGTTGTACACGCTTTGTAGGGATCCCGTTCTCTCTACCCATGTGTTAGCACACAGCTCCAACCTATGTACATCTATCTGTGTACTTGTACATGGATTAGCCAGTGTACTTGGTCCATGCTATGTCTGTGTGGGTGAGTACACATAGTGTAGGCTGGCCATGTAGTCCACCTGAATGGCACTGTCATGGGAGCCCTAAAATGATTAATGGTTTTTTGGGTACTTAGGTACAACAGAGTGGCTGACCAAGGTCGTCTCTCAAAGGAGAAAGTAAATTTGAAAACTTATTAAAGGTATTTTGAAAATAACATAAAAGGTAATAATAACACTACTTGAAATAATATGGGGTTTTTTACCATTTATAAAACTAGAAGAAGTTAGCTGGAAGAAGATTGTATAATTTTTTTATTTTTTTTATTTTTGAAATGAAGTTCGATTAAAAAGACACAACAAGAAGATGTTTTTTTAGAAAATATTTTTAGAGGAATAATCGATCTAACTATACCTCTTCACTTAATTATTTATCATTATCATTTAAATCAATATCCACTTCATTATAATCCCTTAATTTTTTAACCCCCAAACCCTACAATAATTATCTTGACCACCAAGATGAGATTAATTAAACCCTAGGATAGCATTGAAACATGCAATCACCACACCTTGCTTTGATTACAGTTATAAATCTAGATTATGGTTAGTGGTAAATTAATTCACATGTTAATTATGGAAAATGAGGATGAATTGAGCATAGGTATTATATTTTAACTCTACAAATTTACCTCGACTGGTCTTGTTTTATCGATTTAGTTTTCACTCTCATAATTTGCATAACACTCGACCTCACGTGTTTTTGTGTTAATTGTTCAATTGATTTCTTAGTTTATTATAATTTGAAAACACAATTCATGGATAATATTATGTGGATTATAGTAGCTCAATTATTAAAAATAATCAAATGAAGAGGGTAGAATATAGACCGATCACTAAGAGAACTACTCTTCTATGGGCGGTGTGGTCATCATAGAGACGTTTTTCATGAGCAAAGGATTGAAAGGGTAGAACCCAATCTCGTATCCACTATTGATTCCAACCCAAATAGGATGAGTAAAAAAGAATATAATTGAATAAAATAGAGAAAATAGAAGAAATAAAAGAAGAACAAATAATTTTATTACACAAATGAAAACAGTACCACATGAAGAAGAGAAGAAGGCTTTGATGAGGGGATCCTTGCTTCAAGAGCTACCCATCTTACAATGGTTGGAGAATTTGGGTGAAACCAATTTTACTCTTCCTTAAATCTCATAATGCACGACCAAACCCCTCAAAATGAGAAAAAAATTAATTTATTGAGTAGAGGGGAGGATAGGTTTAAAGAGGTTTCAAGTGTGAATGGGGAATCTCAACCAAATATTTTAATCCAAATTGCACCGCCCATTTGACCTCCAAAACGTGTGAACTAGCTGTTCTTATAGAAGAATGATTTGTGTAAAATTGGTTTGGAGATCTCCTCTCACAATTTGGGACCAATCTAAACTTGGATGAAGAAGGTATGGCCCAGATACAGAACCAATGTCCAATCTGGCGGGTCCATCCCACATTTGACTTCATGGTCCATTTAGTAGAACCAAATGCTCGTTGTAGTTCTATTGTCCTGAAAAAAATTTGTATCCCATTAAGTCAGGAACACATTTACCGAATTTCAAGTTCAAATAATAAATATAAAAATGCGTATCTTTGAAATACTACAGTGCATTATAAATGGTAAAACTAGAATTTCCATCAAATTTTCAAATGGACGATCTAATCCCAAATATTCTATAAATGAACATAGTTACCACAATGTGAGGAAATTATATCATTTATTATCAATAAAATATTCAATAAAATTGTGTTTTATCAACTCCCCCACACTTACCCTTTTGTACTCCCAAGTAAAACCTCATATCATGTATTCCAAAAAATCATGACAAGTAAACATCAATATCAAATCAAAACAAATTTTAAAACACATATCCTTGAGATCCAACAATTCCACACCAAGAAAAAAAAAGATATAATGCCTTACAAAAAACCATTTTTTCAAGTTCTCCATTTATATAATTCAATATATTTATACTTCATTTACCCTCCCATGCACAAAACACTTACATAACTTAAATTTTCTCTTATCACAGAAATGTCAATTTTTTAGCAATGTCTTTCTCATCCAAACTCATACAAGGGTCACCATAGGCTTGATAAATTCTTACATTTCCACCCGATGTGAGCTAAGGACATATGTTTATCATTAAGATTTTTCAGGGTGGTACTATGACTTTCAGTTGGAAGGATTAAGATGTGAAACATTTTGAGGCTGAAAGAGGGGGGCATGACTCTTTTTGAAGAAAAACTGCATTAATATAATTTTCACATAAATATGGTCTCCTCCTCAATCCCCGTAGAATAAATTCATGTTCAATATCATGAAAAATAAAGGAATGTGCACACCATTCAACATTTCAGCAGAAAAAATTCCAATCTTCTCAAACATGATTTTCTTGAAAGCTCCAGATAGGCACAACTTTATCTCTCTATTAGAAGCTCCAAAAAGGAACAACTTCACTTATCATGAAATCTACAAAAAAGGCACAACTTTCAATACAAAAATTTTCTTCTACAACAAACACATCTATTTATAATTTAATTTTCCAACCAAAGTATCACAAAATGTGGTAGCATAACCCAATACAGTTTCCCCCACACTTAAGTTCAACTAGATTATGCAATTTCACTACAAGAGTTGGTTGGATAGGTATAATTGGATTGTAATGTAGAAAACCTAATAGTCTATTCATGGATTCTAAGGGCTACAAGGATTAAATGTTCAAGGTAGGCCATTATAAAAAAGGATTATTTTAAATAGGGGATTTAATACCAAAGAAATGCCCTAATAATTTAAAACACACGTACCTCAAACTCTCATGTTTTGATAGGAATAAATCAAATTCTGGTTAAATCAAGCATGGTTTGGTTCTACCAAAAAATGAGGTAAATGTAAAGAATATGAAAATAATGGTTTATAAGCCACACAGAAAAGTGATTTAAAATATAAAGACAGTAAGATATAACATGTGATTCAAAATTTAGAGTGCTTTTCAGGAAATTATTAAAGATTTTAACTTGAAATAAATCCATTTTCAGCATTCATTTAAGCCTAGTTTCATGGGATAAATTGTTTCACTTATTGATATGGATCTCAAAATGGTGATAATAATAATTTAATCTCAAAAGTTTCAAAAACACACCAAAAAATTGAAAAATAAACACAAAAAATTTAAAAAACACAATATTTTTTTTGAAAATCATTGAAAAACAAGAAAACAATTAAAATTACTAAACTAAAAGGTTCCCTCCCCCACACTTAAAATATTTCATTTTCCTCAATGTGAACTTTTGAGATGATATATGCACATGAAATGTATAATTTTAAATAAGAAAAATAATAAAAAAGTAAAAGGGTTAGGAATAGCCTGATATGCTCAAGTGATGATGGGGTCATGCAGTGTGATGAAATCCATTTCATCAGTAGGAAGTCCCTCAATGTATCTCCTCAAACGTTTCCCATTGACTGTAAATATCCTTCCTATGTCCTCTTGTGTGATCTCCACTACACCATAAAGAAAACCATTAGTCACAACATAAGGACCTAACCACATGGAATGCAACTTACTAGGCATCATATTCAGTCATGAAATATAGATAAAGACTTTATCTCCAACATGAAATTCTATTTTCAGGATCATATTTTCATGAGCTACTTTTGATCTTTCCTTGTAGCGACTTGAGTTCTCATATAAAGACAATCAAATCTCCTCAAGATCTCAAAATTATATCTTCCTTTGGATTCTATCTTGGACTAAATCCATGTTGCATTTATTTATAGCCTAATAAGACCAATGATCAACTTCTATGGGGAGATGACACACTTTCCCAAAAACAATCCTAAATGGGGATATACCAATAGGTTTCTTTTATGCTGTCCTGTAAGCCCAAAGCACATATTCCAAGCACTTGCTCCAATATTTCCTATTCGGCTACACAGTTTTCTCTAAAATTTGTTTCAACTCCCTATTTGAAACCTCATCCTGAACGTTTTTTGAGGGTGGTATAATGTTGATGTTTTGTGTGTCACCCCATACTTCTGAAGGAGGTAAGCCAGATTCTGATTGCAAAATTGTGTCCCTTAGTCACTGATGATGGCCTTTAGTACTCCAAACCTACAAAAAATCTAGGTCTTGAGAAATTACACTACAACATGATAATCATCAGTCCTGGTGGCCTTAGCCTCCACCCATTTTCTCAATAATCAATGGAAACCAAAATATATAGGAAACCAAATGAACTACGAAAAGGACCCATGAAATCAATGCTCCATACATAAAAAATCTCACAGAATAATATGGGTTATTGGGGAATCTTGTGTCTCCTTGAAATATTACCAATGTGTTGGAAATGTGAGCATGACTTAAAAAGAACATGATCATCATGGAATAAACTAGTCCAATACAATCCAAGGTCCAAAACATTCCTAGCTATCTGTTGGGGACCAAATTGTCCAAAAACAAGAAAGTGTATGACAGAATTGCAAAACAAACTCAAACTCATGATTAGGAACACACCTCGTAATAACTTGGTCACTACACATGTTCCATATGTATGGATCATACCGAAAATAAACTCTTGACTCATTCTTTAACTTTTGGACATGATGTTTCTTTAAATTTGCAGGGATTTCGAAGGCAACCAGGTAGTTAATGAAATCAGCATACTAAGGATGCGTACCTGAGATGGAATAAAAATGCTCCTCATGGAAAGTGTCCCGAAGTGGTACCTGGCCCATGGTGTCATACTATAGTGTGTGATTAAGCCTAGTCATGTGGTATATCAACAAGTTTTATGACCCATTCTTTTCCTTTATCTTAATATCAAATTCATGAAGAAGGAGCATCCATCAGATAATTCTGGGCTTTGTGTATGGCTTCCTCAAGAGGTACCTTCGAGCTGCATGGTCAGAAAAAACAACTAATTTAGAGCCCAATAAACATTAATGGAATAAATATAAAGTAAATATGATATAAAGAAACTCCTTTTCCATGTTTTTGTAGTTTTATTGGGTTGAATCCAGTATCCTTGATGCATAGGAAATCACATGTGAACGTCCCTCCACCTTCTGAGATAAGACAACTCCAACTGCGAAGTTGGAGGCGTCACACATAATATCAAATGGAATCTCCCACTATGGGGGATGTATGATTGGTGGAGTGGTCAAAAACTTCTTTATCTCATCAAAGTATGTCCTTCAAGAATCATCAAATGCAAAATAATAATTCGTTTAAAGTAATCGTGACATAGGAAGGGAAATCTTACTAAAATATTTTATGAAGTGTCGATAAAATCATAAATTCCCTAGGAAAGATCAAACATCACGCACATATAAAGGATATGGTAAGGATGAAATAATATATACTTTAGATATATCAACATCTATCCCATGTTTTGACACTACATTCCCTAAGACAATGCCCTGCTCTACCATGAAATAATACCTTTCAATGTTCAAGACCAGATTATTCTCATTAAAAATATTCAACACCATTCCTAAACAACTTAGAAATTTATCCAATTAAGAACCATACACTGTAAAATCATCCATAAATACCTCCATGAAAGACTCAATGAAATCAGAAAAAATACTCACCACACATCTCTGAAAGGTACCTGGGGCATTGCAAAGTCCAAATGACATCCTTCAGTAGGAAAATGTACTGAATGGACAAGTGAATATTGTCTTATTCTAGTCCTCCATAGCAATAGGAATGATGAAATATCCAAAAAATCCATCCAAGAAACAATAGTGTGTTTTCCCAGCTAGTCTCTCAAGGATCTGATCAATAAATGTGAGGGAAAAATGGTCCATGTGAGTAGATTGATTTATTTTCCTATAATCAACACACACACACCGACTTTTTTTCACCCACATTGGAACTAACTAATCTTTCTCATTTTTAACAATAGTAACACCAATTTTCTTAGGCACAAACTGAATAGGAATCACCCACTGGGAATATGAAATGCGATATATTATACCTACCTTGATCAAATTTTCAACCTCTTTCTTAACAACCACCAAAAGTGTTGGATTGATTCCCTTTTGTGGATACCTAACTGGTTTAGCCCCATCCTCCATAAGAATCATATGCATGCAAATAGAGGGGCTAATACCTGATATGTCAGCCAAGGTCCACCCAATTTCCCTGATGTTCTCCCTCAAAAGATTCAAAAGTTTTTCTTCATGTTCAAAAGGTATACTGTTAGCAATTATAATAGGTAATTTATCACCACTTAATAAGTATAAGTATTTTAGATTTGGTGGTAATTTCTTGAGTTCCTATGTAGGGGGGTGATGTATGGATGGAGAAATTGAAGTAACTGAAATATGTTCACAATGATCACCCGTATCAGAATATACATCATCAAAATTAGAGAATATTGCATCAAATCCATCAGCATACTCAAAAAATATGTCATAATCAGAGTTCACATGATCCAAATCAGAATATGAATCCATTTCAAAGTCAAATCTAAGAGAGTATTGTACATTAGAAATAGGTGTGGAAGTACTCTTAGACAATAAAACTAGAACCAATAATTATAATCTCCCTAAGCATAGGATAATCAAATTACATGGGGTTTTTATTTGGTGGTTAAAAATGAGAGATAAAAAATGCATAATGTTCCTCTGTGGGGTACTTCATGGAGTTCATAATATTAAATATCACAACTTCATCTCCAAATTCTATGGAAAGTGTACCCTCATTGAACTTTATGATATTTTTTGCAGTTTTGAGGAAGGGACTACCTAAGATAATGGGATCATGATAACTTACCTGATCGTCCTCTATGTTAAGCACATATAAATTTGCTGAGAAGATCATGTCTCTTACACGAACAAGTACATCCTCAAGGAATTCTATTAGATATGTTGTAGCTCTATTCGCCAACTGCACCACTAATCTCATCGGTTTCGAATCACCAACCTATAAAGAAGAGAGTACAAAGCGAGACATTCTATTTATGGAAGCTTCTAAATCACAAAGATCATCAGAAAAGTGCAACTCCCCTATGATGCATGGGATGTTGAATGTCCCTGGATCCTTGAACTTTGTTGGCATTGTTAGAGTTGGTGTAATGAGTTCTTACACATTCCTTCCAAGATTGATACTCTAATTTCCCTTGAGCCCTCTTTTGTTAGTACAAAGTTCATTTAAGAATTTGGCATACCTTGGGATTTTATTGATGGCTTCAAGTAAAGGTATGTTTATCTCCACACGCTTGAATGTATCCAAAAATTCTTTTTTGCGTCACCTCTTCAGGCATATTTTTGGTTTGTACAACTCTGTTTGTAAATGGAAGGGGTTTAGGAGTAACATCATTAATCTTTTTCTTACATTTATCTTTCTCCTTGGATTTCTCATTATTTGGCATGGAATGGGGATTTTATAGAGTTGAGGTGAATCCCGAGGGAATGGTAGTTAAAAATGTATCATTCATTTGCTTCCCACTTCTCAATGTGATGGCACTGACATTACCCTTGGGATTCAGAGAAGGTTGGGAAGGTCGATTTCTATAATTCTTACTTACCAATTCATGGAGGGCAGTGTAAATATGGATCATTTGAGTCTTCAAATCCCTCAGCTCCAAACCCTGACTCTTCAACTCATTATATTGATTAAGAACAATTTTCTTTAAAATATAATCAGTGTTTGAATCTTCCTTTTGTTGGGAATTCCTTTGTTGTTTACTTTCTGATGCTTGAGCTTCAAATATCTTTTGGGGTTGTCGGAAACCCTATTGGTATGGTAGAGGATGTTGGAAGTTTTGTTGAAAAGGGGGCCTTTTTTGTTTTCCTGAGCCATAACTCATGTCTGATTGATCCTTCCACCCATGGTTGTATATTTTATGAAATGAATAAAACTTCTTTCGGGGATGTGGCTATTGCTACTCCTGATATGGTCTCCTAGGGAATACTGCTGCACAATCCTCTGACTCTTGTAGTTGAGGCAATAATTAGTTGGGTGGCTTGTCTCAGTGAAAATTACATGTAGCCTTGAAGGAGGGGATGGAGATTTCTTTTGAGCCAAAGAAATCTATCTCACCATAGTGGTCAATTCTTCCAACTTATTATCAATCAAATGATTTTCAAGAGAAGAAGGATTTACCTGATGTACTCACCTGACATGTGGTTTACCTCGATCACCAAATTTTTGGGAGTTTTCAGAAATTTTTACAATAAATGAACATGTAGATACTGGTGTCTTGTCCACCAATGCTCCTCCATACATCCAATATGATCCTCTCTATAGGTGTGAGTCCTTCATTGAAGTATTGGATGAGCTTTTTCTCACTGATTTGGTGACGTGGGAAGCTTGTGCACAACTTATTGAATCAATCCAAATACTCATACATTGACTCCACTTGTTCTTTCTTGATCCTAGAGATCTCATTAAAAATGGAAGTGGTCCTTAATACAGGAAAAAATCTCTGTAATAAATTACATTTCGAATCATTCCAACAAGTTACATCTCCAGGTCGTAAATAATACATCCAGTCTTTTGCAACTCCATCAAGTGAAAATGGGAATGCCATTAGTTTGATTTGATATTCAGATACATTTCTTGGTTTAAGGGTTTATAAAAACAAATTAAATTCTTTAAGGTGTTTATTGGGATCCTTACCAGAGAGTCCATAAAATTTTTGAAGCAGGTGAATTAACCTAGATTTTAGTTCAAAATCTGATTTGAGATTTGGATATGTAATGTAATTTGGTTGATAATTATAATCAGGTACAACCAATTCTTGAATGGTTATATAAATTTAATTTCCATTATTTTCAGCCATTGTTTCTTGTTTTATGGTTTAATTTGAATTTCATCCAATTTTATTGTTCTAAGAGTGGAGGAATTCTCCAACTAGTTGAATTTGGAAACTTCCCGTAGACTGAGAATGTCTGATTAGAGTCGTAAGGCTGCGTTCAATTTGAGGGTCAAGATCTAAAAGGTCCTTTGGATTAGTTCATTTCATAAATCAAATAAAAATAAATCTAAGGAAAGTTTACCGTAGTAAAATAAAAATGAGAAGTTTGAGTTGATGGTCCAAAAAAAGAAGAAGAAAAAGAAAAAAAGAAGAACAAAAAAATTCCAATTGGGTAAAGAAGGAAGAAAGAAGAGAAGAAGAGAATAAAATGTAAAATAAAATAAATACCTCTAATTGGTTGAAATAATTACTTGCCTCTCTAGAAATGATGCCAATTTGAGAGGTGCTATCATGGGCACCCTCAAATGATTAATGGTTTTTGGGTACTTAGGTGCAGCTGAGTGGCTGAACAAGGTCATCGCTCAAAGGAAGAAGTAAATTATACAACTTATTAAAAGTATTTTTAAAATAACATAAAAGAGAATAATAACAATACTTGAAAGGATGTGGGGTTTTTTTACCCTTAATAAAACTATAAGAAGTTTTCTAGAATAAGATTTTATATTTTTTTGTTTTTTTTATTTTTGAAAGGAAGTTTAATTAAAAAGAAACAACTAGAAGATATTTTTTTGGAAAATATTTTAAAAGGAATAATCGATCTAAATATACCTCTTCGCTTAATTATTTATCATTACCATTTAAATAAATATACACTTCATTATGATCCCTTAATTTGTTAACCCCCGAACCTTATAATAATTAACTTAACCACTGAGATGAAATTAATTAAACCCTAGGCTAGCTTTGAAACATGCAATCGTGGAACCCTACTTTGATTATTGTTCTAAATCTAGCTTATGGTCAGTGGTAAATTAATGCACATGTCCATTTGGGAAAATGAGGATTAATTGTGCTTAGGGATTATATTTTTAACTCTACAAATTTACCCCACAAGGTCTTGTTTTACCGATTATGTTTTCACTCTCATAATTTACACAATACTCAACCTCGCGTGTTTTTGTGTTAATTGTTCAATTGTTTTCTTAGTTTCTTATAATTTGAAAACTCAATTCATGTAT
This sequence comes from Viscum album, assembly GCA_963277665.1. Classification (NCBI taxonomy): domain Eukaryota; kingdom Viridiplantae; phylum Streptophyta; class Magnoliopsida; order Santalales; family Viscaceae; genus Viscum; species Viscum album. Next base: position 1,337,923,836 of record OY728145.1, read on the forward strand.
CATATTAAGTGAATTACAATATCTTAATGATTCAAAATAATTAAATGAATAGGGTAGAAGATATATCGATCACTAAGAGAACTACTCTTCTATGGGTGGAGTGGTCATTGTGGAAATGTTTTGAATGAGAAAAGGATTGAAAGGGTAGAACCCTATCTCATGTATACTCTTGGTTCCAACCCAAATAGGATGAGTAAAAAAAGAAGATAATTGAACAAAACAAAGGAAAAGGGAATAAATAAAAGAATATCAAAGAAGTTTATTACACAAATGAAAATATTACAACCTGAAGAAGAGAAGAAGGATTCGAAGAGGGTATCCTTGCATCAAGGGCTACACTTCTTACAATGGTTGGAGAATTTGGGTGAAACCAATTATACTCTACCTTTAATCTCCTAATTCACGTCCCAACCCATCCAAAATGAGAAAAAAATTAATTTATAGAGTGGAGGGGAGACTAGGTTTAAAGAGGTTTCAAGTGTGAATGAAGAATATCACTCAAATATTTCAATCCAACTTGAACCGCCTATTTGACCTCGAAAACGCATGAACCATTTGTTCTTATAGAATTTTGATTTGTGAAAATTGGGTTGGAGAGATTATCTCAAAATATGGGACCAATATAAGCTCTTATGAATAAGTTGTGGACCACATACAGAACCAATGTCCAATATGGCGGGTCCATCCCACATTTGATTTCATGGTCTATTTATTCAAACTAAATGCATGTATTAGCTCTACTATCCTGAACAAAAGTTGTAGCCCATTAAGTTAGGAACACAGTTAAAAAATTTTAAATTCAAATAATAAATATTAAAATACATATCTTTGAAATACTATAATGCATTATAAAGTGTAAAAATGGAATTTCCATCAAAATTTCAAAAGAATGATCTAATCCCAAATATTCCATAAATGAACATAGTTACCACAATGTGAGGAAATTATATCATTTATTATTAAAACAAATATTCAATAAAAATGTGTTTTATCACCACCCCATGTCTGTGTACTTCCCAAGTACACACCGAAGTCACCAGGGTTGGACCATATGCCTTGTAGGCTGGGCCACACACCGTGTGATACCTTCTTCTTACCCAAAACCCTAGACACCACCAAGGGGGCCCCACAAGCCATGTAATCCCAAATTACATGCCATGGTCTATTATATTTTTTACAAATCATGTTCTCACTCTATGCATGTTGGTCGATGCTCCAACTATCGATCTAGTAGTCACCTTGCCCTGAAATGAAGATCCATGCTTATCAAGTCATACCATCACAAGATCAATAAGTTTCATCTTCTGACATGCTTGAAAATGGATTAAATCATCTTTCTTTTTTGAACACTTAGTAACACCAAAGAACACAAATGAAAGGATCCACTATCATTTGAACTGCTCTATCTCCCTCGTCACCCCTCCGATGTGCCATGATGATCCCAGATCTATGATATTAGATAATTGCAGTATGAATTAGGTGTCCAACGACTGATTGATTAACATGTGTTGATTTTTGGGCCAGGATAAGAACACCCATGATGAATGATTAATTGGGGAAGAAAAGAACAAGAACCACAGAGAGGAACAAACCTTGATCGATGTTTATGCAAATCTCAATATATATCCTTTACAATGAAAATAGAATAAAAAAAATCAAAATGATTAATCTCCCATCAAAAACCCAAAAATATAATCCCAAACCAAAATATGCACAATTCATGATTCAATCCAAGCATTAAATGATTCACATTCATCAAAGGAATAAAAAACGGGGAATAAAATCCAAACTGAAAAATTGGACCTACCTTGATTTGGTTCATTTTCTAATAAAGAACAATTGTCGCCATCATCTTTGGAAAGATATGCTGAATCATTTGTGTGTCGATATCCAATCCATGATTCGTTTTCATTTGTCGAGGAGGATTCCCTAATGCTCTCTCTTATGGTCCTCCGACATCTCCAGGGTTATGCATCTAACCCTAAATTTCTACCAAAAATATCCATTTAAATATCTACCCATCACTATGCCTTTGAAATAAAATAATTTTACTTAATTTTTTTATTCATTTATGCACTCGTGATGAATTATCCACAAATGTCCCGCGCCAACTAATGTTATGTCATGCCTATGGTAAAACCATCAGTCTAAACTAAAAAGTGCTCTTAGATTCCTAATTGAGGAACCCATTTAGAATTTATTCCACTTTTTAAAGAAAATTTTGTGTGCGTTCTATTTAATATAGTTAATATATTTCAAACATTTATTCCTATCACACCATGCCTTAGAATCACACGACCTCTCAGTGCTTGTTCTCAAAATTAATCCATATAATATCAAAAAATAATTCACAGAAAATCTAAGAGATTACATAGTACATCAGTATATGAATGACATTAGTAAATGTCATTGGTAGGTAGTCACATGGATTATACAGTGTATAAAATGTACTAGAGATATTGGTTTGATGTTTGCAAGGTATAAAAATGTTGGATATTTCTTTTTTAGGTATGTTGATTTTATTATGTATACGACAAAGACAAGTGGGGATCCACTACTAGGAATGTTTTCATCATGGTAGGAGAATTAGTGAGATATATATTTACTATACAATCAAAAGGGGGGTTTTACACTCTAGAGGTATAGTATATGGTAGTGAAATAAGATTTTAAGGAAGCTGTCTGGTTACATGGGTTGATCAGAGACTTAGGGATTATCTAGGAGAACGTTATTGTTTATTTATATCCCGAGTACTATTTTCCTTTTTAAGAACCAGGTTTATCATATCCAAAACAATCATATTGATATTTGGTTCCATTTAATCTGATTAATTATAAATTAGAAGTGTATCTAACTTCAGAATATTGTGGCAAAAAATTACCCAACAAATACATTAATGAAGGTGGATATAAGGATCAAGTTCCAACACTATTTTGATTTGATCAATACCTCTCATAATTGATATGCTTACAGTAATTTAAAAGGTATTAAGAATAATTGTTTGAGTAGCATTGATTCATGGTATTTTTCATCAAGGTGGATATTATTGAATATTTTCCAAAATAATATCTTCCATAAATCAATTGACCACCATAAATGGGTTGACTAATTAGAGAAATAAAATTTTAGTAGTCAATTAATTTTTATAATGGTTATTTTATTTTCCACTTTCCCCATGTTACGAATATGGGTGATTATGATGGGTGTAAATAATACTATAATATGTGCATTCTTCCATTTGAATAAAAAAATTTCATTTCCATCCCCATGGATTGGGTCATCCTAAACGAAAAACATAAAATTTCATGCTCAATTTTTTCTTCCATTTACATGTGTGCGTGAGTGTGATTGAGAGAATGTGATTGAATTTGAGTATGATATTCCAAAAAAAAAATCCATCTAAATGGTTCTTTTTTTGTAATGATTCGTGGTTTACCCCAGTGATGGAAGTTTATTCCTATGTGGCCTTGAGTGTGGGGACCATGTTGTTATCGCCCACCACCTCTTTCTAAAAATATATCTTTACATAGGTTTTACTTGAAGGGACGATCCCTTTATCCACCCTAACATGGGGGAAATCCATTATAAATTAAATAAAAACTATGTCAATGATTGTACTAGTTTTTTCTTATATTTTCTCAAACTAATATTGTGGTGGTCAAGGATTTGGTTAGCCTCGATTTATAAGTTAGTATGTGTTTTAGTATTAGTGAATACTAGTAGACGGAAGCTAATACTACCATTAGTGACTTCCAGCTGATGGTCGCTAATGCTCAAGTGAAATTTTCCCTGAAGCAGGGAAGCCCAAATTAACGACCTTCAAATGGCGTTCACTAGCTTCATCATCACAAAAAACTAAAACTTATAGTAGTGTAATAATTTCAATATCTATATATTTACTCCGGTTATTTTTTATTTATAATTAATATACATATATTTTAACTTTTTTATTGTAACATAACAAAAATAAATCCTATCTAATTACAATAACATAATAAAACTATAAACATATTTATTACATTAAACTAATAAATATATATAATGACATTTATTATTAAAACATAAAAATATAAGTATATTAAAAATATAAAATATAATTATGTTTATAATTATTAAATATATTATATTAAAGGTTTAATTAAATTATAAATATAATTATATTTTTAATATATTTACATTTATATATTATATACCCACAACACAGTGTGAACCATTAGTTATGACCCATTATTACCAAAATGTATTGAAAATTAAAAAAACAAAAAGAACACGAGATTGTGAGTGAAAACAATGAAATGTTTCTACCATAAGGTAATGTAGGTATCTACATAAAAAAAGAAATGAGAATTCATCTTGTATCCCAAAATTTACCACCACCCCTACCTCTCAGATGATGGCCTATATTCTATGTTTTGGGATTTTTCTATGTCTTATCATCATCAACTTGAGGATAAAAAATGATCTTAGTACATGGGGGTTCCGTTTGACTTGGGTTAATCCATGATTTTTTTTGAATTTCTTAAATAAAACATACCTATTGTGGGATATATTCAAAAATTAAAGAAAACTAAGTGATTTTTCACTTACCCTTAGTTGGACTTGGATCGGGGGAGACTCATTGGATGGCTGGTCACTTTCAATAGCATCCCCTGGACATCATCCATAAAGTGTTGATTAGGCAAGTCATATAGGCTATGTTTATCTTTCTTCATCCCCTGGAATTAAGATCATGCTTAATCATCCTTATCCAAGATGGGTGAAGTCACTTATGTTGAATTTAAAATTTCAAGTGATGCTTGATCTTGAGATTCCAAAACACCCACACCCAATATGGGTGGGCTTCTCACAACACTTCTACCAGATTGAGCCTTAGCCTCCTCCCCAATAGTATATGGGATTGAAGATTCAATCAATAAATTATTTCCATTATCCTACTTGGATTTCTTAAAGGAATTCATATTAATAGGAATATATTTTATACATATATGAAATAGTTAATTTTTTCAAATAAAATATTATAAAATATAATAAATATAATTTTTTTTATAATTATAATAAATGTTAATTATACTTTTTTTAAAGTATAATTCATATCATAAATATAATTATATTTATGAATATTATTATTTCATTTATTAACATGAAAAATATAACAATAATTATTTAAATTTCACTATTATAAATATTTTAAATATAATTATATTTATTATGGTTTTCATTCGAGAAATGTAAATATATTATAAATAAATATTTATTTTCAATTATATATATTTATATTTATTATAATCATATTTTTTATTTCTATTATATAAATATACCTAAAATGTAGTAGGTACTATAGTGGGGTATCATAGTAGATATACTATTCACATTAATTGGCCTTTCAAGCTATTTATTGGGCCTCTAGGCCACTAGGCCTTTGGGCCCTCATAACATAGAAGTTTAATTATATTAGTGTGGCCTTAGGAAGATCGATTAGAGTGGTTACAGTCACCAGGTAGAGCTAACTAAATATAGATATAGATTGGTAAAGTGGACACAACATTAGGTCTTGTCCTCACACAAATCTATTCTAGGAAAGCACAATTTGGCTACATCATCAAGTGGTGAATCAGTTAAAAATATTGATTATATTTTGGGGAGGGGTTGTTTTATTGTAGTTGGGTCAGCGAAAAATGTAAAGGATTATATGTATCTAGGCCTTTGGGCCATGTAATTTTCTTTTCTAGTCCATACACGGGTTCCCTCTTATCCTAGTTAAAAAGGGGATTATTTAATAAATAAAAATGAAAAGGCCTATGGGAAAGGGTAAAAATATAATTATTAATGGGTTTTATGGTATTTATTGAATAAACTTAGTAGTGGAAGAAACCCATATAATTCTCAATCAAACTTCAACTAAAACAACATGCATTAATATTAATAATATCTTACATACCTATATTATTTATTACTCCATCTTTTACTCTTCGATGTACTCTTGATAGGGTTCACCAAATTAGTATCCAAATTCCTTCTACCTAAAAAGGTAGTAAACCGACCAATGGATTCTTAATTTTATCGAGAGGATTTTTAATCACCAAATGGGTGATAAAACCTTATCTATGTAGAATAAAAATGTTCATGAACAAAGAGATATTATTATTTTCTTGAAAGTTCATGCACTACCAATAAAGGGATAATATCTCTTTTATAGGCACTTTTGATACTCTCTATTAAATAAAGAGTTAGAGCATTGACCATATCAGGTGACATCTCATGGATTTAATATGTTACTACTCATTGGCATATCATTCATGGAACCCTTCAATAAATTTATTTAGAATTATTAAGTCATCCAAAAATTAATCCGATTGATTTATAATAAACAATAAACTAAAGGAATTCATCAAAGAATGTGAAATGTCATATATTTCATGCCCCATCAGTCTATGATGGTATCTAATTGTATATTATGATATGTGCATAATTATAAAAATATCTCAAAATATGATTGTGGTATATCACAAAATATAACATCTCATTTTTGTTCTTTTCTAGTAGTCTCCCACTTTCAAAAACAAAATCCAATATGGACTTCATGGAAAACATCATAACTCTCTTTGAATTCAACTAGAATTATTCTATAAATGGTTTATAAAATTCACATTATTTTAAATTAAACACTTTTTATAAAATATAATTATTATCTAAATGACTAACTTTATAATACTATAATACTTTTAAATGTCGATAACAATTATGAAATCCTAATTTCATAATATTAAGAAAATATATACTTATAGAGAAGGAATCAATGTTACTCATGATACAAAAGGGTCTTCTTTTATCTCGATCAAACATACACATATCTCAATATGAACATTTCTTCCGTAGTATGTGTCATATAATACATTTTTATACCTATATTATCCCTTTTTTCATAACATTTAAATTTACTCTTAAAATGTTTATAGAAACTTGAGGGGGGGGGGGTGAATATGGTTTTGACTATTTTTTTCCAATTAACAAATCTTCATTGAATTTTTAACCCCATTTATTTATGATCATCTTTTTTATTTATAATAGTTGGATATATTTTAAAAATAATTAATCATTCATACGACTTGTAATTTAAGTAAAGAAAATAAAGTGAGCATGAAATATTTTTACAAGGTTCATCTCTAAGGATTACTCTTTTCATTTATTTTTTATTGAAACTAATCATAGATTATTGACAATAATAAATCACTAACTAAAATGGTTGGTTATTCCAACACATTGAAAACTTCTCATCATGAAGAAAATTGTATACTTATCATAGGAATTCCAGAAACTCAGGTTCACATTGAAATCACATCTTCACACTGTATTTTCCTTAGATACCCTTTGTCCTAAATATTTTATAATATCTCAATATATACACAAAAATATTGCACATGAGCCTCAACCTAGTTAGTGAGGACCGGGTAAGTGTATCGAAGAGACCTGAGATCAAATATGGGAAGAGGTATATTTATGGGTTACTGCAGTAATACTATAGTAGGTACTGTAATAGATACTATTGGAAGTACTATTTGGCACTATAACATCTAGAACTATTCATCTATTTGGGCCTTTGGGCCATCAGTTTGGTCCTTGATCCCTTCAAGGCCTAAGGGCCACCCAATGCCTTTGGTCCAGTAATAATTTCAGACCACAATAAGGCTCTCAATCCATATGAAGGCCTTTGGTCCACATTATAAAATACAGATGAAACTAGACAGATTACTAGGAACAATGCTATATATGAGTATTCAGAGTAGAAACATTCACCAAAGTAGAGCTAACTAGACTTAGAAGATTTAGAGGGTATTCTATTTCCATCCGTTCTAGGCCTGTGAAGCTCGGCACAAGATAGATAGCCAAAAAGCCATGAAAATGTGGAGAGTTGACATCTTGATATTTTCTAGGGAGGGGTAGTTCTAAGTTTTCTTGTTTGAGATGATTACCTCTATGACATACGGGTCATGTAATGTGTTACTTAATCCTTTGGGATTTTTAAGGCTTCCTCCTCATCCCTTGAAAGGAATATTATCATAAATGAAAAATAAAAAAGGTCATCCTTCCATTTAGGATATATAAATTTATTTTGTCTTTCAAACCCTCATCTGATATAGATCAATGAATATACTCAATATGCTTTAACATCAACAAGTCTAATCTTCTTTTTCTTAGCATATTGTCCTCGAATGCCACTGGTTCATCAAGAATACCAACTTGCAGAATTAGCCTATTTTTTTGTATCTCTTTAATAGATCGACACCTCAATAAGATTTTATGAGCCTCTCAAATCCTCAACTCATTAGTATATTGAAAGGATCAACAATAAAGGTCATAAACATTCATATTAAGTTAATCTATCCTCATATTCTTCTCTTCCTTTTATTTAGTAGGAACTCCATAATAGAACAAGATTAGATTCTTCACCATCTTCAACTCTCAAGTGATCTTATTTAGTAGTTCATTATAAACATTATCTTCTTCTCGGTTCTCTTTGAGAGTACTCTAGTTATTTACTAAAACTCATGCTCTCAATTCATTAACATCAAACACAATATATATATCTCATTTTTATTTTTATATGCAGATCACCAAATAATATTATTATCTATAATTAGAATGTATAAAATCTATTAAAATAATTTTATATGATGCTTATTCACCTTTTCCCAAATTCTATTTTATAATGGAGTGATCCATGATCTCATATTACTTTTTATATCCCCATTGTATATATCATATTAGTTTATATAAATTCCATTGATTTTGCTACTTTCTCATTTCCTTTCTCATGATTAAACAAAACTCTTCAAGATACATCTACCTTACTCTAGATAATTTTCTTCTTTATCTCAAAATACCTCCTTAGAAATCCATTGCACAAAAATTTATAATGGTTTTATACTAAATCACTAAATAAATACATTTTTATGTAAATATTATTCTTTAACTAGCTAAAGACAAGAAACCATCACTTTATAGCTCAACCCAATATCTTATCACACTCATATTCATCTCCATCTTGAATACAATTCACTATACAATTTAAATATTCATCTCATAAGTTTCATCATCATCATCATCCTTCCTTTATAGTGTTAATTAATATGAAATTTCCTCTATTTAGGTTTAATCTATTTCTCAGGAATGCATTTAGCTTTGATTCTCCATTTCCCATTTAACCTATATTGAATCAAATTTCATTTTTTTATTTTTAGAACAATTGATTTTAAAATCCACAATATCATTTTTGATTTTCATGAGAATTAAATAACTCTAGAAATATTGATTTTCCATACTTGAAAAATATACTAAAATATCTCTTTCTTTGATATTATCATTTAAAAATTTTAATACCATCTTCTATAAAATTTAATTCTTATATAACATGTATTTTATGATTTTTTGATCCATTAATAACATTTACAAAGTCATCATAATCCATTTATTCATTATATAGTAAATATAGAAATTTAATTTTTTGTACTCTACAAAAAACATTAAATTTCTCTAAATATTGATTATTTCAAGTACTAGATTCATGCTTATAAAGATTTATACCCTAGATAGATGATGAGTATATATATGCACATGATATTTATATAGGGTGGATTCATGCTTATGAAGAGGATGCTCCGATAGATGATGCGTACACATCTTAAAATGGTGTTTACATAGATACCATAAAATGTTTACATAGAGTATAAATGATGCTTACAAAAAACTCATATTGGGTTAGATAATGGTTACACAGAGCTAGATCATCCATACAGAAGTCCTTATTCTCTAAGATGATGGTTACATAGAATTATATACTTAACCAAAACTCAACCTTAAAATAAAAATTCCAAATTACATTAGATAAGATTGGATTATATTTAAATAAACTCTGTAAAATATCCTAAAAATCACTACAAAAAACTTTGGTAAAATTTCAAACCATATAAGACCCTTTCTCTCGATTACCAAGAACCCGTTCAATATATTAACTTATATTTGGGTTCTTTAATGTAGCTCATTTCACTTCAAAAATACATCCTATAAAACTCATCTTTAAAACCTTCATCCAATTGTTTAGTAACAATAAAATTATTATCCTTCATGTTTAGTTACACTAGGATGGTTACTCAAGGGCCTTGGGTCTTCAAACCCCCCATTATTCTAACTTTCAACTCCATTTACAAAAAATATCAAAGATTTTTATATCATCCATCAACTAACACATTTATAACATATTGTATTAAAATATTTTACAAACTTAACCCCTATATATGATTTTAAGACTATAAAAGATATTATGTTATGAGGATATATATTAAGAAACTTATCTTTTTTCCCTTTACTTTTCCAATGTATGAAACTCCCTTAAAATAGTTAATGGAAACCTACATTTCTTTGTTAAACCTAACTCATGGAAAAAACCTCCAATATTTATGTAATGGGTGGATTCTCTATTAATCACACATTTCTCATTGATAACATATATATTGATGTTCTATATTATAGTAAAAAAATCACATATAAAAGGGTATTTTATTCTCCCCATTTGGATTTTTTGTCAATATTTTGAACTTCTAAATATTGGAAAGTAAATAATATTAGGGAAATTCACTTTTCTTCCCCCCTTAATGCAAAAAATATAGTGGAGAAAAATTAGTTTCTCTCTCATTATATTTTAACCTTTATATTAAATCTAGAGGTGGTCTTCTGGGAGAAAATTAATTTTCCCTTACTCTTCTAAATAAAATAACCATATTCTACACTTTTCTCTTCCATTACCATGACACTCAATTATTTACATGAGGGAATGGTGGTGTAATAAATTTCTTAGCAATGAGATTTAAGTAATTCATCTATAATAATACATGGGAAAGACTAGTGTATAATAAAAGGGTAAGTTTATCAATACATTTGAGTTTTCAATTCTCATTTCTCAATGTCACACCAAATCTGAATCCACTTCATTAGGGATTAGATAAATATATTTTCATGATATATTTGATCCTACACACATATCAACAAACACATAAAAATATATCATGTGAAATAAAAACTACACACCATATTTTTAGATATTCACTCCCACCGATAATTAAAAAAGTTAGGAGAGTGAAAATCACACCTCATACTTCAACTTTTGTTGGGTTTTCCAGATTTCTAAATTATATAGAATTCAATAAATCACTGGAATCTCAACATTTTTGTTAGCTCCACCTCAATGGATTTTTTCCATTCTTCTTCACCATGTAAATGAAAATCATTCTTTGAGTATAATTGATACCAGTTCATGGTTGATACCAATTGAAAATGAATACCAATTGAAGTAATATTCATGATGAATGTCTATCATGATTGTAAAGAAACCACAAACTTCATTAATTTGTCTCATTAATCACCTTTAATCCTTTTTTTAATGTATAACCACTAAATATATGAGGATAAGGTTATAATTACATTGGATAATTAGTTGTAGCATTGATTATAAGTATTAATTCTCGACCTAGAGACTTTATTATCAGAAGATCTAAAATGTATAGACCCCTTCATGATTTCCTTCTCTTGCATTTTACTAATATGAAAATATTTAGGAATCATAATCTTATTTTGATTTTCTTATTTCATATTAGATAGAAATGTATTCTTCACTTGAGAAGACAAATAAATTTTAATTTTTTTATCTTATTCCATATTTCAATATTATTCTATTTGATATAGATATAATATTAATATATTAACAAGAACATGATCTTATTTCCTATTTGGTATGGTCGTCTTATTTTTTTGTTGGGTATTTTTAACTAGATTCCACTGGTGCTTTACCTTTTTTTCTATTATATCTAATCAGGTAGTACTATCATGAAATTATTATAAGTATGAATAACTAGATTACACCTTCTATAAACAATTTCATCATCCATTGATGTACATTTCTTAAGTAAAGTTTCAACTACTTTCTTTACTTGATTACTCATTAAGGAAGTCTTGTTTCTATATATACTTTTCCACTTCATCTGATTTTGTGGACTGCTATTCACATAAGTAAAATAGTTATAGTCAGTTCAAACATACCAATAATCACTATAAAAATGGCCAACACAATCATAATAATAACATAAATTCTCTCAGGTTTCATATCTATTCCTCATCAGAAAATTATATTTTGTATTTGATAACATTTTTTCACATAAAGTTTTATTTCATATTTATCTTTGGTCCCCCTTTAATTTTTCTTTCCTTGACTTGAATAATTTGATATATTATACCAAAAGTCTATTTCCATATTCTAAAACCTCCTGTAATACCAACATTTTCTAACAAATCTCTTTGTTTCATATTTAGTAACAATCAATCTAGTGTTTCTAAATTTACATATGATTGAAGAGTTTTGGATGTAACCCCACACTTTTGGGATCTATTTGAAGAGATGATTATAAAAAACTTTATCAACTCCAACCATGATACATTAGTGGGTTTTATGGTAGTTTTAATAACCCAAATTCGTATAGGTTATGATTTTTACCAGTATTGTTTTTTCAAATAGATTTTTTAACCCTAATTGTTTGGATTATGAGTTATAATTTTAAATGAGAATGAGTTGTATAATTATCCACACATTATCACAGTCTATTTTCCACTGATTTAAGTACCTTTTTTGGAGGAAAACTTCTTAAATATTGAGTGTTAGTACTTATCTTATCAGTTATTTGGAAAGGTTGATCTTGGGTTGACTTTAAGTTTTTCAAATCGACATCTAATTCAGGAAACTTTACACTAAGTGTATTATTTCTAAACACAACTATGTATAGTTTCTATTAATATTCAGTATTTATATTTATAGTATGAAATTCATGAAACTTGTTTATTTATTTCAAAGTAAGTTTGAAATCTTTTATTCTTTTGTATTTAATCTCTATAAAAGTATTCTTATCTCTCAAAACAGCTTTATGTGTTTCTTCTAGGGAATTGATCATTTATTTTCCAAATTTACTATAATTTTCCTTATCATTAGTATAGTATTGTATGTTATTATTAGTCATTGTTATTTTTTATTTATTATTTTGTTAATATTTTCTCTTTTTCCATCAATTCATTTATGAGAGAGTTTCATTTTTTCAACTTTCCTTCAAATTCTAATTTCATTACTTTAACATATTCCATAAATTATGATTATTCAATATATTGGTAATGAATAAATCCAAATATATGATTAAAAACCTAGAATGTGATTTACATATTTTTTCTCCAACCTGAAAATATAAATTATCTTTAGCTTTAATACCATTTGACTCATCACATATTTAAAAACTAAAACCACTATAAAAACCTTTTTAATAATTCTAAGAAATCCCTACTACATATTAACTCATATTTTATGTACTTTAATATAAATCACTTTACTTTAAAACATTTTCATTAAAAATAAATCTTTAAAACCTCCATAAAAATTTTCCTTAACACCAAAACTATTAGTCTTCATGCTCAGTTACACTAATACAGTTACTCTATGGATTTGGGTTTTCAAACTCCCCATTCAACATGATTTTTAACCCATTTATAATATCCATAAACTATTTTTATAGCATCCAACACCTCAAGACTATATAACCTATTTAGAAATCACTTTCACACACTTAACACCCCCTAGTAATTACAAACTAGAAAATACAATCATCTGATGTTATGATGATGTAAGACAAGAAATTTATCTTTTTCGTTAACTTTTCCAAAATATAAAAATCCCTTTCAATATCCAGTAAAATCCTTCTCTACTTATTTACACATAATTCATGGGAATAACCTCCAATATTTATTTTATGGATGTATTATCAATCCACCACCCATTTCTCATTAATAATATATATATTAACATGATCTATTGTCAATAAATGAATCACACCAATAGACAATTCAACATCAAGTGATCACTAATCATGAAACATGTCAATATAGTATGAGTCATCTCATCGATTAATGATTCTATTAAATAGACTAATCATGTTTATGAGTATATAAAATTTCAATCATATTAAAAATGATCACACCAAATGTCATCCATCCAAGTAATTAATCACATTTTTAGAGTTGGTGACCTAAAAATAAAAACATTATACTATTGATTGACTGAATATTTATGGTTATGAATATTAATAAATATATTATCACATAATGATTTTTATTGTATATAAAATTAATGTTTCAATTTCCTAGAGTATTTTTCACATTGAAAAGGTCATATAAATTCCCCATTATTATGTGAAACTTGAAGTTCTATAATGACATTTTTAATCATAAGTCATATGGTCGCATAAATCCATCTGATGGGGCACAAATGATGCAAAATATAAGGTATTTGATACTCAAATGAGGATGAGACTATATTTCATGAAGTTTTCACTTGGTAATATCTAAGATAATAGATTTTGAAGATAAACCTGTAAGTAGGAATTCTACATGTTTATGCATCGTTGGATATTTATATTTATAAACCTATGTATTGATACTTATTTGTTAATATTATTATTAATATGTATCACGAATCTTGTGATTTGATATATTGATGAGAATTGTGATGCTATAATTTCATGGAAAAGTAGAATACATTGGGTATATCATTAATAATATGTTATTAATGAATAATTTGAATAATTATTTATCCCTTCCATCTTTATAAAAGTTTATATCTCAACCCTTTGATTAGAATGAAATAAAAAAACTGAATTCCATTGACAACGGGTATTAACAATTTCATTTTATATATCCAATTTTTTTTTCGAGAATATAGGTTGATGATATGATTGTGAAACATGTTGAGTTTATAACTCTTTTTCAATCATTTTTTAATATAAAAATAAAATTCATGTAAATTTTATTTAATACAAATTTTTTTGTTTTAAGTTATTTGGTTGGATAAGTTAAGAATTTGTTAACTTTGAATATGGAGGTTTATTATTTTTCACAGAACCATATAAAAACCTTGATATTTGAGATTTCATGCCAAATTAAATTAAACAGATGTATGAGAACTGTAGTGGTATAGGATTGAATTCTTTAGAAGTTGGAGAGCTATGATAACTTAATCTAAATATGATGAAGAATATTTTTATCTAGTTATAAAAGACACCCATCAATTTGAAATTTGTACATTGGTGTTTTCTACAACTTTATATATAAAAGGAAGACAAAATCAATGATTCTTATGTCATATTAACCATATTATTTGAGAGAAAGATCATCAGTTGATTGTACAAAAGTTGTGTAACTATTGTTAATATGAAAGCTTCTGATCATTATAATAATTATTTCTGGGAATTTCTCTTAAGTGTTATCCATACAAGGCTTTATTTTTAAATACTTTAATATATTTATTTTTAATTATTTCATATCCAATCCTT